>OY856342.1:17107500-18357500 GCA_963693475.1 Ectropis crepuscularia
TGGCCTTCAAACCGATCCCACCGCACTTGCAATTGCATAAATAAAACACATTACCACTCTTTTGCGTCGCGTAGTCGGGTAACAATGATACTGGGAAGTTTAGGGCTGCTACGCTCTACGCTCTTAACTAATAATTATATTATTATTATTATTGTTTAGCTCTTAAAAAAGAAACAACCAGCTCCAATTTACCGATCCACAGATTTCGATAAAATTAAAAAAAGCTTTCGAACAAAAAAAGGATTTTCAAAATCGGTTCGGGCGTTTTCGAGAAATCGGGGGACATAAATATATGTTGATAAAAATATAATACTTATATGATCGTGAATTGAGAGCCTCCTCCTTTTTTGAAGTAGGTTAAAAAAAAAATGTGATAGGTCCAAATAACGATCGGCAACATTAATAATTAGGTTTAGAAATACGGCGAATTGGACTTCATGCAATCAATTTTGGATTTTGGTACTTTTGTCATTTACTGATTTATTGACAAACAACAGATCATAATGTGATTTAAAAATATCGCTAAGCAGTCATGTGCAAACATCACTATGTTCCGGTTTGAAAGGCAATCTTTCCAGAGAAATCATGGGGCATAGATATAAATCATCTTATAAATCAAGAATGCGAGTTAAGTGCAAAGCTCAGTTAAACTAACTACTGACTAGCAGCTAACAGTGTCACCACTGTAGGTACTGTTATGGTATCCCCACTGTACTGTTATGGTGTCCCCACTGTACTGTTATGGTGTCCCCATTGTACTGTTATGGTGTCCCCACTGTACTGTTATGGGCAGGCGTGTTGCTTACCATCAGGCACATGTCCTGTTTGTCCCTTCACTGTGTCCTATAAAAAGATCGACTTAAAATTCTTGTTTGTTATTTTACAACTATCATCCTTTGAATAGACAACGGTATAACCGTGGAGTAATCAGAGGTGCACTCACGTGCGCGACGCGTCTTTTCCTGCACGCATCCGCGAAGTCGCACGTGCATCAGTACACCTGCAATACGTCTGGGCCTCGTTACGCAACTGAGACAGACATTATATTTTGCATAATGCAATTACTTAACTGTACCTATTTGTATAATTTTCTTCTGGGTAAGCACGCTCCAACGTAGACCGCATCGTCAGATCAAAATATTGGCGAATTATGGCTAACTCGAGCAAACGTTGTTTTGCCGTTAAATTTATGAATACACATTCAGTCATTCAATCTTATGATATAAAAATCCATTGTCATGATGTTTGTTCCCAGTGAAATCTTCACTTTCGTTCGTTCCGGACTTATTTATCAGTCTAGGATCATAAAATGTTCAAACTGCTTATGTGTACCTACTTTCTATGCATTTAGTATATTCAACCATCGCCAATGAAAGAGAATCAAAGCCAATTTATCAGTTGGTTCTATCCAGTACGAGGCAGATTCAATATGAAAGGGTCGTTAAGTTTCTTTTGTCGGAATGCGAAACAAAACACTGTTTGTTTACATGAAATCGATTTGTTAGGCTGTCGAGGCGTTACAAAACTGAAGGTATTGATGGCGATCAATTTATTAGTCACGTGCACAAAACCATAGTTACAATTAATTAATATTGCTCAGGAATGAGCACGAACTGGAAATTTTGTATGTTTTCTTCGATGTTTAAAATGAAGGCGTAGCTGTACAAAACGAGCATAAGGCGTAAGGCTCTTTGTGTTCTCGCCGTTGGGGCTTTTTTTTTTTTTTTTTTTTACCTTTTATAGGTTTACACTTGACCGCCATCTCGCCTGATGTAAAGCGACGATGCGGTCTACGATGAAGCGTGTTTACCTAGAAAAAACCGATTCACTCTCGATTTGAAGACACAAAGATTGTAACCATCGGGGAAAACCCACTCAGGCAACGTATTCCACAGCCTAGCCGTTCTTATCACAAAAGTAGAGTCAAATCTCTTCGTTCGTGTCTTTGGAACATCAACCATGAAACGATGTCGCTTTTTCGAGCTACGAGCATTCCGATAGAAAAAAGGACAAGGTGGTATTAGATCATGTAAATCAGTCGCACACTCTCCGAAGTGTATCCGATAAAAAACCGATAGACTAGCAATTTTACGGCGATGTTCAAGACTTTGAAGTCTTTTTCGCACAAGAGTAGCATTGCCTATGAGCCTTTTGGCACGTCTCTCGATCGATTCCAGAGCTTCCAGCTGATACTTAGCCGAACCATCCCAAAGGTGCGAACAGTACTCCATACAGGAGCGAATCTGTGCTTGATATAATGTAAGCAACTGTTCAGACTTGAAGTACCTTCGCACCTTTGAAAGGACACCCAGTTTTTTGGCAGCTAGTTTAGCCTTAGATTCGATATACGAGCCAAAGTTGAGCGTAGAGGTCAAAGTCACGCCCAAAAGCTCAAGACGGTCAGAAACCGGCACGGACACACCTCTAAAAGTTGGAGTCAGTTCAAATGGACTCCTTTTAGCGGAGAATAGACACGCCTGCGTCTTACTCTCGTTGAACTTGACCAGATTGGCATCGCCCCATTCAGACACCGCCTCAAGGGTCAAGCTCAAACGCTCGATCAGACTCTCTCTCAGTACCTGAGTTTGCTGCCCACTGGCTCTCGCGCTAGATATGTAACTCTCTACAACGGTGCTATCATCTGCGTACCCAAAGATACCAGGCTTCAACAGATCATTGATGTGTAGCAGGAAGAGCGTTGCAGAGAGTACCGACCCTTGAGGGACTCCGGCATTAATAGCCATTTGATCAGACGAGCAGCCATCAATGACGACTCGTATGGATCGATCCCTCAAAAAGTCCGATATCCACGCAATAAACCCAGAAGACAAACCATACCTAGAAAGCTTACTTATAAGGCCATCATGCCAAACCCTGTCGAAAGCCTTTGAGATATCCAGGGAGACTGCAAGTGCTTCCCCGTGTTTCTCAATAGCTTCACTCCAGATGTGAGTGACGTACGCTAGAATATCCCCGGTGGACCGGTTTCGGCGAAATCCGTATTGCTGGTCACTGAGGAGGTCGTTTGATTCTAGGTACGTGAGGAGCCTGTGGTTTAAGACACGTTCCATAGTCTTGCAGAGTATGGACGTGACCGAGATGGGCCTGTAGTTGGCAGGGTCAGCACGACTACCCTTTTTGGGCACAGGTTGCACATTAGCAAGCTTCCAAGACTTCGGTACTAGCCCAGTTTGGAGAGAGAGTCTAAATAGGCGCGTCAGTATCGGAGACAACTCAGGCGCACAAGCCTTCAATACTAGGGCAGGAATACCATCTGGGCCACTGGCTTTATTCACGTCCAGATTGCGTAGCACTTTGCGAACCTCCATTTGGCGAATGTGAATATCTGACATAAAAGTCGGACAGCCAGGTGGAGTAGGAGGTGTCGCGCTACCAGCATCTAGACGAGAAGATTCCGCAAACTGAGTTGCAAACAAGTTTGCTTTCTCCGTTGCAGTGTGAGCCAGTGTCCCATCAGGTTTCAGCATTGGAGGTAGTGAGGGGCGGCAGAAGTTCGATTCGACCGATTTAGCTAGGGACCAAAACGCTTTGCTGCCCTCGGGCTCGGGGCCTTCTCTCACAAGGAGAGGGCAGTGACCAATATGTTTGTCATGGGTTGGTGGTTGTCAAGTTATGGGTCCATATCCTCGAAAGATGTTTCTCTTTGTATCACGCTGGTTTCTTCATGATGTTTTCCTTCACCGTTTCAAGTCAGTGCTGATAACATTCTTGTAATTAGAAATCCGACGGTCTCGGCACTAAGTCACAACGGCTTCTTCTAACAGGATAAGCGCGTTATGGTATTAACACGCCTTCCCATAACAGGACATATATTCTGAAATATAACATACTCACCTTACCTTCACTTTACATCCAAGAACTTTGCATTTTCGTCCATAAGAACAGCCACATCTTTACTAAAACTAAAGACACACATAATATAAATACGCGTCATAAAGAACGACTAGCTTTACCATACTCTAGAATAAAAATGTTAAATGAGAGCCCTCATTACATGGCTATTAAAGTTTATAATAAATTACCACTTAGCATAAAAAACGAAACAACATTTTCTTTATTTAAATCTAAACTTAAATCATTTTTAATTAAAAACAGTTTTTATTCCGTAAAATAATTTTTGAATAATAATACTTAATTTTCAACTTGAATAAAAAATATAAAAATATGTTTTAATAAACTTACATAAATATTGGAATGAAAGGTGTCATCACATCTCGTATTTTTATATAAATAACATTAATGTTATTATAAATGTTATAGATAAATGTAAGTTATGTACCTACTTCGATAATTATATTTTATTAGTTATAGTGTCTTAACGTACAAAACTCTCTTGTAGTTACCATTTAAGTACTTATTGTAACATTTTTGTCGCTTTTGTGACATTTGCAATGCCCGTATAGGGCGACTAAGTTGTAAGTTGCTATACCTATTATTATTGTAAGATCATAATTTATTTTATTTATTTATTTATTTTGATCAATTAGTACCGGCTTACCGAATGACACTAATGAGAATTACAACTTGATAATTAAAACTAAACCTAATTTCAAATATATCAAAGTACATCATTAAAAAATTAAATAAACATTACAATTCAAGAACAATTACAAAATATTAAATCCAAATCATCAAAAAGTAAGATGAAAATAAAAAAATGTTATTAAAGTCAAAAAAAATAATATTAATGTAGAAAAAGAAAATTCTCATGTCAAAGCAACAATGTCAAATAATAATAAGAAGATTAATAAACATCTACTTAGATAATGTCAATATTAAAAAGGAAAACAAAATAACAACTGACAAAAAAACTGAAAATAACATTGACAATATATCCTATATATCATCCTATTAGTACAGGAATCAAGCCATAATATGAATGTCAACGTAGATGCTTACAAGTCACATTCTTATGTCTCAAATAGGTAAATTAGTTTTAAATGTACTTGACCGTCTGTACAATGACTTTTCACAAAATAACAGACAGTCCCTCATCACTTCCTGCCACTGACCCGCAAACACATCAGAGTCCGGTGCTGCGTCAAGGAGGGAATTTATCGCCGCAAGGGACCGGGGTGTCGGCGAGATCTGACGAGCGACCGTTTTACACTTCGGTCCAGCAAACAGCTCATGTTTCCTGGCCCGAAGGTAGTTGTCGGGAACAAAAAGACTACAAAGCTTCTCACTAAGGTCCGGAGCGTCAACATTCCCCCGCAGAATCTTACACATTGTTACCAATTGGACATGTGCTCTCCTCACTTCTAAAGAGTTGTACCCCAAAGCACCGTGAAGGAATTCCGTCGGATACATGTACGGGTAGTACCCAAACTTACGCTTGTAAAGGTACCTAAGGAAGGCCTTCTGAACCTTTTCCAACATTAGAGTGTACTTATCCTCATGTGGATGCCATACACACGCACTAGCTTCAAGCTTACTGCGGACCAGCGTACTAAAGATAAGCTTGATAATCTCCATATTACGAAAGTCTTTAGAGTTCCGGAGCACAAACCCGAGTCTCTGATAAGCCTCCTTCACCACAGTGGCCACATGGTCATGGAACGTGAGACCACGATCAAATGCAACGCCCAAGTCCTTCATCGATGCAACACGCGAGATCACGTTTTGGCCTAACCTATACTGGAATTCGATTGGGCGTCGCATTCGACCGAAGGTCATCTGGAAGCACTTGTCCGAATTGAGGTCCATTGCGCTTCCACAACTATATCCAACCATGTTGTTGATATCCTCCTGCAGTCTCAAGCAGTCCTCCTCACTTTTTATTGCCAGATAGAGCTTCACATCATCAGCATAGAGCAGACATTTCGAATGTTTGATGACGGTCGGGAGATCATTAATCATTATTGTAAACAGCAAAGGTCCAAAAATTGAGCCCTGACTCACCCCGGAACGCGTGTGATAGGGCGGAGAGTCATAAATACCCAAACGAACATACTGCTGGCGGTCACGAAGGTAATCTGCTATGAATCTGACATACTTCGGAGTGAGACCAAGTGCACTGAGCTTTTCCAGCATGTCGTTGTTAACCCTATCAAACGCCCTCCGGAAGTCGAAGAACACCACGTCTACTTGCACCCCTTGATCTAAGGTAGAAGAGATATAATCTACAAGGACTAACAGATTAGTGTCTACCGATCTTTTTTTTCTAAACCCGTGCTGCTCATTACACAAAAAAGGGTCTACTTGTCTGTATAGATGTTTATGTAGTATACGCTCAAACACCTTTGCTATGGTTGGTAATACTGCTATGGGACGATTTTGCTCGACCATCGTTTTGTTTGAGCTTTTAGGAATTGGAGTAACTCGTGACAGTTTCCATTGAGGAGGATAAACACCACTTTGAAGAGAAAGATTAAATAGGTGGCAAAGAGGGGATGTTATAATTGTGTTTGCCTCTTTGATAAACCACGGTGGTATAATAGCATCTGGACCTACAGAACTGCCAGACTTCAACCTTTTAATGGCCTCAGCTACATCCAAAGCTGTAACTGAGGGTACCGAAATAATGTTTCCAGAAGATGTACCTTTGCTTGATATTTTGATTGCATCGAGCTCAGGGGTTTCTATCAAAAACACACTGGAGAAAAATCTTGCAAAAGCTTCGGCAGCTTGTCTACCGCTAAATGTATCTTCTTTATAGGTAACCGTCGGCTCGAACCCACCCTTTGACCGCAAGCTAGTAACGTGTCGCCAGAAATCTCGTGGGTTAGTTTTAATGTTATTTTCAACCCCTCGGATGTGCAAACTATATGCATCTGACACACGGGTCTTAAGCCCAGCCCTAATGTTGGAAACATAATGTACACTTAGTGGCAAATAAAGATTTGAATTTGACAATATCAATATCATACGCAGTATTTTAAACATTTTGGTGTGTCAATAAAGGACATCTATCTATATACTTACTCGTATTGTTAGTTTTCAACTTTATGACAATAGTCGCTTTGTGACATCTCGGTTCGACCATGAATTGTCCTATTTATTATTTCTTTGCTGATAATTGTTGCCTAGAAAAAAATCGCTTTTAGTGATAGGGCTGTTATTTGGGGCAATTTTGGGTTATGTTACTGTATGTCCAATAGTGAGTCTTTTTTTTTTTACATTTATAGGTTTACACTTGACCACCATCTCGCCTGATGTTAAGCGACGATGCGGTCTAAGATGGAGCGTGCTTACATATTATACTTAAACATTTTTAAAGTTTAAATTTAACATTTTATTGTACGATAAAGAGTGTCGTACAAATAAGAGAGAGAATAAGAGAGTGTCGCCTCAAGCTGATACTTAGCCGATCCATCCCAACGGTGCGAACAGTATCCCATACAAGAGCGAATCTGTGCTTTATATAACAAAAGCAATTGTTCAGACTTGAAGTACTTTCGCACCTTTGAGAGGACACCTAGTTTTTTGGCAGATAAGACTTTTAGCCTTTTAGAGAGTTTAGCCTTGGACTCGACAAACGAGCCAAAGTTGAGCGTAGATGTCAAGGTAACACCCAAAAGCTCGAGATGATCAGTAACCGGCACGGATACACCTCGACAAGTAGGAGTCTGTAGAAATCGACTCCTTTTTGCGGAGAACAGACACGCCTGCGTCTTTCCCTCATTAAACTTGGCCAGATTGGTTTCGCCCCATTCAGAGACTGCCTCAAGGGCCAAGTTCAAAAGCTCGATCATACTCTCTCTCAATACCTTAATTTGTTGACCACTGGCTCTCGCTTTAGATATGTAACTCTCTACAACGGTGCTATCATCTGCGTACCCAAAGATACCGGGCTTCAGCAGATCGTTGATATGTAGCAGAAAAAGCGTTGCAGAGATACCGACCCTTGAGGGACTCCGGCATTGATACCCATTTGGTCCGACGAGCAGCCGTCAATGACAACTTGTATGGATCGATCCCTCAAGAAGTCCGATATCCACGCAATAAACCCTGGAGACAAACCATAACTAGAAAGCTTGCTAATAAGGCCATCATGCCAAACCCTGTCAAAAGCCTTCGAGATATTCAGGGAGACTGCAAGTGCTTCCCCGTGTTTCTCAATAGCTTCACTCCAGATGTGAGTGACTTACGCCAGAATATCCCCAGTGGACCGGTTTCGGCGAAACCCGTATTGCCGGTCACTGAGGAGGTCGTTAGATTCTAGGTATGGCAGAAGCCTGCGGTTTAAGATACGTTCCATAGTCTTGCAGAGTATGGACGTGACCGAGATGGGCCTGTAGTTGGCAGGATCAGCACGACTACCTTTTTTGGGCACTGGTTGCACGTTAGCAAGCTTCCACGATTTTGGAACTTGCCCAGTTTGGAGAGAGTCTAAACAGGCGCGTTAGTATAGTTAGGATACAACTCAGGTGCACAAGCCTTCAACACTAGGGCAGGTATTCCGTCCGGGCCACTGGCTTTATTCACTTTATCCAGATTACGTAGCACTTTACGAACCTCCATTTGGCGAATATGCATGTCCGGCATCAAAGTCGAACTGCCAGGTGGAGTAGGAGGTGTCGCACTACCAGTATCTAGACGCAAAGATTCCGCAAACTGAGATGCAAACAAGTTTGCCTTCTCCATTGCGGTGTGAGCCAGCGCCCCATCAGGTTTGAGCATTTGAGGCAGTGAGGAGCGGCAGAAGTTCGTTTCGACCGATTTAGCAAGGGACCAAAACGCTTTGCTACCCGCAGGGTACGAAGCTAGTTTGTTCCCTATTCGGCTAATGTGGTCAAATCGAGCCCTCTGAAGAACCCTTTTGCATGCCTTAGCAGCCTTGTTAAACGCTTTCTTTTTGCGGTGTGTATCCCTTGCCTTAGTCTGTTTGTACACCTGGTCAGAGGCGAATAGGGCTCGGTCATAAGGACAAGAAGTCATGACAATTCGAGATACTATCACACTAATTATAATAAAGACAAACATTTGTGTGTTTGTTGACACGTACCTATGTCTGTAACGGCTGACCGGATTTGAATGAAATTAAATACATAGAAAGTACTTGGATTAACACGTATACAACTTTAATCCCATTGAAATCAGTAGTACTCAGTTAAGCCGCGAGCGCAGCTATTTCTAGAGGTAAAATATCTACGGTCATTCCCTCCGCGTCCGTTGTAGAGATTATCTCATAATCTCGAGTTCTCGACCTTTCACCCTCGAGTTATTATGCGGAGGAGTCACCAATTATGCGCATTAACCCAATTTTTTCAGATTTAGTGGGTCAAAACATATTAATCAGTGTAATTTTAGCCTTGACATGATTATGACAATGTCTTGTATTTTGGTACCTATTGTATTATCTATCTATCTAATACATGCTTTTGAACAACGACCAATACTTGTAGGTACATACATGTGTATGTTAATATAAATAAATATTGGTGGACACTTCACAGCTTCACACACAACACCATCTGACCCCACTACGCAAAGCTTGTACTATAGGAGCCAGATAGTTGATTTAATATTTAAATAGTTTTAAGTACATAATATTTATCTTCTATATATAAAAGCGAAAGGTCACTATCAAGGAAGCTCAGAAACTACAAGTGCTAGGAATCTGAAATTTTGCATGGAGGTGTCTTTTAGCATGTAGGCGCTCGTTAAGACGGGGTTTTGCAAAATTCAACCCCTAAGAGGGTGAAACAAGGGATGAAAGGTTGTATGAAAACTCGTAATTTTTAAAGTTATCAAATTTTGTGTCTAGATACTTGACACGAAGCAATTAAATGTTTGTTCTATCAATTTTATTATTTCAAACTGTACGGGGGCCAAATTGGGGTTGAAATGGGGGATGAATGTCAATATGGAAGTTCCCAACCGTTGAAGATAAAACCATGAAACTGTATTTTATAGACACTTGACACGAAGCAAACGCATGTTCGTACTAGCAATTTTGTGATTTCGAACTGTACGGGGATGAAATTGGGGTTGAAATGGGGGATGAATGTCAACATGGAAGTTCCCAGTCGTTGAAGATAACACCATGAAACTCTGTATAAAGGCAAAATTTTCCCTGGGCAAAAAAAATAGTAAGTATTTATTTCGCGCGAACGAAGTCGCGGGTAACAGCTAGTTACCTATATACATATAGAATCACCCAGAACAAATACTCGTATACATCACACACATATTTGCAATGGGTAGGAATCGGACCCACGACCCTGGGCTACGCAGGCAGACTTACCTACTACCAATTAAGTTACGAGGCCTGTTACCGTAAAATACAATATGCCGAGTAAAACAGTTTTCACTAGTAGTGCCCCACGATTTCACCCACGTTGTTGCTGTTCCAGTTGTTTTACCGCGGTAAAAGTAGCCTATGTACTCATAGACATAGGAATAATGTTTGTGTACTATTAGAATTTTGTATTTTTTTTTTCAATAGGTAGGTACAATAAATAAATAAATATTGGTGGACAATTCACACACAACACGATCTGACCCCAAACTAAGCAAAGCTTGTACGATGGCAGCCAGATAGCTGATATAATACTTATATAGTTTTAAATACACACTTATTATACATAGATACACCCAGACACAGTGCAAACATTTGAATTCATCACACAAATATTTGCACTGGGTGGGAATCGAACCCACGACCCTCGGCTTCGCAGGCAGAGCTAGTACCATCTAAGTCACGAGGCCAGTCAGGATATTATGACGTATACGATTTGGGGGGGATACGGTCACGTCGCCTTTGATCCCCCTTCGGACCGCGCCTGGTCAACAATGGAATGCGCTTATCTAGACGAAACCGACTTACCGATTACCGATACACTTTAAACTTGAGGATGGTTATTATCCACTTGGCAACATATTAAACAGGGTAGGTCTTTGAGTATTTACCATTAGTTGGGCTGAGGTGTAGGTAGATGTTTTTGTTACGAAAGTGTCAAAACTCTTTTTTCGAGTTCGAATTCAACTATGAAATGTTGTCGCTTTATCGAAACACAAGTATTCCGATAGAAAATAAAGAGCAAGATATGTTTCCACTTTGTATATCAGCCGTACACTCAGTAGCTGCAAAATATACTTACCTAGGTACTTACTGGCATTATGTCGATTCATTATAATTAACATGTTAAATAACTAATCTTGAAATATTCTGGTATTCTCGGGGTAGCATTTAATGATGTTCATTGCACACAAGCATGTATTGGGTACGATGTTGAAAATAAAAAAATCTGGTCGGTTTATGTTACTGATTGTTGTAATAGAGGTCGACCGCAATGCCAATTAATGTTTAATGTTTGTAAGAAATAAACCTTTGCCCATCCACGGTACTCCCGTCTGGTGATCTTGAAGGAACTTCCTTGTTAACCTATTAGAACATAATACCTACATATATTTATGGTGATGTTTCTGAGTAGCGAGTTCCGATTTCACAACTATAATGTCGTAGGTTCGTATTCCGCGTACACCTTTCAGTATTTTTCTAAGTGCAGATGTACTAGGCTGTCATCAACACTGACCGTAAAGGCCTAAAGACAACATCTTTAGGAAACCAGCTTATTCCAAGAATGACAACCTCTTTTTGAGGACATAGGTACGTCGTCTGCCAACCCGCACTTGACCAGCTTGTTTAAGTGAAATGCCTTAACTCTCTCCATGTGATATAAAGTCCCGACTCGCAGCAGTGCCAACATTAATTTCTGGTTATGACCTTATGAAAACCCAAAGACGCGGCTTAAATATAAACTGATTTCACTCAATTCACCACCAATATTCATTTAATTTCAGGGCAAGGTCGGCTGGATGGCGCATTCTGCGACTTCACGGAAGCTGATAAGATGGAGTATCTGGAGAGTATCCACAAGAATGGCGTCGTCAACATCGAAATGGAGTCTCTAGCGTTCGCTGCGCTGACGCACCACGCGGGCATCAAAGCGGCGGTCATATGCGTTACCCTGCTGGACAGGCTCAAAGGAGACCAGGTGAGTATATGGTCTACAAGTCTAATCAAAATACATAGCTCATAGGACAACATTTTTTATGATCTTATAACCAAATGTATGTAGGTATGTATTGCTTTTTACATTTTATTGTGGTAAGGTAAGTATTTTCATTTATAACCAAAGCGGGATATGAAAGTATGAAACCGTATATGTAAAATGATTTAAATCGTAAAACATACCTAATTAACCAACATACGAGAAAGTATAAATATGAGTAGAACGCAAAACTCGCTAATCCAATGATACAGCGAGGATTTGGAGTGCAGCTTCTACGAGTAGGTATCTAGGTAGGTAGGTAGGTAGGTAGCTATATGTGAAGATAGTACTTTAAAAAAGTTTCCGACGAATTATTGGTCAAAAATAAAAACATCTTTGCCTTCATAATACCAACCTTTCCACATCTCAAAAAGTTTCAGACAGAGCATTTAGTTTCTATATTTAATTACCGTGTTAATCAGATTTACCTACAAGTGGTAAGATGTGGTATAATAAGTTAAGGCGCTGAATAGACTCAAATGCCACTTTTTTTAACACAAATTTACCAAAACGTATATATATATGGTTTGAGATGCTGAAAAAAAAAATGTTAATCTTGAACATATTTCTTAGGGAACCTTCGATTTCAAAACACAATTTAGAATAAATATCTCGACAAGAAAAAATCCTAAACTAACCTCTAAAATGAATTTTAGACGTAAATTTCCGTGTCGTTAATAAACCTACATTAATGAAAAAATAAGTATAACGCATTATTTATTATTAAAGGGCAAGGATGATTTATATTTTGGATTAAAAACTTTAATTCGTATTAATTAATTGTTTCTTTAATTAGCTAACTCGACCGAACTGGCCCGTGTCTTGCTTCTCGTTCACTACTATGAAGACCGGCAGAAAGCGCTGATGCGCCGTGCAGGAAGGACGCTACGTCGCTTCGCCGCCGCGCCGCTCACTATTTACAAAAATAAAGTAATCAATTCTCACAAATGCGATGCAGAAACGTCAATAGAGTTCAGATGATTTACAATTTTGACGCTATTGCAACTAGTATGGAGCCGGAAGGTGGTCATAGGAACTCAACAATTAAACGACACAGGCCCATATAGTTTGGGCTCATTTGATTTGTTTTGAGGAGTACTTTGATGCTAGACGGTAACCAGGGTCTGATGATGGAGCCGGAAGGTGGTCATAGGAACTCAGTAATTAAACGACATAGCTCCACCGAGTTTGGACTCGTTTTCTTTGTCTTGACGAGTACTTTAGTACTAGATGGTAACCAAGGTCTGTTGATGAAGCTGGACGGTGATCATAGGAACTAAACAATTAGATGACATAGCCCCAGCGAGTTTGGGCTCTTTTGATTTTTCTTAAGGAGTACTTTGAGGCTGGACGGTAGCCAGGGTCTGATGATGGAGCCGGAAGGTGGTCATAGAAACTCAGTAATTAAACGACATAGCACCACCGATTTTGCACTCGTTTTCTTTGTCTTGACGAGTACTTTGGTGCTAGATTGTTACCAGGGTCTGATGATGGAGCCGGAAGGTGGTCATAGGAACTAAACAATTAAATGACATAACACCATCGAGTTTGGGCTCATTTGATTTGTCTTGATGAGTACTTTGGTACTAAATGGTAACAAGGGTCTGATGATGGAGCCGGAAGGTGGTCATAGAAACTCAGTAATTAAACGACATAGCACCACCGAGTTTACACTCGTTTTCTTTGTCTTGACGAGTACTTTGGTCCAAGACAGGGTCTGATGATGGAGCCGGAAGGTGGTCATAGGAACTTAACAATTAAATGACATAACCCCATCGAGTTTGGGCTCATTTGATTTGTCTTGATGAGTACTTTGGTGCTAAATGGTAACAAGAGTCTGATGAAGGTGCTGGAAGATGGTTAAGGGATGCCAGTAATTAAACGAGCACATTGGTGTTAAAGTCCAAGTCGCTGTTAAAGTCTACGTTATGACTCATCTATTCGGGAGAACGGTGACTGCCGATTCGGAACCCCACGCGCACCACTGCCAGCTGCCGATGCCAGCGTGTAATGCCGCTAACTTATAAACGATGAAGGAAAACATCGTGAGGAAACCGACATGTACCTAGTCTTTTCACCTCATGTGACATTTACCAACCCACACTTGGCCAGCGTGGTAGATTATAACCTAGCCCCAGCCTAGATCTCTCCTAGCGAATGAATGCCTCGAGTCCCAGCAATGAGAATGCAATTAATGTTTTGTGTCGAATGAATCTATTTGACTTCAAATAGATGAGTGAGTAGCGCTTATAATAATTAAATGAACTTATTTTTCGCTTTCGAGTGCCTATTTGTGATTTTGAAGTCGGTTTAATTTTCTGTGTAAAGAGAATTTATTGTAATTGTAGACTTTCACTAAAATCACTAGACAAAAATAAGAGAATCCGGCGAAAAATCTCATTATGTCTGTAACCGGTGGAAAGTTAATTATTATTTTAAGGCTTTACTCATAGAATTTCGATAATGTTCTTCACTATCTGAAAAAGAGCAAAAAGATATTGAAGGAAACAAAAAGTTATGTTAAATTAATTACAAAACATTTTTAAAAGCGCCATCTATGAGCTTCGCGCGGTAGCTTTTTGTTTCCATCAGTTCTAATAATGTCGCCGGCTGGACGCGGTTTCGTGTGGCGGCGCTGTCTTATCGAACTTGTAAAGAGGCGTGGCTTAATTTCGAATTCGTGAATTTCAGTTAGCTATTGTCAGCGCCTTAACAGAATTTAATTAATAAATAAATAATCAGTGCTACATCGTACAGTCGACATACTTGCCCTGTTTAATATCTTCCCTCTCTTTTATTTTGAACACGCGGTCGTTAAACTACAACAGATATTATTTATTTACAGGTTCTGGCACCTAAAGAGGTTCTTGATGAGTGGCAACAACGCCCAACGAAACTCGTTTGCCGATACATTAAAAGGTATGCTACAATCCTTTGTATATGTAGAAATTATATGCAGTGCTAGAAATAGCACACCCTACGGTTTTGTCGTTAATTTTATCGACACTCATGGACGGCACTAAATACTTTTTGGGCGCTATCACATTAGGTCGCAAGCAGCGCGGCATCGCGCGACAGCAGCGGATACCTTCTCATTACAAGTACAGCGTTTGGAACACTGACTCAATCGCGCGCGGCTGCCGCGCTGCCGTCCGCTATGACAATTACGTGTCGCGCAGCTGTCGCACTGCTATTTTTAGTATAGAAGTTTGCCGCCTATTGACAGCGCGACTGTCGCGCTGCGACTATCGCTGCCTAATGTGAAGGCGCCCCCTTAGGGCTTACGTCACGCGCGTTAGGCATGGAAACCTGCACACTTTTTGAACAACAAGAAACAAGCTACCGACCAATATTAATTTTATATACATAGAACCAGTATGATATCATATTTTTTGCGTGTGAAACACAAAAAATACTCATTGACGATCACAAAGTATTTGGTGTCTGTGACTAGAAGAAACTAAAAGTCTGGGCAGCGCCTTAATCCCAATGGAAAACTAAATATCGAGTCCGATACAAAAAATATTATCAATGATAAATGCATTTTTAGAGTTTTGCAATCAAACATCTAAAAAATTCACAAAGGTTCGATTTCGATAAAATTTTATTGGAATCAATCAACTGGGAAGTTTGGACTTTGAATCCATTTGAAAAAAAATCTAATTGGTTCAATCATCTTAGAGTACCTAATCGTTAAAAACACAATTAAAAAGTTCTGTCTAATCAGAACCTGCTTTGAAATCGCATAAAAATGGAAATAAAGTGGCCAAGTGCGAGTTGGACTCGCCCATGAAGGGTTCCTTTGCAGCAAGTAACATAATATACATAGTACATATAGCTATTTTAGTTCGTTGTAACTTTGATCGAAGTTTTAAAAAGCAAAATGAAGAAATGACAGAAAAAAAGTTAATTAATTACTCAAACGAGGTCTGGCAAATTTTCGTTATAGACTACAGGCCCGTGAACAAAATTTATGGGTCAAATGACCCACCAGGAGACCTATGTAGAATGATAGAAGGGTATAAAATAATAAGATTAAGCACTACGCTGTCCAACTGAGTGCAGGGGAAGAAGGGGGGTTGCAACGCTCGATCTTTTCTCCTTGTCGACTCATTTTTGTACGGCATTGCGGAATAATGGATTAGAAGAGGTATTAAAACTGTATGGAATTAATGTCGTACATAATCAAATTACCAAATATCCCCTGAAAATCGTCGGCAAATCATGAGTTCTTCCGACATAAATAACGATAAAAAAAAAAAAAATTAAAAATTTCATCGTTTTAATACCTCTTCTAATCCATTATTCTGCAACGCCGTACAAAAATCATGCGAAAAGGAGAAATGATCGAGACTTGCAACCCCCTCTCTTCACCTGCGCTCGGTTGGACAGCTTAGTGTGACGGCATAGTGCTGAATCTTACTACGAGTATTTTATACCCTGCTATCATCCTATATAGGTCTCCTGGTGGTTCATATGACCCATTAATTTTGTTCACGGGCTTGTGGTCTATTAAAAAAATTTATGGAAAAACAAGAAAAAATATATTTATTCTTTATAAGTAGATATAAGCTTAAATAAGTCTGATTACCCAAAATTTCACTAACTGAGTCGTTTACCACGTTTATATTCTATGGCAGTACGCACCTTCACAAATCGTCTGAGCTATGACATAAAGTTTCTTGCTAATGTACGTGCCTTGGATGTGTTTGAATTGAATAAAATTTCATTAAAATCCTTAGTTAAATAAATATAATTCAGTTGAATAGTTTTTAGAAAAACAAATATTTTCATTTTGCAGGTATCTTCAGATGAAAGGTCGGCTATCGCTGGACGGGCACGGTTCTATCGCGGTGAAGAGCCCACGTCGCTTCAAACTTGTCCAACAAGAGTCTGAGACCTATGACTAACTCCGCCCTGCACGACGGTGGACTAGAAGAACATTCCTTGGGTAACAGATTACCCCTTGAATCTGTAAGATACTGGACAAGGCTTGCAAAATGAACAATACTAATGCACTCAACATTTGTAATGCGTTTGTGTTCAAAAAATTTCCTATTTTATGAATGGTAAATGGTAATATTGATGTCAGGACCATTTAGAGACTTTTTTAACGCATTCGTTATTTCAGGACAAGTCGTTATTTTGTTTTATTGAGTTAATATCCAGTCATATAAAGATAACTTTAAGCTACAAGTAAATATCAAAATTGTCTGTTTTGAATTTAAACGAAACTAAAATTGATTTGGATTACCAAAACTGCACACAGTAAAACGAGAACGCAGTAGCTGTATTCAGTAAATTACAGGTCCAAGCACCGTAGTTACGCTATCAAAGTTTGTTGAATCTGTTGACGACGAATAGTGAGTAGGCATTTTAATTTTGAACGTGACGCTTGCCTTGTATTTACGCTATCTGTATTCCCATGTAGCTATTAGGTGTAATGATAGTTTAAGATTTTAGTTATTGGAAAGCTTGTAAGATATTTACGGTCTTATTAAGAAATGTTCAATATGTTTGACGTAAATTTTAAATTTAATTGAATTATCATTCACTCGTTCACCCAATCACTAAAGTACTACCTATTCGTTTTATTTGACTAAGATAGCGTTTAGTAAAAAAACATTGTAATTGTTAAATCTTTTCGGAATATGTCATATTTATTCTCTGTGCTAAAATGTTTTGTCTCGTTTGCTTTGTTAGGACACGTCTTGGGTGTGAAGCGGATAAATCATACTGTCCACAATATTTCGTAGGTACTGTTTGAACATTTCTGTATAAGAAGGTTAGAATTTATGAAGCGATATTTTAAATGGTTAAATATTATATCAGATACTACGAAGAATGATCGGGCTAAGTGTAACTTGTGATCGAACAGTGTATTCATATTCTGTCAATTTCACTCGATTGCATCAAAATGGCCTGTAACGATTCTATTACGTGAAGTATTCTGTGTGCGATGCTTCTGTTCCTTTATATTCAGTAATAATGAAAAAGGGTCACTACCCCATTTTACCTAAAGGACCACACGATTGTGAGTTCATAAATCAGCAAACGATGTCATATCATAATAGGTATATTAATAATACATTTCAAAATGTTTACCATTTTCGTAAAATATATTCGTTTCACTGGAACAAATATTCAAAATAACCTATACATATGAAGTAGGAACTATGATACTTCGAATGAAAACACCAGTAATATTATAACATAAACTGTTTTAATTTCGTCACAGAGTCTTGGGCGAAATTTGTAAGTTAAATTTTTATCTCCAATTAGACGGGTTTTTTACCCTTTGTGTGATCCAGTGTTTTTAAAATTACGAATATTATTATTTAATTATCAGAATATGCAAATGTATCATCTCAATAAACCTAGTTAGGTATAATGTTTTTACTTATTTTACGAAACTATTTAGGTAATCTTTGAACTCTCTATTCTAATAATAACATTTTCTATTCATATATTTTTCAATGTCCTTATATACCTGTAGTAGGTATCGATGAATATCCATTTATAACCTTTACATATCGAGATATTTCAGTACTGTTGTTTATACCTAACGTTTATTTAAAAATTTATTAATATAATGTATAATCTTAAATACTTTATATAAATCGTGTTCTCATAATTATTATATGCTTGTATTTTTAAGATATAAAAAATTAAGACGGCATTGTAGCTCGTGATTGTGTTAGCTTAAATTAATTTATTCAATTATATCTTAATTAAAAATATTTTCTCGGAGTCCTTCTTTCCATACGTTTTACTATGAACTACACACGTGATCATTTTTTAGGTGTTGCAAAGTTCTTTGTTGCACTGGTGTTCAATAAGAAATTGATGCCCCAACTCTGTTTTGGTGGTATTTCCAAAACATAGAAATGAAATAGAAACATTCCAAATGTTTTGTATGTCTTAAGGTTTAAATGACTAAACTCAACAACGATTTGCTAAAACGTGGATAAAAATATTGTTGGGTTCAACGTTAAAACATCCTCAGTTGAGCTCTTTCTAAATTACAACGATAATTATCAAAAGCAATCGTGATATTTTGAAATTGCGTGATGTGGACCGTTATGACGAACGCAACGCACTCTGAGACAGCGAACTCTCAATGAGGTGTTATAACTTATATTTTTGTTTTGATGTAACTATGTTTTTTATTGTAATCTTACTGTCTTTACTTTTATACCTGAACTTTTTTTTTACCTAAAATGAATTATGCCATTCGGAAAAAGTGGCAATGTAGTACTAACAAAACCCAGTACCAACTGCCATCTGCCCAGTGATGCCTTTGGGACTATGTTTCCTTTTTCTGTAAACGCCTCATTGTAGTGCAATCTCGTTACCTTAATCACCCCCAATTCCTTTCTACCACGCTCTAAGCCGAGATGACTCGTTTTTGTTCTTATTTCTGGGTCTACCGCATAAAATTGAATAATATAACGACCATGAATTGCCATGAATATGAAATAATGACAAAGACATAAATCATCTTATATCTCCGGGTGACGAGTGTAGTGCAGTGCTTCGTAATGATTTGAACTCTTCACGGTCTATGTAATGGGCAGGCGTTGCTTACCCAGGCACATTTACTTGTCCCGAGATTAAAAATACGCATTGGTGTTACTCTCCGTGTTTATTTTAAAATTCATGAGAGTAACATCAATACTTTCGGAAATGTTAAGCGTTAGACCCGCAGGTTTGCCTACATGAAGCTACAACGTATCAGTGGCAGCGTTGCAAAACTCTGTCACGTGGTTTTCTTAGCACTATACGACCATTTCTGAACATCCATCCACTCGATCTAAAAGAGAAACGTATTATGTGCTTCCACAAGTCGTTAAATGTTGTTAAAGTTTAAATGCACAAGATGTTAGTGGATTTAGGCATATTTTCTTAATGTTACTTAGGCCAAATAAGACCTAATTAAAGTTATACTATGCAAGTTAGGCCGTGCCCCTTGCCCATGTTTTGCTCTATGACCTGTTGACTCTATGACCTAGCGTCGAGCGAAATTGAGTTTGGAATTGTTAATGCTCTATTATATCATTCGAAATTAAAAAGAGAGCAAGTACCTACCATAAACAGTGTTTGTCAGGCGCTAGAGTCTTTGTTCACACCATCTGTGACCAAATGTTTGGTATTTGATTGACGGTTTTAGTGACACTTTTCCTGTCGGCATTTGTTGGTGAAAACTGAGTGTTCTTTCCCCGTAGATACCGTCTAAAATATTATTAAACTCAAAAAGTAAACTCCCTTTTCGCAAGAAATTACGATAGTGCGTGTTATTTGTACAACGTACGTAACTATCTTAGTTCAAATGAGGTGTTTTGAGTGACAAATATGAGTGACAGATGGGTAAAAGAATGTGTTGAATTATTGACGGAAATCTACACTTTTTAAATGTCCATAACAAAATAAAACATGAGCACCACCTGTCGCGCAAAACTACTAATTTAGACAGGTTTTTTGCATTCAAAAATCGTCATTCGTTCAAAAACACTCGAAAAACACTCTATTTCAGCACAGGTTCTACGAAATTCAATTGACGCGCCGAATCAAATAACACATTTTTCAGACAAAATGCATTGAGTTGGTGGAAGGATACTTAAAACCTATTGCTTTTAAATATTGTATAGCGAGACTCGGGCACGGGAGACGTCTTTTGATAAATTGTAATATTTTGTAAACAACGATTCGGCGATGAGGCGACGCGAAAATTATATTGTTGTTGATAAGTGAGTATGCTATATGGTATCATTACGCCAATGCCACTTTTATGTAAAACAGTTATTGTTAGTGATTAAGGTATTTAACTAGATGTAAGGCATTGTATACAATGTATAAGTAGGATCTATGTTGTAACAACTATGTACGCATAGTTGTATGTCGTGACTGCACGTCATTGCACCAATTTTCATTAGATGTGTTTGCAATTTGGCGTAGGTACACTAAGTTCTGATTCTATTATTTAAGTACTTAGCTGCAGTAAAAGTGGATTATTTATGCACCGAGTAGAATTGATGACAACATAATACTTATTTCTACCGATGTTCTATCTCCCGAAGATCATTTTGTTGATCACGATTGTGCGTGCATACAGATTGGTCTAGTGTGCATACGCTGTAAAGCTTTTACAACGATAGCAAACATCATTCACACCAAATAGGCATAGGTAGTTAATTTTTGACTCACACATATATCTATGTTTAAAGTCAATGAGGTTTTATTTTTATCCTCTTCTGGGTCTTGAATATGTTCCTGCATTATTTTCTTTATGGGATGTTATGGGCTTTTGGTTCGATTGTACTCGGTGCGACCAATCTATGCGTATCTTACCTAAACTTAAGTGTAAGTTATGAAAATTGTTACGAAAATATTCAATATTCAAGAATGACCAATTTCAGCATTGAAGGCTTAGGGAAGTGATCGCTGTTACAAAAAAATAAATAAAATTTTATCTCAATATTTATTGTCACAATTCTTTTATGTACTAATTGACTAATTAATTAAGCTAAAGTATAGTTATAGCGAGTATTTAATGACTATCTTAAACATTTTTTTTTTCAATATCGACACAGCGACAAATGGCACCATAAGTTTCTTGTGTGGAATATGGAATTAAGAGTACCTATATGTTGTTATTGTTACTGGGACATAATAAATAAAGGCAGGCAATATTACTGTCAGTGGCGTGAGTAGAGTCTGTTCGATACTTCAGTATCTCTCATATACTGTGAATTTCGAGTCTTTTTATTGTATGGGATTCGAGTCCACTACTTTGATATCGAAATACTATATTTGTAGAAGTCACCAAGTATTGGAAAATATAAAGAAACACATCATCCGATACACGACTCTTACAAATAATATGTTTCGTTCATTATGTGATTTTAAGCATCTGATGGTCAAGTTGGAGTTATGTTACGCAGTCGCAGACTAAAATTAAAAATGTAAACTAAAATTAACATCACTGCCTACATCGTGTAGCGACACTTTAGCAAGGAATTGATATTCTTGAAACATTTAATTTTTTTAACTACTCAGAACTTTACATATTATCTGTTTTGATAAAACTTATTTCATGAATTATATTATATGTTTGTTTAAGTTTAAAATGACAAACCATTTAAGATTTCTGAAAGGTAACTGTACAATATAGGAAATATCGAATTCTTGTATCATTATATATATCAGTCAGTCTTACTAGTTTAAAAATAAATTATTATTTAATTACCGTGTTATATGCGCAATGATCAAAATTCTTAAATAATTACAAATAAATGAGCAAAACGAGTATTTTGTGATTTTATTACTGATTCAAGACCAAGAGAGAAATATCTGTATTTGTTAATATTATTTGAGCTGTAGGAACTTCATGAGAGCGTCGTATATAAGTCGCGGACTCGCGTCGCTGTCGGCTGTGTATCGAACCCCCCTCAGGGCTCCATCTTCATTCCTCACCACTCCGTACTCTCCAACGATAAAGCCATCGGACGTCCTCTCCTCCACCCTGTATTTGTTGTATTGTCGTCCCTTCACCACGTATCCAACTTTACAGTTGTCCTGTTTACATTTTTCAGTAGTCGACTCTTGGACGCCGTGGCTTCGTCCGTCTGTGAGAACGCTCACCTTTTCGTCCACTTCGTAATTTTTTTCTGGTAGTTGCTCCCGGATCCTCGTATTTCTTCCATGGGGAATGGAGATTGTCGTTACTGGGGTCGTGTTTAGTGTAGTTAGGGTGGGAGCCTGAGAATACTGTTGCCACGGCGTATAGCTCTGCGGTCCATTTTGATCGAGATGCAAAGACGCAGGCTCGCTGTAAAATTTGGCGGGCTCACTGTAAATCTTAGCAGGTTCGCTATAAATCTTAGCTGGCTCACTGTATATCTTGGCTGGCTCGCTGTATATTTTTGCAGGCTCACTGTATATCTTCGCAGGTTCACTGTAAAACTTCGCCGGCTCGCTATATATTTGTTCAGGCTGACTATAAACTTTTGAAGGCTGATAATACTTTTGTTGTTCAAAAGTTTGGATCGGGTTTACGTATGGATTCGCAGGATTTCTATAACTATTCGTCTGAACGTTTGGTAGGTCATGCACTACGTTGAAACTTACGGTCGTCAGTCTAGTGCTAGATTCCCTTTCGCTCGGTGGTTTATTAGCCAAACCTTGAATGTAATTTTTTGAGGACGGCGATTGTAACACCGATCTGGCTAACGGTACGGTTTCGATGTTTTCGTAATTTTCATTGTTGGTATTTGTTATTCCCAAAACTGATTTTATTGACGGTTCGGCCACAGAATCATCGGTTCCATTATTGTAAGCCTCGCTTTCAAAATCAGCTTCATCAATATCGGGTGATGTTGTTCTAACTTCAGATACTTTTTTACTTTCAGCGATTGATATAAGGTCATCTGTTGCGTTAGAGGTCATGCGCTCAATTGATAGTTTTAAAGCATCGTCTAAAATAGAAGACTCTATTGTTTCTATTCTCACGGTAGAATCCAGATTCTGAAATTGAGATTGAGACGGTACATGATCGGTGGTCACCTCCGTGTTTCCGTACTCATCGTCAATTTTTGTCGTTGCATATTGGTTATGTTTATTGTAGTCGTTATCATTTGGTTTTTGATAAGTCATCAATTGGAATGGATGAATGTGATCCGTATTCAGATCTTTACTTTCTTTCTTAGCGTTTAGCTGTTTTATGAATTCTATATTAGCGCCTTCTAAATTCGGGGGCACATCAGTGTTGTGCTTATATTCATCTTCATATGTTTCAGTCGTGAATGCAAGGGATTGTGTACCATTGAGGTTACTGTTTTCACTAGTCACTTGAGTTGATTTTCCTTTGCCGCGGCCGACGGCTACGGAGGATGTTATTCTAACAGATATTACTTGTTCGTTGTCAGAATTCGATAAATGTTCGTTATTCGAGTCTTGTAGGATATCTTGACCCGTGTCGTGACCGACGGCGCTTTTTTCTAATGGACGTGCAGTCACGTATATCAGTTGTATGGTCTGAAAAAGAAAAAAAATGGTATTGTTATCCAGTTCATCATATAAGTACTTATGACACGTACAGAAGGACTCAAATAACTCATCAGTAAGAGCAATCACTAATGTCTGATTCATTTTTTTAGAGGATTGGGACCACCAAGATTTGGATCTGAAGGTAAGTAACACGTCCATAACATCACAGTGCTACACAGTTATTTGAACATGAAGAGTCTGAATTATTGCCTAGCACTGTACTGTGCCCTTCGCACAGAGATGTAAGATGATTTATCTTTTTTCCCTGTAATTTATCTGAAAAGATTGTCATTCCAATCGGAATAGTTTGGCGTTAAGTATAATTTCTAGCAAAAGGGTGATTCTTTCAAACGGTCGGACTTCTTAAACGGACTCTGCAAAGAGTCCTGCCACTTCAAATATGGATGATAGCTATACCTACCCATTATATTAAAAAATGCTCTAACTGACAACAATAAATTAAAAAACGAAACTGTAGGTTCATACAATCACATTCAGCAATAATGGAACAACTGAAGTAGGTTTTAGGATTTTAGAATCCTGAAAAACTGAAAAAAATACCATACTAGCTACATTTCATTACTTCCATCGGATCGACATGGGATGGGATCTATGTTTTATTTAGTAGTAGATACCTATGCTATTTCTAGAATAAATACTACGTAGGGACTTAAATTTAAATCACCAATCATCATCATAAACAGGCTCATTTCATTCACTACGGGATGTCGGTAATCATACTCCACCATCTTAATGCATTAACAAATTGAAGTGGTAAAGGGCCGATCAAATCCGTTGAAGAAACGATAACCGTCAGGGTAGCCGGGGTCCGAAGTTACGGTATGATAAAACGAGTACCTACATATTTCAGGTAGTATACTGTAATATGATAAAATGTCAAATAAACTGCTTATAAATTCGCAAATGTTCATGCCCGATAAAGATTTCATAGCAGGTTACCGGATACATGAGTGAACGCGGAAACTCACTTAGAGTTGACAACATAAAAACTGATCTACCTGTCCACCTATAAAGTATGTCGTCTCGGTTTATTAATAAAGATTTAAAAGGAGACGTTCAGAATGTCCATCCAGGACTTTATTCTTGTAAAAGGTGATAATCCTTAATTTAAGATCATTTTAAATTGACCTTTAGAAAACAATGAGTCATGTCAACCTATACAAGGATGTTCATAGCTTTTGTATTTTTATTAAGCGCCTATGGAGCTACGTAACCACTTACATTTAATATCGAGTACTTATGTGATGAATTGAAAATCATTCGAATGGAATGTAAATACATTACTAACACGGAACAATTTTTTGTACGTTTTATAAAGCTCTTAGAAATCCTTTAATCGATCGTGGAATTAAATGGTAGGTAAGTATAGTGCAAAAAGTTGAAATCTGGGGCGGAAGCTAATGCGGCGTGTCGAAGGCGGCGGCGGCGGTCAGTGGTCATGGTGAGAACGGCCGGTGGCGCGGACTGTCAGTGACCGCGTATCGCCACGCGGGCGACCTTGCTCGGGTGCGCCCGCGCACCCGTGCGCGTACACATTGCACAAGTAATAGGTAATTCCGACTACCAACTTAGGATTAAACCACAATTATACAAACGGTATCGGTGTGAGTCAAAATGTTATAATTTTGTTGAGGTATGGAAAATACGGCTTCGTTATGCTCGGTTACTAAGATGCGAGTTAGGCAAATCGAAACAGGACTTTCACTCCAAAGTTTTGGTCAACAATGTAGGAAAATTGTTAAAAGCACTTTATTGTACATACACTTTGGATTCATTATTCGGAGAATTCATACATAATAACAATGGATAAAAACATAGACAATATGTTCCATCACTCACCACCTTTGACCTTAGCATTCAATGACGTTTTAGAGAAGCAAAACAACACCTTTTTTCAATCTTGCAAAGCTGCGAGCTGTTTTCATTTGGAAGAGTAAAATTAGTAACTGAACAAGAAGACCGAGAGATGAGATTCCGTGTCGGATGCAACCGAATGGTTTCAGAATCGCTACCCTGGTACTTTTGCATGTCAATTCCATTTGAAAATAGAACTTGTTCAGTTCCTAATTTTACTCTTCCAAATGAAAACAGCTCGCAGCTTCATCTCTCGGTCTTATGACAAAGACCGAGAGATGAGATTCCGTGTCGGATGCAACCGAATGGTTTCAGAATCGCTACCCTGGTCTCAGAGAGTTAAATTAAACAAGCAAAACACACAGTAGGTACTTGTTTCTCATGGTTTGTTGTGGAATGGTTTTGTTAAATATTTTTCTGAGGTGGTCCTAGATGTGGTAGTCTTAATACCATCTGCCAATAACAGGTCAGAAATGCGAGACATTCGGCTACATGACGCTTTGGAGCTTTTCTGTTTATTTATTCCAAAAAACTATAAACGCTAACGTTTACAATAATTGGTCTGACTAAATCATGTGATCATTAGCACACCTACAATATAAGACCTTCAACACCACATAGCTACCCTTGTTAAACTGTCTATTCAACTATTCTATTCAAGTGTCGGAACATAAAAGCATAAGTCGTTTGTCTAGGGTCGCTGTTATCCAGTTTTAGATCTTTCCGTTTAGTTCAGATTGTCAGTAACTAGTTTCAAACCAAGTGTTTTTTACTAAATAGATATGTACCTACCCTTACCTTGTAGAGGCGGCGTAGATCTACGATAAAATTCTTTAAAAGTAGTTTGAGGTCCGGCGGTGTTTGATTATCTGTATGCAATATTTCTTATCAGTGAGGTCTTTTAGGCCATAAGTCTAGCGAGTTTGATAGTTAAACACTTTTTTTTGTAGTTCAGGCTTCGAAAATTTTAAGTGTCAGTTCGGTTTACCGTAGGCCTCAGCACGCCCATTCTGCTCGTGGGGGGGGGGGGGGGGGGGCTGACGTAAATTGATATTATTTATGATTAACCGTTACGACCTAATGATAAAAGATCGTTTGTCTCATTACCCAGTGGGTTTTCTAGGGGCATTTTCTTGCAAACTGGAGCACAATTATTTTTGTATCGCGTTGATTGACTGTTGCACTTCCTTAAACATACCACAAAGGAGCTCCACCTGTGTAATCAAATGTTGTATAAAATAAATTATTGTTAAAATATAAAATAATATAATAAAATGTTGTATAAAATAATATATTCGTGTGGAGCTACCTAACAAATTTCTTGTGATATTAAATTTATGTTGCTCTCTGTCACACTTCGAGCGAAGTTATAGGTTTGGTCTTGTAGGTAGGTATTTAGGTTTTTCAAGGTCAAGGTTTCACTTGATGAATAGTGCTGTGACTATCTCAGTAAAAACAAAATTTGATGTAAAATCAAATTTATCATCTAAATTTGTACGACAAATAGATTTAATCGCAAAAATGTCAAAGCGCTGCTCATTTCGGATGAATCCTCGTAGTATGATTAAACTCCAAGTTTGGATGTTTGTTGCTCAATAACGTCGGAACGATTGAACGGATCGGCTTGAAATTCGGAACGTAGTTTTCCCGCGATGAAAAGTGGCATGAGTATGCTAATTTTCACGCGAAAAGATGGCGAGAATGGAAATAACTCAATAAAGGCCGCGGGGCATCATTAGTATCATTTTAATCACCTAAGTACATACAGGTATACCTACTCGTACATAATACAATTTTGTTAAAACTGGCTCATAAACAAAGTTACTAACTCCGACAGTAGGTATACCTGTCTGTCTGCTGTACCTACTCCTAATTAATCTTGATCTAAATAGATCGCGTGAATTGAACCGGGCGCCAGAGAAATAAAAACTAGACTGGGTCCCAATGGCATTTGGATAAAAAACCGTGGGTGCTATGCTAATGACGCTCTAGTAAAAATATCCTTGACAAAACGACAAACACATTAAAATTACTTTTGGATGGTGAGATCTTTTTTTTTAATAGTTCCAGTAGAATAAAACAGTCGATTCATCAGATGGTGAGTTGCATATAACATCGACACAATGAGGTGGTGCCTAGGGGTGGGTAAGCTAACTAGGTAGGTACCTACCTACTCTTTTTTTTCTTATCTTGTTTTAACAAACATTGTATTAAGCTATCGCAGTAGGTAGTTCAGTAGTATTATTAATTTCGGGATATTTACCCTGGTTACACTTAATAAAATATAATGGCGCGAGCTCCCGATATTTCTTTACAGTTTCATGCAATTAAACTACTTACTTTTATTTTATTTATTACTAGCAGCACCCCGCGGATTTAGCCGCGTAGTTCCTGTTTCCGTTATCTTTCTGGAATAAAAAGTAGCATGTATGCTATTCCAGTTACCTAATAAACCATCTATTTTCCAATCCGATCCGTTCAACCATTCCGACGTGATTGAGCAACAAACATCCACCAAACTTTCGCATTTATAATATTAGTAGGATTTATTTATGATAACGAGGTATGCAATGAAATGAGCGCGTTACCTTATTTTCTAGCTTTTAGATCAACGAATCAGTAATTTACAGTGACAAAGACGGGGGAGTGGGGAGGCTTACGTGGGCGCTGCGCACTCGCCGCACGCCTGTGACAGTGAAAACCGAAGGCCACACAGATAACGCATAAAACCAATACCTGTACCAGAAATACTTGAATGTGGGCGCCACACTCACAACCAATGTTCAACACCTAGACATTTTAGTTACGTCAATTTAACGACTCTAAAGATAAGTTGTTTACTCAGTAACTATCATTGCGACTAAATCCAATTAAATAAATGTAATATATTAATTAAATTACATATTTCAATTTAACATAAATAGGTACTTAGCGAAAAAATAACATTCCACCCACAGTAGCATAAATAAAACGATTAAGTAGACATTTGGCATTTTACTGCTTTACCGCTTCGTATAAAAGTTACTTAGCATTTTACATCTTAATTGAACTCAGATTAGGAAGTGGAATTAATGTCTGTACCCTACCCAACTAATTAAATTTACTGCTTATAAAGCTGTTCAAATAAGTACGCATTTATTAATGTCATTTGAAGGTGCTTATGCCGAAAGCAATCTTGCAAGTAGATGAAGTGGGAATGATAGTATTACGAAGTAACTATTTTCTGATCTGTGGTATTACGTAGATAAATTCAAGTAGGTATATAGACCGTAAGCTGCAAATATAGCTAATTAAGAGCTTTGAATTCAACTTTTCAGGAGACTAAAAACTAAATTTTGAAAAGAGAGCATACGAATCCAAAATTCAATGGATTTGTAAAACTATTGCTATGATTTATAAGAATGTGGTATTAATATGGATAATATTGGTAGGATAAATGAGAAGTAAAAATAAAATTCAGCCAAGTTCAAGTCAGAAATAAAATTATACTTATTTTGTTTAATTCTGTAACCAATCCTACTCGAATTCCTAGGAAATATGACCCATATATGTTAAGCTCCTTTGGTTTTCCCAAAACAAGAAAAAAATGCTTCGTTATCTTCACTGCTATGCAATTCGTTTTATTGAAGATTTAAAGTCCTAGAGTTAGGGGTCCTAAAGGGTTTATACCTGAATAATAGACTATCTACTTACCTAATAAAATTTTACGGGTAACAAAAAAATGATTTTCCTAGTTAATAGGTAAAAGTGATAAGAATACCGAGAGTTGATATTTTTTAATCTGAATTACTACATTTAGGTACTACTAAATATAAAGAATTAACAGTGCCGCGTGGTTTTACCCGCGTAGTTTCCGTTCCCGCTAATTAGCGAACTACTACTACTTTTTATCCAGCGGAATTCCCCTGGATAAAAGTTAGCGTATGTGTTCTTACAGACTATAATTATGGTTATATATTACTAGCTGTTACCCGCGACTTCGTCAGCGCGAAATAAATACTAAGGTAAGTCGGCAGTACCTATTTGTATACCTGGGTATATTTACGGTTACTAAAAACTGCTTATAATAGAACAATTGTATACAATTTCATCAAAATCGGTTTAGTTGTTTAGGTGTGAAAGCGTAAGAGACATTCGTCCCCCATTTCACCAATTTCATCACCATACTGTTCGTTCGATATAACAAAATTGCTAGAACAAACATTAATTGGCTTCGTGTGAAGTGTCTATAAACAGAGTTTCATGGGTTTATCTTCAACGGTTGGGAACTTTCATATTGACATTCATTGGAAATGGAAATGGAAAATTTCAGATTCCTAGCATTTGTAGTTTCTGAGATTCCTTGATGAGTGACCTTTCGCTTTTATATTTATAGACTAGCTTTTACCCGCGACTTCGTCCGCGCGAAATAAATATAAATGTAACTGAGGCAGTATTTGTACCCATACAAATGTACGTTTACGAAAAACAGCTTATATTGAAACATTTTTATACAATTTAATCAAAATCGGTCATTCCTGATTTCCACCCCTTCAACTCTTTTTCTGTGATACCAAGTCGAGCTTGCTTTTTTCGAGTCTAATCTATCTGTGCACCAAATTGGATCGGTTCAGTTAAATCGGTTCAGTGGTTCCGGCGAAAATCATCAAAGCGTAATAGACAGAGTTATATTAGTATATATTATAGATATATAAAATTCTCGTGTCACAGTGTTTGTTTCCTTACTCCTCCGAAACGGCTTTACTGATTTTAACCAAATTTTATATGCATATTCTGTAGGTATGAGAATCGGCTACTAGCTATTTTTCATACCCCAAGTGACCCCGAGTTGTTCACCCCAAAAAATGTTTTTTTAATTTTCGGACATTTTTTTTTGTTTTTATATTTTTATAATGTGGCGTTAAAAAATACATACAACCCTAAATTTTTACCCTTTTATCACCAACCCCTATTTTTTAATAGCCATTTTAGTAATTTAATTATTTTTCATCCCGCTCGACAACTGATCAATTATCGTCTTTTTGTCATCATGTTTGTAATAGTTTGCCATATAACATGCCATTTAAAGTATAACATCGTGTTTGTAATAATTTATAAGGCAAAACAACGTTTGCGGGGTCAGCTAGTTAGTATAGATATCAAACGTCTAGTAGCAAGATTTCATGGTTTTATCTTCAACGATTACGAATTTTTATCCCCTATTATTTCAAAACCTATTTCACTCCCGTACAGTTCTAAATTACAAAATTGCTAGAACAAACTTTTATTTGCTTCGCGTCTAGTGGCTAGATTTCGTATATAAAAAGTGGTTCATGATTTTATCTTCAACAATTGTGAACTTTCATACAAATAATTCAACCCCCATTGCAACCCCTATTTCACCCCCGTATAATTCGAAACTACAAAATTGCTAGAACAATCCTTCATTTCCTTCGCTTCTAGTGTCTAGATTACGAAGTTTCATGATATTACCTACCTTCAACAATTGCAAACTTCCATACAAACATTCATCCCCCATTTCAACCCCTTCAACCTTTTTTAACCGACTTTAAAAAAAAGTAGGTTTCTCAATTCGACCGTATATATATATATTTTTTATGTGTGTTCGCGGATAACTTCGTTGTTTATGAACCGATTTGGATGATTATTTTTTTGTTGGATAGGAGACATTCCAAGATTGGTACCATGATAAGGAAACCAGGATCTGATGATGTAATCCTGCAGAAATTGAAGATAACTTGCAAAAATTGTAGGAGTGACAAGCGCGATTGTTAGTTTTTCCATTAAGTATTTACAAGCACTACAATTTATTTTGGTTTGGCACTATGATGATTTGGAAGCGATCTGATGATGGACCAAAAATACTGTCGAGGGAACTCCTCAAAGATTTACAGCAGTTATCTTGTGTTTGGGCTTGATTAATTTGTATTGATGAGCACTTTACGTCTAGATGTTTTGGGACTGTCTTTCATCATCATTATAAATGTCTATGTTTGGATGTTTGTTGCTCAATCGCGTTGTAACTAATTAATTAATCGTTAGACCTTTAAAAACTGCAAGGGTAGAAAGTATTTTAAAGCTAGTGCGTTTGAAAATATTTCAATTAAGTATTTTAAAGCACTACAATTGAATGAAGGTCTGGAGTCGATTCGATGAAGGAGCCGAAAGACAGTCGAGGCTACTCCTCAACGATCTACAGCAGTTACCTTGTGTATAGGCTTCATAAAGCTGTATCGATGAGCACTTTACACATACCTAAGTGGGATGTGACTGTTATTAGGGGTCTGACGATGAAGACAAAGGACAGTTATGTGAACTGTTTAACGGTTTACAGTAGCTAGTGTTTGGGCTTGATTCATGTACTCTTAAATATTGATGAAAACTTGGCACCCACATGGGTACTGAGGACCATTTTACAGGTCTGAGTACACCGACCATCCTGGATTTGAACACTATATCATAGTGAATATTATTCTACTAGTCAAGTTTTTTCTTTATCTTCTCACCTAATTCAAGAATTATTCATCTAACTATCACTTAAAATCGTAAAATAAAATAATTTTAACAAAAAAAAGAACCGACTTCAAACAGTAAACTAAAAAGTAAAAAATAAATCTCTTTACCACAAAGTAGAACGTATTTTGATTAATTTGAACAGACATGATTAAATAAGTATTTAACAATTCTGAAGTCGGTGCCAAGTAAAACAACTACAGCTGAAGCTAACATTAGTAGAGTAGTAAATCAAACTGATATTTGGAACATAGACAAGTTGTTGGTGACATATGTATGATAGACAGGAAGGTTGTTGCAACATTTACTTGGCATCGACTTCAGAATTGTTAAATACTTATTTAATCATGTCTGTTCAAATTAATCAAAATACGTTCTACTTTGTGGTAAAGAGATTTATTTTTTACTTTTTAGTTTACTGTTTGAAGTCGGTTCTTTTTTTGTTAATATTATTTTATTTCTATAATAAAAAGTGACTAATGCCCTTTTTTGACATCCAGTCTATATGTGTACCTACCAAATTTCATTAAAATCCGTCTAGTAGATTACATGCCTATAACTTTGAAAATGACGAAAGCTTCACACAACCAGCCATCCCTTGTTTCACCCTTTTAGGGGTTGAATTTCGCAAAACCCCGTCTTAGCAAGCGCCTACGTGCTCAAAGGCATGCAAAATTTCAGACTCCTAGCATTTGTAGTTTCTGAGATTCGGTGATTTCACTTTTATATATATATAGATTAATCTAACCGTGTTTCAAATTTCAACCCAATCCGTTCATACTTTACGACGTGATTGACCAACAAACATACAAATATCCAAACATTAACATTTATAACATTAGTAGGATATCTATAAAAAAAATAAACAATACCAGTTACATGGGGTTAGCATTCTTCAGTAAATCTTTGTCTCGATGTTCGCCTTACGTTTGCCGAGTGCACAGGGCGAGCCAGATAACCTGTTCTGATTTACCAGATCGTGCGGTATTTTAACTCAAATGCAAATATCTTGACCCATGATAAAGAACTTGAGATCACAAAGGGGATATAGTGGCAAGGATTGATTGCGAGTGTCCATCGGTGCAAGCGTGCAAGCATCATACCTACCTACTTACCTTGCACTTTATGTACCTAAGTGTACAGTGTACAGACCTATCATATTTGTAAGTCTTTGTCGTTAGTAACCTGTTTATATAGTTAATATCCTTCTAATAGGTAATATAAATATCAAAGTTTGAATGTTGCTCAATCATGTCCGAAGTTACAATACAATACAATACAACAACTCTTTATTAAAACACCAGACAAAAAAACTTAATATAAAACATACAAATCAACTTAGCGTTCTAATTGGCGGCCGAAGTTCTGAACGGATCGGAATTAAATTTGGAATACAGTTAGATTATAGTCTAGAATAACACATAGGCAGACTTAATTTTTTTACTCCTTCCTTGCGAGAGAAGGCTCCGAGTCCCAGCAGTGGAAACATTTAGTGGGACGAGGAACTATGCGGGTAAAACGCTGGGTGTTACTATTAAATACATATAGGTACATAGAGCCTTGTCTAGCTAACAGTGGCGATCTATAATAGAATTGACATCGATTAGATAATTTAATTTGGCAAACTATAGGTACTAAAGAACTTTCTCCTCAATTCGATGACAAACAAAAGGTAAAGGTTTCATCGGTCATTTGGCCAGAAGGAGCTCTGTTTGAAGTGTTAGAACCCTCCTAAACATTGTAAAGCGTGACGCCAAGTAATTACATTGGCTATGGATGCTTTGACGAACCCTAGTCCAAAAAAAAAATAGTTGTAGTAGTAATACCTACTTAGTATTAGGAAACTAGTACTGTACCTACTAGTAAAAAAAATCGGGTCTGGAGGCATTTTGATAACCTTAGAAAGAAGAATTAATTGTACACGGTACTTGTAACTGCCATTTTTTAGTAGTGGTATCTAGGACTCTTTGCAGAGTCCGTCTGGGGAAGTACCACACCTTTGCCAGTTATTCTACCGCCAAGCAGTAATGGGCAAACATTACTATGTTCCGGTTTGAAGGGCAATGTTTCCAGAGAAATTACAGGGCTTAGAGATAATTGTAACATCTTAGATATCTGGGTGATGAGCGCAGTGCAGTGCTAGGTATTGATTTGGACTCTTCATGGTCCAATAGCTGCTTCTCATTGTGCTGTTATGTGCCAGGCATGTTGCTTACCATCAGGCGCATGACCTGCTCGTCTCGTCACTCTATATTATAAAATAAATTGTTAATGTTACTAAAAAAAATACAAAGCAGTAAAATTAAACTTATCTGACACGTACAAATTTTAAGTTTTAAAATAGTTTCCTATGATTTCATCAGTCAGCAAGTATTTAACAAATTTAGACAAAACTGTATTACTGCGACCACCCAAGTCAACAAACTTATTAGACCATGAAAATTCCAGTGTATCTTGTTCATTCATTCAGAAACTTAGTCGGACAAAATCGAATTACTGGGATTTCCATACCGATATTCGCAGCATCTTGGAATTTGACTTCCTTCTTTGATCTGTCTACAAACTGACATAGTTACGTATCTAGCCCATAGTGAAAATATACCTATTTAAATCTATTATTCCGAGGGCTGGCACCAATTTTTGTAGTAAGTAAGGTAAGGGTAAGTAGATATTTGAGGGAAGCTGAACACTTGTCACACACTTTTTTCAGTACCTATACCCCAACACGGAGCTGCAGACCTGGCTGGGGAGTAGCGGGGTAAAATGAATCCCTAAATTTAGATCACCTGGCAGGTAGAAAGTTCCACGAAAATGATTTGTGTATTTGTGTAATGTATTTTTTTCTATCTATTGCAAATCTCTGAAATTGCTGGACCAATTTCATTGGGAGAATGCTTATTTTATAAGAAGAAACTGTGGCTACTTTTATTTCAGAAAATGAAAGTAGAATTTCGCGGAAACAAATTAAATTAATAAATATATAAATATGATATTCAATAGCTAAGGTAAGCCGCGGAGTGCAGCTAGTCTATTATAAAAGTGTTTCTTAACGATTTATCGTTGCAATGCGTCAATTCGACTTACTTTTATTTTTAAAGAGGCCTATGACAATTTGTCTCGGATGACATTTATTACAGTTCACAACAGTGTCCCAAGTGCGTTCTAAAACTGCGAACTTTCGTCACAAGACCATTTAAATGGAATCTTAGAGCATTTAATTTGTCTCAGTGGGTATGGAGTAGATTGTTTGAGTATACCCTGACAGGTATAATCTCGGTAGCTTCAAATCAAGAGTGAGTCGGTTTTTGAGCGTGCTCCGTCGCTTGCCGCATTGTCTGCTTTACATTTAGCGAGACGGCGATCAAATGCAAATCTTCTATTGATAAAAAACTAACATTATTGCTAAGATTATTTGGTAAAAACAAATAAATCTAAGCAATGTTTACTGCTAAAATTCGTACCGGGGCCAGTTTATACGTACCGACGCCTACTTACCCAAGTATGTACCTACCTGCGGCTTGACGGCATTTCATAAAAACATCAGGAAGTGAACTAGACCCGTTTCGCCCTCTTAAGCAAAATTAGTCCGAGCGTTCGATCCAGTTTGCTAAAGATCACTCTGACATTTATTATACATTGTATTGATGTTTTCTTTTTAACTGCCCGTTGAAGCCTACAGAGCATGGCAACAGAATTTTTAAACTGGCGCTTTAAATGGGTATTTGTGTTCTCTTATGTTCGTCAAAATTTAAGACGAATTTACTTACACGAAAATAAGCTATACGTGACAATCCATGCGGTGATTTTTTATCAAATCAGTAAACAAAACGATTGTTTTAAATCAAATACACTAACCATTTGAGTTCATCTAATTTCTGAAAACTTTCAAGAGCGCATCGTCGCTTCGTGAGCAAAATTCTGTTTTTTAGTACGTTTATTTATTTAGTGTATGTATATTTAGTGGATTTCAGCAGCTCAGTTCTCAGTTAACCCTACACTTTAATCAGTCAGTACCTACTAAGTAGTTAAAAGCACACCGTATTGTAGTTTTAATTGTAATTTACTTTCATATTTTTTCATAACCTGTAGAGTGTAGAGTGCATAGGAAGTAAAACCACGATATTCTTATAGGTACAGTGTAGAAATAATGATGTGTTGTGAGGCTTCCTGCGGTGATTCATTTGATACAGAGTACGGAGGTGATCGATGAGGTAGGATAGTCAGGTCAATCAACCTCACGCGGCAGCCCTAGATTTTTTACGACAAAAAAGTTTGTGAGACCTTGCCCTTTTAAAGTGAGTAGGTAAAATATTTATGTTTACGGTATGTAGGTAAGAACATACTGATATTCTGAAGTTCGATTGAGATTTTTCAGAATCTCAGATAACGTGATTTTACGAATTCTGTATTACGTAAAGATAAATAATAAATATTTTGGTTTGTTTGTTGCTACCATCAGGCGCAAATGTTGCTGGTCCCGTCACTCTTTTTAAAAAAGGTTGTAACACATAGGTACAAATGTAACTACGGGTCAAAAAAAGTCAAAAGATAAAGATGTCAAAAAATAAAAAACCCAAATTTTTGAAATCTGAGAAAAATCCTAGAACTAAACTGAAAGAAACTACTTATCATACTTCCTACTAACATAATAAACGCTAAAGTTTGTAAGAATGAATGTTTGGACAAAAACTATTGAAGGTTTTTGGATAAAATTTGGTATACCTATGTATATAGATAATGGTCTGAAATAACACATAGGCAATTTTTTATTTCGTGAAATAACTGGATCGGGAACTACACCGGTGGGCGCTGCTAGTTTATTATAAATCCGAAACTTTTAATGTTTAGATGTTTGTTGCTCAACCACGCCTGTATGGGTGAACTGATCGGGGTGAAATTTGAAACACTGTTATAATAAAATATAGTCTGAATAGTAAAATATAGTAAAATATAGCGGTATCATTACCGAATGGAAGCCATAATAAAAAGTCGAAGTTAGTCTGGAATAACACATAGAGTGCTTTTTATCCTGAAAATATAGAGGGAACGGGAACTACGAGGGTAAAACCGCTGAGCGCTGCTAGTAAAATAATAGTTAACTACATAAAGTGGTTTTAAAGAAATACACAATGTTTTGGCACCCTAATTAATAAAATATAGGTATTGCGATTATTTCTCATGTTAAAATGGGACATTTATTTTCTGGAGACTATAGTCCTCTAAGAACAGAATTGAATTACCTAAATTTTTCTTAAATGATGTTTTAACATTCACAAAATTTTGTTTTTTCTAAGGAAGTTAGGGTTTTTATAATCTTATTTATTTAGAAGAGTTTATTCGAAATGCGGCGGTAGGTACCTCGATTTTTTTTTTAAATAGTAATGTTTTCTAATTCTTTTTTTACATCTCTCTACATCTAATTTAAGACGTGATTTTACTTGCTTTACATACAAATTTGAATTTAGAACATCGTGTGCACTAAGTTTGTAGAGTTAGAACAAATGCTTTACACCGAAAGCACGGGTCTGATCGCTCTTGTCTTGTCGCTCTTGTGGAAGTGTCATAGTTTTGTCGCGGCACATCACCATGTCGCCATAGCTACATCCACCTCATCTGCTTACGATTGGTACAAAGGAACCGTGCGGAAAACCCTGCCCTATTTACTTATTCTTTATCTAAGGTTTGTGTATTCAAAACATCACTAGAACTATTTAGAATTTAATATAATTTAATTTAAAACATCATTCTACCTCCTTAGTGCCAAATTGATCACACAACTTTTTTATTTGTTAAAAACTGAGACTCGGAACCTTCTTGGTGTTTTTTTTTTTAATTATTTTCGCGATATTTTCTAAGATCACTCCTAAGATAGGGGTAAAGAGTGATCTTAGGAAGTGGGATTAGGGGTAAGGTTATCTCAATTGGTAGAAAATTTAAAAAAGTGTCCAGCTGTATGCTATATGAATAACAGTTCAAATTTCTTCCACAATGGCGCTGGTGTAGACAAAGACAAATTGCATTAGTGTAACTGTTTTAGAATTTAGAGGAATTGAAGTAGATATGTAGAGGTAAGCCGAGTAAAAAAATATTATTGTGGGCTAAAATAGTTACAAAATATTGTAGTAAAGAAAACCTTAAATTAATAATTTAAACATTAAATAAGTGGAGGCGGCCATTTTGAATCGATATTAACCAAACATAGCTAAGGACCACCGCACGGAAATTAACCTTCAAATAAAAAACTGCATCGAAATCGGTCCATCCGTTTGAGCTCTACGGTGCCACAGAAAAAGACACACACACACATACAGACCGACAGCGAGACAGATATCGATGTAAATCTTATAACATCCCTTTTTTTGGTCGGTCGGTCGGTTAAAAACAGGAAATTAAAAAAATGGTAAAAACCTGAAATGGTTGATTTTGGCGACGAAGAAGTTTATTTGATGCCAACTGAATTGAATTAAATGCGCAAAGTATTTAGTAATTCCTCGCTGAGGTGGGATGAAAAGTTACGTGTTGCATTCGAGTGTAAAGATTTTTCACCTTGTGCTTTATCAATTCTCTCGCTAACGCTCGTGATTCAATTTTAGGATTCTTCGCTTGCTCGGTCATAAAAATTGAGCACGCGGTTAAAAAGCAACCTTGCACTCTTGTATAACAAACAACTATTATCAATATGCCCTGTAATTTAACTAGAAACATTGCCATTAAAACCGGAACACAGTGATGTTTTTACATTACCGCTTGGTGGTAGAATAAGTACTTCATACATATACCTAAGTATTAATGAACATTTCTTACTCAACTCAAACTAGTCCCAAACTAAGCAAAGCTTGCAATTTATAATTATAAATACAATACAAATAATAAGTTTATGTACGTACAATAAAATTATGGATTAAGAATGTAGATTTATACAATGGACTTCTATAAAAACCTTGTGGTTTGAAAATAAAACGGCCTAGCTACATCATTGAAAACTAAATAATTAGACTTGAAAATAAATATGAAACTGAATAATTAGTCCGTGTGCATAACTCACACTGGCCAAATACAAAGGCATGTGAATGTGCACCTATTAATTTAAACGTCAACCTTGTTCCGAGTGTCAAAAATAATTACTTAGTTACGAACTAAACCAGCGTAATGTATGCTTTCTCGTGAGTAGACATGTTTGAATAATAAATGTTGATAATATTACTTCCGTAGTAGCCGTTACTTGAACTTGCCTAAATTACTGTCATTTAATGATAGTGGGTGAATGATATCTACTAAACTTTTGCGGGAACGCTTTTTTTTCATTTTTGCAACTACATAGACTCTGGGGTCCGTGACCTTTGTGATTTGGGTTCTTTTTTACCCGACTGCGCGACGCAAAGGAGTGGTAATGTGTTTAACAGTCTATGTATGTATGTGTGTATGTTTGTATGTTCCTTTGAAGCACTATACAGACCAAACGCTTGGGCCGATTTTTATGATTCACACGTCAATCGATTCCTCTTAATCTGGCGAGTGACACTAAAGACATGACATTAGTGTAAGTCCAATATGGCGGATTCAGGACGCCATATTGTCCAAATTAAAAAAATTTAAATCACCAAAATATGTCAAGAGGGGTATCGTTGAATAGGTATTTAAAAATAATGTTTAGCTTTCTCTCAATGTTTTTCGATTTGACTGACCGTTTAGGATGTATATCGATTGAAAGTTGAGTAACAACCATTCTCACATTTATAGGTTTTTAGGTAGCAGAAAACTTCGTATGACTAACTGTACGTGTGAATGTGGATGGACATTATATACTAATGTATGTGTAGGCATCGATATAAATCAATAGATGTGCCCTGAGCACCTTGAAATTGGTAATAAACTGCGTCTCTGTATGTATCGTAAGTGGTTTACAAACAACCAATCTACTTGACCCCTATAATCGCTAGCGGTGAGATTTGCTGTGGTTCTACTTATTTTGGTTGTTGACACCGAATAATGATAGGTAAAAACATCCGGCGTCCATCGCGTCCTGCAACCGACTAGAATGGAAAGAGTGAGCTCACTCTTCCCAACGTTGACATGATTGCGTGCGCCGTGAAGTTTGGGATGGGGCCCATCTTGGGTTCTAGGATCTATGCTAGTAGGTATATTGGACTACCTTTTTTTCGTACGTGCAGGAAATGTATTTACGCATACCCTACTGCCCCGCCCGGGAGACAGCCGGCTTATGTTGCACTCTATATCATGTATGGATATGGTGCCCCTATCTACTAATAAACCTCCATGGGGTTTCAACTCTGCCGCTGATAGTGGGAACACGGAACCGCTCTTGGATTGCTCCGCCTCGGTCGCCCATCTCCAACTTCAAACGATTTAGTAGGTACTCAACGTCAATGGAAAACCTATACTAACACAAAAATATAAATGTGAATTACATGCAGTAGAAAATCCTACATAATATATATCAGTAAAAAACGAAGACATTTGGTCAACAACCAAAAGATGCATATTATTATGTTGAGCATATTTAACATTCACAACATTGTGCATAACTAAAAAGTATAAAATAAAAAAATGTAATTTAAAAACTCAAAAACCCGACTGCGTAAAAAGTGAACCAAACTACGTACTCGCATACTAAAAAAAACTGAAAAGAATAAAACAAGCATTTAGATTTCTGGTGGTCTAGAATTATATAATATGTTATTGTATTAATACTATTGAAATATATACAATATTTTCTAATAAAAGAACATTACAACTGAACAGTCAGGATCCGTTGAACAATTACATTGTATGTCGAATAATAATGGATCCCGACTCTTCAGTTGTAATGTTCTTTTTTAGAAAATATTGTATATATTTCAATAGTATTAATACAATAACATATTATATAATTCTAGACCACCAGAAATTTAAATGCTTGTTACATAATATGTATATGTATTATGGATTAGGAGAAGATGCGGGCAAATGCTACCAATTTGCACCTTTAGAATTATAGTTTGATGCAGTAGAGTAGACGATAGAAGTGGCTTAATTAAAAATTCTTGTTTTTTGGTAAACGCCAAAAATGAAATTCAATTAAATTGCCCATTATTTTACTTTTTGTTTAATAATACTTTATAAGGTAAGTAAGCACCTTACGTCACAGTCTTTGTTAAGAGTCAGGTATTAAATTGGAAAACTGTGTGTGTAAATGGTTCGACGTATAAACTAGTTTCATAGGTTTTTTTTCGTTAATCTGCTTCAATTGTGAAAATATGAAAAATGCGGTTCTTTTTACGTTCATTAGGTATATTTATAGTATAGAGTGACAAGACGAGCAGAACATTTCCCTGATGGTAAGCAACATGCCTACCCATAACAGCACAGTGACACGCAGCTATTGGTACATAAAAAGTCCAAATCATTACCTAGGAGCGTACTGCGCTCGTCACCCGGAGATGTAAGGTGTTTTATCTCTTAGCCCAGTAATTTCTCTGGAATCATCGCCTTTCAAACTGGCACTCGATAATGTTTGCACTGTACTGTTTAGAGGCAGAATAACTGGCAAAGGTGTGGTACTTCTCCAGGCGGACTCTGCACGGAGCCTACCAACACAATAATAGGGATGTTAACATTACACTAATCACACATTTTTGTTTAGTGTTAATTTTACGATAGTTTGTATTAATAGAAAATCGAAAATCCCATTTTTATAATATATTCCTTGGTAAATATATTATACATTATTTCAAATTCATTTTTTTTTATCTGTCTCACGTGACTGCAAAACCAATATGGCTTAGGACGTCACTACCCGCAAAACAAGCTGTCGAAGACTGACTAGACTGTTTACTTCTTATCTCTGCATTTTTAAATTTGCGATCTTTGCGACGACGATTTTGATTGTTTGTATTCAAGTAAAAGTAAGAAAACACTATTATAACACAATAAACTGGACTTACAGCCATGAATCGCGGCCAATGTTTTGCGGTTAGTGATGTCATGCCAGTCGTTAGTGTTTTAGCGGGGAAAAAATCTAAATTATTTTATTCTTGTATCTACTCATCGAAAATACAAATATTTTTAGTCAAAATATTTTTTTTATGGTTAACAAGCATCAATCATCGAAACAAAATAATTCCCGATTTTTTTTAACATCCCTATTACCTATTATTGGTACCTTACCTTACAATTTTTAGCGTTACCGCGACGTACCTACTGAGATTCTAGTGTTCATATTTTGTATAGGTACAGTTTGAACTAGCCAGCTGAGGCCTCGCGAAATACTTGACTTAGGAGTCATATAAAGTTAACACTAGGCGATTTTTATTTATAGAATTGACAAATAGTTGTTCTCTGAAAAACCAAACCGACCATAATTTATAACATATCCTTTCATTTCAGAAGTAGGTAAGTAGATGTACATACGTAGAAGAGTCAAATCTTTAGAAGGAATAGCTCTATCTGAATTAAAACCCTTAAAACTGTTGACGAAAGATAGTTACCAGAAATACTAGACAGTTTCTACCAGAAATGCATCGGCGGTTCAGAAACCGTATTTCTCTGATGAAAGATCGGGAGTTCTCCGGTCAAACCTGAACTTTATTGCCACAATATTGAGCAGGCACGTGGAATGCTAAGAGAGACGTTCAGCTCATTTGCCCAGCTGTGGGATCAAGAATGATGCTGGTGAACTCATACCTAGAAGTGTTAGAATACTCAGAAATGTTTAATTTCAAAGTTAAATTTGCGCAGGTTTTTGTGCAAATTGAACTTTTATTTGGTTGCTGAATTTAACATATCTTTTTTTAGAATCTTAGGAAAATAAAATAGGCCATACCAGAACGACAATCCATAATAAGTTGCTATTCATCTCGTCGGCGGATAACTTTTAGCACCTTCGCAACACCTGCTATTGTATCGATAAGGACATGTCCACTATATCCGCGATTGTTATTAAGTACATGTTTTTAATTTACAAAATTAGCGCATTAGAACATAATTCGATTTCAAACGGCAGCACTCGATACTCGGTAAAACTAAGCGATATCTTCTGATTCGATTTCGATCGGAAAAAGCGATTCGCTTCTAGTACACGAGTGCCCTGCGCGCGCGCCGTTTCGAACTACGCCACTCAACACAACTGGTGACCTTAACAATTATGAATTTATTTTATTAATGCACTTTCTTATGACGTGGTTAGGTACAGGCAGCGCACGACACAGCCGACTGGAATTACATCTATGATGAGACAAAGAACGTATTCATTTGATTATTTAGATTTTTATTATCCATTTGGCATTATAACAACAAAGTAACATTTAAGGTAAAAAATAACATATGATAAAATGCTTTGTATTTTATTCAACTCGATGTCTTTCACGGAAAGACGCAAGAAATAAAATCGATAATAAACATTGACTTAGTTTTTTTATAGATTATCTAAAGATATCATTTAGTATCCGTAATAAGGATCGTGGACGTACTGTGGGGCAGGAGGTGGGGATATGTATTGGTGGGTGTCATATGGTTCCTGGGGGTATTGCACTGCAGGCGTTGGGGATTCGTATTTCGGGGGGATATTTGAAGAGTAGTTCGGTGGCTCGTGGTGGTAAGCAGGCGGCGTGTATGGTGGACTCTGAAAATGTAAAAAGTACAGTTAAGCTCAAACTATTCGATTCAATCAATTATTTTCTTCGTATAAATACTAACACAAAATTATATGCTCGACTAAGGATATCCTTCTCAAGACCTTGACAGAATATTATCCAAAATATTACCTACCTAGAATTAAATAGATTTTATCAATCAATTTATCGAAAGGGAAACACAGAATTAAAGAAATGTACAATTTTCCTTTACTATATAAGTATTATATCAGCTATCTGGCCGCCATCACACAAGCTTTGCTTAGTTTGGGGTCAGATGGTGTTGTGTGTGAATTGTCCACCAATATTTATTAATTTATATTTATTCCTTTTTCTATTTTGTAACAATTAGCAACTCAATTAACGAGAAAAACAGTATTAAAATTATAGCAAAAGAGTTATGCAAATAAATAATTAGGTAGGTACGTTAGTAGGAGGTGATAAAAATGAGCATTTACGATGACAAGGAGCCTATTTACTAGGTTTCTTGGAATATCGAAGTCACTTGAGCCTTCAAGTTCATCGATGTATAAGGAAAAGAATGTCGTAAATTATAATAGCTGATGGAATAATGACTATCATTTCCCTCTAAGTGGAGTACAATTCGCATTGATTAGAAACGTGATCTATTTATTCTAAACTTGATTGATCTTTTTTTTTGTGTTTGTAAGTGTGTAAGTACGTATGTTTCCACGTAGCTCTGTAAAAGTTCAACAAATTTGAATGAAACCTGTAACTCCATTACTTGGATTATTGATACATAGGCTATATGCTATACCACTATCATACTATACATAGGCTATACCACTGTCTTTTCGAAGTCATGTGCGTAATGCCGCTAACTTAAAACGGTGAAGGAAAACATCGTGAGGAAACCGACATGTACCTAGAATCTTTCGAAGTCAGGTGTCATCCACCAACCCGCACTGGGCCAGCGTGGTGGATTATGGCCTCAACTCTCTCCTTGCGAGAGAAGGCCCCGAGTCCCAGCAGTGGAAACGTTTAGTGGGCTGTTGATGTTGTTGTTGTTGTTGTGAGGCTCTATGTATCTAGGTATAGTTTAGGAAGTCCTGTCAAGTTGGATCTCTCGTCGGGGCCTATCTAGTCTAATAGGTGGTGTTAGTAGTGGGTGGGTATGTAGAAATGTCGTTACAATGTTTGTGGTCACTTTTTTGCACATTGGCTAGGTATGAGAATAGGTAGCGTGGAAGGTGGTTGACTTTTGCGAACTAGTAATTTTGCAGAAGGAAGTCTCTGAACGAGGGCGCGAGTCCTGAGTCCCTACTACTGATCCTACATGAAGACGCCAGCAACTTAGAAGTGGCGGAGGCGTGATGGGAGTGCCGTGAAGAACATCGTTCGCGTCAGCTGTTATATCTAAGGTGTATTTTCCAATAAATATCACATTTAAATAAAACAAGAGAAGTAACAAGAAACTCCATACTAACTTGATAATTATAGGCCGGTTTTTTCTTCTCAACGGGATGCTTCTTTAACGACGTGAGCAGTTGTTTGAATTTGAGCTTGGTGGCCAGGAGATGAGCTGCTATCGCCTTATCGAACGCCTTCATTTCCTTGAGCTGAGTTTTGAAGGACAACATGCCGCTTTTCAGCCAGTCAAACTTGCCGGGACCTTCCTCTTCATAGTAGTCCTCTTGTTCGTATGGAGCATCGTAGGCTGCTCTGAATAAAACCTGGTCTTCTTCGTCCAACTCAGAGTAACGAGGAATGTTTCTCGATAAGGCTGGGAAATGAATAATGTTACAGTTTTATTTACTTAGAGAATATGCAAGTCAAATAGCTGTATTTTTTTTAGTAAAGTCGAATCATAATTTTGTTGAATTAAGCGTTTTCAGGATGTAGGTATCTTATACCTTTAAACGAGCAATTCTTGTATATAAATATGTGTGTATATATATATATATATATATAGAATCTGAATCTCGGAAACGGCTGTACGGATTTTCATGAAATTATGTATGCAGGGGATTTCGGGGACGATAAATCGATCTAACTTGGTTTCATTTAATAAAAACGCATATTATGCACGTTTTTAGACAATGAAAAACTGTCACATTTAGACATTAGAATGCAAAAGTAAATTTCGCCGCGTGACGTGACAGCATAATTGGCTCAGACAGGAAGTCGGACGTTCGTGGCGGTCACGAATGAATAGCTGCGGGTTCGAATCCAGACTTTTCTTTTTTTTCATGTATTCTTTTTTTTTAAAGAAAATATCTAAGTACTATTAGTATTTAAACCGAGCAAAGCTCGGTGACCCAGGTACTGTAAATGTAAGTACCTGACAAATGCAGTTCTCAATTTCGCTAAAGGTGGCGCCATTGTTTCATTTTGATAAATCTAATATTACTATACCTATTATATCCCAATATTATAAACCTCAAAAGTTTTTTGAAGTGATGACTTCTTTTGGCGCACCACAGACAGATTTTTTGCGGGCTGTGAATTGACCTCAAGCATCACGCTCGGGAATGAAAGAAATCTTCGGGTAAACTCGGGACCATGGCCATTGACCATCTAGAAATGCGTCAGCATTTCTAGTTGACCATGCTCATGGCCACGCCCTCCGATTTTACCTGCGTAGTTTCCAAAGTAAGCTATCAAATTCTGAGTTAGATACCTATAAGTTTTCACTTCTATCGGCAGTTCCTATGCCTGCCATTTTTGTGTTCGAACGCGCTAATCTCAGAGACTACTGGACCGATTTAAAAAAAATCTTTCACCGTTGGATATGTACGTGACCCCTGAGTGTTGCTATAGGCTATATATTATGTACCTACCATTGTATATTAAAGAAAAACATAACACGTATTGTTACTCATATTGTACGATTTGCGGACGGCTAGTTTCTGTAATAAAATGAAACATTGCCACCACCTTTGAAGTTGAGAACTTTTTGATACGTACATTTACATCCTGAAAACATCACATTATAATATATGACATTATAAATACCTACATAGAAATTTTCGACGTGTGTGATGCCAATCAAACTCAAAGATACTTTAATAACACTTCAAGGAAAGTACCTACGCAGTTAAAGTATGTAATTATGATTCAAGCCGTGTACAAACCATGCACTTACTTACTCACGTAAATGGTCAGATAAAGAGATTCATTTAGGTTTCATCTTATTGACTGATAAACATTCAGGAAATGTTAATACATTCGTATAATTATTTGTTCAACCTCTTCTTAACTTTATCGCTCTAGGCGTAAAACCCATAAATATTTCGATCGCCAGGGCGTAGGCATTTCCCATTCGAATAGGGTAATAAGTAAATTTTATCGTTAATTACACAGTACACCTTTAGGGTCGATATCAATCCCAATTGACAATTTCATTCCAATCGAAATTTAAAAGTTTTCATTAACTAAAGAAGTAAATGGCAAACCAATAAAACAACTTTGTGTTCCTTTAAAACCCATTCTTTGGTGACTGGTGACCATACTTGGTGTCCAACCTTTCAATCAATTTCGTGTTTACATCTTTTTAGATGATAATTGATAGGTAGGTAGGTAGTTGAGATTTTCTGAGAATATTTTTTAATAAGGTGGATCCACCCACTAACATAAAATATAATTTAAAACGTCGCAAATAATTAAGGTTATACCTAAAATACAAAAAAAAAAATTCACACATTTTTTCTAACCGCTATCATAGAATAGATAACGCTATTTAGAAAAAAATTAGTCAAGTGCAAGTTGGACTATCGGTACGAATTACGCATTGAAATAAAATAAAATATTGGTGATAGGTACTGAACTCTCAGGGTGAGAGTAAAACCGATCAAGTGCGAGTAAGCACTTGATAGGTTTTTATTTACAGTAATCTCAATGAAGATAGGTACCTACTATAAAGCACTTGGTGACTGATAGTCTTATCGATTGCCATCACAAATGAACTACCGCAAAAGACGTAAGCTTAACTGAACTCACCAGAACTCGCCACCGCGGCTATAAAAAGTAACTTGATGATCATTGTCTTATTTCTGTCTCACTAATCCAATTAATTGTGTACAATTAAAGACTTCGCGTTCCCAACGAGTTCTCGGCACAATCAATGTCACACGTCAGACATAGTTACTCGTGCAATGAAACGCCTACCTTAAAATTTTTGCGGTTTTAAATACTTATTGTAAGTAAGTAATATTACAGGTACTTAGTAAGAAAAACTCAGCTGGCACGATTTATATCTCTTTCTAGTAAATTCCAATCTACACGATATTTTGTGGATATGTTGGTAAAATATAATAATTATCACAATCCAGCCACAAATTTGGACGAATTATTTTTTAGCCATTTCCAAATAAAAAAATCTGTTGGTTTGTTGTATGTAGAAATTCGGCAAATGTATCTGTATCATCATAGGTAGTATAAGCGGCCGACTTTATGTTCCCACACTGTTAAGACTCAGGCCTTCTCCCAGTAAAGGTCATATTCCACCACGCTGACCACGTACGGGTTGGTAGATGACATACCTATGACCTCGATAATATGTCTTTCTTGGTACATGTCGGTTTCCTCACGATGTTTTCCTTCACCATGATGACAGACTTGTAGGTACATCTGCGGTATCCGTACATTTCACAAACTTTTTTTCACAAATCGACATGTGATTTCAACGTTCGACAAAATCACGGGTCGATGATTACCTAGTACACAAAAAACATTTAACAAATTTGTCATATAATGTATAGACATATTACATATATCTCAAAGTAATTATTTGATAGACTTTCATTCTATTACGAATTAATTATTTGACTAATGATTATTTTAACATTGACACAACACTTGACACATTTTGATTTTATTTTTGTTTTGCAAGCAACTCAATTTACCTATAACTACGAGTATTTATAAAACAGTACCTGGGTGACCGAGCTTTGCTCGGTTTAAATACTAAATATACTCAGATATCTACAGACACAGATTACAGAAATAAAACCAGATGGAGCGCGCAGAACAGAGCTACTGAAGCAGACAAAGGAAATACAAACGCCGAAGCAAATACAAACTCCAGTCAGTATGAAACGGACTTCCGTGTTGTACGGGAGTCCCGTGTGATTTTAAGTTTTGTTTTAAAATATGCCGTCTTGTGTCTTAAAACATTGCAAACAAAGTTCCCAAAAACAAAAAAAAGGAAAGACGAATATAATTTCATAGGAAAATTTGAATATTTTTGCTGTTATTTATATAATTTAGGCGATTTCATTTTGGTGATGAATGGAACACAACACCTCAACGAAAATAGGTTAGTGTGGCGATACTAAATGGAAATTATTTTCCCTGAATTTAGGGAAAAATATAGATTATATATTTTTTTAGATACTCGTAGACCAAATTTTTGATGGCATTGTATTTGGTTCTTTTTTTCTGAGTCACTTAGAGGGTACCTCGCCTGACAATTCACGCCACTCTCGGGTGACTCGTCCCGCGGAGCAGTATTTAACCGATTTCGCGCCGAGGGCGCACGTCACTTCTTTTCGCACATTCTTAAAAGTAACTTATACTCCAGCTGTTTATAAAGTTCGCCTCGCACCAGTTAAAGTTACCGATTTGTACCGCACCGCACCACAAGATTATTTCGCAACACACAATTCAAAGGCAGCTGCTGAAGGAAATATAATTGAGGAAGAAGAACTGCCGCTCAATCGCCCGGAGGACGCTGGATTCTTAAGGTAGGACCTTTCTTTTGTGTTTCTGGAGAAAAGGCCAAACCCCAGGGTCTTCCACCCTCTTATTGTTTTTGTTCCTATAATTTAAATTCCACCCGCTCCGCCGTCACGAAATCTCATAGATATCCAAGAGTACCAGCGCACCGCTGGTGACGAGAATTGTTATAATTAATAATTAATTTTCTTCGCCATTTAATGGTCCTTCGAGCCGGATGCCTTGTTTATCCTGAGATTTCGTGGCTATTTACCCCATTCCTATTAATTTATTTATCTACCGCCTATTTTGTGTGTCTCTCGTTTGAAGTCAAGTTCGTTTTGTAGTGGTAGGGCTCTTGCCAAGCCCGCCTGGGGAAGTACCACAGCTTTGCCTATTATTCTGCCGTCAAGCAGTTACCTACTGTGTTACGGTTTGAAGGGCAAAGTTTCCAGATATACGACTGGGCTAAGAGATATAACACCTAAAATCTCAAAGTGACGAGCAGTGCAGTGTCAAACAGTGATTTAGACTCTTCATGTTCAATCAACTTCGTGACGTTTGACTTTTATGAACAGATTTGTCGTTACCCGTCTCGTCACTCTAAATAAATAATATTTGCTTATTTAAATTATTTAACATTCAAAAGTCAAACATTGCCTTTGGTTACCGCATCGCCTAATAAACTCGAATTTCGCATTTACACCGCAATTTTTATAAACCGTTTTCAATTCTGTTAATGACTACCTACATAAATCACTTATAATTACCAACGCATTATATTATCTCGTTCGCCGTTGGAAATTATTTATTTACCTACCTCGCATTTTTGTTATTTTGTACGATCACTTTAACATTTGAGTTTGGATCATACCTATTGTCTGGATTTGATCACGATGACGTCGTCTAATGATCAAAAATTAAAATTATTGGAATGTCAAAGACAAGTATATTTCGAGCGTCTTCAACAAATATACGATAAATCGCGTGCTAATTTGAATGACCCAGAATTATTGGAAGAATTTCTGTGCTCGGTTGAGACTTTACAAGAAATCAGGTGTAACTTTCAGATTTGCGTGAAAGATATCGAATCTTTATTATTGAAAATTGATAAGGATTCAGTTCCGGATTTCAATCAATGGCTCGCATTTGAAGATCTTTATTGTCGTGTTAAACGTAAACATTCTCAGTTTATTACAACCACAGCGCTCACACCAACGGTTAAACCAGATAAAACATTTCAAAATATTAAGCTAGCTCGTATAGAAATACCGGAATTTGACGGAAATGCAAACGACTGGCCTTTATTTTATGCTACTTTCCAAAGGGCTGTACATTTAAATTCATCGCTTTCCGTAACGGAAAAAATATTTTATCTCACTAGTAAATTGAAAGGTCGAGCGAAACAAGTATACATTGGATTCGTACCCTGTGAAGAAAACTATGAAACAATATATAACGCGCTCGTTTCTAAATACGAAGATAAGAGAAATCTCGCTAGTACTTATTTAAACCAAATTTTCTCATTGAAGCCCATTGTTTCCCCCACCGCTAATAACTTAGAATATTTAATCGACCAATTTTCAAATTCGCATCTCGCATTAATTAACTTAAACATACCCGACTTGTACGATTTTGTCATGTCATACCTTTTATTACAACGGCTGGACAGAGATTCGGCACGTTTATTCGAAATGGATAACCGCGATTCGGAAATACCTGCGTTTGATAAAATTACTAAATTTGTTCGCGACCGTATTAAGGTTTTGAATAGGACGAGTGAAAACTCAAGTACTTGTGTGAGAGCCAAGCTGTCAGAAAACTACATTCCGAAAAATAATTCACGCGCATTCTTAGTAAGCGATAACATTTGTACATTATGCAATGACAAACACGACCACTTGTATTCCTGTAAAAAGTACAGGACTTTAACCGCTCGAGAACGTTACGAACATGTAAAACAATTACGCGCTTGCATTAACTGTTTGAGTTCGCAACATAATTCAAACGCATGCCGGTCTAAGGGAACTTGTGCAAATTGTAAAAAAAAGCACCACACTTCACTCTGTTTTCAAGCTGATAACAGTAGAACCGGTCCGTCGAGTGATAACAGTCGTAGTCCAGTAGTGGCTGCTCAGAATAATAACGCTACTTCAAATTTATTTTTGAATGAACCGACGAATAATGACGCTTCATTTTGTAGTATGAACGCAAATTCAAAATCTTTGCGAAAAACTCAAAATGTTTTGTTGGGTACCGTTCTTGCTGATGTTCGCAAAAGAGACGGTTCCGTGATTCAAGTTCGTGTCCTCGTGGACAATGGATCGCAAAATCATTTTATTTCCCGCTTCGCTTGCAGGAAATTAGGTATTAACATCTTTCACGATGATACTGACCGTTTCGTAAACGGAATTGGTGGCAGCTACCAGTCTATATTAGGCTATACAGACGTAACGTTGGTATCTAAATATGACAGAAACGTTAACTTGCGGATTAAACCTCTCGTTCTTAAAACCATTTCAAGTTGTTTGCCCAGCTGTGAATTTGACATCTCACCGCTGTCTTATATAGGTAAACTCCAGCTGGCAGACCCGCATTTTAATAAACCCGCCGAGATCGATATTTTGTTGGGGGCTGAAGCCTTTTTACAGATATTACGACCCGGAAAATTGCTGGGTCCACCAGGGCGTCCCGATCTTTTGGAAACTGCTTTTGGATACGTAATATTAGGATCAATAGCTACGTTACAGGCTCATAATGGATCAGACAATAATGAAAACAATCACTCATTTTTCTCGTCGAGTGAGGGTAATTCAATTGAAAGTTTAGTTTCCAAGTTCTGGGATCTCGAATCGGTACCCACTAAAACTTATTTGTCTGAAAGGGATCAAGAATGTGAAAACTTCTACGCGTCAAACACGCATCGCAATAAAGTTACTGGACAGTATGTTACGGCTTTACCATTTATAAAATCAACCGTGACGTTGGGTGATTCATTAACCGTAGCCTCTCGCTGTTTTTCATCCCTTGAACGAAAATTCCAAACAAATACCGCCTTAAAAATGGAATATGACACTGTTTTGAAAAATTATATTAGTGAGGGTATATTATCACCTGCACCACCGCTAAATAATAAAAATTATTACGTTATTCCGCACCATGGCGTCTGCCGGGAGGGCAAAGCGCTACGTATTGTATTGAACGCGAGCGCAAAATGTGTTGACACGAACGCTTCACTCAATGACTGTCTACATTCCGGCCCTAATTTACAAGCTAATCTAACCGCGATTATTTTAAAATTTAGATTGTTTCCAATCGCACTGACCGCTGACATCAGACAAATGTTTTTAGCAATAGGAATCCGCGAGGAAGACCGTCGTTTTTTGAATATTCTATATAAATTTGACGGCGATTCTACCACCAAACTATATCACTTTAATCGGGTTTGCTTTGGCTTGCGATGCTCGCCGTACCTCGCTATGAAAACAGTCAAACAACTCGCTCAAGATGAAACTGATCTTCCAAACGCATCGGAAACCGCTGTTAATAATTTATACATGGACGACTTGGGAGCTTCGGTAGCTACCGCTGAGGAAGGTGCTCAGCTGGCACAAGATTTGATCGAGTTATTTAAGCGTGGTGGGTTTGACTTGGTTAAATTTGTGAGCAACTCACCTAAAGTGTTAAAAGCGATTCCACTGGAAAATCGTTTATCTTCGAAAATCGAATTCGACAAAGAGGATAATATGAAACTTTTAGGCCTAATTTGGTCTCCAGTCGAAGACGAGTTTTCTATTGCCGTAAAATTTAACCCGCAGTCAAAATGCACAAAACGCCTTATGCTTTCGACGGTCGCGAAATTATGGGACATTAACGGGTTTTGCGGTCCTGTTATATTACACGCAAAGTTATTAATAAAAGCTGTTTGGACGGCACGCGTCGACTGGGATTCTACCCCACCGCTGGACATTTGTTTAGCGTGGAAACGCTTCTTAACGGAGCTCCCTACGTTACATAATTTTAAAATACCCCGTTTTGTAGGTATTAGGCCTAACTCTCGCGTCATACTCTTAGGGTTCGCGGATGCTTCAGAAAAGGCGATGGGTGCCTCCGTGTACCTTGCCACTCAACATACCTCGGGTAATAACCAGGTCCATTTGATAGGCTCAAAGAGCAAGGTCGCCCCGCTCAAAATTGTCTCTTTAGCTCGTTTAGAGCTGTGCGCGTTATTATTATTATCCAAATTGCTTCGATTTATGATAGAAACTATTTCTTGCCGCTGTCAAATAGATGAAATTTTCGCGTTTACTGATTCGACAGTAGCCCTTCATTGGGTTCATTCGTCTCCGCATCGATTCGACACTTTTGTTGCCAACCGTATCTCTCAAATACAGGACAATCTTCACGCAAACCATTTTTTTCACTGTGAAAGCGCACTGAATCCTAGTGATTGTTTAAGTCGCGGCCTTACACCTGGTCAATTTTTAAACCATAAATTGTGGCTACATGGCCCCCCGTGGGCTTTAAATGAAGTACACACATGGCCGATTAATAGATTCATTTTTAATCCCGCACAAGATGAAAAACTGTTAGAGCTTAAAAGGCAGGCAAACATTTTTCTTGTCACCGATGATCCAGAACCTTTTCTATGTTCTCTAGCTAAGCGCGTTTCTTCTTGGTCTAAGCTTCTCCGCATCGTCGTTTATATATATATATTTATTAGGAAACTTCCCCGCACTGATAGAATGCAACTTACACATTTACACTTTGCTGAGACTGCGATTATAAAAGCCCTTCAACGACAATATTTTCAAAATGACATGAAAACTATTTCAAAAGGTCAACCAGCCTCTAAGAAACTTCTCCCGCTTTCTCCGTTTTTGAAAAATGACATCCTCCGCGTCGGTGGACGATTACATAATTCATCTCTCGAATTCGATAGTAAGCATCCAATTCTTCTCCCGAAAAAGGATCATATAGTCAATCTTATCATCGACTATTATCATCGCAAATACCTACACGCAGGGCCACAGTTATTATTGTCGTTACTGAGACAGAAATTCTGGATTATATCCGGACGCAGTACTGTCAAACAACGCTTTCATTTTTGTAACAGCTGCTTCAAAGCTAAACCACGCACAGAGACGCCGTTTATGGCTTCTCTTCCCGCTGTTCGCGTAAACGAAGCATCAAAGCCCTTTCTTTGGACGGGCGTAGATTATGCGGGTCCACAAGATATTCTCATTAGCCGCTATCGTGGTGCACGAAGGGAGCGTTGTTATTTTTCGCTATTTACCTGTTTGATAACCCGCGCAGTACACATAGAGATTTCCGTCGACTTATCAACAGCTTCCTTTCTTCGCGCCTTTCGTAGATTCATAGCACGTCGAGGAAAAGTCCTTTCGCTATACTCCGACAACGGAACAAATTTTATAGGCGCGAAAACAAAACTCAATGAACTTAATAAATTTCTTAAATCCAAAACATTCGGTGATTCCTTTACACAAGAAACCCTTTATCAAGGTATAAATTGGGTTCTAAACCCACCATCCGCTAGCCATATGGGCGGACCTTGGGAAAGTATGATCCGGGTTCTAAAGGTCCACCTGCGCCGTACTATAGGAAACGCTCTCCTCACGTACGAAGAAATGCTAACAGTAATAACGCAAGTCGAGGCTATCCTTAACTCAAGACCTATAACCACGTTAAGCTCTGACCCCTCGGAACCTGAAGCTTTAACCCCTTCGCACTTTCTAACACAAGGTCCATTAGATTCTTTTCATTCCGATCCGCGCATAGATTCCGTAGACTTGATCCGCAACAAACGTCTAGTTGACAGCATAGTTCAGAGATACTGGAACCGTTGGAGACGGGAATACCTCAACACGCTCCAAACTCGTGTCAAGTGGAATACTAAAACTAACCCGGTAACTAAAGGCACTGTAGTTTTACTTAAAACAGAAAATTCACCGCCACTACAGTGGCCATTAGGTATAATTGAAGATATTAAATCCTCTTCGGACGGCATCGCTCGTATTGTGGAGATACGCACAAAAAATGGCACTTACATTCGACCAGTGGTAAAACTGTGTGTTTTACCCTCCCAATAATTCGCACCTTTTGTTTTTCTCTTACGCATGTCTACTTAGCATGTGTAAATCTAATTCACACTCTTATTTTCTTTCATTCTCTTTTACATGCGTATTTAATATTTATTTATTCCAGACATCCGTGATTAGTCACTGGATGCATTATTACCCGCACCCTTGCTCCAACCCGCACCCTTGTTTTTTACCCGCACCATTGATTTTACCCGCATCATTCACCCAACCCGCAAGTTAAACAATTTATCCGTTTAACCTATATCCTATCCACACTATATGTATTTGTATATTTTCCGCATCTAATACTTATTTGTATTGTCTCCTATTCCTATTTCCCTTTAGTTCAGGAGCCTACAACTCCTGAAGGCCGGGGGGATGGTTCTTTTTTTCTGAGTCACTTAGAGGGTACCTCGCCTGACAATTCACGCCACTCTCGGGTGACTCGTCCCGCGGAGCAGTATTTAACCGATTTCGCGCCGAGGGCGCACGTCACTTCTTTTCGCACATTCTTAAAAGTAACTTATACTCCAGCTGTTTATAAAGTTCGCCTCGCACCAGTTAAAGTTACCGATTTGTACCGCACCGCACCACAAGATTATTTCGCAACACACAATTCAAAGGCAGCTGCTGAAGGAAATATAATTGAGGAAGAAGAACTGCCGCTCAATCGCCCGGAGGACGCTGGATTCTTAAGGTAGGACCTTTCTTTTGTGTTTCTGGAGAAAAGGCCAAACCCCAGGGTCTTCCACCCTCTTATTGTTTTTGTTCCTATAATTTAAATTCCACCCGCTCCGCCGTCACGAAATCTCATAGATATCCAAGAGTACCAGCGCACCGCTGGTGACGAGAATTGTTATAATTAATAATTAATTTTCTTCGCCAGTATTATTCAATTTAATATAATTTCAAATTTAATTTTGGTAAATGTTAAATTTGTAAAATGTGTAATTTATGACATAAAAATGTTTAAAAAACAAAATCATTAATACATCATAAAATTTGTTTGTGTATTTATTTATTTCGTTAGTGGCACCACTGCCTAAAATAATACAAATTTTGTTTCTTCATGAATCAAAAGGTTATATGGAAGAGATCGCTTTTAGCGACAAGATCGCCTTTTGTGCCCGTTTTGTTTTGTTATTATATTTGTTACTTCTTGTCAACTTTGTTTATGGTGCCAATAAAGTGTTTTGTATTGTATTGTAATTTCATTCGATATATTATCTAATTGAAACGGTGGCAATATAATTGGTTATAAAATGATGGTTTATAAAATAAAACATTTGTTGAAGGGAGATATTTTTGAAGTTAATATTATGCATAACGTTGTTTGTAAAATTAAATATTTTTAAATTGTTAAGTTTTTTAATATTATACGGTTACTTGATTTTAAAGTCTTGTTTTGTCAGAAAAAGGTGAATAATAAGTGAACTGTTAAAATGATTATTTTGTTAGTTTTTTTTTGTTTGTTGTTTGGACCTATAACATACAGGTAGCCTATATGCATTTTATCAAAAATAGTTTGGTGGTAAAGATGGTTGTTTTAATTTTTGTTTAACCATCTAAGCGAGTAAATTACACTAATATTATTATTTGCGATTCAAGTTAATTTCTAGTTGCATGCAAAATCAAAATTCTTTTCTTCATAGAATGGAAATAGTAGTAACAAGAAATCCTTGCATAATCGGTGTAATAATATCAATATTTTAAAATATCAATTGATGTGTTTATTATACGTGAAGATTTCCCAAGCTAAGACAACAATAGTGGGACTTTTTTCTTAAGACTGACAACATTATACAAGTAATTTGGAACGTTGATTTGACAATTTTAAGTCAACATGACTAATTACGGGCTTCACAGTGTTGTTCACGAAGGTTCCATCTGTGTTTTATTTCTGTAATCTGTGTCTACAGATAAAAGATTCAAAAAAATATTTTTCTTGAAAAAATAAAAGAAAACATGAAAAAAAAGAGAAGCCGTCTGAATTCGAACCCGGAGCTACTAATTCGTGACCGATATGACCGCCCGCTTCCCATCTGAGATATTACGCTGTCGCGTCACGCGGCGAAATTTTCCTTCGCATTCTAATGTCTAATGTGACAGATTTTCATTGTCTAAAAACGCGCATAATACGCGTTTTTTTTAAATGAAACCTAGTTGGATCGATTTATCGTCCCCGAAACCCCCTGCATACATAATTTCATCAAAATCGTTCGAGCCCTTTCCAAGATTCAGATTCTATATTTAAATACATATTTATATACAAGAATTGCTCGTTTAAAGGTATAAGATAAAATATTGATTCTAATTTTTTAGTTTCTAATCAACCAAATCGGACCGGTTAAGTTACTTATGACCCAGGTCCGACTCGGATCATCAAGATTCCACCTAGTCTTGTCGCTACTACCCCTAGACTCCCTAGACCCTTGAGTATATAGTAGTTATAAAAAATACTCCCGCATTTTTTAGCTTTAAGCTTCAACGTAGACCAGTGACAACACTATTTTATAAACTGCGGTAAATAAACGTGATATTGTTTGCTTTACTGGGATGTCTCAAGTTGAAGACTGTAGTAGCTAGCCTATTTCCAGCAGATCTAGCTACAAAACCGAACGAATTATATTATTCAAGTGAAAGCTTCTTTGGACATTTTTATAATTGAATTCACGACACTACTGAAACCGCCGTATAAAGTACGTACAAATGTACATATAGGTAACTATAGTGTTTTTAGGTTTTTACTTCTGCAGGCCTACTACGAAGTCCGATAAACGATATATCGGCCGAACTTATAGACTTTTCCTACCTCGAAAGACAATCTGTCGGTTGATAGGATCGGCCGTTTCGTTCGATTCGACCCTCATCCGACCTAAGTCTATAACTTTCGACCGAGATGTATCGATCTGACTGTTTTTCGTGGTAGGCTACAATCAGATTCAGCTGTCGGTCGGATCCGATCATTCGGAGTTTGTTTTCGTAGTAGACCTGCTGTTAGCCCTCCCGTAGTGCCACTTTTTGAAGTGATAACTTCCTTTGGCGCGCCACTCACATATTTCTCGTGGGCTATGAATTGAATTCTAGCGTCACGTTCGGGAATTATCTAGGAAGCTTCGGGTAAACTCGGGACCATGGCCATGCTCAGCGCCACGCCCTCCGGTTTCACCCGCGTAGTTTCCAACGTAAGCTATCAAATTCTGAGTTAAAAGTTTTCACTTCTATCGGCAGTTCCTATGGCCATTTTTTTAAATATTTTTTTTAGATTGAGTGATGGGGCGTTTTTCTAATGGTAAGAATGCGCTTGGCCATTAAGTACAGTACAAATACTTACTATAAATAAAGTCCGTTCGTTCCCGCCCGGTTTTCGGTTTCGGTGAAAAACTATAGATAGGGAACTCAATGTTCCCACACCAGCTGGGACTTGAGACCTTCTCTCACAAGGAGACAGTTAAGGACATAATGCACCACGCTGACTGATGGCGCATGCCCTCTAAAGTTTACGCATGCACATGACTTCGAATAGACAGTAGTACGCGTGGGATTCGAACCAGGGGCTCCGGAACGGTCCTCGCTGTTCTCCCGACTAAACTACCTACTCCTCCCTACTACTACTGCTGACTTATTATAGATCTTATTATAGAGCTTATTATAGATCCTACTTTTAATATAATAAAGGCGAAAGTTTGTGCGTGTGTATGTTTGTTACTTCTTCACGTTAACGGTTGAATCGATTTTAATAAAATTTGGTATGGAATTAGTTGACACATGCTGAAAAGGAACAACGGGAACGAGAACTACGCGGGTAAAACCACGGGGCGCTGCTAGTTGTATCTATAAGTAAAAAGGCTTATTACAATAAAATTGCTGAACTGAATTCAGAAGCAAATTTAGAATCATGGTTAGTTGACTGGATTCAGAAGCTAGATAGAAGCAACAAATCCTCGCTTCGGAATTTGGATTCACATTTACACTTCGCTGAATTCGACTAAATTTAGCCAAGTGTGGGTAATTGGCCTTAAATTTCTAATAGTAGGTATACCTAGGTATTTGTCAGATAAAACATAATAATTAATTTTTATACTTAGTACTCTTAGTTAATTGCAATTAAATTTATATAAGCTTTTATTTTAAACATCTTCTTAAAATTAATTTCCTTTCTAAAGTTTCCTGAAAGAGATCGCTTTTAATTTTTAAAATACTTAGTTGCAGTTGGCGTAAGGTGGCCTCTATAGCGCTGATAAGAAAATAGTTACTTCGTCTAAAGCCTGCCGATGTGTTTTTGTTTTTGTATGTAAATACCTATCATAATGAATATTATTTATCTAACTACTAGATACCTAAAATTGTTAGGTACCTACCTACTACGCATATGGAGTTATGTAGGTAAACAAGTTCAGTGCGTACGTACCTGCAATAATCAATGTATAAGTTCAGTTGAGATTTTTGAAGTCCGATATAAAAATACCTATCCACATATTTGCATAAAGTAAAACATATACAATATTAAAATAAGTATCATAATCGATAAAAAATGCAAAGAGCAACGCATACAAATGAGCGTAGGTACAAGTGTAATAATGACTTGTACAAATCAAATTATTAATAAAGGCCTGGCAGAAACGATGCAATAGTTCAAAGGAATGTGTTGCATTCACCGTTATATTCGTGTAAGTTTATGATTTAGATTATTTTAAATTTCATATTACATAATAGTTACGTATATTATAGGCTTTAGACGAAGTAACTATTTTCTTATCTGCGCTATAGAGGCCACCTTACGCCAACTGCAACTAAGTATTTTATAAATTAAAAGCGATCTCTTCCAGGAAACTTTAGAAAGGAAATTACTTTTAAGACGTTTAAAATAAAAGCTTATACAAATTTAATTGCAATTAAATAAGAGTACTAGGTATAAAAATTAATAATTATGTTTTATATGACAAATACCTATACCTACTATTAGAAATTAAACGCCAATTAGTGTAATAGCATAAGAAATCAGAAAGCTAACAACTAGAATCTAAATTCCGAAGCGAGGATTTGTTGCTTCTAGCTAGCTTCTGAATCCAGTCAACTAACCATGATTCTAAATTTGCTTCTGAATTCAGTTCAGCAATTATTGTAATAAGCCTTTTTACTTATAGATACAACTAGCAGCGCCCCGTGGTTTTACCCGCGTAGTTCTCGTTCCCGTTGTTCCTTTTCAGCATTTGTGTCAACTAATTCCATACCAAATTTTATTAAAATCGATTCAAATTGTTTAGATGTGAAGAAGTAACAAACACACACACGCACAAACTTTCGTCTTTATTATATTAAAAGTAGGATCTATAATAAGTCAGCAGTAGTACCTAGTAGGGAGGAGTAGGTAGTTTAGTCGGGAGAACAGAGGACTGTTCCGGAGCCCCTGGTTCGAATTCCACGCGTACTACTGTCTTTTCGAAGTCATGTGCATGCGTAAACCCACATGTTCCAAGAATCTTTAGAGGGCATGCGCCATCAGTCAGCGTGGTGCATTATGTCCTTAACTGTCTCCTTGTGAGAGAAGGTCTCAAGTCCCAGCTGCTGTGGGAACATTGAGTTCCCTATCTATAGTTTTTCACCGAAACCGAAAACCGGGCGGGAACGAACGGACTTTATTTACAGTAAGTTATTGTACTGTACTTAATGGCCAAGCGCATTCTTACCATTAGAAACACGCCCCATCACTCAATCTAAAAAAAAATGGCAGTCATAGGAACTGCCGATAGAAGTGAAAACTTATAACTCAGAATTTGATAGCTTACGTTGGAAACTACGCAGGTGAAACCGGAGGGCGTGGTGCTGAGCATGGCCCTGGTCCCGAGTTTACTCGAAGCTTCCTAGATAATTCCCGAGTGTGACACTAGAATTCAATTCATAGCCCACGAGAAATATGTGTGTGGCGCGCCAAAGGAAGTTGTCACTTCAAAAAGTGGCACTACGGGAGGGCTAACAGAAGTAAAAACCTAAAAACACTATAGTTACCTATATGTACATTTGTATATACTTTATACGGCGGTTTCAGTAATAGTGTCGTGAATTCAATTATAAAAATGTCCAAAGAATCTTTCACTTGAATAATTTAATTCGTTCGGTTTTGTAGCTAGATCTGCTGGAAATAGGCTAGCTACTACAGTCCTCAACTTGAGACACCCCAGTAAAGCAAATAATACCAACGTTTATTTACCGCAGTTTAAAAAATTGTGTTGTCACTTGTCACTGGTCTACCTTGAAGCTTAAAGCTAAACTAAAAGCTAAAAAATGCGGGAGAATTTTTTATACCTTAAATATACTCTAGGGTCTAGGGAGCCTAGGGGTAGTAGCGACAAGACTAGGTGGAATCTTGATGATCCGAGTCGGATCTGGGTCATAAGTAACTTAACCGGTCCGATTTGGTTGATTAGAAACTAAAAAATTAGAATCAATATTTTATGTTACATAAATACTCGTAGTTATAGGTAAATTGAGTTGCTTGCAAAACAAAAATAAAATCAAAATGTGTCAAGTGTTGGTTTTATTTTTAAACATTTTTTTCAACAAAAATATTAAAATAATCATTAGTCAAATAATTAATTCGTAATAGAATGAAAGTCTATCAAATAATTACTTTGAGATACATTAGTGGCACAGTTCCGAAAGTCAAAATTATTTTTAGAAAATTCTCTCCTCTTTTTGAATCTTTTTTTAAATTAGAACTATCTCAAATAGCCTCTGAAATATTGGTAAATAACAAAACCCCCTTTTTTATTTTAAATTTTTGCGCGCCTTATCATTTTCTCTAAGACTGAGAGGCCATTCCGAATCGAATGATACCTCAATCAAAATGTTAGGAGAATTCGAAAAAAAATGTCGACCTCAAAAGCACTTATTGACTACTGTTGCTTGACGGTATAATACTCTGTGAAGAGTTTTACCACTACAAAAATTGTTAACAATTCGACATACCTACCCTCCGAACTGCACAAAAGCCACACTACGCCAAACCTTAGTACTCCTTTGTGTCGATCCCTCTAAATAAAAAATAAAGCAATTAGACTATGTACATAAATAATTTATTTGCAGTTCCTTAATTTACTTAATCCAATAACTACTGTTCTAACGTTGATATGTAATTATAAGTAATAACTATTTTATAATGAACACATAAAACTTGAACCACATACGTAGAGATTTGGTCTAATTGCTATTGAAATTCTAAGTGCGCTTTATCTAATGTCTTTTTTACTGACGCCCACTAATAACTAGTAATTTTATTATAATTTATATCCAGTTTTGGTAGGTAAGTACAGTAAATCTTAGTAATAGATACACATTATGTCAAATAACAAAAATATAAACAATTACAAGCAACGGAAGTTCTAAATGGAAGACTAAAATAAGTACCCCTACTTCACAAAACCTAATAATTTGAACTTAGAATTCTTATAAAATACCTCAACTATATTATTTTGTGCTAGATTTTATAATGTACAACTTCGTAATCGTTTTTTTGTATTAAATAAAGATATAGTACGAGCAAGGTGGGCGCTTGATGGTAAGCGTTTCGCCTGTCCATTATTGCAGTGACACGCAGCTATTTGTTTGAGAGGTTTGTATGTGAAAGGTTTATTATGGCACTAGCATTGCACTGCGTTCGTTACCCAAGATCTGATAGATGAATATATCCTCTTCAAGGCCTTGTAATTGTTCTGGAAAAGTAATATCGAAATTAAAACCCTGACCTCTGCAAATGCAGGATGTAAAAGAGTATTACCGAAGTAAATATTATAAAACGATATTTAGTAGATTATTCTGATAACACAATAACAGTGCCTCAGGATTTAGTAAGAACATCCACCATTTTACTACAAATGTTGATAGAACAATAGTATCACACTCCACACTCCAGCGGCAATCCAACGACTATGAGATAGTCACCTTTTATCTTCGCGTGACAAGCGTAGTGCAGTGCCAGACAGTGATTTGGACTCTTCATATTAAATAGCTGCGGCGCACTTGACAATTAAAGGCAGGCTTGTTGTTTACCATCAAGCACATGGCTTGCTTGTCTCGTTATATTTTACAAAAAAAAAAAGAGTTCTTTTACGATCTGTAGATTAAATAGTCGGATATACCTACCTATGCACAATGCATATTCCAAAGATTTAGGTTTGTCTCTAATCTGCTACTTTTGTAAATAATAAATAGGTACGAGTACAGAATAGTTAATTATCTACCTATGCGAGTATTTTACGAGTTTTACGATCTCACTATCGGTAATTACTTAATTATATGTTATTAATATAAAGATTCAAGATAGAACAAAGAATTCGGTCAAGTGCAGACTTAGGAAATTGGGACATTCGTGAAGTACCTAACTAAAACTTAACTACTTAATCATGGCACAAATGACTAAAAACATTTGATTAACAAAACATTTCATACGATAGATATGCCAACGGACTACGTTCCATAATATTTTGTAAAAAACTTAATTAATCAGTTTGAGTGATCTAATAACTAAAAATGAGTAGCATTTTTAAATACATTAAATTTTTCGTTTTTTCCCATGTTTACTACGTTGATTTAAATAATTTTGCCATTAAAACACTCATAGTTCTCGTCATGCCACGCTAACCACATTATAACTCTGTCTGCTTGAGAGGTCTGTAAATCAAATATCGTCCCATTTTTTTTAAAGACAAGAATAGAATTAGAATGCTACGCTGGTACTTCATTCTGCCAGCATACTAAATTTTAATGGTAACTAATAGCTATGTGAATAATAAGAAAATAGCCAATTATGGAAATCGTACCTTTTTACATACAAATATACAAGAGGTAGTTTTGATTGTTGGTGCAAATTTATTATGCATAAACAGACCAATTTATGTTCCTTCTGCTGGAATTCGTGGCCTTCTCTCACAAGGAGAGAGTTAATACCATAATTCTCCACAGTGACTAAGTAGGTGGTATAAGAATTTACTAAGATGATAAACAGGGTATAACATTATTATAAAACACTTGAAGCCTATGCTTATAAAAGAGCTCTAAAATTTAAATGATGCGGGAAGCGAATCTTTCTTTTACGATTAATCAAAGTATAATCTGTTGGGATTAATTCGTGCGGCAACATAGCAAGATGGATGATGATGACGTTAACCAAACAAGGCGGATGGCGCGTAGGTCAATGTCAAATATTTGCAGCCGGAAACTTTGCTTTCTTTGTGCTCTTGTGGACGGGAATGTAGCGATCGTGACCCTGACGAGACTGCTGAGGGGCGTTAGGACATTCCGATTCCAACAGCAGATTTGTTCACTATTCCAAGTCGAGATACTTGGAATAGTGGTAGAGGTATACGCAAAGAAGAAATGTGTCTGCAATTTATCTATACGTCTACTAACACTAAAGTTTAAGAAAGTTATGTATTTTTGGTACTCTGTCTGCAAAACTTCTTTAATATTATAAATTAATTAATTATTTAAATAATTAATTAAAGAAGTTTTGCAAACAACATATAGGTACTCAAGATTGTGTAAAATATAATTAATTTGATACAAATTAAGTGTGTAGATGGAAACATTATCTAGGTACTTAAGTCAAATACATTAATACGCTCTGTCAGTTAAATAGTAATTACGACAGATTTTGTGGAAAAAGTGGTCTTTTTATTTTATTCACATCAAAAACTTCATCAAGATACGTCCACGCTGCGCCATCCCGATTAGACGAAATAACGTGTCTAATTTGACATTACATGTAGGTAGGTAAGTATGTCAAAAGAAGTTCAGTTGACTTAATTATTATGTCCTTTTAGGACAAATTGGGTTCATTTAAATGACAAAAAACCCAAGTGCATTGATTGAGTGGGAAAAGATATACCTAAGTGTAGGTCTTTAGAATGACACCACATGCATTGCAGATTAGAATTCAAAGTAAATTCAAGCTCTTTTTGGCAAACACAGAAATAAAATTACATGACTCTAAGTGTGGCCGTATAAGTCAGATTCAAATATTCGGCCAACATTAAAAAGGTGAAATTATGAAGAGAAATGTCAACTTGTTAAGCGTATCTACATACGTATTGATACGTCTATAATTACGGCTATAATTATGTCTACAATCAAAAATCCATCAGACTTAGCTTAGTTAAATATTCTCTAACCTTACAACATTGTAACCATATCAATATTAAAAATCTTTAACGTTTTAAATAAATATAAGAAACTAAGCAATCTAATTTATATTTATTTAAAATACGTCTATTATTATACTTGTGAGATATATCGTGTTCTCATGCGATGGCCGAGATGATGGGTAACAACAGTGCAATCGTAACTGTAGACATAATTATATTATAGCCAACCTTAATACGTATGCTTACGTTTTGGGTCTATTTCGAAATTTTACGATTGGACTGAAGCTGAATACGAATATAGTTAAGCGTACAGGCATCCACCAAGGCAAGTTTGAGTGGAAGTGCCGCGCTGGTTTAGAGTAATAATATTACCTACTGCTACCATCCTGCGTAGCGATTCTGAACCCAGTCGGATTGATCTCGGCACGGAATCGGACCTCTCAGTCTTTCTCATATTTTGATGAGATGACACATGATTCTTATTCTGAGTTTGATTCGTTTGGATTGCTTTCAGAATTAGTACCCAGGCCCCTTGGTCCACCACGTGAGTAGGTAGGTAGGTACACTAGGAGCAAGTGCATCGACCGCGCGTCTTTCACAAGCTATTGTTTAAGACTTTCGCTATGAGCATCGAAACTTCGGCATGGTGCGAGCGTCACCGTGGCCTAGAGTAGAATGTAGCAAGGCGTGAGTGAGGATGGTCTCTTGGGCCGAGCCAGTCCGCCGACTGAATACGGCGGTGCGACCTTCACAATCTAGCATCAAAAAATTCCAAGTATGTGTGACGCATGCATACTAGTATGAGTTATTTCAATAATTTATATTTAGTAATATTATAAGTTTTAAACTATTCCTAGATTTGAATATAGTGAGGCGTGAGGCCGCCTGGTCCCCTGGTCCGCGCTAGTCAACAGAGAGAATAGGCACTAGAAGCGAGCACAGGGATGACACCGTAACAAAGCGTAATGATATCTATGTTTGAGTGATGGATGAATAACATTAAGATATATTTTGAAATACTTTAAGTTTAAAAATTATTGCTAGATTTGAATATAGTGAGGCGTGAGGCCGCCTGGTCCCTGGTCCGCGCCGGTCCGAGTGGTGCGCTAGAAGCGAGCGCGGCGGCGGGACTGTCACAAGCCGGCGCGGCTCTTGTATAGCTCATCCTCCAGCTCGAAGGCGGGGTCCGCGTACCCGCTGTCGTCGTATCGAAGCGACCTGCAACGCCACATTCACTGAGATTTTTAACTTCCAAATACCGTGTCCCTTAAAGCAAAGGAAACGTAGGCTATGTTTAAATTGAACTTCAAATGATTTTTGATGTTTTTTTCTATCGAGAGAATTTTACTCAATCGTGTTTAGTAGCACAGCACAATACCAGAAATATAGTCAAAATGTACATATACATATTTTGTTCAGTGGGATTGGTACAACGGATTTCCCAAACTTTGGATTTTAAAAAGCCGAAAAGATGTCAGCCTCTTAACTTAAAACTTCAACGTATCCAGTATTGCTAAAAATGTATGAGTTCTTAACGGATTCACTTCGGGCAGTCACGCTCCTGATCTATAAAATCTCTAACCTATTTTACTTGACTGCACAATGTAATACATTTTCAGTCTATGTTTGTTACCTACTTTGTGTTGTTTTAGAGATCAAACGGATGAGCCGGCTTTGATTAATGATATGATCTAATACCACCTTGCCCTTTTTTCTATCGGAATGCTCGTAGCTCGAAAAAGCGACATCGTTTCATGGTTGATATTCCAAAGACACGAACGAAGGGACTTTTTACTCTACTTTTGTGGTAAGAACGTCTAGGCTGTGGAATACGCTGCCTGAGTGGGTTTTCCCCGATAGTTACAGTCTTTGTGTCTTCAAATCGAGAGTGAATCGGTTTTTCTAGGTAAACACGCTCCATCGTAGACCGCATCGTCGCTTAACATCAGGCGAGATGGCGGTCAAGTGTAAGCCTAAATAAGTTAAAACATATTTAAGAATCCTTAAATTGACACTAGTGACACAAGGAGGAAAATTTTCAAAATAACTTGAAAACTATAACATGTTTTTGATTTACAATCTGCATTGACATGTAGAGAACTTTATTTATTTCACATATCTATTGAATGCAAATCAAGCGAACATGTGGGCAACGCTACAACCACTCAGTCAAGTAACGATTCAAAAGAAGAACAACGTAAACCAAATAAAATATGATTATAAATACTTATGATCGGTTAGGTCTGCAAATGTAGCGTCATTGGATGATCGATAAGATCAGTACTTAGGGTCTAAGTAATGCGTTTGATGTAGCGCGACTACCTTTAAGAATGTCTGTCAGTTTCTATACGATAAAGAAACTATTTCAATGGCTTATTCACATACAAACACGAAGCAGTAAACTATTTCATTTCTCTGTTTTATTTGTTGTAGCATCCAGTCTGAAAAATTAGTTCTTCAACTCGAAATGAAAGTGATTTACCGCGCTCCGTTTTACCAGTTTTCTAGGACCAGGACGTCTACTCTCTTTCTACGATAAACGTAATTTCGAAATAAACTCGCGAATCGCGACTTTCCTACCCCCTTTCTACTTCGTTTCGTCCGATTGAACATTGTTTGACGTTTAAATGTTCTATACCTAATTGGAGTATGTTTGGAACATTTTAAACGGACAAAACGACCGATCGAAGAGAACCTGATTAGAAAAGTCGCGAGTTTATTTCGAAATACGTTTTTCGTAGAAAGAGAGTAGACGTCCAGTATTTTGGAAATATTCGAGTATAGTAGTGTGGTAACAGGGCCCCGTACCGGTGGCGTTAGCGTTAGCCTTAAAGTTCAGTAGGCAGTAAAGGCCATATGAGAGCATAATAATAAAGGTCATTTAAAAAAGCAGGTACATAACATAGTAGGTACCTAATAATACCTACAGATGAAAATCTGAAAATAAACCACAATATTGGTTGCGACATTAAATTAGTTTGTTCATGGTCTTGTTTGTATGTTTGTGTGTTTATCATGTTGTATAAGTACCTACATAGGTACATACACAGTTTAGATAATATCAAATGTTCCACATATCAATACGGAAGATTTTATATTTTACCTGTAGGTGCAATTTTTGTAAAATACTTAACGGCATGGTAATGTCAAAAAGCGGCAAGAAAAAGATTTTAATGATTGTTTTGACAAGTACTTAATATCTACTTAATATAAGTCGGGAAAAATAAAAAAGGAAAGAAAATCAGACCGAAGAATACTTTTCTTTCTTTGTTTTCTTTATCTCTAAATATCATCAATTTACGCACAAGTTGTCAGTAAATGAATAATGATAGTAACAGACATTTGTTTCAATTTGATTAATAGACTTAAAACGACCACACACGTACCCTATATCAGAAGGAAGTGACGTAGAAGCGGTAGGGAATAGAAATCAGCATTACTCTACACACGTACAAATCGGTCAGTACGATTCCGACCGTGCAACGGAGCGGTCGTTGATCAGAGCAAAGAGAATATAATTACTACGTAGAAGTCGGCACTCAGCACAAACTAACAAGAGCAGTTAACATGTCTGTTCAATACCAACCATATGGCAACGACTTTGTGGAAACGGTTATCTTCGTGAAAACAAGACGAGTACCAACCTAACAGATTATTGAAAGAGATAGAAGACATGGACCTGGTAAATTTCATACATTTATTTAAGTACTGGTAAGTTTCAGTTTCAATAGACTAAAAACTTTCAAAACTAGGGCATGTATTCCGGAATTCCGAAATCTTGGAGAAACTTTTTCGAAATCTCAATTTCGAAATTGAAACACTTTAATATCGTTACTCCAATGTCGGTATTTTGACCACTAACTTTTTTTTAAACACATTTATGATGTACAGATATACATACACACAATAAGTTATTAAAAATTCAATAAATAAATCATTCAGTGGAGTAATTCATTTGGCTTGAAAGTGACGAGCACAGTGCAGTGCTAGGTAATGATTTGCCGCCCACTGTTGTAGAACTTTAGAATGTTTTATTAATTTTAAAAATAAAAAGTATATTTGTAAATAAATAGATAAGTACCTGGGTCACCGAGCTTTGCTCGGTATAAATACTAAAAATACTTAGATACTCTAAGATTTTCTTAAAAAAAGAATACTTGAAAAAAAAGAGAAGCCGTCTGGATTCGTACCCGCAGCTATTAATTCGAGACCGCCACGAACGCCGACTTCCCGTCTGAGCCAATTATGCTGTCGCGTCACGCGGCGAAATTTACCTTCGCATTCTAATGTCTAATGTGACGGTTTTTCATTGTCTAAAAACGCGCATAATATGCGTTTTTTTAAATGAAACCTAGTTAGATCGATTTATCGTCCCCGAAACCCCCTGCATACATAATTTCATGAAAATCGTTCGAGCCGTTTCCGAGATTCAGATTCTATATATATATATTCTTGTATATATTATATATATACAAGAATTGCTCGTTTAATGGTATAAGATAATCAATTTTACTTTTCTGTACTATCCAAATATTTTTCCAGTATCGGAGCTGTTCCGGAATTTCGATATTGGATATTTAGAATCGTGACTCAGTTCCGGAATTGATAATCTTCCGATATTACATACCCTAGTTACGCCCTACTCAGAACAAAAAACATAGGTGTTGCCATGGGACTTACTTCTGAGAAAAGGTTGAAGACATAATTAATTAATTTACATACGAATCATGAGATGTTTTTTGAAGTGAAAACTTCTTATAGCGCACGTGCACAGCATTTTCATGGGCTGTGAATGTAAATGAAATGAAGGAAATATAAAGATGAACTAAGTACCGTCTGGATCAGGGATAATCGATATTCATCGATGGTGATGGATCTCGAATTTATATTGCAGATAAAAGTAGTACTGGGTAGTGATTTAAACGCAATCCGAACGGCGCATAATCCTTGCCTTTGTCATTCTAAACAGATAAAACAAAGAACGAGATGTGAGATTCCGTGTCGGAGAGTTTAGAATCGGTACGCTCTGGTTTGATTTAATTTCTACAATAAAATAGACCTAACTTAAATAAATTTCAACGATTAAAAATAAAACATACCTACGCCTTTATTACAGAATTGGGTTACAATAAGAGAAAGACATGTAAGCACATGACTGCCACATAATAACACAGTGACACACAGCTATTGGTAACTACATGAAGAGTCAAAATCCAAAAAAATCTAGTACCTACTGCACTGCGCTCGTCACCCAGAGATATGAGATGTTTTATCTCTATGCCCGGTAATTTTACTGGAAACATTGCCCTACAAACCGCAACATAGTAATGTTTGCACATTACTGCTTAGCGGTAGAATAACCGACGAAAGTACTTCCCCAAAAAGTCTTACCACTGTCTTCTTAACACAAAAAGATACCTCCTGCCGTGCTACCTACCATACTCCTTAATGAAACCCACATGGAACAAAACACACCAACACGTATTTACAATAAAATTATACTCATTCAGGTCTTCTCCATGTTGTTAATTATTGTTTAATGACAAAAAAGTGTTTATTCATTTCAAGATAAATAAACAACTATAATTTTAAAAACCCGACTTTACAAAAACAGCTTTAAAAACATTATTTAATACAATGTACTATCTAAGGAGACACTTGAGTGATTGAGACAAATCTAACGATACCTTAATTGTCATCCAGCCGTTTGGAAGATAGGTGGGCGTAAAGAAATTTACAAACATATAAGAAACCATAACCCTTCATTCAGTCGAGTAATTAAAATAATATTTTGTGTACAATTTCGATTACTCGATCGTATATCGTACCATAGCCAAAAAGTCGTAGAAATACGATTTAAATCATACTGTTGGCAATTATTCGGTCTCATTTTTTGGAGACAGGGAATTGAGTAAAAGTGGATGGGACCTGATAAATTTATCAGGTTCCAGCCACTTTTTTATCAGGTCCCGCCCACTTTTACGTCATTTCTTCGCAACTTCCTCTGATAAAAGGATTCGTATGTAGAGCCTATTAACGTTTAAGTATTCCAATTATAATCGATGACTTTAATATGTTTATTGCTTGGTTATCGCACGCGGTAATCTTAGGATATTTTTTAATATGTCACGATCGACGAGACTGGTATATGTGGTATATTTCACTGTTTTAATAGACAGTTCTTGGACTTTGGTTCTCTAAAATAATTTATAGGTAGATGTTGTCAAATCGTAGTTTTTTCAACGAGAATAAAACATTGTCGTTGCATTCTAATGGCTAACGAGATTTAAAGAAAATATTTTATTGTCTAGGATAATCTGAATTGAAACCCGTAAGATAGATAAAGAGATAAGATTATCTCGAAGTTTTTGGAGTTAGGAGAGAGTTTATTCTATTAGGTTCAGCACCTACAGCCAGAAGTGTATCGCGAAGTTTCGGGTATATCGCCTGCTACGACCTCTCCCTGCTAAGATACCTACTTACTTTTAGACAAGTAATGAACGTAAGGCTTTAAAGATATATCATATTTCAAGTACATTGATTTTCACTAGCTTGGTGTAGAAAGTCAGGTTGTCAGAGTAAAGATTAATTTATGAAAACGTGACGCCGCACCATCGCGAAGTTTCTGGAATACAACCCGCTACATAAAAAATGTTTGCAGGATGAGATAGCGTGTTACTTCACTGCACAAAGGTGCATTCAATTGGTATAGGTGATATGCCGAGGTCGTATTTGTCCTCGAGACTGCTATAAGATGATTTGGACTAGGAAACTTTGATTGTGTAATTCAGGACGGCGCGGCGCTTCTTGTTTGGCATTATGATGATTTAAAAAAAGTTGCTTTTGGGCGTTGGTTAAAAAAACCTCCTGGCCACGTGGTTCAACAGCGTAGTTCGATCAATTGAACGAACCACGTGAACTTTTTTTCCCGTTGGTTCGGTCAATCGAACCATGTGCTTTTGAAATTCCTGAAGATCGCTATAAGTAGGTAGGTAGGTACCTAGGTTTAGAGGTGAGCTTATAAAACATGACTCCATCTCGAAGAGTCAGTATTTATTTAATTTGTTACATATTATTTCAGGAGTTATTTGCTGGTCATGTAAATTGTAAGTTTTACGAAGCTTCAGTTTCTCACTGCTGGGCAAAGGCCCAAATCTCTCCACTTATTCTATTCGTGTAGTCAGCCTAGGGACATTCCGATAGTAGTAAATACAAGTAGGTACCTACTCCATAGTTTTCATTTCGATACCAAGTACTACAATCTTCTTCAATCAATCTTGCGATACTTACTCGGTATCGAAATAAAAGTACTTGGTGTCGAATCGAATGAGACTTATTTTAAATTTCCGACCGACACGACGCAACAAAAATAAAAAAAAACCGAACAGACAGCAAACAAGGAACAGATTGTCTCCAAAATACCTCGAGCAGTTACTGTTTTTGGGCAATCTTGATGCTGAACAGTTTTTTGTTTAATATAATGTTCTAATGAGTAAATTGTTCAATAACAAGAGATGTTTTTGTCAATTAAAAAAAATAACTTAATTTACTTTTAATTTTTACCTTCACGAAATTATTTTCTTTTAACATTTGCTACCTTAGTTCAAAATAAAATTCGTAAATTATCGATATAAGTAAGTATCGATACTTTATCAGTATTTATATGAGTAGTATCGGTGAATGAATTTAGACTACTGTTATAAGTAGGTATCGATACTTTGATGATATCGGAACATCCCTAAGCCAGCCTGTCGTACGTTACCTGTCTGGGGTCCTGGTCCTGCACCGCGAGGGCGGCGGGGAGCGGGAGGCAGCCCGCAGCAGCGCCGGGTCGTCGTACCGCCGCGACACCACCGTGAAGTCGTGATGCGCGTCTATCAGCTTCTGGAGTCGCGACACCATCTCGAAGTCCGATACCGACGCGGGGACTAGGATGCCCAGGAGCTTGGCGATTGAGTTTCTGGAAGAAACCTCTTGGTCATGCAACTATAACTCGTACGAAGGTGTAGGAAGGCTTGGAAGGGGTCAAAACGGGCAAAACGCCTTGTAACAAGGCGTTTTGCATCTTTTTTTCATATAGTATAGAGTGGCATGTGCCTGATAGTAAGCCTGCCAATAACAGAACACTGTCACACAGCTATTGGAACATGAAGAGTCCAAATCATTATCTAGCACCGCACTGCGTTCGTCACCCGGAGATATAATGCATCTAGATCTTGCAAACGCTTTGTTAGCTTTCCAATAGCTTCATGAACAGGGCTACGCCTGAATTGAAATTGCCTTTGTTAGCAATTGGATATGTTAAGACAAAACTTGGTTTTGCGAGTCTTGCCGTCCGCCCGCACAACCACTCCTAGCAGGATTTGCCGATGACGAATTTTTCAGGTGCGAATCCTACTATTAAAATAATTTTAGGGAGATTCAATTTCCCATTGTTGGACAAAGGCCTTCCCAAAGCCCGTCTAATTACTCTGGTCCTAAGATTCTATCGTCCGATATTTTTGAAATTCTCGGAGCTAGGAAATAATTAGCTACATATTTGCTAACAAAATATATGTAGAACTCATAGAATTCTGAACTATTTCTATCAACAAGAAATACATACAATAAAATCTGTTTGAAGTAATGCGTTATTTTATCTAATTCCTCTAAATAAGTACATATTTTAATATTGTGGTCGCATTGCGATGATTGTTATTATTGTCACAGCTAACGGAAGACTGTTCTTGTGACTATAGTAGTAACTATTTTCTTATCTGTGCCATAGGTGCCATGTGCTGCTCCAACAGCTATTGTATAGCGAGTGAAGAATTGAAGTTGTAAAAACACACAATTTTCTTATTCTTTCATTATGCACATGAATGTTTTCTACTTAGTTCACCATGAGAAAGTCCAAATTACCTGAAACTCTGCAACTGCGCTTCTCTTCTCTGACTCTCAGCCAGCAGTTCCTTCGTCCTGGCCAAGTCGTCCCTGAGTATCGTGATCTGGTGGTCCGTGGTGTTCCTCTCCTGCTCGAAGGTCTCTCCGGAGGCCCGCACCTGGTCCTTCAACACGCAGACTTTGCGGTTGTATCGCGCCCGAACCACCTCCGCTTCTTCTAATCTCTTCTGCAGTTCTTCGATCTTGCGCGCGCGTTCTAATGATGTTATCTGTGTGATGTAATAATAGCAAGATAATTTAACACCTACGAAACGATTTCATTTCAGTACTTATACAGGGTTATTGGTAATCAGCCTGCATCCGTTTAAGGGCATGTTCTGTATATTTAAACAAACAACTTTTGTTCTACAACTTTCGTTAAAACTTAATAGATAACCCAAAAAAAATTGTATTTGTTGCCCTTTTTTGTACTGTTTAGCGACTCTTTAGTTCACTTCGGTACATCATTTTTTGCGCGTTAAAGAGCGTACGCGCTCTCGTTACGATTGTTACGAAGAGTTCGATACTTTTAGACCGTGCAAATGCACTTTTTATTTATTTTGTAAAAGAAAAAAAAAAATTTTTTTTTTAAACTGTAGAACAAATGTTGACGTATTGAATGTACCTAACATCCCCTTAAAAGGATGCAGGCTGATTACCAATAACCCTGTATAATCAATCTTACTAGTAATACATTATAAATGTGAAAGTTTGTATGTTTGTTGTTCAATCGCGTCGGAAAAGCTGAACTGATGAGGGTTAAATTTGGAACACGGTAGGTCTGGAATAGCACATTAATACACATGTAATAAATTAGGGGAATTGGAACTACCTACGTGGACAAAACCGCGGAGCTCTGCTAGTCTACTATATATTTTGTAAAAACAGTCATAAATCAATGAAATTTTCTTTATTATTTTTTCTACTAACTTGGAAGTTCTCAATTCGTTGGAGTTTTTAATGTACTTACCTATTTTGACCGATTACTCAAAAATGCCTAATCGAATTGGATTTTTTTTGTTTCAAAGAGAATAATTCCCAATGTATTAGGTATGTTATAATAACATTTATTATAACATAATACATTTATAATTAACGTTTGTACATACGAATAGATAATATACAAAAAAAAAGAATTGAGAAAATACGACTAAATTAACTAATCGCTATTGCTATGCCGCACGATACGTAATGGACGCTATTAAGAAAATCATTGAACATAATGTAAAACTACCTGATTGCACATTTCTAAACTTTATCACTTTTGATTTGTATATTTTTGCTTCCTTTAGAAATCATTCTTGTTTACGACTGTGTTTGTAACAATAACATTCCGACGCATGCGAATTAATTAGTAATAATATTGTTAACATGTATTTTCTCATAAGTGAATATCGTATTTTTTGAGAAAATAAATATCTTAAACCATAAACCATCTAATCTAATCTGTTGATAAATCATGCAAAATCCACATCAATTTCGTTTATTGATAGGGTGGTGCAGTATTCTCTTACTCAAATTAAAACACAGCGGACAACAGAATCTATAAACAGCGAAGCTTATTAACAAGCATAAAAAACTGCAAAGAGACTTTTTGGGAGTCATTTGAAAAGCAGCTAGTGCTGCTTAAGCGTAGTTAAGTTTCGATTTTCTCACCTAAATCTAATTATTTTAATCATACTAATTTGTTTCGACTACACCAAACACAACATAGGTAATTATGTTGGCATCGTCATTGACAGGAGTTGCTACCGTAATCATCACGGCTGCAACTTGTATATTATTTAAGAAGAATGAAACTGTAGAAATGTAACAGTGTGTCAAGTTTGTCACCTCTAACCTACTTATATGCAATTACTTAAAAGTTTCAAAAATATTAATATAAACATAGCTGAAGGAAGGTACATTTTCGCCTGATCGTGTTGTGATATGTATTTTACAATAGTTTTTTAGAAAGATTTGAAAACATATATGAATTAGGTTTTCTGGCTGAAAATTCCAGTTAATTACAAGTATAATATGTAATTGGCTATTATGCATAACACAAATTACAAGATAAAATAAATCAATATCATAAAATATGTCAATTTCCCCCCGAACTGTTCCCAGTGCAAAGGTGCCCATGACACTCACCGCGTTCCCACGTTGAATAGCAATGGCCAACCTTTGCTCCAGGAACATGCCGGAGCGGGAGTCGCCCGTTTTCTCCCGGAGCCTCCGCCCTACCTCTGAGAGGAACCCTCTAGCCTCTGCTCCCCAACAACCCAAGGTCTCCACAGCGAAAGGTACACATTCGTACTGCGGTACTGCTGTACTTCCCCTTCTTTATTCCTTATTGGTTTTACTTTGAATGATTGTTCTATGTGTAAAGTTATTCGCAGGTGTATATAAATTCAATAAATGAGATCACTGACGGTAGAGCCTCTATTAAGTAAATCACTTTAACCTTGCATTTAAATTAGAAATTCCAGTAATCTAGTGTAGTTATGTTGCTTTAAGTATTGTTGGATCAGTCTTGTTGCTATTTTTAAATTGCATTTGCAACGGGTATGTTGGTAGGAAGTTTATTTGTGGTATTTCGTAATACCTACAAGGATTTTAGGCGGCTTTACAAAACAATCTATAAAAATATTATCTCTCTAGTACGTCTCTAGTACTTCGGCAAATTTTATACGCAACATGACTAGCACAGACTAGGTATAGTCTGTGCCACCACAAGCCTTTTTAACAGACTACATGGCGAACTATGTATTGGGTCGGCCCCTGAGGGAAAGAGGGTATGATTTAGGTCAATTCTTAGCCCATAACATCTCCTTGGGAATACAGTACGGGAAAATCGCAAGTTTGTCACTCACTTTTCACACACACTGTCGCAATCACTTTTGAGTGTGGGTTTGTCGATCGCGGGACAATAATATGATTTTGTACAACATCACTCCTTGGTGTATTTTCTATTTATTTAGTGATATTGCATAAGTAATTAATAATAAATGTATATTTGACGATATTATTATAATCCTAAAAAAACTAAAATGTTAAGTTTCGATGTTTGTTGCTCGTTGTCGTGACCACGACGCGACGTGATATTACAAACTAACCTAAACTAGGTACCGTAAGATTATAATTTGACGGTGTTGACAATTTTACAGTGACATAATATACCATACGTATTTTCTATACGTATCATGTCTCTATAGCCGGATATTATACAGTCGTACCTTGTAATCAGCCGCGTCCGCGAGCTGCGCGTTGAGGTCGCGTAGTTGCGCGCGCGCATCCGATAGCTGCGCTGACAGCTTGTCGCACTGTCGCGCCAGCTTCTTGCTGCGAGCCATCGCTTCGTCACGCTCTGCCTGCAGTACCGCGCGGACGCGACAACTCTCATCCTATATCGAATAACACATACATAAACTGACTGAAAATAATCTATTTTCTCTAAAAAAAACAAAACAGACTTCAATTTAAAATCAAATTCGAACCGTGACCAAATAAATTTATATGGCACCACCTCTGAACTATGATGTACCAAACAAAACATGAATCATCAACAAAATAACAATCATAAGGAGAGATTTAAAACTAAAATACTCGCTAGTCCAGTGCGGGTTGGCAGGCACATGTTCTCGAAAGGAACAAAAGGAGTAATATTATTCTTGAAACATAGGTTTCCTCACGATATTTTTTCTTCACGCTTAACCCACTCGGCCTAACGTTCTGGGTGTCCCGTCTCTGAGCGTCCGACCTGGCAGCCAGATATGGCCTCTCAGTGCTAGATTAGAAAGAACCTAGCATCTATGATGTTACTATGAGCCTCGAACCTTGTATCTACGCCATTAACTGTATACTGACGTATACACTGGAACCTGAAAAACACTGGGTGACCCCAGTGTTTCAGCAGCAAATTTGAAAATTGATAACTTGATTAGCTTAGGATTCAAGTGTAAGCCTATCTAGCCAACAATAAAAAAAATGTTTGTCTGTAAAGTCGGTTTACTGACGATAGAACGTGACAACGTCTTAAGAAAATACTGATGGAATGGTAGCATTTTTTACAAGAAAAATTTAATTTCATTTGTTTAATAGATTTGTATGTAAAAAGTAATCAGTAGAATTTAGTCATTTTCAATCAAAACAATGCAAAAAACAATGTAAAAAAGCTTTTAGATGCCGGGGATCGAACCCGGGGCATTTCACATGCAAAGCGAACGCTCTACCACTGAGCTACATCCCCGCTTGAACTACTGGTCGAAATAATTAATACAACTGTAACAAACATGCGGCGAGGTAACGACCGACGGTAACGGTACATGACGTCATGTTTTGTGGGCGTGCAGCCGGCTTCATCGAATTATAAGACGTTATCACGTCAATAAAGAAATACGCACCAAACCAAGATCAAGATCTAAATGCGTTTCTCGCTCAGAGCTTGATGAATTGGTCTTCATTTTTCCAATTGCAGATGTCCAAATAGGAGTGTGGTATGTTGTTGTAATTTGTTTTATTAGTGAAAGAATACAGTGTGTACAGTGCTTTATCTCTATAGTATATCGCACCCTTAAAAGTATACTGAATTAACTCAAAATGATCGGTTAATTTATCGGAAATAAGTAAATAAGTTACATTGTAACAACACTCTCAACTACTAACGATAAGGATCAGTATTAAAGCCCCACCTGAACGCTCAGCTTCCTTCGAAGTAGATCCAGATGAAGATCTTTTCTCTGCACCTGCTCTCGCAGTATTTTAATTCGTCGCTGCAGCTGGTAGACCACAGCAGTCTGGAGAGAAGCGCGGGAGATAAGTCATAATCCATAACGGAATGTTTAGCATAAACAGCTCAATTTATGTTCACAATGTTGTGACTCGGAACATTTTACTCACAAGGAGAGAGGGTCAATGCCATAATTTACCCCGTTGGCCCAGTGTGGGTCGGCGAATGACACAAACATGTCATCGAAAGAAGTTTTTCTAGGAACATGCCGGTTTTCTTAAGATGTTCTCTTTCACCGTTAAATAGTGATGACAAACTAGCTGTGAAAATAATGTTTAAAATCGTAGTATCCTTTTATTAGAGATCTATTGTGAGGAGGCAATTATAGGAAAAAGAATAGCCAAACAGAAAGTACAGAAGTAGCTACTAAGCCGAAAAGGAGACGAACATAGATATAATTTTCCACAAATTCGAATGGATAGGTTCTCATATTTTCCGTGAAAAAAAAATTAATGTTTAAAGCCATACCATGTCCCTTTTCGCTTTGTAGATACGTACGTACATAATTTCTCCGTTGCCCTGAAGAAAAGTTATGATGCTACTTGTAAATAATAATTAAACAATTGCGATAGAATTTTGTCTAAAAAGCAGAATCAAACTTAAATTATAATTACATAAATTACAATAATAGATGAAACTACAACTTTCATAACGGCATTAATTATTATCATATTAATGACGAAGAATGAATTAACCTACTGTTTAAAAATATTTAAAATCAACAACAATTGTATCGATGCAATTTGCGAAAATTTTAATTACCTGTTAGGTAATTGTAGTGCATCTTACGTGCAGTTAAAAAGCTACGATGATTAAGTTCTATAATTATGCGATTAACGATTAATTTTAGTTTGCGAGTGAACTAATTCTGCTTTCAATTAAGAGGCCTACCACTTGCGACATGCCAATCGTGTTCTTACTTCTTTAAGGTAAGGCAAGTCGTGGAAGGATCGCTCTCTTCTCAGCCGCGGCAGGGTACCATAGTATCCGTAATATAGCAGCTATGTAAACACACACACGTTAAGGGAGACCATCAGAGATGTGGGTGAAAATGTTTCCAAAAGAGATGATTTTTATTTACAGACAGAGCCTTCACCAACGAAACTTAAGGCTTGCCATTTGCATATTGCCATGCGGGGCGCGTATCCAAATGATAGTGAGCTAGACTAGAGCTGACTAGATCTCTAACCTTCATCAGTATACTTAATTATGGAAAATTCAAATATAAGTACTTGTGATAAGTAGTTATGGAATGTAACGTAATTTAAATTGATATTTAGTTTTGTTATAAAGAAGGTTTGACAAAAGTAAGTAAGTAGTCACTCGTATATCAAACCATTAACTTTGGTAGAGTAAAAGAGCAACAACACATACAAACACTTTCAACTTCTTAATTACGTTGGTATTTATTTTATACTGTTTAGCAAATTTATAGTAATACCCCGTTTACATTATTCCAGTCCAGCGACCGAATCCAGCGCTGGATTGCTTACTGGAATAATGGAAACCGGCACTGGAATGCATCAATCCAGTGCCAATGCATTCCAGTGCCGGTTTACATTATTCCAGTAAGCAATCCAGCGCTGGATTCGATCGCTGGACTGGAATAATGTAAACGGGGTATAAAGGAACACATAAGATATTGGGAATAAGAAAATGGGACAAAACTTTGCATTATAAATTGAACTAATTACTAAAGCTAAAATAGCGAGCTAAAGTTACGAATTACATTTTGTCGATAACTTTGTAATATGTAGATATAAAACAAGTTATAAACACTAAAAGTAAAAAAACTGCGCTGCGGTTGCTACTCTTTCACCAATCTGAACAAATATACCATGAGGTTTTGAGTAGGTAGGTAGGTACGTATAACCCGGCATGCCGGCATCGGCAGGGTAATCAGGTCAGGTAGGCTTGATGTCTTATTGGATAGGTACGTAGATATTTAATACATATAGTTTATTTTTTTATAGTAGGTATATAGAGTGGCAAGACGAGCAGGACATGTGCCTGATGGTAGCAACATGCTTGCCCACAACAGCGCTGACACGCAGCTATTGGAACAGGAAGAGTTCAAATCATTCACCCAGCACCGCACTGCGCTAGTCACCCGGAGATATAAGGTGTTTCATCTCTTACCCCAGTAATTATGATTAGATATTATGTTATAGAATAGTTAAAATACTCTCTAGTAGAAAAAGATCTAAAGAAAATTGGCAGTCACAGGAACTGCCGATAGAAGTGAAAACTTATAACTCAGAATTTGATAGTTTGTTTACCTTGGAAACACGTGTTTACACGGGTGTAACGGGGGGAGGGCGTGGCCTCGCCATCATGGCATGGCCATCTAGAAATGCGTCAGCATTTCCCATTAGCCCACGCATTTCTAGATGGCCATACCATGATGGCGAGGCCACGCGATCATGGTATGGCCATCACGCCATTTTCACTTCAAAAATCAGATCAGGTTGATTCGGAACACAATTTTCTCGCACATCTCCGATGGAATCGATGTTGTTCGTGTCATAGGGAGACGTATGACACGAACAACATCGATTAACTACTCACTACAAAAATAAAACAAATGATGTTGATTTTTCTGACTTGGCGTTTAAACCCTCTCGGGCTCATTGAAATTCACTGATTTTATTGACATTTCGATCTGGTTTTTTTATCGTTTCTTTTTGTTGTAATATGACATGAATTTCCTTGGATCGATAAATAGCTGTTAACGTCAGCAAAATCAACATCCCGTATAAAACGAACAGATAAGATCGTATCATATTTTTTGTGCGGGCATTTCTCGCGATCCGAGCGAGTGCAGTGGAGCTCGCGCCACCAATCACGACCCACGACAGTTAACTGGAACTATTTAGGTTTTTTTACAAAATATTCATGGTTCGATGAATATGAAAAGTATTTTACGCAATATTTATGTATATACTTTAAGGACATTTTGTTTTGACAAAATCAAAATTAAATTTTATTTGAAACAGATATGTAACCTACGTAACACGTAACGTATACCTATTGTGTATAATTGGAACCCAGTTCCTAAGGGTAGGCTTGGAAGGGATAGGGATATTGCTGCGCGACCGAACTGAAAAAAAAATAAGACTAAAACCGTAAGAAAAATATATAACGGAAGTGACTCGTAAAAACTGCCCGTGACCAGTGTTGACCAGACAACTTTATTTTTCAGATAATAGTATTATAAATAATAAAATTATACAACTTTCTCTACAAATTGGGTAGCTTCAGTTTTATCCGCAGGATATTCGTTTCTTGGTGGTGCCCCAGCTCATGACATCACAATTTTTATTTAGCTTAATTTACTTGTATACACTACGTATTTTTGGTAATAAACTGCACGCTATGAATTTAGAAATGCAAAGTGAGTGGTTAACCATAGGTGAGTTTTGTATCCCATTAGCTCTGAAGTGGCGCACCTTGCTATATGACTGGTCTCCTGCCTTATTAAAATTTTATCTAAATCCATTCCAAATGACCCTCCCTGACCAGAGTAACTTGGTAAGGTGAACCTCTGAAAAATGTTGCTATACTTGTGGTGAGGCGATATGTACAGCAAGGCACATATTGGTGAGATGCAAGGTGGTCCTTAATAGGGGTCATTAATCACAGCACCATGACAGAGTACTTGAAATCATACGTGAAGCCATAAGCCTGTCGGTAGCTAGAGCCCGATTGACGACAAACAAAAGACAAATAAACTTTGTAAAAGAGGGCTCAACTTCAAACTCCAAGAACAAGCCTTACTCCATCCGGGTTTCAATACCTGATTGGACTATTTTAATAGACACGTACGAAAAGCACTATAAAATCCCAGAGGATGTGGGTGTTTCGTCATCCAGACCGGACATTTTCCTTTTTTCTAGAGCTACAAAACGCGTAGTCCTTGTGGAACTAACCGTACCGTGGGAAACTAACATACCTAAAGACCGCGTGATGAAACAAAATAAGTATTACGACCTTCAAAACTAATTAACAAAAAATGGCTATGTAGTTAATTTATACGCTGTAGAAGTAGGAGCGAGAGGTATACCAGCAAACTCTCTCTATAACCTGCTTAAAGACCTTGGCTTGCCAGAAGTGTAGTAAGTTCTATACTAGAACGAGTATCTAAAGCTGCACTAGTAGGATCATATCGGATTTGGCTGGGCAGGGAGAGAAATACGAGTAGTGAGGTAGGTGTTGACGTACGTCACTAAGGGGCCCCTTTTAAACCTACGCCCGAGTCACAAGTCTTGGGGTCTATTCGAGATTTCTCTCTCTGTCACACGATGGACCCGGCAACCGCACGGTGAATCCATGGAATGCTATATAATACCTAAGTTCGTCTCTCTTTTATCGTAGTTGACTGATATGTGTATTGAATGTAACAATAAAAACGCCACTTATTTTCTTACCTTAGTTAGAAATAAAAATGTATAGTAATAGGTCGAGCCGTTTCGTGTAGCAGGTATAGTGATACGAGATTTTTTTATTAGCCTACCTACCATTTAACCGACTCCACTATTTTAATGTACTTTTTACGTAAATAATGTGATACGATAGTTTCCTTATTAATTATGGCGTTTCGGAAAATTTCGCCAAGAGACGTGTAGATATATTGAATACATAGAAAAATACCGGGCAACAAAACACAACTAACATTTACCGTTAAAACTGGGTACCTATATCATTTGTATATAGTATATCATGTGTCAATACGCATCAAGTGACATTCATTTGCGTAAATCAGTCGCCGCGGGCGAAATTGGAGTGGAATAAACCATCGGGGTACACGACAGTGGCGCCTCGGGTCACCGGTCGTGAATGGTGACGCGAATTTTAAGAATGCATTGAGTATTGTGTCTGACCTTGTCGACGATTTTATCACTCTCGAGTCTGGCCAGTTGCTCTGCTCGGTGAATAATAGACTCCGTGTGCAGTTCTAACCCGACGTCTTGTGTCAACTCATCCATATTTAGCGTCCTGCTCAGCCGCTCGAGGAATCCAACAAACTGTAACAAACCTGATATAAGTGGGGATACGCGGAAAGAAACACCTATTAGCATCGGCATAAGGTTGCTAGTCTCTACATTTTTAGGTTTACATTTATTACATGTAGGTTTTGAAAAACGTACTCATGAATTTTCGTATTTCACCTTTTTCTTTCTTCTTATGGATTGATAGAACCATCGGAACATTATAGATTTTCATGATTAGTATTCAGCGCTTCGCAATTATCAGACGTGCCTACTGAGATACAGTGGATACTTCTTGAGAAGGTACAACATGGGTAATCAAATCTTGTATTAACATACCCTGGTTGGCTGTAGGTATACAAATGTTTTGGTACAATAATGTTTTCTTCTATACATACACATCTTTTAACACAATAACTAAAATGGCTTTGCAATATTTTTTTGATTCTCATTAATTTTTTGAAACTATGAAATTGAGAAGATTCTTTTAAGATTGTTTAGTTATTTCGAATGTGAAATGTGTATTAAAATTTCCTGACAAACCAAACTAATTATTTTGGTAGTCGTACTACACTACTACTACACAAAGAATTTTTCAAACGATTTCAATCAACTCCTTTCAGGTCATACATACTCTTTCTGCAGACCCATGCTATACAAGAAAGTTACATTTACTTGTTTATTTTATTTCTTTACAATCAAATGCGAGGTCAACGAGTCACGTACGTTGGCTTTGTCTTTGCGTAGACTGTCTCTGGATAGCTCGAAGGCGTTGAGTTCAGATTCTAGCTTGTGGACCTTGGCTTCCATCATGTTCCTCTCATCCTCGAGGATCCGGAGCCGAGTAGCCGCCTGGTCGTGCATGTGGGCTGTTCTGTTCAGCTGCTGCGACTCTAAGCCCAGTTTGTCGCGTAAGGCGTCAATTTGCTGCAAAATTATAGTTAGTTAGCTTTGCGTGTAGGAGTCCAACAATATTTATTTATGTAATACCTACTAATAACATCCCGCGGTTTGACTCGCGGTGTTCACCTATTATTTTCCCGGGATAAAAAGTAGTAAGTACCTATATGTGTTATTCCAGACTATTTTATGTCTATAAACCAAATTTTATCTATGTCGAAGTTTTTGCTTGAAAAAGGTACAAACATTTGTACACATTTAAACAAACTTTCACATTTACTTATACCTACTTAATATAAAATTTTAGTAAGATGTTGTTTATGGTAAATATAGAACATAATAAGATAGATAGATAATAAGAAGTAGCGAGGAATTACAAAAAGAGATAAATAAAGCTTGCATGAATAGAATAATACTCAGAATTTATTTTCTTCTTCTTCGACAGATAAATAAATAAATAAATAAATATTGGTGGACAATTCACACACAGCACCATCTGACCCCAAACTAAGCAAAGCTTGTGTGATGGCGGCCAGATAGCTGATATAATACTTATTGGCGAAGAAAATTAATTATTTATTATAACAATTCTCGTCACCAGCGGTGCGCTGGTACTCTTGGAAATCTATGAGATTTCGTGACGGCGGAGCGGGTGGAATTTAAATTAAAGGAACAAAAACAATAAGGGGGTGGAAGACCCTGGGGTTTGGCCTTTTCTCCAGAAACACAAAAGAAAGGTCCTACCTTAAGAATCCAGCGTCCTCCGGGCGATTGAGCGGCAGTTCTTCTTCCTCAATTATATTTCCTTCAGCAGCTGCCTTTGAATTGTGTGTTGCGAAATAATCTTGTGGTGCGGTGCGGTACGAATCGGTAACTTTAACTGGTGCGAGGCGAACTTTATAAACAGCTGGAGTATAAGTTACTTTTAAGAATGCGCGAAAAGAAGTGACGTGCGCCCTCGGCGCGAAATCGGTTAAATACTGCTCCGCGGGACGAGTCACCCGAGAGTGGCGTGAATTGTCAGGCGAGGTACCCTCTAAGTGACTCAGAAAAAAAGAACCATCCCCCCGGCCTTCAGGAGTTGTAGGCTCCTGAACTAAAGGGAAATAGGAATAGGAGACAATACAAATAAGTATTAGATGCGGAAAATATACAAATACATATAGTGTGGATAGGATATAGGTTAAACGGATAAATTGTTTAACTTGCGGGTTGGGTGAATGATGCGGGTAAAATCAATGGTGCGGGTAAAAAACAAGGGTGCGGGTTGGAGCAAGGGTGCGGGTAATAATGCATCCAGTGACTAATCACGGATGTCTGGAATAAATAAATATTAAATACGCATGTAAAAGAGAATGAAAAAAAATAAGAGTGTGAATTAGATTTACACATGCTAAGTAGACATGCGTAAGAGAAAAACAAAAGGTGCGAATTATTGGGAGGGTAAAACACACAGTTTTACCACTGGTCGAATGTAAGTGCCATTTTTTGTGCGTATCTCCACAATACGAGCGATGCCGTCCGAAGAGGATTTAATATCTTCAATTATACCTAATGGCCACTGTAGTGGCGGTGAATTTTCTGTTTTAAGTAAAACTACAGTGCCTTTAGTTACCGGGTTAGTTTTAGTATTCCACTTGACACGAGTTTGGAGCGTGTTGAGGTATTCCCGTCTCCAACGGTTCCAGTATCTCTGAACTATGCTGTCAACTAGACGTTTGTTGCGGATCAAGTCTACGGAATCTATGCGCGGATCGGAATGAAAAGAATCTAATGGACCTTGTGTTAGAAAGTGCGAAGGGGTTAAAGCTTCAGGTTCCGAGGGGTCAGAGCTTAACGTGGTTATAGGTCTTGAGTTAAGGATAGCCTCGACTTGCGTTATTACTGTTAGCATTTCTTCGTACGTGAGGAGAGCGTTTCCTATAGTACGGCGCAGGTGGACCTTTAGAACCCGGATCATACTTTCCCAAGGTCCGCCCATATGGCTAGCGGATGGTGGGTTTAGAACCCAATTTATACCTTGATAAAGGGTTTCTTGTGTAAAGGAATCACCGAATGTTTTGGATTTAAGAAATTTATTAAGTTCATTGAGTTTTGTTTTCGCGCCTATAAAATTTGTTCCGTTGTCGGAGTATAGCGAAAGGACTTTTCCTCGACGTGCTATGAATCTACGAAAGGCGCGAAGAAAGGAAGCTGTTGATAAGTCGACGGAAATCTCTATGTGTACTGCGCGGGTTATCAAACAGGTAAATAGCGAAAAATAACAACGCTCCCTTCGTGCACCACGATAGCGGCTAATGAGAATATCTTGTGGACCCGCATAATCTACGCCCGTCCAAAGAAAGGGCTTTGATGCTTCGTTTACGCGAACAGCGGGAAGAGAAGCCATAAACGGCGTCTCTGTGCGTGGTTTAGCTTTGAAGCAGCTGTTACAAAAATGAAAGCGTTGTTTGACAGTACTGCGTCCGGATATAATCCAGAATTTCTGTCTCAGTAACGACAATAATAACTGTGGCCCTGCGTGTAGGTATTTGCGATGATAATAGTCGATGATAAGATTGACTATATGATCCTTTTTCGGGAGAAGAATTGGATGCTTACTATCGAATTCGAGAGATGAATTATGTAATCGTCCACCGACGCGGAGGATGTCATTTTTCAAAAACGGAGAAAGCGGGAGAAGTTTCTTAGAGGCTGGTTGACCTTTTGAAATAGTTTTCATGTCATTTTGAAAATATTGTCGTTGAAGGGCTTTTATAATCGCAGTCTCAGCAAAGTGTAAATGTGTAAGTTGCATTCTATCAGTGCGGGGAAGTTTCCTAATAAATATATATATATAAACGACGATGCGGAGAAGCTTAGACCAAGAAGAAACGCGCTTAGCTAGAGAACATAGAAAAGGTTCTGGATCATCGGTGACAAGAAAAATGTTTGCCTGCCTTTTAAGCTCTAACAGTTTTTCATCTTGTGCGGGATTAAAAATGAATCTATTAATCGGCCATGTGTGTACTTCATTTAAAGCCCACGGGGGGCCATGTAGCCACAATTTATGGTTTAAAAATTGACCAGGTGTAAGGCCGCGACTTAAACAATCACTAGGATTCAGTGCGCTTTCACAGTGAAAAAAATGGTTTGCGTGAAGATTGTCCTGTATTTGAGAGATACGGTTGGCAACAAAAGTGTCGAATCGATGCGGAGACGAATGAACCCAATGAAGGGCTACTGTCGAATCAGTAAACGCGAAAATTTCATCTATTTGACAGCGGCAAGAAATAGTTTCTATCATAAATCGAAGCAATTTGGATAATAATAATAACGCGCACAGCTCTAAACGAGCTAAAGAGACAATTTTGAGCGGGGCGACCTTGCTCTTTGAGCCTATCAAATGGACCTGGTTATTACCCGAGGTATGTTGAGTGGCAAGGTACACGGAGGCACCCATCGCCTTTTCTGAAGCATCCGCGAACCCTAAGAGTATGACGCGAGAGTTAGGCCTAATACCTACAAAACGGGGTATTTTAAAATTATGTAACGTAGGGAGCTCCGTTAAGAAGCGTTTCCACGCTAAACAAATGTCCAGCGGTGGGGTAGAATCCCAGTCGACGCGTGCCGTCCAAACAGCTTTTATTAATAACTTTGCGTGTAATATAACAGGACCGCAAAACCCATTAATGTCCCATAATTTCGCGACCGTCGAAAGCATAAGGCGTTTTGTGCATTTTGACTGCGGGTTAAATTTTACGGCAATAGAAAACTCGTCTTCGACTGGAGACCAAATTAGGCCTAAAAGCTTCATATTATCCTCTTTGTCGAATTCGATTTTCGAAGATAAACGATTTTCCAGTGGAATCGCTTTTAACACTTTAGGTGAGTTGCTCACAAATTTAACCAAGTCAAACCCACCACGCTTAAATAACTCGATCAAATCTTGTGCCAGCTGAGCACCTTCCTCAGCGGTAGCTACCGAAGCTCCCAAGTCGTCCATGTATAAATTATTAACAGCGGTTTCCGATGCGTTTGGAAGATCAGTTTCATCTTGAGCGAGTTGTTTGACTGTTTTCATAGCGAGGTACGGCGAGCATCGCAAGCCAAAGCAAACCCGATTAAAGTGGTATAGTTTGGTGGTAGAATCGCCGTCAAATTTATATAGAATATTCAAAAAACGACGGTCTTCCTCGCGGATTCCTATTGCTAAAAACATTTGTCTGATGTCAGCGGTCAGTGCGATTGGAAACAATCTAAATTTTAAAATAATCGCGGTTAGATTAGCTTGTAAATTAGGGCCGGAATGTAGACAGTCATTGAGTGAAGCGTTCGTGTCAACACATTTTGCGCTCGCGTTCAATACAATACGTAGCGCTTTGCCCTCCCGGCAGACGCCATGGTGCGGAATAACGTAATAATTTTTATTATTTAGCGGTGGTGCAGGTGATAATATACCCTCACTAATATAATTTTTCAAAACAGTGTCATATTCCATTTTTAAGGCGGTATTTGTTTGGAATTTTCGTTCAAGGGATGAAAAACAGCGAGAGGCTACGGTTAATGAATCACCCAACGTCACGGTTGATTTTATAAATGGTAAAGCCGTAACATACTGTCCAGTAACTTTATTGCGATGCGTGTTTGACGCGTAGAAGTTTTCACATTCTTGATCCCTTTCAGACAAATAAGTTTTAGTGGGTACCGATTCGAGATCCCAGAACTTGGAAACTAAACTTTCAATTGAATTACCCTCACTCGACGAGAAAAATGAGTGATTGTTTTCATTATTGTCTGATCCATTATGAGCCTGTAACGTAGCTATTGATCCTAATATTACGTATCCAAAAGCAGTTTCCAAAAGATCGGGACGCCCTGGTGGACCCAGCAATTTTCCGGGTCGTAATATCTGTAAAAAGGCTTCAGCCCCCAACAAAATATCGATCTCGGCGGGTTTATTAAAATGCGGGTCTGCCAGCTGGAGTTTACCTATATAAGACAGCGGTGAGATGTCAAATTCACAGCTGGGCAAACAACTTGAAATGGTTTTAAGAACGAGAGGTTTAATCCGCAAGTTAACGTTTCTGTCATATTTAGATACCAACGTTACGTCTGTATAGCCTAATATAGACTGGTAGCTGCCACCAATTCCGTTTACGAAACGGTCAGTATCATCGTGAAAGATGTTAATACCTAATTTCCTGCAAGCGAAGCGGGAAATAAAATGATTTTGCGATCCATTGTCCACGAGGACACGAACTTGAATCACGGAACCGTCTCTTTTGCGAACATCAGCAAGAACGGTACCCAACAAAACATTTTGAGTTTTTCGCAAAGATTTTGAATTTGCGTTCATACTACAAAATGAAGCGTCATTATTCGTCGGTTCATTCAAAAATAAATTTGAAGTAGCGTTATTATTCTGAGCAGCCACTACTGGACTACGACTGTTATCACTCGACGGACCGGTTCTACTGTTATCAGCTTGAAAACAGAGTGAAGTGTGGTGCTTTTTTTTACAATTTGCACAAGTTCCCTTAGACCGGCATGCGTTTGAATTATGTTGCGAACTCAAACAGTTAATGCAAGCGCGTAATTGTTTTACATGTTCGTAACGTTCTCGAGCGGTTAAAGTCCTGTACTTTTTACAGGAATACAAGTGGTCGTGTTTGTCATTGCATAATGTACAAATGTTATCGCTTACTAAGAATGCGCGTGAATTATTTTTCGGAATGTAGTTTTCTGACAGCTTGGCTCTCACACAAGTACTTGAGTTTTCACTCGTCCTATTCAAAACCTTAATACGGTCGCGAACAAATTTAGTAATTTTATCAAACGCAGGTATTTCCGAATCGCGGTTATCCATTTCGAATAAACGTGCCGAATCTCTGTCCAGCCGTTGTAATAAAAGGTATGACATGACAAAATCGTACAAGTCGGGTATGTTTAAGTTAATTAATGCGAGATGCGAATTTGAAAATTGGTCGATTAAATATTCTAAGTTATTAGCGGTGGGGGAAACAATGGGCTTCAATGAGAAAATTTGGTTTAAATAAGTACTAGCGAGATTTCTCTTATCTTCGTATTTAGAAACGAGCGCGTTATATATTGTTTCATAGTTTTCTTCACAGGGTACGAATCCAATGTATACTTGTTTCGCTCGACCTTTCAATTTACTAGTGAGATAAAATATTTTTTCCGTTACGGAAAGCGATGAATTTAAATGTACAGCCCTTTGGAAAGTAGCATAAAATAAAGGCCAGTCGTTTGCATTTCCGTCAAATTCCGGTATTTCTATACGAGCTAGCTTAATATTTTGAAATGTTTTATCTGGTTTAACCGTTGGTGTGAGCGCTGTGGTTGTAATAAACTGAGAATGTTTACGTTTAACACGACAATAAAGATCTTCAAATGCGAGCCATTGATTGAAATCCGGAACTGAATCCTTATCAATTTTCAATAATAAAGATTCGATATCTTTCACGCAAATCTGAAAGTTACACCTGATTTCTTGTAAAGTCTCAACCGAGCACAGAAATTCTTCCAATAATTCTGGGTCATTCAAATTAGCACGCGATTTATCGTATATTTGTTGAAGACGCTCGAAATATACTTGTCTTTGACATTCCAATAATTTTAATTTTTGATCATTAGACGACGTCATCGTGATCAAATCCAGACAATAGGTATGATCCAAACTCAAATGTTAAAGTGATCGTACAAAATAACAAAAATGCGAGGTAGGTAAATAAATAATTTCCAACGGCGAACGAGATAATATAATGCGTTGGTAATTATAAGTGATTTATGTAGGTAGTCATTAACAGAATTGAAAACGGTTTATAAAAATTGCGGTGTAAATGCGAAATTCGAGTTTATTAGGCGATGCGGTAACCAAAGGCAATGTTTGACTTTTGAATGTTAAATAATTTAAATAAGCAAATATTATTTATTTAGAGTGACGAGACGGGTAACGACAAATCTGTTCATAAAAGTCAAACGTCACGAAGTCGATTGAACATGAAGAGTCTAAATCACTGTTTGACACTGCACTGCTCGTCACTTTGAGATTTTAGGTGTTATATCTCTTAGCCCAGTCGTATATCTGGAAACTTTGCCCTTCAAACCGTAACACAGTAGGTAACTGCTTGACGGCAGAATAATAGGCAAAGCTGTGGTACTTCCCCAGGCGGGCTTGGCAAGAGCCCTACCACTACAAAACGAACTTGACTTCAAACGAGAGACACACAAAATAGGCGGTAGATAAATAAATTAATAGGAATGGGGTAAATAGCCACGAAATCTCAGGATAAACAAGGCATCCGAGTGACGAAGGACCATTAAATGGCGAAGAAAATTAATTATTTATTATAACAATTCTCGTCACCAGCGGTGCGCTGGTACTCTTGGAAATCTATGAGATTTCGTGACGGCGGAGCGGGTGGAATTTAAATTAAAGGAACAAAAACAATAAGGGGGTGGAAGACCCTGGGGTTTGGCCTTTTCTCCAGAAACACAAAAGAAAGGTCCTACCTTAAGAATCCAGCGTCCTCCGGGCGATTGAGCGGCAGTTCTTCTTCCTCAATTATATTTCCTTCAGCAGCTGCCTTTGAATTGTGTGTTGCGAAATAATCTTGTGGTGCGGTGCGGTACGAATCGGTAACTTTAACTGGTGCGAGGCGAACTTTATAAACAGCTGGAGTATAAGTTACTTTTAAGAATGCGCGAAAAGAAGTGACGTGCGCCCTCGGCGCGAAATCGGTTAAATACTGCTCCGCGGGACGAGTCACCCGAGAGTGGCGTGAATTGTCAGGCGAGGTACCCTCTAAGTGACTCAGAAAAAAAGAACCACTTATATAGTTTTAAATACATACTTATTATACATAGAAACACCCCAGATCCCAGAATTCGTGTATGTACCTACGTAGAATTTAATATGAACGACTACATAACGGCAGATAATTATGCATATTATGACAGATTTTGATGGATGTTGACTTGGCTAAGTGAAAATGTCAAATATCTGGAAAAGTTTCAAGTAGGTATGCACTACGTATGTGTGTCAGTATAGTTAGAAAGATGGTATTACTTAGTAGGGACCTGCGCCTTCTGCACTAGCCCAAAGTTAAATTTGCATTAGTTTTTGTAGTGGTGGGACTCTTAGCTGAGTCAGCCTGGGGAAGTACCACACCTTTGCCAGATATTCTGACGCTAAGCAGTAAAGTGCAAACATTACTGTGTTCCGGTTTGACGGGCAATGTTTCCAGAGAAATTACAGGGCTTAGAGATATATATAGCTTCCAATAGCTGCGTGTCACTGTGCTGTTATGTGGCAGGCATGTTGCGTACCATCAGGCACATGTCCTGCTCGTTGTCACTATTTAATATTTAAAAAAAATGGCAGTCATAGGAACTGCCGATAGAAGTGAAAACTTATAACTCAGAATTTGATAGCTTACTTTGAAAACTGCACGGGTGTACCCGGAGGACGTGGCCTGGTCATCATGGCATGGCCATCTAGAAATGCGTCAGCATTTCCCATTGGCTCACGCAGTTCTAGATGGCCATGCCATGATGGCCAGGCCACGCTCTTTCAGCATTTCCCATTGGCTGACGCATTTCTAGATAGCCAATTGCCATGGTCCCGAGTTTACCCGAAGATTTCTTATCATACTCGAGCGTGACACTAGAATTCAATTCACACCCCACGAAAAATCAGTCTAGGCGCGCCAAAAGAAGTTTTCACTTCAAAAATTGGCAGTCATAGGAACTGCCGATAGAAGTGAAAACTAATAACTCAGAATTTGATAGCTTACCTACTTTGGAAACTACACGGGTGTAACCGAAGGGCGTGGCCTGGCCACCATGGCATCTAGAAATGCGTTAGCATTTCCCGTTGGATCACGCATTTCTAGACGGCCATGCCATGATGACCAGCCTACGCCCTTTCAGCATTTCCCATTACCTGACGCATTTCTAGATGGCCAATGGCCATGGCCCCGAGTTTACCCGTAGATTACCGAAGAAGATCATACCCGAGCGTGACGCTAGAATTCAATTCACACCCCACAAAAATCTGTCTAGGCGCGCCAAAAGAAGTTTTCACTTCAAAAACTTACCATAGCCCTGTCTTTATTTTCGTTGAGAATTTCTCGAATTCTATCTTTAATTGTGCTCTCGTGAGCTTCGACGAACCGCGTGGGTAGGCTGAGGAGAATGGCAATCGATTCCAGTGTGTTGCGGAACTCTACGTGTATGCGCTGAAACTTCTCGTCGCGATGCTTCAAGTCCTCTGTATACATACATTTTAAATTAGTACTCGTAGTAGTAATAGTCACATAGCTAGCTAACATCAGGCGAAATGGCGATTAAAGATAATTAGGTAATTCTACCAATCAACAAATTTTATTAAAGAAAAATCAACCAATTTGAAGAGGTTACAAGTTTTTAACTATTATTTTAGTACACGTACATTATCTATTGATCAATTCTCATTATTATGAGGATACTGGCCTCCTCTGGCGCGAATGCTGAATCCGCCCTTGGTTATGGGTGGCGTGTTGGTATTACCATGTCTTGTTTGTGCTGTTACTCCATATTGTGTACAAAATTGCAGTTTGGGATATTTAACCGATATTTGTACTTGCATTCCAAGGCGGATTTAATTTTTTTTGCTTTTAGTAATTTTTGCAAAGTGATCAAGCGATGAACAACGGTGTAAGCTACGTTTATTTCGAAAACACATACGGTTTCTGAGAGTATGCCCATACAGTTGCGTGCTTGGTAAACGTTTGATGAAACTTACCCCTCATTTGGATAATGATAGATTCATTCTGAGTTACGTTGTCAGTTACAACATTGAGATTCTTAGAACAATGTGACAGCTTTTCCCTAGCATCGTGCAGCTCTCTTTCAATGACCCTGTTGTGTACTGCTAATGACTCTTTCTCTTGCTTCAGTCGTTCGATGTCGAGCATTTGGCCCGATAGTTGACGTTGCAAAAGCTCTTTATCTGCGTTTATTCTTTCTAATGCATCTCGACAGCTGCGTAGTTCTTGTTCGGTCGAAGACAAGTTCTCTGTAGTGTTCATGCATTTGTTTTTAAGTCTAGTAGTTTCTTGAACAAGCTCCGCCGCCTTGATGATGAGACTTTCCGGGGAGTGTGTGTGAGTTGCATCGCAGAACTCTGCGTCTACCGCGGCCGAAAGACGACGAACCAAATCGTGGAATTGGCAACGTGCATTTTCCTTCATCTGTTCTTCGTTGTGACATTCTAATTCGAGAGAGCGCAATTTCTTCTCTAGGTCTTTTGCCATTTCCTCGCAGTAGCGGTTGTCTCGCTGCAGAGTTTGTATCGTGACCTCGCTTCTGTTTTGCGCAGTTTGAAGATTCCGTTGTGATTCTTCGAGGTCCTGGATCTTCTTCCGAAGAGACGATATAATGGCATTCTGTCTCGCATTTTGTTCGCGCAAGTGGTCAATCTCCACTTGCTGCTCTAGTATTCTTTGGTCCCGAGCGAGCATTTGGTTTTTCAAGTCACTGTTCTGTAAATTTTGTTTGTTTGGTTTTAATATATGTATGTCTACCGTGTGACCTAATATTAATCGTAACTGATGAAACCCTTACTTCAGAAATGAGCTTATCTCGTTTGTATTGGAGACCCGCAAGATCACTGCGTAGTGACGTCACTATGTCATTTCCAAGTTCTGCTTCCATCTGAAAATGAATGTTTTCGATGTAGGAGTCAGGAATCTCTTTTCATAATTAATGTCTAACTTTGAATGAAGAAGATGATATATTTGAAAAGGCTAATTTGAAAGGAAAAAAATGTTCTCTTGTTAGGTCTGCTATACTTAACCGAATTTTTACTTACACATTTTCAATGCAGTTCCGATCTACACCCTTCGGACAAGACAAGCTTACGTGACTTACAGAAGACGACTAGCGTAGTAAAAGTACTCTCTCCATGCTCGAACGTAGCGTGATTGGGCTCGCTATTTCCGCCTTCCCGAGACTCACGATAACTTATTGAATGCGCCGAACGACGTTCGTGCATGTTCAGTTGGATTTACATAAATCCGGGGATGGTACCTCGTGGAATTATTTGTTTGCATGACGTTATGGTTGTTTGTAAACCGGTCCACGAAATCCGAAAAATGTTGAAAGGAAACTCCTGAAAAGCGGCTTATTAACCACCTACCTATTAGTAGGTAGTGTTCTTTACAGGAAGGCTTCCGTGCGAGGTACGGAACTTCCCCGCAACCCCTCTAGATAATGAAAGCACGTGAATTAAACGGTGCATTATGGAGGCAAGCCTCGTGAATTATAATTTGCCGAAGTTTTTACCGCTGCCATTATATCATGTGATTACACATACTGTCGATAGATGCGCTGTCATGTGGAAGTATGCATTGCTTATGAATCCATTTTTCAAACCGTAAATGTATTATTTTATGATACGGATAAAAGCCAAGAGAAACCAATAAAAATCACGGAATAAACGTTTTTTTTAAATAAACAGTGACGAGACGAGCAGGTCATGTGCCTGATGGTAAGCAACATTCCTGCCACATAACAGCATAGTGACATGCAGCTATTGGAACATGAAGAGTCGAAATCATTACCTAACACTGCACTGCGCTCGTCACAAAGAGATCTAAGATATTGTATCTCTAAGCCCTGTAATTTCTCTGGAAACATTGCCCTTCAAACCGGAACGTTGTGAACGATTAAGGCTAAGTTCATACATTTTTCATAAAGTTGTAGGTTGATAGATGGATTCTAGGAGTACAAACTTATAAGATTTAAATAAATATATGAATAGTTAAAAGCCACTGGATCATGTCACATTTCAATAAAAAAAACAAAATCAGTGTTTGCGGTGGCTATTTGTAGAGTCTAGGTTGACTCTACATTGATAACCGACAAAGATATGGTATTATTCTAGGTCCTGGAGTAATACCACATCTTTGTCAGTTATTCTACCGCCAAGCAATAATATGCAAACAAACAGTACCGATTTGGAGGGAATTGTTTCTAGATAAATGACAGGTCAAAGAAAAAATAATATTTTATCTTTAGGGTGAAGAGCGTAGTGTCAGACAGTGATTTGGAATCTTCAAGCTCAAATAGCTACGTGGCACTGAATCCTTCTATATTGCAAAAAAAGGAAAATTGATCCAGAGCTTTAGTTAGAAGCTATAGTACCACAGAGAACAGTAAACGAAACGGTTAATTTTGCAGGCAAATCCCGTGAATTATAATTTGTCGAATTTTACCGCAATCATATCATGTGAATATACTGCGTAGCAAAAATAAATCGAAATCTGTGGAATATAGAGATTTACTACGATAACATGACCCGCCCCTCCAGAATTCAAAACGTTTGAAAGTATTTGTGAAAATATTTACAACGCATGTGTGCGTACTGCTACTGCCGTCAAACACCTAGTCGAGCTAGCAAATCTATGGATTTGTTGCTCGACTAATTACAACTACATACGAATAATTACAACTCCGTACAAACTCTTTCGTAAGGATGTGACTACACACATTAAAACAGTAATTTGGAGGGGCGGGCCATGTTATCGTAGTAAATCTCTACATTTCGTCGACAAATGCACTGTCATGTGAAAACATACGTTACGAGTAAGATTTATTATCGTACCGTACCGTAAATGCATTTATGTTTTGCCAATGGTAAGTATAACATAACACGAATTGTGTACTGTCATAGAATTGATAATAGGTACCTAAAGTGAAAAATGTATGGGGTTAAGCAGATTGTATATTAAGGTTAGTGGCGCAGTAACGAACTTTAAGTACTTTTTTAATTTTACTCTTCAATTTACAAAAAAAAAAAAATTTGGGTGAAAAACTACGTTAAAAAATATATAATTTAAAAACTCAAAAACCCGACTGCGTAAAAAGTGAACCAAACTACATTCTCGCATACTAAAAAAAACTGAAAAGAATAAAACAAGCATTTAGATTTCTGGTGGTCTAGAATTCTATAATATGTTATTGTATTAATACTATTGAAATATATACAATATTTTCTAATAAAAGAACATTACAACTGAAGAGTCGGGATCCATTATTATTCGACATACAATGTAATTGTTCAATGGATCCCGACTGTTCAGTTGTAATGTTCTTTTATTAGAAAATATTGTATATATTTCAATAGTATTAATACAATAACATATTATAGAATTCTAGACCACCAGAAATCTAAATGCTTGTTTTATTCTTTTCAGTTTTTTTTAGTATGCGAGAATGTAGTTTGGTTCACTTTTTACGCAGTCGGGTTTTTGAGTTTTTAAATTATATATTTTTTTTATACTTTTTAGTTATGAACAATGTTGTGAATGTTAATATGCTCAACATAATAATATGCATCTTTTGGTTGTTGACCAAATGTCTTCGTTTCTACTGATGTAATATGTAGGATTTTCTACTGCATGTAATTCATATTTATAGTTTTGTGTTAGTTTAGGTTTTCGATTGACGTTGAGTACCTACTAAATCGTTTGAAGTTGGAGATGGGCGACCGAGGCGGAGCAATCCGAGAGCGGTTCCGTGGTCCCACTATTAGCGGCAGAGTTGAAACCCCATAGAGGTTTATTAGTAGATAGGGGCACCATATCCATACATGATATAGAGTGCAACATAACCTGGCTGTGTCTCCCGGGCGGGGCAGTAGGGTATGCGTAAATACATTTCCTGCACGTACGAAAAAAAGGTAGTCCAATATACCTACTAGCATAGATCGTAGAACGCAAGATGGGCCCCATCCCAAACTTCACGGCGCACGCAATCATGTCAACGTTGGGAAGAGTGAGCTCACTCTTTCCGTTCTAGTCGGTTGCAGGACGCGGTGGACGCCGGACGTTTTTACCTATCATTATTCGGTGTCAACAACCAAAATAAGTAGAACCACAGCAAATCTCGCCGCTAGCGATTATTAGTCAATTAATTAGTCAATTATTAGTCAATTAGATTGGTTGTTTGTAAACCACTTACGATACATACCGAGACGCAGTTTATTACCAATTTCAAGGTGCTCAGGGCACATGTATTGATTTATATCGATGCTTACTAGATACATTAGTAAATAATGTCCATCCACATTCACACGCACAGTTAGTTATACGAAGTTTTCTGCTACCTAAAAACCTATAAATGTGAGAATGGTTGTTACTCAACTTTAAATCAATATACATCCTAAACGGTCAGTCGAATCGAAAAACATTGAGAGAAAGCTAAACATTATTTTGAAATACCTATTCAACGATACCTCTCTTGACATATTTTGGTGATTTTCATTTTTTTTATTTGGACAATATGGCGTCCTGAAGCCGCCATATTGGACTTACACTAATGTCATGTCTTTAGTGTCACTCGCCAGATTAAGAGGAATCGATTGACGTGTGAATCATAAAAATCGGCCCAGGCGTTTGGTCTGTATAGTGCCTCAAAGGAACATACAAACATACATACATACATACATACATACATACATACATACATACATACATACATACATAGACTGTTAAACACATTACCACTCCTTTGCGTCGCGCAGTCGGGTAAAAAAGTTTTCAACTCGAATAAGTTGTAACTTTTCCGCCTGAAATATGAGCATATTATCCTTTATTAACGTTTTTTTTTTACTTTTATATGTAGGTTTACACTTGATCGCCATCTCGCCTGATTTTAAGCGGCGGTGCGGTCTACGATGGAGCGTGTTTACCTACAAGAAACCGATTCAATCTCGGTTTGAAGACACCAAGATTTTAACTATCTGGAAAACCCCACTCAAGCAATCATTTCATAGTCTAGACCTTCTTATCACAAAAGTAGAGTCAAACCTCTTCGTCCGTGTCTTTGGAATATCAACCATGAAACGGTGCTGCTTCTTCAAGTCAGGAGAAGTCCGATAGAAAACAGGACAAGGTGGTATTAGATCATGCAGATCAGTTGCACACTTTCCGAACTGTATCCGATAAAAAACCGATAAGCTAACAATGTTGCAGCGATGTTTAAGACTTCAAAGTCTTTTTCGCACTAGAGTGTCTTGGCCTATGAGCCTTTTAGCATGCCTTTCGATTGACTCTAGAGTCTAGAGCTTCAAGCTGATACTTAGTACTTAGCCGATCCATCCCAAAGGTGCGAACATTATTCCATACAAGACCGAATCTGTGCTTTGTTTGACAAAAGTAATTATTCAGACTTGAAGTACTTTCGCACCTTTGATAGGACACCTACCTCGAAAAGAGTCTTGAAATGGACTCCTTTTTGCGGAGAACAGAGACGCCTGCATCTTTCCCTCGTTAAACTTGGCCAGATTGGTTTCACCCCATTCAGCGACTGCCTCAAGGACCAAGTTCAAACGCTCGATCATACTCTCTCTCAATATATTTTTTGTTATCCACTGGCTCTCGCGCTAGATATGTACTCGTAGGTAACTCTACAACGGTGCTATCTTTGGGTACGTACCCAAAGATACAGGGTAACAGATAGCGATCAACAGATCGTTGATCCGATATCCAATATCTACGCAATAAACCCGGAGACAAACCATAACTAGAAATCTTGCTAATAAGACCATCGCGCCAAACCTCTCGAAGGCTGTCGACGGAAAGCCTTCGAGATATCCAGGGAGACTGGAAGTACTTCCCCGTGTTTCTTGACGGCTTCACTCCAGATGTGGGTAGATTATATTTAGTAGGGTTTTATAAAAAATCATATTTTAATAGATCCAACTGTTAGTCCATTACGAACGTACAATAGTTTTGACCGTCAATTTAATTTGAGGCCTGAGTCAATAAACGATTTTTGCTACACCAGATATTATTTTGCTAGCTTACCTCTGTCGGTGTTTTTCTGCACAGTGTTTCGTAAACCTTCCAGTTTTCCGAATCCTCACTTCCTTTCTCTTCGTCCATTGCCAATTCACTAGTATATTTTACTTCGACTTATTTTTGTGGTCGTACTCGCTTTCGTCCGACTGTGCCGAGTTGACGCGTTGCTATGAACCCACACTGTAAACACGGCTATCGATTTTGGTAGATTCTGAAATAAATAGCTGAAAAGTACTACGAACAGTGAAATGGTGAGTATGGTAAAGGAATACAAAAGAGGTCCGTGAAAAGGAACTGACATGCCAGTGTCTGTTCCATTAATTAGAAATTATTAGGTTTGTACTGTTTGGTTCTAGAAGTAGGTGTCACAGGGAATTAAATTAGGTACATTATGATTTAACTATTTCAGGCTCGATATCTAAAGCAATGTTTTGGGAAAGAAACCAGAAACCACGGAACTGTTGAGGATAAACTTTTTCGGAAACTACCATGTCATATCCTTCCTATCCTATGACTCTATTTTATTATCCTATAGGTAGTTAACCTTTCCATCCTAGTCGCCTGGAAGAGAACACTTTTTTAACGATACGGTCGGTTTTGGGTAGGTACTACATTTTTGTTTTATAAGTGCATAAAAAGATTATCTATCCTTCCCACTTAGAATGGATCAAGACAGCGATAGTACCTAGCCTTGACTCAGTACTTCTGCTAGTCACTTTCTAAACTTTCTTAACATTTTTATGATTGAATGAATAGACAAGCAAAACATGAGCGTAATGATAAATAACGCCTGTCCATACTCCATACCATCACTTTCACAGCCAGTAGTACGGCCCTTGTTACCCGAAGGAAGATACATATAAAGGCCTGTTCACACCGGAGCGGTATTCGCTGCTGGTAGAGAAAACCGAGTGGGTAAGCGGTAATATTACTGTTCACACCAAAAATTACCGCCTACCCAGGCGGTACGTACAAAATACGGCGCGGACCCGCGCGGTATTTACCTCTACCCACAGCGGTAGCGAATACCGCTCCGGTGTGAACAGGCCTTTAGATGATTTATCTTTGGTCCTGGAATTTGTTTGGAAGTAATGCATTAGACACAATAGTGTTTGCACATTACTGTTTGGCAGTAGTAGGTATAGTATAAATGAGATACTTCTCAGGCTCACTTTTGAAAAGTCTTAGGTACCACCACTTGAAGTTGTTCGTATTTATTCCATACGACTTTACATACATACCTATCGTAGGTAAATAATAAATAATAATAATACACAGATTTAAGAGCAAAGAGCATAAGTATACTGAACCATTTTTAAATTATATTACTAGAGAAACAAGTAAACACACAAAAATGTTTTCTGAAGTCTCTTTTTTGTGGAGGCCCCGGGGCACATGCCCCGTTTGCCCTCCCCTTAATTCGGCTCTGCATAGTAAGTTACGGTGGTCTAGTCGGGAGAACGGCGGCTGCCGATCCGGAGACCCCGGGTTCAAACCCCACATGCACCACTGTCTTTTCGAAGTCATGTGCGTAATGCCGCTAACTTAAAACGGTGAAGGAAAACATCGTGAGGAAACCGATACGTACCTAGAATCTTTCGAAGTCATGTGTCATCCGCCAACCCGCACTGGGCCAGCGTGGTGGATTATGGCCTTAACTCTCTCCTTGCGAGAGAAGGCCCCGAGTCCCAGCAGTGGGAACGTTTAGTGGGCTGTTGATGTTGATGATGCATAGTGATAGCAGGGCACACACTTAAACAAGACGTGACGCACCACGCGTTGCGCCGACAAAATCCAGAAGTCCCGCTGGAGTAAGGCGAGCATCGCCGCGTAACCCGCATGGGAATTAATCTTATGCCTGTGAGCCACCACCAGCTCTACCAACGGACCTCCCTTAGGTAGGAAAATTGATGGCGACGCCCGTAGGGCAGGTCAGCGTTTCTGAGCCGACCTCCTACGCGGATGAGACCACCCTGGTCTATAAATGGATTCAGGCGCGAAATAGCACCCTTGAGCTTAGCGCCGTCCCGGAGCTTCTGAGGCTCTGGCGCCAAGCGCTCCTCCTGTATCCTGCCAATCAGGTACAGCAGCATTGCGTACCGACGCTCGCCAGCAGTGACCACTAGGGAGGATACCTTCTCCCGTAGGTGCCGACAATTATGTATGAAGCGTCTGATCCAACTCGTGACGCCCAGCAGTTTGTCCAGACTGCTGTAATTGGTTACCAGCCAATCCATGGTAACTGACGGTTCCACCGCCACAACGTGTACTCTGAGTCAAGGCAGCTCCTGCATGGAGGTGCTCGGTGGGTTGCTGGGTCAGGACTGCTCTGGTCCGGCCAGCCATTCCGGTCCCCACCAGAGGGAATGGTGTATGAGCTCCGGTGCTGTACACCCCCTGGACGCGCAATCCGCGGGATTCATGACCCCCGGTACATGACGCCACATGACCGGCGTCTTGATTTCCTGAATTTGGGAAACCCTGTTTCCCACAAAAACATCTAGCTTGTGTTAACTTTCAAGTAAATGAAATGAAATTAGATGACACAACAAAACATTTTAAAGAAGTTTTAACAAATTCCGTTGTTAGAAACACAAAATATTATCAATCAGCAATGATTAAACCGACATGTAGACAAATAATAATGCAGAGCTATGTTAGAAACGTGTTATTTAGATTAATTACGCTCTGCTACCAGAATTGTAAGTTAAATTACGCAGACCAGCCTGGGAATCCGCCACTATCTGATCGGCAATGATTAGCTCAACGTGGAAACAACCACTTAAAACTAAAGAATCTACTTTAGTTTTAAGTGCTACCACCCAATATTAAAACGATTGGGACGTTATATTAAAATCTATAGGAATATGACACGGTACCTTGTGTAACCGGGTTCCGCGTACGTAAAAGTGTATGCCTAAACTTCCCCAAGAACTATCCCTGTTCCCGGTGGTTAGAAATGTATAATGAATAAATACTAGTACAATACTTGTTGACCGGTCGGCCTCCTTCCCCCAGCCACTGAAATCCTTGATTTCACAAACACAAATACGTTCTCGACCGCGCGTGTATAACGAAGATCGTCCGTCCGGGACGCTTCTCCAATAGGAATCAAAACGTGACCGTCGCGTGTGTCCGTCCGGGACAATTTTCTCGGCAACCAAGTATTATTTAAAAAGAGAATGATAACGCGACCGCACTTACATTTTCTCTGCAACGCCCTATCGAAAATGAAAGAGGTTAGACTGCAAAGTGTTGCCACCTAAGTTTAATAATAACCATTACCTTTTTCTACAAGTTAGCCGAAATATATATGTTGTTACGTCATTCTATTCCAAACATCAACCATAACTACTACAAAAAAAAGGAGACAAACACAACATAAGCAACTATAGACCCATTAGTCTCCTGTCGAATATCTACAAGGTATTCGCCAAGATACTTCTCAGTAGAATAACCCGAACATTAGATGACAACCAACCGAGAGAGCAGGCCAGATTCAGGAGTGGATACTCGACATTGGACCACATCCAAGGAGTAAAACAATTATTTGAAAAGGGCAGATAATTCAACTTAACATTCTACTGCTGCTTTGTGGACTACAACAAAGCCTTCGACTCATTAGAACACGAAGCGATTTGGCAAGCACTCAATAACCAAGGTGTAGAATGTAAATATGTCAGAATTCTTAAACACGTTTATGAAAACAGTAAGGCCAAACTCAAGCTTGAAATGAAGGTAAGGAAATAAGAATAGAAAGAGGTGTACGTCAGGGAGGCCCAGTATCACCTAAAGTTTAGGTTAGGTTAGTTTTTAAGTGAGAAATTATGATCAAATCATCTGCAAATCGCAAATGCGACAGGTGTTCGCCATTAATATTCAGTCCACTTTTCTCCCAATCTAATTGCCGGAACACCTCTTCCAGAACAGCAGTGAACAGTTTAGGACAATTTAGTCCTAAACTGTTCACTGCTGTTCTGCAGTTTTACTGTTCTGCTAAGCGCAGGGTTACAGGCTGTGATGTTTTTTTTTTTTAATAAAGAGTGACGAGACGTGCAGGACATGTGCCTGATGGTAAGCAACATGCCTGCCACATAACAGCACAGTGTGAAATGATCCACTCACATAATAAATATATGAGACTAAGATCCTGGTTGAACGGTAACTAAGTGTGTAATGATCCTGCCTAAGAACAACATTTTACTACTGAAACTAATATTACCTACTAAGAAAAAAAATGTGTAAGTTTGATTTTACAAATGACTCGAATGAAGTGAAGTGTTATGAAGTGGTTCTCATCCTGGTCGAAAGGCACCGCTTTGTAAAAGACCGGTCTCGCATATAAGAAATATGAGACTCTTAAATTGTGATGGACTGGAGAGTGAACTCAGGATTTATACATATAGTTTTTCATCCTGGTCACCTCACCAAATTGTAGAAATACCGGGAGAGTTACGAACAGATTTGTATGTAAGCTGAAGGCTTTACAATATAAAAGTAAATAAGAGAAGATATCTAGATATGATGTAACCGCCTAAGTATAAAGTATTATGTGTTGTATGTATCATTGATGAAAGTACTATTGAGATATTGTATCGTATGTTGGTCTAGAATAATAAACTAAGATTAAAGAAGTCAAAATTGTAGAAATCAATTATGATATAAAAGTAACTTACCCTGTTGTAGAATTAGAATTACCTTGTAGAAATTTAAATTGGCCATGTGATCTTCTAGTGGTAATATAGGACTCTACATTGTGTTTCGAGATAACCCAAGCAAGGAATTTCTGTATTAATGACTTCTTTGTATCAATCGGCAAAAATCTCGCTGAAACCATTCAGGGCTCTAAGTCGCACAAAAATGTCGCAGCCCTTCCCACTCACCTTCATTCATTTGTACTCTTGCCAACCGATGAGTCTGAAGTACGTAACCTCATCGTAAATCTTAAAAAAGGTAATTCTACAGGACGCGATACGATTTCTGGTAACTTCCTAAAGCGATATATTGATATTTTAGTGCCACCTTTGACATACATATTTAACCTTGTTCTCTCCTCCGGAATTTTTCCTTCCGAGCTCAAACTTGCTGAAGTCATACCAATATATAAGAGTGGTGCCAGAGACCGTGTTAACAACTACAGACCCATTTCTATTCTTCCAAGCTTATCAAAAATTTTGGAAAAAATTATAAATAAAAGATTAATAATGTATTAATCTTTTATTTCTTTCTTTCTTGAAACTAAAAACTTATTGTCAACTTCTCAATTTGGCTTTAGAACCAAAATCTCTACTAGTGATGCAGTTCATGACTCTCATCACTCACTGACCACATAGTTACCAAGTTGGATAATAGGAAGAAAGTTATTGCTATCTTCTTAGATCTAGCTAAAGCATTCGACACGGCCTCTGTCCCACTCCTACTAAACAAGCTAGAGAAATTAGGCATACGTGACACTCAGTTAAAAGTTATTTAAAAATTACCTCTCAGGAAGGTTTCAGAGAGTCAGAGTGGGTGACCTTGTAAGCGATGATCTTCCCATCACCTATGGTGTACCGCAGGGCAGCGTCCTTGGTCCTACTCTGTTCCTGACCTATATTAATGACCTGTGTAACCTTCAGCTGAACAATGGTAAGATCGTGACTTTTGCTGATGACACCGCTCTCATCTTCCATGGCGATACTTGGGAAAAGGTATATAGTGCCTCACAACAGGGTTTTAATACTGTGTCTTCTTGGCTCATACATAATGATCTGACACTAAATGTTGAGAAATCTAAATACATACCTTTCTCCATAGTCAATAAGCACCTTAATATTCACGATGACTTCTTCATAACTGCCCATTCCTCTGCAACATGTTCCTCATGTAGCTGTAACCATCTCTCACGTGTTTTTGCCATAAAGTATTTAGGAGTTATGATAGATAATACCTTGAACTTCAAGCAGCATATTGATCTTCTTTCCTGTAGAACACGTAGGTTGATATATTTGTTCAAAAATCTCCGAAACATTGCAGACCCTAAAATTATTAAAATGGTTTACCTGGCCCTAGGACAGTCAATTATGACCTACTGCATAACAGTATGGGGTGGAGTGGGTAAGACTGTTCTGCTAAAACTAGAAAGAGCTCAAAGAGCAGTTCTAAAAGTGAGCCTCTCCTTGCCGTTTCGGTTTCCCACAAAAGATTTGTACGCCAAATCCGATGTTTTGTCGGTACCTCAATTGTTTATCCTGAACATTATCCTAAAACAACATATTCAATTTGACTATAACCCATCATCTTTAGTAAATAAACGGCTGAAATACTTGGGAATGCCCCTCAACGTACCAGTGGTTCACAGCTTTCTCTGAAAAATTCTTTGGCTTTCTTGGTGGCTATTTATATAACAAAATTAATGCTAAAATCGAAATTTACCCCCTACAAAAACTTAAATGTAAAAAAAATACCTCAAACTTTTTAAAGACCCTGAATTATGACGACACTGAACAATTACTCGCTATACTGAAATAATTAAATATGAAATCCATGTAACGATCAAATCATCCCATATATAATCACACACGAGCATACATCTGCACACACTCAAACACACCCTCAAATACCTAACACACGCACACACACACACACTATATTTACTTACATTTTGTGCTCTCTCTTACATCTAATAATAATTAACATCTACATGTCCATAAATATATTAATGTTGTAATGTTGGAGAGTCTGGTGATCTGTCATACAGGTTTTCCTAGTACAGACACCAGTCTCTCACATAGATAATTTACCTCTAATAAATGTAGGTACAGTACCCGGCGATAAGTATTGCACATCGGCCTTTGGAGGGAGACAGTCGGCTGATTTCGGCTTCGTAGAGCATTGTCTCTGTCGCACACTACCTATGTGACGTTTTGTCAGTCGTTGTTTAAGTGCAATAGAGTGACGTCGCGTCCAGTTCAAAATATATAATTAGAGTTGTTAACACCCCCAAATTTAAATAATTTAATGTTGTACTGTGGCATCTTTAGGAAAAAAAGGGAAACCTTTACGAGGTCAGTCACGCCAAATTATATACAATGTTTATAAATGTTTTGTAACCGAAGCTGACAGATTTAAAAAAAATGAAGATGAAAATGTAAGTTGTTATTTTAAGAAGGTTCAAGCGCAAGTTGCAAATCCCACTGGAATTTCAAGAAGAACTTTGAACAATATATTAAACGAAGTCAGTACTGAAACACATTCTACTGAAATTAAGTTTAGCACTCCAAAAAAAGGGAGACCAAAAAAGCAATTTCGTTTGGATATGGACGATTTTGATGTTGTTCGAAGAATTGTGTATGATTTTCACTTACGATTTAATGAACTGCCAACAATAAAATCATTAAAAGCTAAATTGTCTGAAGCTATTAATTACAATGGGTCTGAAAAGACGTTGAGAAAAATACTTCACGAGATGGGATTTCGGTTAACTAAAATGGAAGATAATCGAAAAGTTTTAAAGGAAAAGCACGATGTAAGTCTCAAACGAATGGAATATAAATCGATAAAATACACAAATTTCGCAAAACAGGAAAAAATATCGTCTACATGGATGAGTCTTACATACATACATCCCACACTAAAGGGAAATCTTGGAGTGATGATAAGAAAAAAGGAGTATAAAAGCCAATTTCAAAAGGTCAACGTTTGATAGTACTTCATGCGGGAAATAAAAAAGGCTTTGTAACCGGTGCCTTTTTAACGTATAAATCCACGGATACTACAGGTGACTACCACAATGAAATAACGAATAACGATAACTACGAGAAATGGCTGGTTAATCAATTAATCCCAAATATATCCAGTGATTCCGTTCTAGTTATCGACAACGCACCCTATCACAATAAATATGTTGAAAGACCCCCCCAACTCAAACACCATTAAACAGGAAATGATCAACTGGTTAAACAGACACGAAATTCCAGTTGATCCAAAATTAACAAAAACCCAGATTTACGCTATTATACCTATGTCAGCACAAGGAGAGGTATACAGAGTTTTCCGTGAACAAAGTACTTGCCGAACATGGGCATACTGTGTTTCATCCGGATTTTAATCCAATTGAAAATATATGATCTCAACTAAAAGGCTATGGAGCCTTTAGAAATGTGGGTATGAATTTAACTACAGTAAAAACGTTATTGACTGAAAAAGTAAACGTGATCGGGACTGAAGAGTGGAAAAAGGTTTGCGATCATACGATCAATGTGAGAATGAATATAGAAGCATTCAACACGGTTTAGACAATTACACTGATAGACTAGTGATAAATACGGCTGATAGTGACAGTGATATTGACCTCTTTGAGAGCACAAATAGTGAAATGGAAGTAATTGAGAATTATAATTATTATTATTTTTATAACAATGTCTCACTTTAACAATAGGTACAATGGTGTTTATTATGTATACTACAGCTGTAATTTTCCAAAGTAATTAAATACGTAAACATAATGTGAACTTTTTTATTTTATTTAACCCGAACCTAAAGCCATCACTTATAGAAAAAAATGTATTTTATACAAAGAATAAAAATAATAATTAAAAGAAACAAATTAAAATTGTTTTAACAGCTCCTAATAGATGCCGGACTATTTGTATTTCGTGCGACAGAGATGACGCTCTACGAATCCGAAGTTGGCCGATTGTCTCTTTCCAGGTGTCGATGTGCAATATTTATCGCCGGGTACTGTACTTGATTTGTATCTCTATAATGTAAAACTTCTATGTGAGAGAAAACAATAAACAATTTTAAACAATTTTTTAATTTAAAACTATACCAAATCTCAATGCTGTACTTTCACAGAATTCGGAGATAACACGAATTAAAGTTTATAAAATCTTTAAACCGCTCCTCTGTAAAATTTGATGTTTGCAGTTAGGTACACGGTTATACGTATCGATATATCGAAGGCTTTACATAACGGCTCCAAAGCCCACGTTAACGTTGTTACGGGAGATTTTAACGCGTGGGAGTAGTCTTGCAGTGAATTGGTATTAGGACCATATGGTTTTGGAAGAAGAAATGAGACAGGCGCCAAATGCGAAATGACTTCCTCGAAAAGGAAAGTTCCTGGTGAATTCGTATGATAAACTGCTACAGCGGAGGTGACGGGCGGACGAAAAATAAGATTTCCCAGCGGACAAACGCCGTATATTCAGGGATATCTCAGTGATCTCTAGGTTTGTTACCGGAAGCGATCTCAGGCTTGTTCCAGGCACCCCCCCTAAAAATTAATTAAAAGCATGAACACGTATGATGAAGTCAACCCTCCGACCGAACCTTCTCCAAACAGCTGTTCGATCTGAAGCATTCCAGCTAAAACTGGAAAACCGATTCGTTGCCTTGGAAACTACAAATAGCGTTGAACAGAGGCTCGAAAGAGCGGTGGTTAAGTAGATAAAAAAATCGATAAATTATAATAAAACTTGTTTGATTAATACATTTATTTTTATCTTTTTCCTAGAACCAAAATATTGTTCCAATATTGGAACAGTTTCGGAATTAAAAACCTTCCGATATTACATGCCCTTCACGTCACGACAGAGACTATTGTAGGGAGGGAAGAGAGGCATTTCTCTGGTCAACATTGGGACATAATAGGCTAATGTAATATACATATTATAACCAATGATTTATTATTAATCATATGAAATAAAAGACAGATTAAAGACAAATCAATTGACTTTATTTTCGTAAAAAAAAGTACTTAACTAATAAGTCAAACAAATCAACAACAGATCAGGACGTTACTCTAATTCAACGAAAACGTAATTTCGAAATAAACTCGCGATTTTCCAACTCCGATTCTACTTCGATCCGTCGTTTTGTCCGTTTAAATGTTCTAAGCCTACTCTAATTAGAGTATGCTTAGAACATTTAAACGTCAAATAATCTTGTATCGGACGAAACGAAGTAGAACGAGAAAAGGAAAAAAGTCGCGAGTTTTTTTTCGAAATTTCGATTTCGTAGAAACAGAGTAGACGTCCTGTACGTCCAATTTTTTGTAACGAACGCACCGTCACATATCACATTGTTACTTCGAACCTTAAAAACATTTGACGAAAACTATTTCGGTGGTCATTAACAAATGGTAATTAACTTAAAATTTAATTAATGGTATACTATACTGGACTGGACTATACTGGAATAAAACAGTCTCCGGTTTAGTTACTGAGGTAGGCATTAGGATATAACAATCATCGCATCCAGTAACCTCTATACGAAAAAAAAAAATAAACAAATAAAAAAATGATAGTATGCCAAATACTTAAGATATGGAATGAAATCAACACGACTGCCTCCAGCACAACATAATGTTTTACTACTTTAATTTACTTTAATAATCATTTATCTTTTACATTTGTGTTTAATAACACCAATTCACACAATAGGAAAAATATATCAAAATATATGAAGTCATGTATTAAATCAATGCAAGTTGTACTTGGCACATATATCTGAATCTTACATCTAATTTCAACAGAGTAATATTATTTAAGAGATTCCGTGGAACGAATTTCCACGACTTACTAAACAAGGCATTGGTGTTGATACTAAAAGCATAATTGTCTAACTTCGCGCCCACACTACTATACATATGCCTCCTTTCATTACAATGTGTGACAAAAAAAAGCAGAAAGAAATAGTAGAAAACCACACAAGAGAATCAACACCAAAGACTTTACAAAAAATACCGTGTTTTGCCTTCACAGAATAATCAGCAGAAGGCAAGGGCATTGGACCTGAAAAAGAAAAAAAAAGCATTTAACATGATTATATTTTTGCCCAAAAATAAAAGTAATGCTATACTGTTTTTTTTTATTAACTTGATAAGTATAATATACTACAGGCCCGTGAACAAAATTTACGGGTCAAATGAACCAGCAGGAGACCTATGTAGGATGATAGACGGGTACAAAATAATAAGATTCAGCACTATGCCGTCACTTGTAAGCTGTCCAACTGAGTGCAGGTGAGAATTCAAAAGTGCAAGTAGAGTGGGTACATTTTGGTCATTTGTTTCTGTACGGCATTCTTACCATCCAATAAATAGATCATGAAAAATAATGAGAAAACGCGTAGTGCCGTACAAAAATAGTAGTCCACGAAGTCGGAAACATTATTGATAATCCGGAAATTTTGAGGGAAAATTTGGTCATTTGATACAGTACGGCATCGATTCCATACAGTTGCAATACCTCTTCTAACCCATTATTCCGCAACGCCGTACAAAAATAATGGTCCAAGAGGAAATGATCTGGGGTTCAACTTCCTCTTTTCAGTGATCCGGAGGGGTCCGGGGGGGTGATTTGATACAACGTAAAATTAATTTATTCCGAAAGTATTTTGTGCATAGATACAAATTTTATACGTGCCGTAGATTTTTGTTAGTCCAATAGTCAGTAAATGGCAATAAACCTCCAGAACATTGCATATAACGAAATGTACTTTAGGGTGATAGTTGGTACGATTTTTTAACGGCATTCTAATAATTTATTTGAATTTAATATATGTCTAATAAAAGTTAATGCCGTACAAATCTGAAAGTTCATATTAAAGGCCCGTAAAAATAGAATTTAACTTTTAAATTTTCAAGTATGATCACTTACTGAGCATAAAATCACGAAATGTTGACAGATTCAGGTGGATCTTTAAGCGTCATCTTGAAAAAACGTTGTCTCGGGCACTATGTACTTTAGGGCAAAAATTATTGAAGTCATTATTGTAGAAAATATAATTTTACACCTTTTGTTGCCCAAAACTTATTTGTTAAAAGTACCTACCGTTTACGGCTCATTTAGTGAACCGGGTTTTCTATCGCCGATATGCCGATAACTCTTGAGATATTTAGATAAGACGCATCAATCCATGTTTAAAGACCAGTTTATTCTCTACAACTTTTGGCAAAATTGTTTTTTTAAAGTCTGTGCTTTTTGAGTTATAAGAAGTTTAATGTTGAACGCATCACTATATTGCCATAGCTAACATACACCTCATCTGCATGAAAAACCTGATCTATTTATTTACTTATTCTTTATCAAAGTTTTCATCGTCTAATAACCCACCACAAACAAAACTATTGTTTATTTTAATACGATTTATAATATTTTTGGCGGAATAACAGATTTTGAACGTCTTATAAATCAAAACGTATGGACATTACAAAAAAAAGCGCTTTACTAAAGTTGTAGAAAATAAACTGATCTTTAAGAATAGTTCAATGCGTTTTATTGATTAATCAAATATTTCAAGAGTTATCGGCCGTGATAGAAAAATCGGTATTTTAAATGGGTCATAAATCGCAAACGGTACGTTTCACAAAAAAGTTTTCTCGGCACGAAAAGTGTAAAATTTTATTTTCTACAATAGTTAGCTCAATAATTTTTGCCCTAAAGTACATAGTTTCTGAGTTTCCAAGTTTCTTACTAAGTGATACATATTTTGTTTGATTAAGGGTTAAAATGTATGGCATTATTTTTTTCAAATTTATTTACTTGAATATTATTTAAAACAATGATAATATGTTGAACTTTGCTATAGTTAATTAATCTATGGTTATTGAAATAAATGAAAACTTGCATGTTTTGTATTCCTCTGTAACTTTTTTTAGAACACTTTCTTTTTTACGGCATTATTATACAACAATAGTTTTTAGCAATGTCATGTAGAAAAATAAGGTGCCGTACAGGATCAAATGACCTACTACCTTTATAAATGAAGTATACGATGAAATTAGGGTAATTATCGATAAACATTCAAATGAACAGTTATTTTTAGACGGCATTATTTTTAATTGTTCGTTTGAGTGCTAGATAATCATTTGGAACTGATGCCGTACTTTTTCAAATCACCCCTCCGGATCACTGAAAAGAGAAAGTTGAACCCCAGATCATTTCCTCTTGGACCATTATTTTTGTACGGCGTTGCGGAATAATGGGTTAGAAGAGGTATTGCAACTGTATGGAATAGATGCCGTACTGTATCAAATGACCAAATTTTCCCTCAAAGGACATTGTTCAAAATGGGCTATTCGTGGACAAAATGTTCTTGATAATTTGATTTTGTCAAAAAATCAATTTATTTTTGTAATGAATTATGATGTATTATTTTAGTACCCAGATTAATAGACAAAAAGTTCATTATATAAGTAATTTAATCTTTATTTCCGACTTCTCAACCAATTATATTGCCAGTCTATAAGCTTTGAATGATGTCGATTTTTTTCTCGAATAAAATCGATTTCTGTAAATCGATAGAAAAAGTTGTCTTAATAATTATGCGTGAAATAAATAATTGATATCGTATTTAAGTTGTTTTCAAGCGACACTGTAGCTAGCTTTTTTGTGCAATGGTTTTTCGTCGCACCCGCTTTTACTTTACAACGCCACGAAAAACAAAATCATCTACTTAGGCAGTTTTCTCACCGCCGGCGAGAAAACGAATAACTTTCGACTATTTTCTCGCTCAAGAAACGTACAATAGATATACATTCCGTGTAACTAAATAAAAGAGATGCATATACAAACAGTTGATCGCTGACTGTTCACGTCCCGGCGAGCACTCACTTCACAAGTTAGTCACTGAGCGACAAGAGCTATGAAAGATAACACTCGCTCAGCGATACTCGCTAAGCGATTAGAATTAAAACACGCCGAGAGAGCAACCAGCGGTTCATTTCTGTCTATTCAGTGTGGATCTGAACGTACACGTTATTTTACGCCGCGAGCGAGTGATGCGAGTAATCGCTCGCCTCACTCGCACACTCGCACAGAACCGAGGTACACAACTATGGGAACTACGCACTCGCTCTCCGCGGCTCGCCAACTCGTTTCTAATTCTAGCTTTACTCGTTCATCGTTGCCGGTGAGACAACTGCCTAATGCTGAATAAACAGTAAACAATAATTCCGTAGAGCAGTATTTATAATCATCTACTCATTTTAACCACTAACTTGTGAATATTTTAGTTATTATTTTAATCAGCAGCCACCATAATAGAATTGCATCGATTTTATCCACACGATCACTATCGATTTTTTTAGATCGATATTAATATATTTTTTACAATGGCAGCACTGAATATGTCGATGCAAAATGCGTAGTTATCAGCTGTTTGTTTATGTTTATGGTGTCATGTGTTTCGTATTTGGAAATTGTGTTATGATGTGTTTTTGGTTGATGAAAATGCATTCTTGGGACCTTACCTGACCCTCGGAAATCGATGGCATCGTCCAATAACGACTCTGGCCCTCCGATGGTACAAAATGTTGTAGTTTTGTTTAAAAATAACCTCGTCAACGTTCGCATTACTTATGGGAAATATGCGTAAGTAATTTTTCTGCTACTACCAAAAGATAATATTCTGATATCAACTGCTAGAAGCCATCAAGTTTCATATATGATATCAGTGACAGTCAATGGCCACGTTTAGCCCAAAGTCCCTTATAAATGAACAATGTCCTTTCCGGATTATCAATAATGTTTCCGACTTCGTGGACCACTATTTTTGTACGGCACTACGCGTTTTCTCATTATTTTTCATGGATCTATTGGATGGTAAGAATGCCGTACAGAAACAAATGACCAAAATGTACCCACTCTACTTGCACTCAGTTGGACAGCTTACAAGTGACGGCATAGTGCTGAATCTTATTATTTTGTACCCGTCTATCATCCTATATAGGTCTCCTGCTGGTTCATTTGACCCGTACATTTTGTTCACGGGCCTGTAGTCTATAAGGGCATATTCAGTGATTGATAATTGATACCATTTCTTTGATTGATCTACCAGTCATTAAAGTAAAATAATGTACTGTTAAGGTATCTAGGTACCCACTCACTTGTGAGCTTGGCTGGTTTTCCAGTCTCTAGATGAAATAGGTATGTGCAGCTAGTATGTTGTACACAAGTTACACTTTTGGCTTTTTGATGCACCGGGCCCTAGTATAAACTCTAGACGCTTACTTCGTCTGTACAGTAGTTAGGGAATTCGTTGTGAAAAACATTTGCTTTACTTGGTGGATAGATCCACTCTACAGTAGATGAAGCACCAGACCTGTCTACTATAATCTAAAGGAACATGCCACAAAAGTGTGTTTGAAGAGCTTTAAAATTACGTTAAAAATGTTCCCAACTCTCCATTTATCTCTATTTTCATTTGTTTGCCTAATTTAAGACATACGTTTAAATTATCCCAAATGTCAAAGTTCACACACCCTATGGTCAGTGAAGTGGCAAATTTTAATAATAACAAGAACAAAATTAAAATATTTACCCCTGACCACCTCGAATTTGTAATTTCTACAACATTCTACTAGTCGAGCCCTTTCATTTGATACCCATATTGAGGTAGATAATGAATAAAATATTTTGTCCGCCATTTTGTGGATGCGGCCATCTTGAATCGATAATAACCAAACATTGCTAAAAACCACTGCATGGAAATTAACCTTAAAATAAAAATACCACAGACAGACATAGACATCAAACTTCTAACATCCCTTTTTTTGGTTGGGATTAATAAAAAAAGATGTGGTATGGTACAGCGTAATTACAATGGGCAAACTTGCCTGATTGATCCACTCTAGCTGCTTATAAAGAGTGTCTTGTTTACAGCACAGGGTCTACAGAAAGTAGAGGGTGTCCTCGAGAGAGTAGTGCGGCTTGTTGTGCAGGCTGTTGCCCGCGAGGAACGCCAGCTTGTGAGCGTATTGGCATACGGAGGGCACGCGGACGTTGCTCGAGCAGTTGAAGTACATGTGTGTCAGCTTGTATGTCAGGCGCTGGATCTGTGGAACGATCGGATTGTTTAGACTACAAAAGTTAGGAGTACATGTATATTTTAACGGCGATCTGTCTAATCCCTTACTCTATACAATACCTAGCTAACGTATAGAATACCTAAAATGTGTAGGTAACATATAGAACATGATTTATTACATACTTTGCCTAGGTATTCTATACAAGGTATTCTATACAAGGGTCGGTACTCTCTGCGACGCTCTTCCTGCTACATATCAACGATCTGTTGAAGCCCGGTATCTATGGGTACGCAGATGATAGCACCGTTGTAGAGAGTTACATATCTAGTGCGAGAGCCAGTGGGCAGCAAACTCAGGTACTAAGAGAGAGTCTGATCGAGCGTTTGAGCTTGACCCTTGAGGCGGTGTCTACATGGGGCGATGCCAATCTGGTCAAGTTCAACGAGAGTAAGACGCAGGCGTGTCTGTTCTCCGCAAAAAGGAGTCCTTTTCAACTGACTCCAACCTTTAGAGGTGTATCCGTTCCGATATCTGACCGTCTTGAGCTTTTGGGCGTTACATTGACATCTACGCTGAACTTTGGTTCGTATATCGAGTCCAAGGCCAAATTAGCTGCCAAAAAGCTAGGTGTCCTCTCAAAGGTGCGAAGGTACTTCAAGTCTGAGCAGTTGCTCACGTTATATAAGGCTCAAATTCGTTCTTGTATGGAGTACTGTTCGCATCTTTGGGATGGTTCGGCTAAGTATCAGCTGGAGGCCTTGGAATCGATCGAGAGACGTGCCAAAAGGCTCATAGGCAACGACACTCTTGTGCGAAAAAGACTACAAAGTCTTGAACATCGCCGAAAAGTCGCTAGCCTTTCGGTTTTTTATCGAATACACTTCGGAGAGTGTGCGACTGATTTACATGATCTAATACCACCTTGCCCTTTTTTCTATCGGAATGCTCGTAGCTCGAAAAAACGACATCGTTTCATGGTTGATGTTCCAAAGACGCGAACGAAGAGATTTGACTCTACTTTTGTGATAAGAACGTCTAGGCTGTGGAATGCGTTGCCTGAGTGGGTTTTCCCTGTTGACTACAATCTTTGTGTCTTCAAATCGAGAGTGAATCGGTTTCTTCTAGGTAAACACGCTCCATCGTAGACCGCATCGTCGCTTCACATCAGGTGAGATGGCGGTCAAGTGTAAGCCTATAAAAGTTAAAAAAAAAAAAAAAAAAAACAATACCAGGGTAACATTAACACAAAAATATTTCACTCTAATTCCCCGAAAGCCAAACATTGGTATCATAATAATAAAATTGTGAAAATAATTTACAGTTTTTAAGTTTTGAAATCAAGCCGCCACAGACACACACATACACAAAGAGACAAGAGAGATAGAGACACATCAAAGGAGACGGCCCATTTTCCATGGGCATTTGCCCCACAGAAAAAGTGCAAGAGACTTGACCAAAATTGGATCATTGTATAGGATTTTTAATATATATTGAGGAACCGTTTATGTTTTTATCCTGCATAGCGGGGTTTTAAAGATATCAACTAAAACATTGAAAAAAAATAACGCCGCAAGTAGGTAATCAAGAACGTGATTATGTACTTACTACTAAAAGAAGGTAGTAAATTCATTACTTTGCGACTTAGGTACTGTGCTCAAAATAATGTCGACTCAACACAGAGAAGGACCGGAGATTCGGCCAAACCACAAAAAAAATACGAAACCTTTGGAAAATTAAAGAAATTCCATGTGTTAATAAATAAATAAATAAATATTGGTGGACAATTCACACAACACCATCTGACCCCAAACTAAGCAAAGCTTGTGTGATGGCGGCCAGATAGCTGATATAATACTTATATATTTTTAAATACATACTTATTATACATAGAAACACCCAGACACAGTGCAAACATTTGAATTCATCACACAAATATTGGCACTGGGTGGGGATCGAACCCACGACCCTCGGCTTCGCAGGCAGAGCTACTACCCACTAAGCCACAAGGCCAGCCATGTGTTGTGAGTTTCGAGCGAATCGATTTTCGAACGAATTCTTACTGTACGTAAACTTCAACTAAACTATAAAAGAGAAAAATATAGCTGACTGCTGACTATAATCTGTACACATATAGGTACAAATAATAAGAATGTTCAAATTGGGTACTGACCTACTGACCCGAAGACAAATTACGAACTAAACCTTAACAGGCTTATTTAAATTCACAAAAACGTCGCAAGCGTGTTTTAGCGCCGTACAACGCCATCTAGTTTGGTTTTATGGAACTACAGTACCTTAATACAAAATTACTTATACATAGTCATTCAGGTACTTTTAAATCACCAATTTGCAATCCCCGCTTGGCAGGTTAGTATTGAATGTACAGTTTGAATTATTTAATTATATGTTATTTTAATTAAATAACTTGTTTAGGTCTCCGGGGCTAATTAAGTACCTAAACTTGAAACGACTTGGGGCAGAAATGAGCCGTCTCCTTTATAGCATAAATATCTTCGTTTTTGTTTTCGCTTCGTGGCTTAATAATAGAAGTCAACATTTTCTAATCAGTTTCCGTTTCTAGGCAAATAATAATAAAAAAATGTATTAATAAATGAACATTTTAACCTTTAAAGTACTTATTTAAAATAATGTAGTAAGTAACACAGTAGAATGAAATAACTTACCCTATCTGGGATAAGGCCGGTATTGTCAAACAGTACGTTGTATGATGTGGGCGCTATCGTCCCCTCGCGCACATTCTGAGAGACGAGGAAGAAATCATATCTGGAATAGAAATTATTATAATAATGAAAAATAAATCATAATGCTACATTAGGATTCATTAAACATGCCCGCCCTAGCACACTAAAACTTTTTGGATGTACGTTATCGTGAATATAAATGTAAAGTACTGTCGCCAGGTATGCGAAAACTACATAATTATGAATTACGAATTATGAAACTAGTAGCGTCCCGCGGTTTTACCCGCGTAGTTTCCGTCAAAGTCAAAGTACTTGTGGTGTGTCAAAAGAAATTTTGTTAAAAGTAAACTAACCGCTGGGGCAATGTGACGACCACGTCGTAAAATCTGTCTGTGGTGTGTCAAAAACAGTTTTTCAAAAGGAAACTGACCGCTCGGGTAATTTGACCACGACGTAAAATTTGTCTATGGTGTGTTAAAAGAAAACTGACCGCTCAGGCAATGTGACCGACCACGTCGTAAAATCTGTCTGCGGTGTGTCAAAAGGAAACTGACCGCTCGGGCAATGGGAACATGTCGTAAAATCTGTTTGTGGTGTGTCAAATGTTTTGTCAAAAAAAAACTGACCGCTCGGGCAGCGTGACTACGTCGTAAAATCTGTCTGTGGTGTGTCAAAAACAATTTGTTACGAAAAGGAAACTGACCGCTCGGGCAATGTGACCACGTCGTCGATGACGGTGCCAGGGCGCGGGTTGACGCCGGCCGGCCCCTGCGGCACGAAGATGCGGGTGTTGATCCTCTTCGACACCACGATGAACGCGATCTTAGCCGTCTCCGTGCCGTACAGCTCCGCCAGAGTGTCTTGAATCACTTTGATCTAACATACAAATAATCACAATGTTACAATGTTTTGTAGTGGTAGGACTCCGCCTGGTGAAGCACCACACATTTGCCAGATATTATCTCGCCAAGGGATCTTTCAAGTATTACGTAAGCACTAAGGTTTATGCTTTGCTTATTTTTGATGACACCCCTGTCATGGGGGAGTCTAGATGGTGATTACTCCAGCAATCGTTATTTATTATTTTACAAAGAAGGCAACCACACATTGTTAATACTTGAAAACTAATAAGAGCTTTGCTTACTTTTGATGACAAGGGAGGAGGGGAGGGGTCATATTTGCGTACGTAACACTTCAACGGCCCCCAAACAGTAATATTGTGAAAAAGATCATGTTTTATTACGATACTGCATCAATTCCACATAACTGTGTTAATTCCCAACTATATTCATAAAATAAGACACATATCCGAAATTGGCTAGTTTTTACAAATCTAAATCTAAAAACCAAAATGTTAGTTAGTGTTGATAGTTTCTTGAAGTACTCACCTCATGCGAGTGGACGAATGGGATTTGTCCATCGCCCACACCGTCCCGGTATATGAAGATACGGCCGGGTAATGTACCTTAAAATTTAAATAAAAAATTACATTACTTGTATTGTTATCATAAACATTTGTTTTGCTTTGCATGTATTATCAGGGATGTGGACAATAAGCTGTGGACTGTGGATGTGGTCAGTAGATAATTTAAGTAGGCAACAAAATATTTGTCAACAAGTATTATTAAATGAAATACTGGGAGCTAGCTTTAGACAATTAATTGCAAGATGGACTAGTGTGCAGTACTCAAACATGTCAAAATATGTTTCAATACTAACCATTTTTTTCCCGGAACTTCTTGCAAGCCGTGGCCATATTGAAGCCCATGTGTTTGCTTAGCTCTTCGCCCGAGGTATGCGGGTTGACCGACGAATAGTAACTGCACATTTGCCTGTCCATCGTGGCGACGAACGCGCCGTAACTCTTCTCCTTGGAGCGTGTGTCGTGGCACACATCGTAACCAACTACCATCAGTGATGGCAGAGGGATTTCTACGCTCCACGGTGCACCACCCAACTGCAGATAAGTAAAATGATTTAAATCAGTTTATCAACGTTTTTAGTTCTCCACGTTGCTACGATATTTTATGCCTTACGACTCAACGCTCATAGGAAGTATTATTATCATTTATCATGCTCTTTTGGCATTGTGCAAATGCACTTAAACAACACTTTATACCAGCAACACCCCGAGGTTTTGTCAATTATTATTTATGTGATATTCCAGACTGTCATCACTGTTTTTCAAATTCAAAGCTGATTCGTTCAGCTGTACCGACATTATCGAGCAAGATACATGTATAAGCTTTGGCATTGATAGCAATAGTAGGATTTGTGAAAACAACTTAATAAAATTAAAAAAAATACTACTGGGCAGTAAAATACGCACCCACTTAGATAAAATATATCACATAATTTATCTGTTACTAAATATATTTACATACCTTACAGTTGATCTGAATAGCAACCTTTGTTGCAATAGACATGGCGTTTTTATTGGTCAAGCTACGTCCACACACAACTTGGGTGGGCACAGCACGATCTACTGTGCATTTCTTCTTGATAGCTTCATATCTATAAAAAGTGAAACATCCAATAAATACAGTTTTTATGTTGTTGATTGTTCAGACAGTTTTTAGTCATCATATTGTAAGTTTTCTTCATTGTAATTATTCATTCCATCAAGTAAATGTTACTTTAGAATCAGAACACTATATATAAAAAATTTAAAAGTTGAACATATTTTACATGGTAGGATTTTTTTATACGAGAGTGACGAGACGAAGTAAGCAACACGCGTGCTTATAACAGTGCCACACAGTTACCTAAACTAGAAGATATCAAATTACCTAGTTCTGCAATGTGCTTGTCCCCCAATGAACCAATATATAAATTGATTTAACTATTTGCAATTTCACATGAAACATGATTCAAGCCTGAACACGGTAATGTCTGCAGTTTACTGCTTGGCAGTAGAATAACTAAAGAAGTGATACTTCCAGAGTAATTATCCTACCAGTTCAAATTACAAAACCGCAAATAGATTTGATAATAATTTGATAATAATAATGGAAGCGCAAATTCATTGTGCCACAAGGCATATTGGTAGTACTTATTTATATTTATTATTTGTAAATGATTTTTAGTTGGATTGAAACAAAATTTTAACAACTAGAAATAAAAAGAACAATAGGGTACAATCCTCAAAAAAACTAAGTAGCCCGTTAGTTAGATTGCTAAAAAATATTGTACACGTATTTTTTCTTTTGTTTCACAAACAAAAAATGACGAAGATACAGCGCTTCGAAGTTTCGTGTGACGTCACTTGTGAGTACGATTTTTACTCACGAGTGACGTCGCGACCACTCTCGTAGTCTCGTACTCGAGTAGTGACCACTCTCGAAGTTTGATGGTCTATATCTTTGACGATTTTATTATGAAAAAACAAAAAATATGTGTCTAATATTTTTCTATGATCTAGCTGACGGACTAATTAGGATGTTGTATTTTTGACCCAGTCCGGTTCCCTATTAGTATTAGTTGAATTAATGTTCAAACTTACCTATCTCCCACATTCTTGGAGAGAACACACAGAATCAGTGCCGGGTTTCTCTTTGCAATCACGTTTTCGCACATATTGGCATACTCCATGGGCCCATCATACCGTATTGTTACTGAAATAGCATTTTTAGGTTGTAAATGAATTTAACCAAAGTAAGAAATTTGTGATAAATTTTAAACTTACAAATCAGGTAACTTTGGCTACAAATCACAATATTAATTACTTCTGCACTACATTCCTATTTTATTTCAAATATCAGTGTATTATCAGGAGCCACCCCCCAACTTGCAATTTTTTTTCCATTGTTATAGGTGTAAATTAAAGTAAAATTATTGTCTCCATATTGTTATTTCCAGAACTTCACAAATAAGGACTTATACAGTTTGTCTCATGCTGATAATTCATAATATACATTGTACAGGAAATTTCACCATGCATAAAATTGTAAATAAAATAAAACCGTGTTAAATGTATTAATTAAAATAATATTTATAACTGAAATTTATCACTTTTATCACATATTTCGCTTTTATATATATAGATAATTCGAGATGGAGAATTCAAAGAGTTTTTTTTGTTTCGAAAACTATCAAGACTAACCTATTTCTGGTCTCGGCATTCTAAAGTTGCACCCGTTGCCCGCTTTCACGATGAGATCGATGAAAGCCTCAGCGTCGCGCCGCATCCTTTCAGGAGTGATCACGGCCCAGGAGGCACATTGCACAACTGTCAAGAGTGGCTGCGATCTGTGGAACAACAATCAAATTTTAACTGAACCTGAAATTAATTATGTATGTACAATTGTTTTTCTCATCGAGCAGCAAATTCTGATAAAAAAAAAAACGATTCCGATAGTATTTATATAGGACCATCTCTGAAGTATGATCTAACAAAGATAAACGCTAACGCATGGTCCCGAGTTTAGCCGAAGATTTCTCGTCATTCCCGAGCGTGACGCTAGAATTCTATTCACAGCCACGAAAAATCTGTCTGTGGTGCGCCAAAAGAAGTTTTCACTTAAAAAAACAACCGAATTGTGAACCTCCTCCTTTTGCGAAGTCAGTTAACAAAATGATAAGATGTCAAGCTGCACTGTTAAACATGTTTACCTCATGTCTCTGGTCCACCCTTCAGTTGTTTCTCCAGCTTCGTAGCGAGCATTGTTGCCTTGCAAGATGATTTCCTTAGGCAACAAGCGGCCTTTGAACCTGACAAGGTCATTGGAGAGTTTCAAGTTCCATGTTCCCAGTTCCTGAAAATAATATATTGCCGATTTACAAACCTGGTAGTTTATGAGTCTACAAAATCAGTTCAGAAAAAATTAAACAAAATGCTGGCCTGTACGAATTTTAAATTAAATGAATCCAAAACCCTGTCCTCATCAACCTATTCATAAATGGGATATATTTATGCATGCACACAGTATGGTTCACAGTAATTGAGAATTATACAGGGCTAGAACTAAAACCGCTTTGTTTGAACTTGAATTAAACTAATTATTATGCATCAGTAATTTCTAACATATCTGTATTTTTTACTCCTAACAAAATAGAACTGACTCTGCTGTGTGAGGTAAGGTTACTTGGACGACATTGTTGTTGGAGGTGAGTAGTTTGTTGAAGATTAGCTTCTATTCCTCACAGAATAGAACTGATTCTGTTGTAAAAGCTTACCTGGACGACATCTTTGTTGGAGGTGAGTCGTTTGTTGAAGGTAAGGAGTTTGGCGATCCTCTTGTCGGGTCCGATCTTCGTGTGTCCGTCAAGGGCACGCATGAGTTTGAAGTTGGCGCGCATCTCGTCCGACAGGCCGGTCTGGCGGCACAGCTCCGGGACTAAGTACACCAGTTCCGGCATGCCGGCGCGGATGTCGCGCGGCTTCGAGCGGTGGATCAACATCGGCTGGGTCGGGTCGTAGATTCTCAGCTCGTATTTCTGTAAAAACAATTATATGAATGGCAATAACATTATACCTATAAACACTTTACATTATGGTATAAAAACTAACGTGACTATTACACATTTTAAATAAATACATTGGACAGACTATATCAAATGTGAGTTACCCATGTATTTATTTAAAACTTTACATTATACTTAGATGTAAGGTAACATTATATTTAATATTATAAAATAGACAGGAGACCACGAATAAGGCAAACTCACTGGAATAACTATAATCCGTAAGGTGGCAGGCGGCTGAGAAGAAAATCTGTGGATAGGGTTTGTGACGCATAGAAAAAGTTATGACAATAATTTTCCTATTTTCTAAACAAAATAACTAGATCCATGTATTTTGTTATCTTATTAAAAATTTGTAAAATACCTTTTGATAATAATCCATGTAGGTGATTTGCTCATCCCTCATCTTAAATGAGGCTCGGGGAGACACTTCCCAGGCCACATCATCCACACGGTAAGTCTTATTGTTGTATGTTGTAAGGACGATCTTGCCTGTAATTGTAGTGTTATGTTAATCATACAATACCTATCTAAATTTATTTATTATAGTGAGCAGAGAAAATTGCGATTTTATAGTTTTATTTTAGCCACAAAGCATACAGATAAAGTTAAGAAAAGATTACAGGAAATTAAGCTACTTACCCACAATGTCCTCTAAGAACAGCTTCTTGTAATTGTTACCCTTGTTTTGAGCATAATCATTCAACATTTGGAGCACTGTGTCCATTCTAAGGACCTATAAACACAAACAATAGGTTATTTTGACATTTGGCAATATACTAAAATGTAGTAAAGAAGTATTTCACCTAATGTTTTTAAATTACATAGGATACTATAATAACTGCTACTTAGTAATTTATTTGAAGTTGGTTACCCAGACCTTTCCATATTATTATGTACAATCAATGAATGAAGTTATTATTATAAATGTATTTTGTGCAGACAGTATTTTTTTAAATTTATACCTACTTACTATCTAGCTACTGATCATCATACTATAAAAAGAAAAAAATATCAATATGTATCTGTTTTCCTGTATGTAAAGTGGAACCAGTGCAGAAAATCAGTTCACGTAAGCATTCTCGACGAACAAAAGCCTATTAAATTTCAATAAAAAACTTTATGTAGTTAGGTACAGAGGGTGCTCTCATAACTTACCCTTCTATATTTATAATCGCATCTTTGCTTGGAATAGTTAGTGAGTCCTAAACTATTCCTAACTTATTGAATTTACATTTTGCAGAACAAATCAGAACATAACAAAATACTCTTAAAAATAAACAAAACCACAGATGTGCCAGTGATATTTAATAATTATAAGAATTAAACTTACTTTATGCGTTATTTCAGCCACCATGAGCAGTCTGTCCTCATATTGGTTGATGGTGGTCTTGTAACCTGGCCATACTTGGAGTCCAAACTCTTGAATGTTCACCTGTCACATAACAAACAAGAACAAAATTAAAAAAATTGATTTACCCCCATCTACCAAGGTAGTTGCAATATATTTATTGACCTATTAAATTACATATAAAATACGTTTCATCAAATAAACATCTTGGTGAAGGTTGTTGTATAGCGGGATCTCCTACTATAAGGTAAATACTAAAGTGAAAGAAATGGTTTCTATGTTCAAATAACTATAGCCTTTCTCTTCAGATATTCTCTGCCTTCAGATATTGTCTATTGAACTTGGGGTTAGCACACAAGATCTAAAAATTTATACATGATTCATGTTAATCATTTTGTGAATAATCACCATTAGCAAAACAAAAGCTAGTCATGACTAGATCTTTTGCAAATGGTAGGATTTTTAAACTCAATTAATGATTTATAGAATAATAAGATCAAAACATAACAAACATGAATGTAAATTAATATTTCTCACCTTAGCATCAGGATCAAAGTAATCCCGTCCCAGAAGTTGCAGTTTCAACAAGTTGAAACATTTCCTTATTATTATGTTGAAAACTTGAATGTAGTGATAATCCCCGGGTACGAGAGCAGCCACCTCCTACAAAATAAAAGCATCAATAAATAATTAATTAGATTGAAAAGTGGAGATTTACAACATAACTGGCCTGCCACTAAATGTTCCCACATCTGAAACTCAGGGCAGTTTCTCGCAAGGAGATAATCAAAACCATAATCCACCACATTGGCCCAATGCAGGTTGGTGGATAACATATGAACTAGAAAAATGCTAGGAACATTTCGGTGTCCTCATGGTGTTTTTCCGTTTTTAAGTTAGCATTACATACATGATTTCGAAAGGACAGTGGTGCAAATGGGATTCCAGCTAGTGACACCCAAATTAAATCTATTCAATTTTGACTAGCAAGACATCAAGTATGTTACCCACAGAAAAAACACATTCAATCCATTCTAGATTCTAGTGTAGCTGTTCATATAACTAAAGTCACAGCAAAATATGTAAACTACTGGTAAAATCCATCATAGACATAACATCACAAGTGAGTTAACAACTGAGGTGAGATGAGATCTAAGCGAAAGCCTACTGAGATTTAAAGGATAGGGATTGCATTTGCAATAAGATGATCTGTCAGAGAATTAAAATCATGGTCACAATTCAGCACATTAGCAAGCGGAAGTTACAGTAGGCTAGTCATTCTCTATCACAAAAGCAATGACTGGAGTAGACATGTTCTAGAGTGGTGTTAACAAATCGGTGTGACAATTTGCAGAATGCAGCTGGCAGGTGGGAGTGGGAAGCATTTGAGACGATGGGACTGAGCTAAGTGGCATGGGTTATGAGTGAGATGGGGTCATGGGTGACATCTTTGTCTAGATACTAGCAGCCTGTTTTGCCTTCCCATCGAAAAGTCGAAGTAAATCTTTCAAGTGTGACCAAATCTATACAAAGCGCTGAAGAGTTTGTTTGAACGCGATAGTCTCAGGACTGCTAGTTACAAATAAATGCCAAGTTTCATGAATATCGGTTGACTTCGCAAAGAGTTCACTGGGAACAAACATGTCACTGGATTTTCATAAATTAAGTTGGTGTCACCAACCATAAACGTGGAAAGTACACAAACAAAACTGATACATTGTAAAATAGTCGATCAAAATGTGACTATTTCACTATGCCTATGCATACAGCATAGATAAAAGTTTACTGCATTTATTTATCTCAAGCGAATTCCATTATATGTTAAATCTGGGGGCACAGCAGTGCCCCCGCCAAGTCGAGCGCGAAGCAAACACTGCCGTACCATCCTTTACAGGAACCATTTCGCCGTATTTTCAGGCCCCTATTTGAGAACCTCTGGATAAGACACTCATGATCATCAAAATAGATACTTCCCATAATCTCAGAGAGCTGAAATTTGGTACAGAGTTTTGGTTTACAAAATTGACTTGTACCCACTAACGTATAAAGAATGTTCAACGGCCACATCACACAACATTAACTATAATAATGAAGAAATCGCAGTAAAGAACCTTACACTTGGCACGATTTACGATTTACACTTTTACATAATGTTTTTGGTGGGATACTATCTACTACTAAGTATAAGCAGCCCAGTTTGTTCCCACTGCTGGGACTTGGGCCTACTCTGACAAGGAGAGTTAAGGCCATAACCACGTTGCCAAATTTCCGCTGGAGGATGACACACATCCTCAAAAGATGTCTTTGATGGAACTCTAGAGATCGTCACGATGTTTTTCTTCACCTTTAATAATAATAAAGCCTGTGATAATAAAAGATCTTGAATATTTGCACTTTTAAAAATAGTGCAGATTGTATAGTTGGTTCATAACATAAAATACTTATTAGAACATTTACTCTACAGATTGAAATTGTGCAAACCTTAATGAGTATGCGCATCCTTTGACCATCTCTGCGATCAGAATATAGTTCCATGGGCACTGGATCAAGCCTCTTTACTGTGTACAAAGCTTGTCCATCAAATAAGTACCTGAAAACCATACAGTTGACGTAAGTTTAAGCAACTTCTTTTTTAATGTAAATCTTTTATGCACTTTAAACTTTGTTTGGGATACAGGTTTATTCAGATCAGTCTTTGATAAATTCAGTGTTAATGCTAAAGCAACTTACCCGCCCAGCAAGTTCTTGTGTACGCGAACTAGAAACTTTCTTGTGCTTGTGCTGTCTTCCTCAGGATCAAAGTCCACATGATAGTGGTACAGACACCAATCAGGCGTAGTTTGGACAGTGAAGTAATTCGCAGCAAGCATTATCTCTTGTCCATGTGATCCTGGAATAAATATACAAGGTGTTGCAGAAAGGTGCAACAATATTTATGGTAGTTCATCTACATTAAGTTTTGAATCATGTATGTGAAAATTAAGCATGAAAGCTCAAAAATTTTTTCCATGAAAAAAATTTTTTTTTTTGGTTGTTATTTCATTTGACATGCCCCTAATGGCCAGATCTCAGCACGGATTTTTGTACAACGTCGCGGCATCGGTAGCAAGGTCGTTTGTCTGCTGTACATGCTTTAGGGTTGAAGCTGGTGATTTGGTGGGAATTTTACATCAAACTTAGACTCGAATTATCTCGTGATCTACCGTGCTGAGGGGAAAGAGACCTTGGGTGATGAAGTGTACATCAGTGTTAGAATGGACTGTTAAAATATTGTTGGGGGTAAATCCACCACGCTGTATAGTGACATAGTTAATGTCATACTTTAGTAGGAATAATATTAACAAAATATGACAAAGATATAGTGGCTTTAGTTATAGTGTTTATAAGTTTTGAGTGATGATGTCATTTCATTGTATGATTTTTGCGAAGATGTGATATCACAGATCATCAAACTATCATGTATGTAACAAACTAAATGATCAGTACTAATTATTTGACAAAACAAAAAATTTGTCCCATTTTTTTTGTAGTGTTGTCCCATAGTTGTGTTTGTAGAGGTAGGCACTCTTGGCAGAGTCCGCCTGGGAAAGTACCACACCTTTGCCAGTTATTTTACCGCCAAGCAGTAGAGAGAGACGAACTTCTTAGCATTCCATGGATTCACCGTGTGGGTGCCGGGTCCATTGTGTGGCAGAGAGAGAAATCTTGAATAGACCCCAAGACTTGTGACTCGGGCGTAGGTTTAAAAGGGACCCCTTTTGGTGACGTATGTCAACACTCACCTTCACTACTCGTATTTCTCTCCCTGCCCAGCCAAATCCGATATGATCCTACTAGTGCAGCTTTAGATACTCGTTCTAGTATGGAACTTACTGCACTTCTGGACAAGCCAAGGCAAAGCAAGTGCAAACATTACTGTGTTCCGGTTTGTAGGGTAATGTTTCCATAGAAATTACAGTGCTTAAAAGATATAATTGTTCCGGTTTGAAGGGTAATTGTTATGTCCTGACTGAGGGTAGTTCTATAAAACTCCAGTCTGGTTTTACCATCCTACCAAGTAAGATTGTGCTCAGTTATTTTAATCATATATATGCGTATTTAATAGTGGCGACGAGGAAAAACAGTATAAAAGTGTAATAAAATTGTGTTCTGTTGTGATAAACACTTTAGATTATTTGACTTAGCTATGGGTATAAAGTTTGATAATTTTAATGTGAATGATGGTTGTTGGAAAAATTATATAGAAAGGTTTGGATACTGCCTGGAAGCAAGTGAAATAAAGGAAGATGCAAAGAAGAAGGCAAATTTTTTTGCAGTGTGTGGTTCAGATCTGTATGACTTAGTAACATCATTAGTTTCACCAAAAAACGTAAGTGAAGTTTCTTTTTCAAATGTGGTAGCCATTTTGAACAATCATTTTCATCCTAAACCTAACGAAATTGTAGAATCATATAAATTTCACACCAGAAACCAAGAAGTAACTGAGAAAGTGAGGGATTACATTGCCCAGTTGAGGAAATTAAGTCTACATTGTAATTTCACAGACTTAAATCGTACTCTAAGAGACAGATTAGTATGTGGCATAAATGATAAGGAAATTCAAAAAAAGCTGTTACAACAAAGTCAATTAACATTCGAGCAAGCTTGTGATATTGCACTGTCACATGAAACTGCTAACCTGGATGCTAGTATCATTATACAGGCTGGGCCAAGCACAAATGATACACCTCAGGAAATGGAGGTTCCGATGGAAATAAATAAAGTTAATTTCAAGACAGGTAGAAAAGAATCAAGCGATGCTAATTGTTTTCGTTGTGGCAGGCAGCATAAGAGTGAATGTAGATTCCGTTGGAGTAAATGCCATCACTGTGGCAGGACAGGACACATAGAAGCAGCATGCAGGATGAAGGATAGACAAACAAAGCACAAATCTGAGTGTAATGGATTGTACGAGGTTGGTCTAAATAGTATTAGGCAAGATAAAGTGGAACCATTTCAAATTAAAGTGTTGCTGAATGGAACAGAGATACTGATGGAAGTGGATTCAGGCTGTCCATACTCAATAATTAATGAAAATATAGCCAGACTCATATGGAAAGGGAAGCTGCCACAGTTTGAACCAACATATATTGCTTTAAAGTCATATACAGATGGTAAATTGTCTTTGCTTGGACAGGCATTAGTTCAAGTACATCATAAAAACATTAGTAAACATATGAAAATATTGATAACAAGAGGTTGTGGTACAAGCCTGATTGGAAGAAATTGGTTTGCTGATCTAGGCATTACTATACAAGGAGTTAATAGTATCAAAATAACTTCATTTGAGAAAGATAGAGTAAGGCAAGTACTTAATAAATATGGAGAGGTATTTCAACCAGGTCTAGGGGCATATACTGGACCAATAGTCAACATTACGCCAAAAGAAGGATCAAGCCCAAGATTTTTGAGGAGTAGACCGGTTGCATTTGCACAAAGACAAGAGGTTTATAAGGAGATTGAGAGACTAGTGAGTGAGGATGTTTTGGAACCAACTACTCACTCGGAATGGGCAACACCAATAGTGGTTGTTCCAAAGCCAAATGGCAAGGTACGGTTATGTGGAGATTATCGTTCAACAGTAAATGAAGTCACTAATACAGATACATATCCATTGCCTACCCTTAATGAAGCTTTTGTTGAACTGCAGGGTGGGGTAGTATTTTCAAAAATTGATTTGGAACAAGCGTATACCCAGGTACGTGTCGATGAGAGTACTGCAAATCTACTTACCCTCAACACACCAAAGGGATGATACAGGGTAAAGCGTTTGGCTTTTGGAGTTAAAGCTTGCCCTGGGATTTTTCAAAGGTTAATGTCTTCTCTACTCGCAGGTATTCCAGGGACAGCGGTACTGTTAGATGATATCGTTGTGTGTGGTAGTGATATTATAAGCCATAATACTAGACTAGAAATTGTATTACAAAGATTACAAAAAGCTGGGCTACGGGTAAACAAAGGAAAATGGTATAAAGCAAATTTTAGTTGCACCATATCATCCAGCTTCTAATGGGCAAGCTGAGCGTACAGTGCAGACAGTAAAAAATAAATTGAAGAAAAGAACTGATGAACCATGGCACATACGCCTACCTAATATGTTATATGGATTGCGTTCTACACCAAATACAGTGAATGAAAAGACACCAGCAGAGCTTTTGAACAACCGACGATTTAAAACCAAATTTGACTCTCTAAATCCTTTGTCATACAAATGTTTAAAAGAAAAAGGAAATGAAGATATCAAAGTGCGAGAGTTTAACAGACTGCATACATACGAAACTATGCTAAAGGACCACGTTGGCTACAGGGGGTAGTAGAAAAGCGAATTGGTGTGTGCAGATACTTAGTGCGATGGAATGGAAGGTTACTGACAAGACACGTCAACCAGATGCTGAGTGGAGGGACTCCAGTTCAAAAGGAAGCACAAGAAACAAAGGAATCACAAGGATATGATAGTGAAAGTGAAACAGGCGATAATCTAGATATACCCCCACCACAGAAATGGGCAGACATTATTGGAGTAACAGATCCACAACAAATGATTCTGCCTGGTGGATCAGGAGCGACAGTCAGGACTAAGAGAGCACTGTCGGTGTCCCCACCTTCTTCATTAAACAAGAAGATAAGATCAGAGATATTGGAATCTGATGAAGAGACAGACCTTGATGAGGAACAAACAACATCTAGTCATTAAAAAACAATATACCCATAGTTAGTTAGTAAGAACACAAAAAAGACTATTTCACACATAGGATAAGATGAACACAGTGTAGTGCATTGTTTAAAGTGAAGTGAGATGGAGCTATCCTGGGGGAAAGGCATGTTATGTCCTGACTGAGGGTAGTTCTATAAAACTCCAGTCTGGTTTTACCATCCTACCAAGTAAGATTGTGCTCAGTTATTTTAATCATATATATGCGTATTTAATAGTAATGTTTCCATAGAAATTACAGGGCTTAAAAGATATAATATCTTTGATCTCTGGGTGACACAATGACTTTCATAGCTGCATGTCACTCTGCTGTTATGTGGCAGGCATGTTGCTTACCATGTCCTGATTGTTTCTCATGACTCTATACCTATACTACAAAAAAATACCTTATCTACCTATGAACAAGGGCAAAATTTAAAAAAAGTTTTTCCCCTTACCTACCTATAACTACCTTTGCTTTGTTTGACTAGGCTGAAGAAGGGCACCATACATCCCTATTTCTCGGTTTAATAAATTCAATTATTAGTTTAAAAAACACTAGAAAAACACGCTTGGCTATCTTCCAGCTTCATCATCAGACCTTGAAACCTAATCAACGTAAAACAAGAAAACGTAAACTTTTCTAACAAATCCAAACACAGCTATGATACAATGTTCCATCAACAATGTAGAAAGTCCCAGTTCATATTTTCCCGGTTCATCATCAGATCAGTTCCACAGTACTATATTATTTTACTGTCTACATAACTACATACAGCTGCCAATTTTCATGACACTATGATCCTTAGATTTTATTACATAGTTACATACAGGTTGACCTAATGTAAGTGTTATCTGCTGCCAAACAGAAACATTTTTTTTTTGCCTATGAGATTTAGATTTCTTAACTACTAGCTGTTAACACGGGCACAGCACCGGTTAATAAAGGGTCACTCAAACATCAGTTGTGCTTAATTCACTACAATAGCAGAGAATTGATGACATTTTTTAGATATTAATAGAATTCAGTGTGGTGTGTGGGAATCCACAAGATGAACAAAATTATAATTATAACTGTAAAAAAATATCAGCTATTCATTTATAGCTAGACATAACATTTTAGTCAGATTTTTCCAATTCTCATGTTAACTCCAAAAACTTTCTCTTTCCCCCCTATCGCTTTAACACTCATTCCAAGAGGACCAATGGTCTCCGGCTAATAAAGATCTGCCAAGTACTACACCAAGAGATCTGCTTATTATGAAAGAGAAGCGAAGGGCCAAACAATGAATACCTATTAGTGTAAATAATTTATGAAATAGCTTTGATTTACATCAAAATATTGTTGAGTTAACATACCTTTCTTTGACACCATAGTATCAGGACGAGTGCGTAATATGGATACTGTCTCAGGTAACACTCTGCCACCTCCACGACGGGAGCCTCGGCCAATCACACCAGCGTCACCACCACCACCCTGAGTTGGAGGTGCTCCTACAACAAAATCAATACAGATCTTACATTACTACATCTCGGTTGTCTTGTATTTGAAAATGCATAATAGACCATTGTAGATCTAAGGGACTGTGTACAACATTAACAATAGAACAATGTTGAATATGCTCAGAAACCACAATGAGGATACAATTATGGCACACAAATAAGACATACCTCCGATATTCAATTCTTGCATTCTGGACTGAATGTTGACATCACCAGGATGTTCATGAGATGATGGTGTGGAGCGATGTGAGGCGCGTCCGGCGGGTCCGGACGGCGGTGGGCCAGCGGCGCGAACCGGCGGCGCCACGGACGGCGGGCCCCAGGCAGAGGGCGGTTGCGGTCGCGGCGCCATCTGCGACGGTCCGGCCTGCTGCATCGGCGGCCCCGCTTGCTGCATTGGCGGCCCGGCTTGCTGCATCGGCGGCCCAGCTTGCTCGCCCGGACGCCGAGGCGCCTGCGCAGCAGCCTTGTCTCCCCCGCGGCCTGCGCGACCGCGGGCTCGACCTCGCCCTCGTTCAGACATCGTCTAATGAACTTGATCTGCAATAAAACAAATAAAGTTGATAAAAATGCTGATTCTTATAAATATAATCCGTCAATAAAATTACTGATTATTTTTTTGTGCTCTTTCAGTTCTGCCCGTTAGTTTTCTTAGAAACCTTATGCCTTCACAAACTGAAGGTTTACTAACGTGTGTTCTACTTACTTGGAATAAAACTGCTATCGTGCTATCTCAGCGAAATTTGACGATACGATGCTATGATACCTACTTACCTACCTACCGCCTAGGTAACATAAAAAATATTGAAGATCTATTATATTGTGTTACAAACTGAAACAAGGACCACTGTAATCCTAAGTAGGTAAGTAGTAAAGTAGTAGTTGGGTTCGTTTCCGTCGAGGGTTTAGAATAGAATCTTGGCCTTGAAACTTTTATGCAACGATTTTTAACAGTGTACATAGTTTCTCTAGTTCTGTCTTTTTATTGAAGTCGGTACTTCTTATCATAGAAATATACAAATAATGTAGGCTTTACAACTTCACATGTTATTATTTGAAACTAACAAAGTAGGTAAATAAAATGGCGTCACAGGAACAAGAATAATACACTACCTTCCATAAATATTTAATCAAAACAGGAATACACGTTACACAAATAGATAGATTACATTACAAGAGTTAAAATACTTCAATAATTTTTATTTTGCAGGAAAGTTCTTAATCTTAAAATTCAAGCATAACCAAAGCTGCAACATTCCCGAATTCCCGTAGGTACCTAGGTATAAAGATTGAAATTTCAAGGTAGGACACATCTGATTGCGATAATTATTGTATAGGAAGAATCATCGGTGTTTGTTAGATAAATGAGTAACTTACCACACTGTTTCAAACAGTTATTTTAGGAAAAACAACAATATGCAATGTCCAACTGCTACGATGAAAACAGCTCCAAAACGAAGGTGAGTTGAAACAGACACAGACACAATAAAAATCAAACCAAATATCAAGTAGTGACGCAACACAACATCTCGAACTGCCGATGAGAATCGAATTCAAATCGAGTTGATGAAAATGGTTCCAAACTTCGAACTAGAAAGCGGCATTGGGTTTTTGTCATAAATTACATGAACTGGGTAATTGGGTATTCATTCATTTAATTTTATGTTTAAATACATAAATAAAATTGACTGGAACAACATTGGGTACTGTACATTATCAGTCGGGTAAAAATTGGCAGTCAAAGGAACTGCCGATAGAAGTAAAACTTACAACTCAGAATTTGATAGCTTACTTTGGAAACTACGCTGGTGAAACCGGAGGGCGAGGCCATGAGCATGACTATTTAGAAATCGTCGCCCCAGTGCTTCTTTGTTTTATCTACCAAATTTACGAAAATCACTTTTTAATGCAGTATTTTTTGGCATTAAATTTAGTTTTAATTTATTTATTTATAATTAGTCCTGGGTAGCGATTCTGAAACCATTCGGTTGCATCCAACACGGAATCTCATCTCTCGGTCTTTGTCTTATCTGTTTAGCATGACAAAGACCGTGAGATGAGATTCCGTGTCGGATGCAACCGAATGGTTTCAGAATCGCTACCCTGCTATTCAAAAAATATTACTCCTAAATATACAAAAAAACAATTCAATATATTCAATGCCTTCGTGCTTGTTTGTCCTATGTCGAGTATTTGTTAAGTCCAATATCGTAAAGCCACCTATACACACTGGCCCAGTGGAGGCCAACGCCAGTGTGTGGAGGGTCGTTTTGTGAACACTCGCGTCGCGGTCGCTCGTCTAGCTGGCCGAGTGACGGCAAGTGGCCAGTGTGTATAGGGCTGTTTTGCCTCGACTCATCTCTCGTGACCGGTGTCGGTTTTTGTGCACAAAACAAAGGCGCTCGGCTCGGCGAGTAGCGTCCTATTCTTCTATTGGCCTACCTCGCTTTTGCCTGCGCTGGGCCAGTGTGTGGATGCTATCTTTCGTCTCATGCCGTTTTGTCGACACTCGCGTCGGCCTCCACTGGGCCAGTGTGTATAAGGGGCTTAAGAAATATGCTGGAGTATTCTATCTCAATGACATCGACTAATCACAGCTCGCGGGGCCACGTCCGTAATTTTATTTTGTTTGTCAGTAGCAGCGACACAAACATTTGGAAGGATCAGTTTGTTGTTCCACAAAACAATCTAAAAACGAATGATAACTCAGTGTTATTAGTGCTTGCACGATTCTAGACATCCAAATATAATATCTAGAACCTGTAACGAAGTTGAAAATGATCGGACGCAGCCGCAAAATGAGGAGTAAGATAGATAGATAGATAGATTAACTCTTTATTGCACTTAACAAAGTAAACAAAGTTACAAAAACTTAATTATTTTATTAAGTTTTTGTAAGTAACAATTGGCGACCTTATCGCTAAAAGCGATCTCTTCCAGGCAACCGCTGGATGGAAAAGGAGAAATGAAGAATAATAAGACGGGGAAGTACAAACAATGAGTGAAAGATTATAAGTCTATAAATATGAAAATTAACTTTGAAATATTGTAATATAAATACACTACAATACTATTAAACATAAACCTACATATTAATAACAATACATCCTAATACATAAATACGAATATAATATAAACTAATAAATAAATATCATGATTTACTAAAGGATATATACAATAATATATGAAATTGATAAATTTACAACTTAAATAAGAGTAACGACTTCAACTAAATTATCACGTAGATAGATAGACCTGATTTACCAGTTGTTTGAAAACTGCAACTGATGGAGCTTGTCTAATAGTTACAGGCAAAGCATTCCACAGCTCAACGGCCCGAAAAGCAAACGACTTGCCGTAGAAATTTTCGCTGCGTGCCAAAGGCGATTGGAGTGACAAGTTGTTCTTAGACCGGAGAGGCAGAGAGTGCGCATCGCTCCAGAATGTAAAAACATCTTTCAAATAACGCGGTGATGAGGGTTGAAATAAAACATTGTAGAGTAGAGATAAAATATGAGCATTCCGACGAAGGCGAATGGAAAGCCACTTGAGCTGCATACGGAACTGAGATACATGATCATATTTGCGCAAGCCAAATATGAATCTTATGCAATAATTTTGGAGACGCTCAAGTTTATTTAGCTGGTCTTCATTGAGGTCGAGGTAGCAGATATCAGCGTAGTCTAAAATGGGAAGAAGAAGAGATTGTGCAAGCGCAATTTTAGTAGCAGTGGGTAAAAAGTTTCGTAGTCGCCTCAACGATCCCCCAGAAGCGAATAATTTACTACTGACTGCTTTTAGGTGATGTTCCCAGCTTAACGTGCGATCGAAAATCACGCCAAGGTTTTTGACCGATTCGCTGTACGGAATTACTATTCCGTCAAAAACAACTTCTGGAATGGAACCCCAGTCAACTCTAGATATCATGTAACGACTCCCAATCACTATTACCTGCGTTTTAGTGGGGTTAACGCTCAATCCAAAAGAGTTGCTCCAATGAACAATTTGTCGAAGATCAGCGTTCACGAGTTCAATGGCAACTTTGATATCTGAGAGTCGGGCTTGGGAATAAATTTGGAGATCGTCTGCGTAAAGGTGGTAGGAAGAATTAAGATTTTGAGAGATTGAGTTTATAAAAATAGCAAAAAGAAGAGGTGATAGCACGCCGCCTTGAGAGACACCGGCATTTGTACTACACCAAGACGATAAAACATCGTCGAGGTGAATACGTTGTCGGCGTCCAAACAAGTAACTATGAAACCAATTGATTACCGATGGAGATATGTTAATAGAGCGCAGTGTCGCCAGCAAGATATCGAAATCGACGGCGTTAAAGGCATTACTGAAATCTAACAGGGCTAGAACAGTAAGCCTGCCGTCGTCCATACCTTTGCGAATGTCGTCGGTGATCTTAACAAGGGCGGATACAGTGCTATGCCCTGGACGGAAACCGGATTGGAAAGGGTTTAAGAGGTCTTGCCTGATTAGGAATTGGTTGAGTTGTGAATGGACAAGACGCTCAAGGACTTTGGACATAAAAGGAAGAATAGATATAGGGCGGTATTCGGAAAAGGAAGTAGGATTAGGTTTCTTCGGCAAAGGTATTAAATGTGCATCTTTCCAGATTGTCGGAAAAACACCACATGTGATGGAATTATTGAAGATTGCGCATAGGACGGGAAGGATGGCGTCAAGGATGGGCAATAACATGTTCCTACTGATACTATCACCGCCAACAGCGTTGGAGGAGATCGACACAACACTCTTCTTAACATCACTTTCAGTGAATCGATTGAATTTAAATTGAGAGTGGTCAGGAGATGGGATGGCAGAAAGATGATTTATTGTAGAATTTTAATATAGTTATTTTTAAATAGTTAATTTAGAATGTAGTAAGCGATATTTTTACGTAAATATGCTACAATATGATTTTTTAAAGTCCTTTTTTAGGGTTCCGTAAAACGTAAAAACGGAACCCTTATAGATTCGTCATGTCTGTCTGTCTGTCCGTCCGTATGTCACAGACACTTTTTGCCGAAACTATGACAACTACACTGTTGAAACTTGGTAAGTAGATGTATTCTGTGAACCGCATTAAGATTTGAACAATAAAATTTAAAAAAAGAAAAATTAGGGTTGCCCTCCATACTGAGAACTGAAACTCAAAAAATTTTTTTTCATCAAACCTACACGTGTGGGGTGTCTATCGATAGGTCTTCAACAACTATGTTGAGGTTTCTAAAATCATTTTCGTATACACTGAATAGTTTGCGCGAGACACACTTCCAAAGTGGTAAAATGTTAACCCCCCTTAACTTCTAAAGTAAGAGAATGAAAAATCTAAAAAATATATATATAATATACATTACCAAGTAAACTACCAACGAAAATTGGTTTGAACTCGATCTGATGAGTAGTTTTTTGACGTGACAACGTCTTATAAATTGGTTTGCCGGGTGACACTTCAAGAAACTGCGTTACGCTCCGCTCACGTTATGCGCTCACAATGAGAGCGAGTGAGAGGGACGCGTGCCTTTCACTTTTTATGTCTGTCTCTCTCGCTCTTAGGCGGGCTAACCATGCCCGAGTCGCCGATTCGCTTAGGCGCCTGCATACAAGTTTACACGTTGCCAGTTAATTGTAAAACGATTGTGTAGTGATAATGTGAAGGTAGTTTCGTCCATCCAACCAACCAACTCGCACTTGGCCACTTTATTTTACCTTAGCTCAAGAATAAATATCTAATCTATTGTGTTCCAAATTTCAGCCCAATCTGTTCATGCGTTACGATGTCATTGAGTAACAAACATCCATACAATGACATTTACAGTAGCGTATTATGGGAGAGGCAAAAAGAGTAGTCGTGCTGACCATGCCAACTACAGCCCATCTCGATCACGTCCATACACTGCAAGACTATGGAACGTGTCTTAAACCACAGGCTCCTGACGTACCTAGAATCGAACGACCTCCTCAGTGATCAGTAATACGGGTTTCGCCGAAACCGCTCCACCGGGGATATTCTAGCGTACGTCACTCACATCTGGAGTGAAGCTATTGAGAAACACGGGGAAGCACTTTCAGTCTCCCTGGATATCTCGAAGGCTTTCGACAGGGTTTGGCATGATGGCCTTATAAACAAGCTTTCTAGTTATGGTTTGTCTGCTGGGTTTTTTGCGTGGGTATCGGACTTTTTGAGGGATCGATCCATACGAGTCATCATAGATGGCTGCGCGTTGGATCAAATGGCTATCAATGCCGGAGTCCCTCAAGGGTCGGTACTCTCTGTGACGCTCTTCCTGCTACATATCAACGATCAGTTGAAGCCCGGTATCTTTGGGTACGCAGATAATAGCACCGTTGTAGAGAGTAACATATCTAGCACGAGAGCCACTGGGCAGCAAACTCAGGTCTCGGACTCAGGCCGACTCAGAGAGTCTGATCAAACGTTTGAGCTTGACCCTTGAGGCGGTGTCTACATGGGGCGATGCCAATCTGGTCAAGTTCAATGAGAGTAAGACGCAGGCGTGTCTGTTCTCCACTGAAAGGAGTCCTTTCCAACTGATTCCAACTTTCCGTGGCGGACAACCGTGGCGGCACACCGTGGCGGTTTCTGACCGTCTTGAGCTTTTGGGCGTTACTTTGACCTCTACGCTCAACTTTGGCTCGTATATGCAAAGCTAAACTTAGCTGCCAAAAACTAGGTAACCTCTCAAAGGTGCGAATGCGAAGTTACTTCAAGTCTGAACAGTTGCTTACGTTATATCAAGCACAGATCCGCTCCTGTATGGAGTACTGTTTGCACCTTTGGGATGGATCGGCTAAGTATCAGCTGGAGGCTCTAGAATCAATCGAGAGACGTGCCAAAAGGCTCATAGGCAACGACACTCTTGTGCGAAAAAGACTTCAAAGTCTTGAACATCGCCGAAAAATTGCTAGCCAATCGGTTTTTTAACTGATACACTTCGGAGAGTGTGCCACTGATTTGCATGATCTGATACCACCTTATCCTTTTTTCTATCGGAATGCTCGTAGCTCTAAAAAGTGACATCGTTTCATGGTTGATGTTCCAAAGACATGAACGAAGAGATTTGACTCTACTTTTGTAATAAGAACGTCTAGGCTGTGGAATACGTTGCCTGAGTGGGTTTTCCCCGATAACCATCTGTGTGTCTTCAAATCGAAAGTGAATCGGTTCTTTCTAGGTAAACAAGCTCCATCCTAGAGCGCATCGTTGTTTAACATCAGGCGAGATGGCGGTCAAGTGTAACCCTATAGAATAAAATAAAAAAAGGCCAATGTCCAGCAGTGGGCGAATACATGCTGATACTGATGATGATGATTGACTTTTATAAATATTAGTCCTTTTATGATGATACTTTTGTATAAAGTTTCATCCGCCATTGCAACTCCAATTTCATCCCCTTACTGTTCGAAATTACAAAATTGCTAGAACAAATATTTATTTGCTTCGTGTCAAGTGCCTATATACAGAGTTTCATGGTTTTATCTTCAACGATTGGGAGCTTCCATGTATACATTCATCCCCCATTTCAATCCCAATTTCATCCTCGTACTGTTCGAAATTACAAAATTGATGGAACAAACATTTAATTGCTTCGTGTCAAGTGTCTAGATACAAAATTTGATAACTTTGAAAATGACGAATTTTCATACAACCGTTCATCCCTTGTTTCACCCTCTTATGGGTTGAATCTCGAAAAAACCCGTCTTGGCGAGCGCCTACGTGCTAAAAGGGACCTCCATGCAACATTTCTGATTCCTAGCATTTGTAGTTTCTGAGATTTCGTGATGTGACCTTTCGCTTTCATATAATATATAGATAAATATTATTAATTATTTATTTCAATAAAATCGGTCAGTATGATCGGCCTTAGCGTTCGGTTTGTGATGCATCGATAAGTATGCTGACGCATTTCTAGATGGTCATCTAGAAATGCGTCAGCATACTTATGGCTATCAACGATAATCAATGACAATGGCCATGGCCAGGAGTTTACCAGAAGATTTCTTTCATTCCCGAGCGTGATGCTTAAGGTCAATTCACAGCCCACGAAAAATCTGCCGGTGGCATGCAAAAAATAATTTTTTGTCTGTAAAGTCGGTTTACTGACGATAGAACGTGACAACGTCTTAAGAAAATACTGATGGAATGGTAGCATTTTTCAAAAGAAAATTTTAATTTCATTTGTTTAATAGATTTGTATGTAAAAAGTCATCAGTAGAATTTAGTCATTTTCAATTAAAACAATGCAAAAAACAATGCAAAAAATGTTTGTCTGTAAAGTCGGTTTACTGACGATAGAACGTGACAACGTCTTAAGAAAATACTGATGGAACGGTAGCATTTTTCAAAAGAAAATTTTAATTTCATTTGTTTAATAGATTTGTATGTAAAAAGTAATCAGTAGAATTTAGTCATTTTCAATCAAAACAATGCAAAAAAGATTTTAGATGCCGGGGATCGACCCCGGGGCATTTCACATGCAATGCGAACGCTCTACCACTGAACTACATCCCCGCTTGAACTACTGGTCGAAATAATTAATACAACTGTAACAAACATGCGGCGAGGTAACGACCGACGGTAACGCGGTAACGGTACATGACGTCATGTTTTGTGGGCGTGCAGCCGGCTTCATCGAATTATAAGACGTCATCACGTCAAAAAAACTTTTAGATGCCGGGGAACGAACCCGGGGCATTTCACATGCAAAGACGCTCTACCACTGAGCTACATCCCCGCTTGAACTACTGGTCGAAATAATTAATACAACTGTAACAAACATGCGGCGAGGTAACGACCGACGGTAACGTCCGACGGTAACGACCGACGGTAACGCGGTAATGGTACATGACGTCATATTTTGTGGGCGTGCAGCCGGCTTCATCGAATTATAAGACGTTATCACGTCAATAATTTTCAGCTCAAAAATGTGCGTGCTTAAGGCCGTACGGTAGAAGTGAAAACTTCATTATAATTTATAATAACAACAGTGAAAAACTGAGCCTCCTTGGAGCGTGACGGACCAGCTTCATTATAAGCCCACGGATAAACGTGTACGCGGTGTTTCTCGCTTGGGTACACTTGGCGGTCCCAAGTTCACCCGAACGAGCCCTTCACATCCGAGCGTGACGGATCATCTTCACTTAAAGTCTACGAAAAAATCTGTGTGCGGTGCGCATAAAGAAGTTTTCACTTCCATTCAATCAAGCTTTCTTCAAAGCATTCCACGCTTCTCTTTCGGTAGCCAGCTTCATCCGCCGTCGCAGCCAGCTCATCCACTCACCTGACGTGCTGCCGACAGCGACTGATTAAGAGTTCTGACCGTCTTAAGCTAATTACGAGGACGCGCACCCACCAGAGGTGAGTCTACCGCCTAACGAAACCTGTCTTAGCTTTGATATTGCTGTCTCCTTTCTTTTCGATTGAAATAATAGAGTTAGCAATAGCCTAAACCGATTTAGTTAGGCGGTAGAAGGGCAGGTGTGTTCCGGTCGGCTTAAGAAATACCTGGTATGTTAGTTTTGACTTTGTTTCCTAGTGTGAAAATATAAACATGATTCATACCAAGGCTTTTTTGAGAGTGGCTCGCCTCCGTGGCCGCTTTCTCCTTCGCGGAGGAGCGAGGGTTCACCTTCTTGCGCTCTGTTTCAATCTCCTAGAATCCTAGATAATGGTTTCTCAACAGGAGACTACCACCTCCCTTGATCTCTCACTGTCGAACATCTTGACTAAGGTAGCAGGTAGTACTTATAGCACTTAACACCCGGGTACATCTACAATGCGTGTTGCTCAGTTTGTTCTGCGTAATTGCACCGGTGACACACCAGGATACATTATTATCTTCCGATGACGCTACATAGGTACTGGCCGAAGTACCTATGCCCGCTAGTAACTGTGTCGTTCTCACTGAACCCACTCAGCGTGGGCCCTGACGCCCTGAGACAGTTCACTCGTCAAGTTGATGCAAATACGCCCTAAACTTTTCCTGGTTGCCAGGAAGAGATCGCTCTTAGCGATAAGGCCGCCAATTGCTACTTTGTTTTTTATGTTTTGTACATTTTGGCTTTTTGTGTTCTTATTAAGTGCAATAACACTCTTATCTATCTATCTAAACTTCCAACAGCTGATTTGCTGTCGAATGCGATACCGAGATTTTAAAATGTTAGCTTGCCCGCAATAGACACGCCACACACCACAATTTTAGAGGCTAGAACCTGCAGATGTTCTTCAGAGACCACGGAAACAGATTTTGAAGAAGAAGTTGGAGGCCAACTCGTGGAGAACCACATCCATGCCGAAGCTCCTTATCCTGGCTACCATTGCCGCTATGTTCACAGTAGCCAACACCGGCACCCCGTGAAACCTCTGCCCTCTCACAGTGACCAGCTTGGTGATAGCGTAAAAAGCGACGCCAATGCAACGCAGTTAGCGCCCCTCAACACCAATTTGTAACCGAAGTTCCACAGAGGTAGCATAAGCGCAAACTCCTGTGGAGCCCTGCGTGTAGAGGATTCGATCCCGGGATCGATCAGCAAGCTGGTCACTGTGAGAGGGCAGAGGTTTCACGTGGTGCCGGTGTTGGCTACAGTACTGTGGACATGGGATCGAATCCTCCGGGATCCTGGTTATATTTTTATCCCGAAAATCTCGGGATTAATTTGAATAAATCCCGGGATTTTCGGGATCGAAATTTTTTTCAAGTCAAAAAAAATGGTTGTCTGTAAAGTCCGGTTACTGACGTTAGTTGAACGTGACAACTTCAACTACGCCTTAGAGCGAGGTAACGCCGGCGGCGATGTAACGGCGGTAACATTGCATGACGTCATGTTTTGCGGGCGTGCAGCCGGCTTCATCGAATTATAAGACGTTGTCACGTCAAAAATATGTGTGTGTAACGAAACACACGTGCCTCGATTTTACTTTTTGACAGCCATCTGATTTACACCGCTCATTTTAGATCACGGATTTTGCGTAAAACTGTGTAAAAATTCCCGCTTCACAAGTTTTGATCCCTTCTTCATTCATTGTATGCAACAACCGCCGCCTTTATGAAGATTTAAAACTGAAATACTTGTATTACATGGTCGTGCAAAAAAAAGATCGATTTCGGTATGTCTAAATATATTTTGGCTGACTTCAAAAAAAGGAGGATGTCAATTCGTTTTTTTTAAGTGAAAACTTAATTTGGCGCACCGCATACAGATTTTTCGTAGGCAGTGAATTGAGTTCATACCTCACGTTTGTTAAAGAAAAAAAATGGCAGTCATAGGAACTGCCGATAGAAGTGAAAACTTACAACTTAGAATTTGATAGCTTACCTTGGAAACTACACGGATGTAACCGGAGGGCGTGGCCTCGTCATCTTGGCATGGCCATCTAGAACTGCGTTAGCATTTTCCATTGGCTGACGTGTTTCTAGATGGCCATGCCATGATTGCCTGTCCACGCCCTTTCAGCACTTCCCATTGGCTGACGTATAGCAAATAGAAGGCCAATAGCCATGGTCCCGAGTTTAGAGTGTAGTTGCTGGTATACTCCTTTATAGTTTGATCGGTGAAAGCGCAGCGTTATGTTGAAATGGGCCGTTGGTCGGTAGGCTTCTTTTAGTTTGACTGGTTGTTAGTCTATAACTACTGAAAAGGACAAACACAAATAGGACGTAACAACACATAAATATATACAAACCGGTAGAGTCAATTCGCGATTCACAGCTTCCGTTCCGATTAATATTGACGCTTGGCAACTTAGATACTATTTGATTATTCGATAGCTGGCCAAAAAATAAACAGAAATCGGAATGGAGGTTGTGAATCGCAAATTAACACTATCGATCTCTAGCGAGCAAATTCCGTAAAACGGGCCGCACGGCTTTGTTGTTCACCTAAAGCTGCCTATACACACTGGGCCAGTGGAGGCCAACGCGAGTGTCGACAAAACGGCACGAGACAAAACGTAGCATCCACACACTGGCCCAGCGCAGGCCAACGCGAGCGCCGACAAAACGGCACGAGACAAAACGTAGAATCCACATCACAAAGTGTCATCACAAAACGACCCTCCACACACTGGCGTTGGCCTGCACTGGGCCAGTGTGTATAGGCAGCTTAACATTTATAGGCAATGTAGCTTATCCACTATCACAATCTAGTAACTATTTTTACTCGACTGAAAGAAGGGTTATGTTTTTGCGCGTATCTTGTTTGTTTGTAAATTTCTTTATTCCCACGTATCTTCCGAACGGCTGGATGGATTTTGACGATTCCGAAATCGTTACATTTGTCTCAATTACCCAAATATCCTTAAATTGGTATTAAGTAAAAAAAGTCAACATGGCCGATTTTTTATGCAAAATTGTAAGTAGTTGAAAAAAATAATTTGATCTTTCATATCGAGTAAGGTATCAAAATAAAGGGAATTTAAAGAGCATTACAAATATGTACATATGTTGTGTAGTTAAATGACATTTGGAATAATTAGCAGTAGGTGTCTGTAAAGTCGGTTTACTGACGATAGTTAAACGTGACAACGTCTTAAGAATTCAGTACGCTGATAGCGCGAGTAGTGATACCGCTCGACTCGGCGGGTGGCGCCCTCAGCGCTCAGCTTCGTCCGCATGGCACGGATGACGAACTAACGGTAACGGTAACGTTACATGACCTCATGTTTTGCGGGCGTGCAGCCGGCTTCACCGAATTATAAGACGTTATCACGTCAAAAAAAAAGTTGTAATGTTTAAAAAAATATTTAGTAAGTACATACTTTATTTTATCAATCTTGTTTCGGTCTTTGTAGTGTTTTTCTTATCTGTTGTTTTTTAGTCGGGTTTTATTATTTTTTTAATTGTTTATTACCCGACTGAAAGAAGGGTTATGTTTTTCGCGCGTATCTTGTATGTTTGTAAATTTCTTTATTCCCACGTATCTTCTAAACGGCTGGATGGATTTTGACGATTCAGATATCGTTACATTTGTCTCAATCACCCAAGTGTCCTTGGATAGGTATTTAATAAAAAAATCAACATGGCCGATTTTTGACGCAAACTTGAAAGTAGTTGAAAAAAGACAATTTATCTAGCATGTCGAGTAGGGTATCAAAATGAAGGGAATTTAAAGACAATTACAAAAAATATGTATCTATATTGTGTAGTTAAATGCCATTTGAAATAATTACAAGCATTTTAATTTAATAATTCGAATCATCATCATCATCATCATCAGCCGCAAGACGTCCACTGCTGAACAAAGGCCTCCCCCCTAGATTTCCACAACGAACGGTCCCGCGCAACCTGCAACCAGCGGTTTCCAGCGACCTTTGTGAGGTCATCTGTCCATCTAGTGGGAGGCCGTCCAACACTGCGTCTTCCGGTTCGTGGTCGCCACTCGAGAACCTTTCTTCCCCATCGGTTGTCAGTTCTTCGAGCGATGTGGCCTGCCCATTGCCACTTCAGCTTGCTTACTCGTTGAGCTATGTCGGCCACTTTAGTTCTTTTGCGAATATCTTCATTACGGATTCTGTCGCGCAAAGAGACTCCGAGCATAGCTCTCTCCATAGCTCGCTGTGTGACTTTGAGCTTTGTTATGAGGCCCACAGTTAAGGACCACGTCTCAGTTCCATAAGCCATCACTGGCAACACGCACTGGTTAAAGACTTTTGTCTTTAGGCATTGGGGTATTTTGGACTCAAAGATGTGTCGAAGTTTCCCGAACGCTGCCCATCCGAGTTGGATCCTTCGCTGGACCTCTTTGTCGAAGTTGGATCTACCTAATTGGATCTTTTGACCCAGGTAGACGTATTCGTCAACAACTTCGAGTGTGGTATTCCCAACAATAACCGGTACAGGTGAGACATGCACATTTGACATGACCTTCGTCTTGTCCATGTTCATCCTCAAACCAACCTGTTGGGATACTCTACTGAGGTCCCTGAGCATTGCACCGAGGTCCTCCAGCGACTCCGCCACAATGACTATGTCGTCGGCAAACCGAAGGTGAGTGATGCATTCGCCGTTGATATTGATGCCATGTCTGTTCCAGTCCAGTAGCTTGAAAACGTCTTCCAGCGCAGCAGTGAACAGTTTCGGAGATATAACATCTCCCTGTCTCACGCCTTTCTGTAGCTGGATATGTTTTGTGCACTGGTCCTGTAATCGGACAGACATTGTGGCTTTGCTGTAGATACACTTCAACACTTCGATATAGCGATAGTCGATGCGGCATCGCTGGAGAGACTGAAGCACTGCCCAGGTCTCGATGGAATCGAAGGCTTTCTCATAGTCCACATACGCTATACATAGTGGCCGATTATACTCCTCAGTTTTCTGTATAATCTGCCGGAGCGTATGTATGTGGTCTATGGTACTATAGCCTTTTCGGAAACCGGCTTGTTCGGGTGGCTGAAAGTCGTCAAACCTGCGTGCGAGACGATTCGTGATTACCCTCGAAAACAACTTATAAACGTGGCTCAGAAGTGAGATGGGTCTGTAATTCTTCAACAAGGTGTTGTCACCTTTTTTGAAGAAGAGCACCACCACACTTCTGCTCCACGCTTCTGGCGTATTACCGTCAAGTATGACGGAGTCGAACAGCTTCTGGAGGACTTTAAGTACCGGTTTTCCACCCGCTCTCAGAAGCTCAGTCGTAATTCCGTCATCGCCAGGTGCTTTGTTGTTTTTAAGTTGTTTGAGGGCCATCCTAATCTCATACAGGCTGACTTCCGGGATATCTTCGGTAAAGTGCCGGGTCAGCTTGGCTCTGGGGTCTTTTGCCATGCTAACGACAGGTTGTGCTTGTGTAGAGGTGTATAACTGTTCATAGAATTTCTCAATCTCCTCCAAAATCTCGGGCTTCGACGAGACTACGTTACCGCTATCGGTCTTCAGTTTGGCCAGCTGACTTTGCCCAAGAGACAGATTTCTTGCGAACACTTTCGAGCCTTGGTTCCGCTTGATCGCTTCTTCAATACACGAAGTATTGAAGCAACGTATGTCGCGTCGCACACAAGTAGAGATCCGTCTATTGAGCCGTCTGTATACCGTCATGTCGACCGAAGACTGCAACCGCATATCTCGCCTAACTGCCATGAGATTTAGAGTATGATCGGAGAGCTTTTGGGTTCTATTTTGGCGTCGGCTCTTATAAAATTTCCTGCCAACTGCTTGAACAGTTTCCACCAGCCTGTCGTTTATTTCGTCCGCCGTTACGCATTCATCTAAGGCTTCGAAGCGATTTTGAAGTTCGAGTTGAAAGTTATCGGGATCTTCGATTTGAGCATAATTTGGTCGGAGCGTGGACTTCATCAGACGTGATCTTTCGAACTTAATGTTTAGACTCAGCGTGCCTCTTACAATACGGTGATCGCTGCCGGTCTTAACCCTACTGATCACAGAGACATCGCTGAATATTTGCCGTTTAGTCGTCATAATGAAGTCGATCTCATTTTTTGTGGAACCATCTGGGCTAATCCATGTCCATTTTCGTTGTGGCTGTTTCTTGAAAAAGGAGTTCATCATAAAGAGGCTCTCCCTTTCCAAGAAATCAGCTAGACGTTGCCCTCTTGGGTTCCTCTGCCCACATCCGAATTGTCCCACTCTCAACTCATCACCGCTACGTTTGCCCAGTTTCGCGTTGAAGTCTCCCATCACAACCGTGAAATGTGTTGGCGAGACATGTATGGCTTTGGAGATGTCCTCATACATGGTCTCAACCTCTTCGTCGGGATGTGTCGAGGTCGGTGCGTACACCTGTATGACCTTCAATGAATACCGGTCGGTAATTTTAAGTACAAGGTACACGACCCTGCTCGACACACTCTCGATCATTATCACGTTGTTGACGAGAGACTTGCGGACTAAAAACCCGACACCCCCTTGGGATTGTTGATCTCCCTCCCGGTAGTAGAACAAGTTGCCGGATTCGAGGGTTATCCTGTCCTCGCCCTGTCTACGGACTTCGGATAACCCTATGATATCCCAGCGCAACTTGTCCACTTCTTCTTCCAGCTCCACAATCTTTTCGTCAGCCCTCAAAGTCCGTGCGTTAAACGTTGCCAGGTCGAGTCGTTGGGTTTGGTGGCGGGGCGTCTGCCGGGGATTCTTCGCACCCCATGCTCCACCGGAACCAAGGCTGCCACCAGCGCCTGGAATAGCAGAGCCGCCGGGGACTAGGGGCCGTTTCTTTATTGTGTTCTTCATAGGGGGGGTATTTGCCATAGTCACCACGCTTGGCAGGCGGGTTGGTGACCGCGGAGCCAGCCCTTTGCACCGATGACGCCGCTGCCCGTCACCGGTCTGGTCAATTTAGGACTGGCTTTTAAATGGTTATACCGCCATTGGTTCGGTCGTCAGAGCCTCGTTAGTTGGCAGCAGGGTGTACCACGCGCAGGAGAGGTTGACATTTGGGGAAGCTAGATGTTTAGTGCTTCCCCCTTACACCCCGAATAATTCGAATAAATTAGTTGAAAATTTTACATAATATTCTTAGTGAGTAATTTCATTTCTGTTTTGTTTGACACGCCATCGATACGTTTTCGCTGTCATGATAATTATATCGGTGTTTATTTGTTTATTTCGTAAACATGTTTATTTTTGTCAAAAAATCGTATCGATTATGAAGTCCTGTTAATATTTTCGATTTTTCGAGTTGACCTCAGCCCTAAGGTAATGGTATGAAACCGGAACAGAATTCGTAAATATATAGTCAAAGTACAAACTAACTTATTATTTTCCCCGATTTATTCTTAATCAAATAATCTTTACGTGTCCATATTATGAGTTTTAAATAATAAAATAATAACCTATCATACGCATTGTTTTCAGGCAATAAATGTTAAAAGTACTTGTGCTGAAATTCTACGTCTCCCTTTCGACCAATGCACGTGCAACCAACCAAGAGTGGATCCAGTTTTGAGTTTTGGCGCCAGGAGGGGAACAAGGAACAACCACCGTTATTGATAATACAAAATTTGTAAATTTCTTATATATTATCTAGTTACTTCGAAAACCGTTTATTATAGACACAGATTTTGTGGGTAGGTACCTAGTAAGTATATATTACTTTGGTGTGGTATTATGGTTAACATCAAATAGTTAGGTACCTACCTAGTAGGTACCTACCAGCAAAAGCGCTGGGTGGAGTTGAGCGATATAAACCATAAGATGTGCCCTCTCAAACTTCAGGCGCACGGAATTATGTCATCGTTGGGAAGAGTGAACTCACTCTCCGTTCTAGTCTGTTGGAGGAAACGGTGAACACCGGACGTTTTTACCTATCACTATTCGTTGTCAATAACCAAAATAAGTAGAACCGCAATATACCTTGCCGCTAACGAGTAGCGATTCTAGGGGTCAAGTAGACTGGTGGTGTGTAAATCACTAAGGTATACGCTAGATTCACAGACGCAGTTTATTACCAATTTCAAGGTGCTTAGGGCACATCTGTGGTATTGATCGATGGACCGCACACGATGTACGGTTTAGAACTCAGAAAAGCTCACAAATTATGATTTTGCCAAAGAGGTTCTTAATCTAAAGATTTTACAATTCTGGATGCTGTCAAGAGGACGGTCTAATTGGTTCAGTTTTTTGCACCTCACAAATAGGTACTTACTTACAATAAATTTGAATAATTTTTTTTTACCCACTTTTATTTACTCGACAAATATTTTTTTTTTAATAAAGAGTGACGAGACGAGCAGGACATGTGCCTGATGGTAAGCAACATGCCTACCACATAACAACACCGTGACACGCAGCTAATGGAACATGAAGAGCCCAAATCATTACCTATCACTGCACTGCGCTCGTCACCCAGAGATCTAAGTTGTTTTATCTCTAAGCCCTGTAATTTCTCTGGAAACATTACCCTTCAAATCGGAACACAGTAGGTAATGTTTGCACATTACTGCTTGGCGGTAGAATAACTGGCAAAGGTGTGGTACTTCCCCAGGCGATATTATATATTATATATTGTATCATTATATTTTTATTATTGGTGACCCCCTCAGAATCTGAGTCTGCCAACGCGCCTGTAGTGTATGTAGTTATAGTCACACTGAAACGCCATGAAAAATGTGGCTAATGTGCTTTTGATGTTATCGAAGAAAGTGTAATAGCGTCCGTATTTTTCTATAGAAATTAATGATGTGACGACGGTGTGACGAATGACCGCGGTGGGAACCGTAGCCGGTAAAATAAAACTTTTTATTCGTGTGGTCCCAAAATCAAACTCGGACTTGTGTTCACAGAAGCAATAGGTTTTACCTTTTACCCATGGAGACAAATAAAATTGCAGTCTTTTAATATTACGAAAGTATTTCACAGACTTCCTTTATAATAATTGTTTATTTTAGCAGGTAGAGAAGTCTGAAAAAGTTTTTAATTACTCGTTTTCTGTGACGTAATGAGCGTTTTCCCATAATCACAGAATAATGTTCTATTTAACTCAACAATAAGAAGCAGTGCGAATCACATCGTGATATTAATTAAAATCTCATGGCTTCCCCTTAATTAAGTGGTAGTAGTCCCTTGTCCCAAGGGAAATGGTGACACTGGCAGTACCAAGTCACACTAACTTTAACACTTCTGTAGAACTATGTCACTATACGATTGTATTGGTATGCCAGTTCTGGTTTCAAATTATATTATTGATGTTAATGTGACAAAGTACTAACACGGTAGTAAGCTCCCCACATAAAGTATTCATGGGTGGAAACCGGGTAATAGCGGCAGTTTAGCAAGCGTTGGAGAGAGTAACTACTGTTTATTCTGTTGGTAGTCTCAAAAGAGACAATGAGTGATTAAATAAAAGGGGTAAGTAGGTAGGTACATCAAAGTAGATATGTAACTCTTTGAATCACTTCTTATAAGGTTACGCACAACACCCATAGGTACTAATGGGGCGTTTTCCAGATGAAGATAGACTTGTCAAAAATAGTTCTAAATTTTGTCAAGTGTGGCACCACTGTTTGTTTTTGTGAAATTTCTCTAACAAAATGGAACATTGGCGCCACTTATGGTGAAATTGGGAACTGTCTTTGACAAGTCTATCTTCATCTGGAAAACGCCTCATTGGGACGAATTAAATTAAAATTGAAAGGGACGTGAAGGACACTACCTTCTCATTATTATCCTCGGAGACCTCGGAGAGCTCAAGAACCGATGCCCCGAGGTCGAATTTTATCATTACGCCCTCGAGCGTGACCAACCGCAGAAGATGGCCTTATGGAGCCTCCCAGAGGGCACCGAGCCGGAGAGGACCCCCCCGGCCGGTTAGCCGGAGGTAGGAAGAGGAGGAGGGGCAGGAGGACGAGGGCTACAAGGACTCTCCTGCAGCAGTGTCCACACTGCTGCCGCAGTACGAGAGAGGTACCCTTCCCCGACCCGCGGCTAGGGCCCACACCGCAGCCTCCACCGGGCTTCGGGCCTCAGATGTGGGGCCAAAACGCAGCCGCTACTAGCGCCGCATGCCCACTCCCACTCCCAGCAGTGGGATTACCCGCGTACGGCCCACTCGGAACCCAGGTCGGCATGTTGATCTGGGATATCCTGAGAGGCGCGTGCGCAGCGGCGCCCGAGGGCGAAGACGCCGAAGCACCCGTATCTAGAGCGATGGCAGCCGTCATTCATTCCCTATACCTATGGACAGACGGCGCCGTCGCATACAACAAGTTGTTGTATTATATATTTACCCGGGGTCACCCGGTTTTAAGTGTTGTTGACAACAACACTTAAAACCGGGTGACCCCGGGTAAATACTCGAATCTTCCCTGGTGCCTTGACTCCAGGAGCCACCCCGGTAATGAGGGAATCCTCGAAGCCGGCTCCCAGACGTTCCCTTATAGGGAAAAGAAAGATCACAACGTTGCGTTACGTTGCGCACCTGAAGCCAAACTCGCTGTGACCACCTTGGGGACCAACAAGCAAGTGTGTGGCGGACGCAGTCAAGACCCTTAGTCCTCCGCGACGGGCCCGATGTTCGATTCTGCCGCCTACCACCACCCATCTCACAGAGGACAGGGATTACGGAGCACCGATACACCGGCATTTTTCTTTTCCTACAGCCCCACTACGTCCGCCTTCACATGTTGTCGACCACGCAAAGTCAAGGTGGGCAGGGAGACGGCGCACCCCCCTATCCGGCACGCCTTACCTCTACCACAGTATAAAGAAATACTACCGGTAGTTCATGGTCTTTAATCTTGGGAGAAACAAGGAAACAACGATAATGTCTAGACACGGGTAGGGTTGTCGCAATTTTAAAAACGTGGCACCAAAATAAAATTAAAACATACGGAAGACCCTGCCCTGAGCCACGCTCCTGCAATACTAACATTGTAATGTAAGCAATGCAGGAGCGCGCTTCCCGCGTCTCACCCCGCACGCCCTGCATGTTTGCCCCGTATAGACTGCTTCGTCGAACGACCGGAACGACTGTATGATAAATCAACGATGAAAATGAACTGTATGAAAAATGTACGATTCAAATTTAATGCGGAATGACAATCCTTATCTCATTTCTTTTTCCATCCCTGCCATTCTAAACCAAGGGCGGCAACCTTTTAGGAGCCATGGGCCACATGTAACATTAAATGTAGACAGAAGCGGGCCGCACTTCTAAAATTTTGTTATTCATTTGCACAATAACTCATTTTGATAAAAAAGGTAGAGAATTAATAAAATTAATAAATTTCTGCAGATGTATAGGCAGAGGCACCTAGATAAATATTTTTTATTTTTAGTGTTGGTGCAGGCCGCGTGCCGACCCCCGTTCTAAACAGATAAGACAAAAACCGAGATGTTTGATTCGATGTCAAGATCAATACGATGCGATGGTTTTGTGAATCAGGGTACTGGTCGCATCGTCATCGGCTCGGAGCCCAAAGACGAGCAGCCCCACTTCCTGCTGTAATGATCTAATGACAATGGACTGTTACTATGTCACTACTAGTGCCCTGAACTTTCACCCACATAGTTTCCGTCCCCGTTATTTCAGGATGAAAAGTAGACTTAGTGCTTTTCAGACTATAAATACAATTTAAAAAAATATTTGTCTCAGTCTCAGTTTGTAAAAGTCTCGGTCTTGTTGGTCTTGGTATAGTAACCAATGCTTCTCTTGATAATTATTCGAATTTTGTATGAGTATAGGTATAACAGCGCTGCAGTTGCTTGTATGCGACGCTCGGAGATACGATTGTTCATGGAAGAGACTAACTGTTCTGAGAGAGGAGTCTTTAGATAGGTATCCTAGCTTTCGAATCATAAAACGCAATGTAATTATGTTCCACATTTACTAAACCAGTATCTCACTCACTATCACAAACAAGTTGCTGACCACTGCCGCCCAATCTCGTAAATCTGGAACGGCATCTCGTCATAATTATTATGCTTCGAGATTGATCCCGAAACATTATGCGGGATCTCGCGAGATCGGGATCGCATTCCCTAATCGTAAGTTGAATCCTGCATACACCACTGAGTATTTTTTCATGTATCTACTGATGTACCTACCGACGAGTTCGTCAACACTACTGGCTATTACGAAACATCGCGAGGAAACCGGCAGCTTCCGTGAATTACATCTTTCGAGAACATATGTCAGCCGCCAACCTGCACATGGCCATCGTACTGGATTATGTCCTTACTACATGACACTATGACAGAAACCGTTTTTTGACTTGTGTAGGTAATAAGCTTTATTAGCTTGGGTAAATGTACGAAATACGATGATTAGTGTCTAAATATAATGTGCGTTACAAGTTTAAGCTGAACGAACATGGAGCTAGAGCTGGAACAAGAGCATTCTTTCTCAATCTTTTAGTGTAAACGAAAGATCGTTCTTAGCGTTTTCCATATTATATATTTCATAGAATCTTTGCGAACGCAAACAAAACAACGAAAGAATGTTCTACGTTTGTTTACACCAAATGAATTTGATACAGTGGGGATAGAATGAGCATTCGCTCGTCTGATGTAAATCGGCCTTTACAAATAACTTATTCGTGTAAATATTATATTTATATATATTTTATAAACTTGACATTGTTTTAGTATGTTGCATTGAACACAACTTTTTCTCATTTCAAAAATAGCTCTCATTGAAATCGTGCTGACGTAGCAACCATATCTGCCATATTAAATAATGCATCCCATTAATATTACCATAATCTCAATGTAACGACATCATTGCAAACAATATCTCTGCGAATTAATCAAAGTTTGAAACAATTTAAATATTGATTTAACTCCAGTAAGTAGGGAGGGGGCGCGCGGCGGGCGGAGGGCAAATGTTTGCGGACGGCAAACAGCAATATCGCTGCGCCTCTCGGCTATGGAATCGGTAACATGGGAGTAAAAGTATTCCATCTTGTGACCACAAATCACAGAACTGAGGACTGATCGGAAACGCTGAGATTGGGCGTATCACATAGAACGATAACGCTAACGATATCGGAAGATCTACCGCTTCACTAAATATGTCTTAAGCATCGAAATAAACCAACAGATGTGTCCCGAGCACCTTGAAATTGGTAATAAACTGCGTCTCTGTGTGAATCTTTAGTGGTTTACGAACAACCAATCTACTTGACCCCTAGAATCGCTAGAGGCGCGATATGCTGTGGTTCTACTTATTTTTGTTGTTGACAACGAATAGTGATAGGTACTCGTATAAACGTCCGGCGTCCACCGCTTCCTGCAACTGACTAGAACGGAAAGAGTGAGCTAACTCTTCCCAACGATAACATGATTCCGTGCGCCCTGAAGTTTGGGAGGGCACATCTTTGTATTGAGATCGTTGGTCTTAAGCACTTATTACACTTCAAAGCTCGAAAGCTACGAATATTAAAAACAACATCGTATCATAGTTGACGTTTCAAAGACTCGAACGAAGACGTTGGACTCTAGTTTTGTTATAAGAACTTCTAGGATGTGGAATGAGTTACCTGAGGGGGGTTTTCCCAATGATTACCTACAATCTTGAGGTCTTCACATCGAGAGTGAATCGGTTTCTTCTATAACAAGCACGCTCCGTCGTAGACCGCATCGTCGCTTAACATCAGGCAACATGGCGGTCCAGTGTAAACCTATAATACTTAATTAAAAAAGCAGTACATAAAAATGTAGGTACTCGTTTCCTTTTTGGACTTGGATGATTTTTTTTGAGCGTACAAAAATAATCACCGCTTTTCTTGAATGATACCTACCTAATGATACTGATAACTTCAGTATCTAATAAATTCACTGTTTACAAAATGGTTGGTTTGTGGAATGTCACATATCTGCGAAAGAAGTTTCCTTGGTGAGTATCGGTGTCCAAGGTGTACGATTGCTAGTAAATTACCACAAGTCACAGATCAGGGGACTGATTGGGAGCTCTGGGATTGAACTTAGCAGCATTTAGTATTATTTTGAAGAAACATCAAGTTAAAAAATATTGTTAGGAAACCGATATTTACCAAAAAAACATTTTTCGCAAATATATGTCCACAAACCGTCGATCTAAATAGCGTTGATGAATTTGGTACGTGCTGAAGTTACCCATTTAAATATTAGTACCTGGGTCGAAGTAACTATTTTCTGATCTGTGCCTGGGTGACCGAGCTTTGCTCGGTTTAAACACTGAATATACTTAGATACCTACAGATAAAGAAAGGGCTCCCAGTAATAGATTTTCTCAAAAAAAAATAAGGAACTTGAAAAAAAACCAAGTACCTAGCCGTCTGAATTCGAACCCGGATCTACCTTTTCGTGACCACCCAATTTTCCGTCTGAGCTATTATACTGACGCGCCCCGCGGCGAAACTTACATACGCCCTACATACATAATTTCATGAAAATCGTTCGAGCCGTTGCCGAGATTCAGATTCTATATATATATATATATACAAGAATTGCTCATTTAAAGGTATAAGATTATCACTCGGGAAAATTTTCTTGGGGATCTAAAAATCTGCGATCAATCATCATCATCCGGAAAAAGTAAATATTTGTTAATAGGTAGCAGTGCCGGATCTAGGGGGGGGGGGGGCAAGCCGGGGTCCGTGCCCCGGGCGCCAAGTTCAGGGGGGCGCCAAAACTCGCCTTTAATAGACAAATGTGCAACTCAAAAACATTGACTTAAATTTGACCACAGAAAAATATATATCGGCATAAGCACACTGTTCTTTTCCTGTGATAATATCAATTCGAATGATACCCAGCGGGCCTCTTAAGAACATTCATCGACATTTTTTTTTCATTTTGATAGGCAGTTTATAATTTCGATATTGGACAATGGTCAATTTAACCGACATCCACAATAGAACACAAGCCAAAATAACAGAAGGAATGAGCTGGATCATGATGAGTACGTCCATTGACCCCCCCCCCCCCCCCCAAGTAAAGAAAGAAAAATAAGAGATAAGTAGGTGGGGGCGGCATTTTTCAGATATTGCCCCGCCTAAAAAATTTTGAAGATCCGGGGCTGATAGGTAGGTAAGTTTTATTTCAATAATTACAATCGTCATATTGACGAAACTTTATTGGTCAGTTTTAAGATATGATTAATATACCTCTATCCGATTAATGTTATAAATGCGAAAGTTTGTGAGTATGAATGTTTGTTATTTTTTCACGCAAAAACTACTGAAGCGATCTGGATGAAATGATCTAAATAGCGTTGATGAATTTGGTACGTGCTGAAGTTACCCATTTAAATATTAGTACCTGGGTCGAAGTAACTATTTTCTGATCTGTGCCTGGGTGACCGAGCTTTGCTCGGTTTAAACACTGAATATACTTAGATACCTACAGATAAAGAAAGGGCTCCCAGTAATAGATTTTCTCAAAAAAAAAAAAGGAACTTGAAAAAAAACCAAGTACCTAGCCGTCTGAATTCGAACCCGGATCTACCTTTTCGTGACCACCCAATTTTCCGTCTGAGCTATTATACTGACGCGCCCCGCGGCGAAACTTACATACGCCCTACATACATAATTTCATGAAAATCGTTCGAGCCGTTGCCGAGATTCAGATTCTATATATATATATATATACAAGAATTGCTCATTTAAAGGTATAAGATTATCACTCGGGAAAATTTTCTTGGGGATCTAAAAATCTGCGATCAATCAACATCATCCGGAAAAAGTAAATATTTGTTAATAGGTAGCAGTGCCGGATCTAGGGGGGGGGGGGGCAAACCGGGGTCCGTGCCCCGGGCGCCAAGTTCAGGGGGGCGCCAAAACTCGCCTTTAATAGACAAATGTGCAACTCAAAAACATTGACTTAAATTTGACCACAGAAAAATATATATCGGCATAAGCACACTGTTCTTTTCCTGTGATAATATCAATTCGAATGATACCCAGCGGGCCTCTTAAGAACATTCATCGACATTTTTTTTTCATTTTGATAGGCAGTTTATAATTTCGATATTGGACAATGGTCAATTTAACCGACATCCACAATAGAACACAAGCCAAAATAACAGAAGGAATGAGCTGGATCATGATGAGTACGTCCATTGACCCCCCCCCCCCCCCCCCAAGTAAAGAAAGAAAAATAAGAGATAAGTAGGTGGGGGCGGCATTTTTCAGATATTGCCCCGCCTAAAAAATTTTGAAGATCCGGGGCTGATAGGTAGGTAAGTTTTATTTCAATAATTACAATCGTCATATTGACGAAACTTTATTGGTCAGTTTTAAGATATGATTAATATACCTCTATCCGATTAATGTTATAAATGCGAAAGTTTGTGAGTATGAATGTTTGTTATTTTTTCACGCAAAAACTACTGAAGCGATCTGGATGAAATGTCGTCTATTAACGTGACCAGAAGTCTCATTTTCAACGGGACTGTCCCTTTTTGAAATATACGAGTCCCAGTGTCCCTGAAACTAATTTTCGAACGCAAGGTCGAGTTTTATATTTTTTTTTATTATATTACCTCTTTATATATTTAAGTTTTTTTTTAATTATTCGCCCAGCTACAATTTATTAAGTCTAGGATAATGAGTAGTAATTTATATCTAACTTAAATTGATACATAGTTCATATATATATAAGAATATGTCCATCAGCACTTTTCTTAATGACTCTATTAAGCGGAAGTCACATATTTCACTTGACTTAGTTACAATATTTAAGGCGAATTAACAAAAAAGCCGAGAGTAACATTTTTGCTTAAAATGTAGTACCTATTTAATTTTAAAACTTTGTTCCTCTGATAAATATAAATGCAACTTAATATTTTGGGTAAGTACCTATGTTTTTTATTCGTAAGCTAACTTTTTCTGCCTAAATTAAAACTTTAAAAAAGGTTTTTTTTCATCAACTACCGTTTCATTGATCTTGATAAATTAATGTTACGTTTTGAGTACAACATACAGGGTCATATTATACACAGATAAATAACGACACAAGCTGATTTTCATCTCAGGATAATTACGGGATCAGGAACTCATTCATATATGGTCGTAAATCTGAAGCTACTTCTAAAGAAAACTTAAATTTAATTCATTACAAATTTATTTTTTACATAAATCCATGTTTCTACAAACTCATGGTGCTTGGCAGTTCATCTAAAACGCGGCCCAATATGTTAATGACGGATTCGCGCTACGAATGCTGATGTGTTTATCGTTCGGCTTACGCAGTGTTTAACTTTTTCAATATAGCTGTCTCAGGGGCGATTACAAAGAAAACGCAAACTTGTTTTTTATAAAACAGAGATAGGTATTAGGCAGCCGAGTAGTAAATCTTGATCCAAATGTAAATTTACATATATAGTTCTCAATTACGACAAAGGTCGCGCTATGTCAATGTCCAAGGTCAATGTTTCAGTTTGGGATATTTCTCTAACATAATCGTTTTTCTCTGAAAAATTTAACAATTAACTTCAATAAAAAACCGCGTCGTTAAATATAAATCAAATCTAACCTATCGTAGGTTATAATCTTATAATCTCTCGTAATTACAAACTAACGGTTTTTAGGGTACCGTAAAACGTAAAAACGGAACCTTTATAGATTCGTCATGTCTGCCAGTCTGTCTGTCCGTCCGTATGCCACTTTTTACCGATAATATGAGAACTATATTGTTGAAACTTAGTAAGGATGAGAGTATAAGATGTATTCTGTACACCGCATCAAGATTTTTATAACGATATATAAATATAGACCACGAAAATATAGAAAAAACAATCGATTTTGGAGTTACTTAGATAGATACTTAGAAACTCAACATTTTTTTTTCATCATACCCATACATGTGGAATATCTTTGGATAATAGAATAGATATGGATTTGCGCGAGAAATAGGTACTTCCAAAGTGGTAAAATGTCCCCCCCCCCTGTAACTCCTAAAATAAGATAATGATAAAACTAAAAAAATATATGATATACATTACCATACAAACTTCCAACGAAAATTGGTTTGAACTCGATTGACAGGCAGACATGACGAATCCATAAGGGTTCCGTTTCTACGTGTTACGGTACCCTAAAATCACACTTTATTTTGAACTAGAAGCTTATGGATACTCCGGGATAATAAAATAAATTATATTTATTAGTTGATGATTGCGGGTAGGAGGCCGCCAACAAACAATTATCCTCCGAGAAATATTTTTGTTTTTATTTGTTTTTCCAACGTTTTTCTTATTACTCTGGAAAAGTTTCGAAAAAGGCGGTCTCAGTTAGTCAGAACATATATCAGTTATCGTTAGAAGAAAAGTGCACGAAGAAAGAAAATAAAATTATTGTCATCACTAACCGCTATCAGTTTGAAAGGAGTCTTGTTGAGGGATCGCTTGGAAAAGTATATTTTCGTGACGTGATCGTAACCAGAAGTGTCGTGTGCCTAACAGTGCTTAACTTGTCAAAGGCCTGCAGTGAAAAGAGAAAATACGGAAAATTTCCTGTTTCTCCGTTGTAATTTTACGCGTGGCGCCATCTTTGATTTGGGTGCCGCACTAAGTCAACTTTTACAATACTTCGATTCCTGATGTCGACATTTTACTCGTTCGGAAGCACACAGTTCAGAAGTTTTCTTGCAGTGACGATAGAGGGAGCAGCCTGTCCGAGCGGAGGGTGACACAAATCATTATTAATTGTATTTACCCAGCAGCGGAAAGCAAGGAGGACCTCAACTGAAAAAAAAAAGTCTTTCAGTAGTTTGTCTTAAAATCCATGATTGTGCTTGTTGTTTAGTTTAAATATTTAACACAATTATTATAATAACTATTACATCGCGGTAGTGTGCATTTTAATTTTGTAATTTTTATTTTTTGAATTTATTTATGTGACATTCTGTAATTGCCATATATTTCTGCAGTAATCAATATGTTATGTTGTTCTTGTTGAATTTTTGATATTATGGTACTTTAGTGATCATTTGTATTGTTATAAAATAAGTCCCGTTAATATCTATTCTAAGTTTTGTGATATCGTTTTTGTTCGGTTTTTGTGTTGTATATATACAATTTATACATCGTATGTGCTAAGCGAAGTGCATAGTTATTGATTTGCTTTTCATTGAGTAAGAGACTATTTTAAATTCTAAACTCAATAATCGTTCGTTTGCTCAAGTGACATGATTTTACTGTATTTCGTTTTATGTTGTTCAATTATTCATTATTCAATAGAAGGCCTGAATTGTGTTCTAACGATAATTCTCAAATTTTTATTTAATTTTTAATGAATAATTATTTTTGTAGAATCTATTGGAATTTTAGAAATTTGGATATAGGACATTTGACTATATGTTTTTTTTTTTTAGGAATTTTATTTGATATAGGAATTGGACTATATATTTTATTTGATATAGGAATTTTGGCTATTTATGTGTAATTTGAATAACAGTCTGTTCTAGAACTTGTTACTGTTTTAATTGTAATATTTAAGATTTTTGTGTGACTCGTTCAATTATGACTAGTCTCCCACGCGCGCCATGTCCTTATTGTCCCGACTCAGGCAAGCTATACAGCGTGCCGCACGGGCTCCGCGTCCACATTGGCCGGATGCACAAGGGGAGCTCTTCCCAGGATCCCTCTTTGGGCCCCATTGCAGCTTCTCTGCCATCCACTCCTTCATGTGCTCAGGTGGCGCCCTCAAGCACCGGAACTTCAACGGGTTTAAAGCTGGGAGATTTGGCTTCCCTCAAGCATAAGACGCGGGTTCTCAAACACGTGCCAAAGGGTGCGAGATGTCTTGCGGCTGGAAAATTGGCGACTTTGATTGACAGTTGTCTGGAATCAAATGGCGTGGAGGACTGGCTGTCTTTGCTGTCGTTTGCGTTCACAGCCTTGCGGTTGCCGGATCTAAGTGACAAAAAAGTTTCTCTTACGGCAAAGGTTAAAGCTAACATTGAAAATGTCTTAGCTGATTTCTCAGTTGAGGATATACCCTCGAAACCGCCATCATTGTATAGGGCGGTAACGAACAAAGTCTACGACGGTGATATAAAGGGCGCAGCGCGTTTGCTTACTTCAGACTGCTCCTTTGCACCTTTCACTCAGGATACGTATACCACTTTGAGAGAGAAGCATCCCATTTCTCCGGGACCACCTAACATTCCCCCCGCTCCTGATCCAGCGTTTCCTGGGCTAAGCGTGGATTCTGAGAGGGTGTTGATAGCCCTTCAATCTTTTGGAAGGGGTTCGGCATCGGGGTTAGATGGGCTACGCCCAGAGCATCTGCAGGAATTGGTTTCGCCTTCGGCCGGCGATAACGGGCCAAGGCTGTTGGAGTGCCTAACCAGACTCTGCAATTTTCTACTGAAGGGACGCCTTAACAAGGAAATTTGTCCCTATTTGTATGGGGGCACTCTGTGCGCTCTTCGGAAGAAGGACGGGGGTGTTAGACCCATAGCGGTTGGCAACACGTTTCGTCGACTCGTGGCCAAACTCTGTTGTCGAGCTGTTAGGGACTCAATGGCAGAGTACTTACAGCCCCATCAGTTGGGTTTTGGTACTCGACTTGGCTGTGAGGCTGCTATTCACGCGACCCGTAGTTTTGCTATGCGTGAGGGTAGCACTGACGTTATTCTTAAGCTTGATATTAAAAATGCGTTCAATAGTGTAGACCGGTCCGTTTTTTTGTCAGAGATAAAATCTTTGGCTCCTGTCATTTATCCATTCCTACACCAATGCTATTCGGATCCTAGCAACTTATTTTTTAACAATAGTTGCATAATCTCTCAGGCAGGGGCACAGCAAGGGGATCCTCTCGGTCCTTTGGTTTTCAGTGTGGCGATCCACAAGGCAATTACCTCGCTCCAGGCACCTCTTAATATTTGGTATTTGGACGACGGTACTATCGGAGGAAGTCCAGATGCCGTTGAGAGGGATGTGAAGATCCTTTTCCCGGCACTTAAACAGCTGGGTTTGGAAATTAATTCTGCTAAGTGCGAGTTCTTCTCTTGCAGCAGAACGGCGGAGGAATCCAGCAAAAGGTTTGCCGCTGTCATACCGGGACTTAGGATAATGGATCTGAGTTCCTTCAGTCTCTTGGGTGCTCCCATTTTTCCGGAGGGTGTGGCTGACTGTTTGGAGGATAGAACCCGGGTGATGATGTCACTAGCCACCCATTTGAAACATCTTCCTGCACATGTCGCGACTGTACTTCTAAGGAGTTGTTTGGCGATGCCCAAGATGACTTATCTTGTCAGAGCAACCCCATGTTGGAGGTGCCCTGAGGGGTTGTCGCGCTTCGACGGTGCGTTGAGAAGTCTTCTGGAAGACATACTTAACGTACAGCTCGATGACCAGCAATGGTGTCAGGCCAGTTTGCCTGTTCGGTTCGGGGGTTTGGGGGTTCGTCGACTACTGGAGACCGGTCCTGTGGCTTTCGTCGCCTCGTCGCACGGAGTTGCGAAGCTTGTTACTAGCATCTTGTTTCATAATGGTAGCTTGATTCGCATTCCGTATGCCGAGGAGGCATTTCAGTTATGGTCATCTCTGTGTCCAGGTGTCGGCGCGCCGGATAAGCCAATGGTTCAGAGGGCTTGGAGCGACTCGGTTTGCGAGGGACTATTGTTGCAGCTGAAAGCGGATGCCTCAGGGGCAGATTTGGCCCGTTTAAATGCTGTAGCGAGGCCTGAATCGGGGGCATGGTTACATGCTTTACCCTCTCCACACTTGGGCACCTTAATGGATGACGATTCGTTGAGAGTTGCGGTGGCTCTGCGGCTCGGTTGTATCGTCTGTGAACCTCATAGCTGTGTCTGCGGGGCCAAAGTCGAGGGTAACGGTCACCATGGCCTCAGCTGCACTCGATGCATGGGTCGCAGACCGAGACATCATGCTATCAACGACATCCTGAGGCGGGCTCTTGTGTCGGCAGAGATACCCAGCATTTTGGAACCCGCTGGACTATCGCGCTCGGATGGCAAGCGACCTGATGGCCTTACTTTGATCCCATGGCAGAGGGGACGCTGTCTCGTGTGGGATGCAACGTGTGTAAGCACGTTTGCATCCTGCCATCTCGCCGCTACCGAGCAAAGTGCCGGCGCAGGAGCGGAGGCGGCTGCCAGAGCCAAGCACCTCAAATACTCGTGTTTGGGGTCGGCGTATGATTTCGTCCCGTTTGCCGTTGAGACTGCAGGGCCGTGGTGTGCAGAGGCTCGAAAGTTTATGCTGGACCTCGGACGGCGTTTGCGTGAAAGAGGGCGCGATTCCCGGGCAGGCTGGTATCTGGTTCAGCGGATTTCCATGGCGATTCAGCGGGGCAATGCGGCCAGTATTATGGGGACCTTTGAGCGACACTCGGCGCGTGGGGGAGTTTTTATTTGACCAGTAACATGATTTGTCTTGTTACGTGCTTTGGTATTATTGTTTTTTTTTCTGTGTCGACTTTGTGTTGTATAAAATTGAATGTGTTTAAATGAAATAAATGATTATATTTATTAGTAAGTTAGTATCCTTGAGAACCAGAATTTAGAAACATATTTGGAATCAGTCCAATAATTTTTTAACTTAGGTTCTCTTTTAAAGACAAACGAAAATAAAAATCTTTACGCTTTACAATAGGTATTAGTATAAGTTGTTGACGGTAACCGAGAAAGACATGCGGCTTGAGGTGCAAATCAAACATCCTACACAGTCCAAAAATAAAACTAAAATCCTACTAATAATTATAAAAGTCAATGTATGGATGTTTGTTGCTCAATCACGTCCTAACGTATAATTTGAAACACGGATATTTGGATTATAGTCATAGGATACTTTTTATCCCGGAAAAACAATGGGAACGGAAACTACGTGGGTAACACCGCGGGGCGCTGCTAGTGTATAATAAAATTAGCCTCCTTATAAAATAATCTTTCAGATCTAATCAGGCAAACATTTTGATAGTCTGGCATTGTTTCTTTCCGTGTAAAACGAATCATAATTCCGTGTAAGTTAAGTTGTAACTTAGATACGGCACCGTGTTACAAACTGTAATATGCCAGCGCTCTGTATTACTGATTATTTTAAAAGCCCGGTAACTCAATAGTAATTAGCAACACTCAGTCATCAACGAGATTCGTCAAAGTCAATTACTGTCCCACCAGCGAGGGCTCTAATAACAAGATGACAATTACGGAGTTCTAGTCCGCGTCAGTTCAGCCCATAAGTCTTCATTACACTGCTGGCTTCGCGAAACTTCGATGCGAACGAACGATGATCCTTAACGATGTCCCCCTCGATTTTATCGCTTAGTGAGCTTAAAACTGCATCTCATCGGCCCTCTATCGGGTTCTAGAGCTCTTTGTTGTTCTTTTGTTTTATAGACTCAATTTTTATCTCTACTAAAATCCTTGTTAGGTACTTGGTTGCTTTGTTTTTGAAGTGAACATTTCTTTAGGCGTATTATTATCTTATGGGTTCGCGTCAACGACATGTTAATGTAGCGGCGTAGCGTCGGAGCGGCTGCGGAGCAGTGGAGCGATACGTGTACGTTAGACGCTTTTTGAGTGGGTGATAACAAAGTTTCACTTCCAGCGGCTGTTCCTATAACCGACAATTTATTTTATGTATCTAATAAAAAATTACGATTAGTTTATGTTTGTTTGTTAAATTGGCGCAGCGCAGAGTAGGTGTAGATAAACTAAAATGGTTCATCATCATCAACAGCCCACAAAATGTTCCTGGAACTCGGGGCCTTCTCTCGCAAGGAAAGAGTTAAGGCCATAATCCACCACGCTGGCTCAGTGCGGATTGGTGGATGACACATGACTTTGAAAGATTCTAGGTACATGTCGGTTTCCTCACGATGTTTTCCTTCAACGTTTTAAGTTAGTGGCATTACGCACATGACTTCGAAAAGACAGTGGTGCGTGTGGGGTTTGAACTCGGGCTCACTGGATCGGCAGGCGCCAGCGCCGTTCTCCCGACTAGACCAGCCGTAACTTTCCGTAGTCGTAACTTCTTCGTAGTCGTAACTAAAATGGTTACATTGACTAAATTAAGTAAGTACTATTATTTATTAATAATGAAATATAGTTTCATTACATGTTTCGCGATATGCTAACACTAAAATATAATATTACGAGTATGAGTATTTCTTAAATATCAAATCGAACCTTTTTTTTTCAAGAACTCTAACTGTTAAATATTTTTATTATGTGGTTTGGTTATACGTATGTGCTAACCTACATAAATATTTGCAGAGTGTTAAAAGCAAAATTTAAATCCAATATGTCACTGTAGTAATTTACGAAGTCCTCATTAAAAGTGAGGTATCATTAGGGAGAGACAACGGGATTGAGTTACCTATTAACGCTATGAAAATTTACTCATCTTTGTTTCGCTTAAATTATGTAAATTTGGGTGTAAATTCTTGCAATAGTTTTTATATTATGAATAAATCTAATAATAGCAGCGCCCGCGGTTTTATCCGTACAGTTCTCGCTATTTTTTCGGGATAAAAAGAAGCCTATGTCTATGCTGGTATTATTTGCAATGGACGTAAGTTAAGGGCTCTAAGTTATAAAGTATACTTAACTGTACTATTATCATAAGACCATATGTTCACTTAGTGGAAAATAAAGATTCGTCTTTGAATCTGTCTTTTTTGTATTTTTGTAAATTGTGATCGTTATTTAAAATGTAGAGTCCGGCTTAGACATTTTTAGGAAACAGAACACACAAAAGACGAATGGAAGTTTTTGCTGTATAAAACATCGTGTCTGTGTCCTAATAAAGCCTTTTTCAAAACATTTTAACGAAAGTAATACGCGGTAATGCGGTGTACCTGCGTCTTCCGCGTGAACAGGCATGATTCATCACGGTCCATTCACGGGGATCTCTGGATTCAAACAGTTTACATAGTGATGGGACATAGCGCTGAACAAACTCATAAAATTACCTTCACTATGGGACATTTAGGAAAAACGTAATTATTTTTCTTCGAAAAAGGGACTAACTGACTGCAATTTTAAAGTTAATCCCACATTAAGTCTACTAGTTTTAATTAAATACTTAAGAAACTATGTTTCCAATGACGCACATTTTTTAGGGTTCCGTATCCAAAGGGCAAAAACGGACCCTATTACTGAAGCTTACCTGTCCGTCCGTCCGTCCGTCTGTCACTAGGTTGTATCTCAAGAACGGTGATATAGAGCAAGATCCCAGGGCCGCCAGACGTCACGTATTTTCTGACGAACGAAATGTGGACGATTGAGTAGAGTTAGTACGTAGGTACTAAGAACCATTTAAGAACCGCCGTTTGTGGCGCTAGTTTATAAGTGTGTCTCTGTAATATTTTAAGTTTTTTTTTTCGTGTCACAATAAAGAGTTTCTATCTATATATCTATCTAAGAACACATGCTTACCTGCTAACTTGCTTAGACGGCCAATTTTGAGATATGGGGCAATTAAGGTACATAAAAACACAGCTTACTTCACTTATTTTCTGACAACTGATTTTTACGTATGTTCTAGGCAATATCCTTACAAATAAGGCCCCAATACTCCCAGATTTTGTAGTGGTAGGACTCTTAGCAGAGTCCGCCTGGGGAAGTACCACATCTTTGCCATTTATTCGACCGCCAAGCAGTAATGTGCAAACATTACTGTGTTCCGGTTTGAAGGGCAATGTTTCCAGAGAAATTACAGGGCTTAGAGATATAACAACTTAGATCTCTGGGTGACGAGCGCAGTGCAGTGCTAGGTAATGATTTGGACTCTTCGTGTTCGAATAGCTGCGTGTCACTGTGCTGTTATGTGGCAGGCATGTTGCTTACCATCAGGCGCATGTCCTGCTCGTCTCGTCACTCTTTATTTAAAAAAAAAAATACACTTTCTGTCGGCCGTTTTCCTTAACAGGCGCTTTAAAACTCCCAAAATATGTGGCACTGCACAATGTGGCACCGTACAGGTCAAACGAATGGGCCGATTTCGATGCGGTTTTCTATATTTTAAGGTTGATTTCCGTGCGAGTGTTTTTAGCTATGTTTGGTTGATATCGATTCAAAATGGCCGCCTCCACAAAATGGCGGACAAAATATTTCTTCACAGCTTACCTCAAATGAAAGGATTTGACTAGTAGAACACTATGCACTACGACAAATTTCAAATACAAGATGGCCGCTACCGCAAAATAGTGAAATTTGTTTCTTTTTTCACAACTCCCTCAATATGGGTATTAAATGAAAAGGCTTGACTGGTAGAATGTCTTGAAGGCCTTTTCCTGGAAAGTACGTGACGTCTGGCGGCTCTGGGATCTTGGGCTAATAGTTTTTATGCTAACAACTGCCTAGTTGAAATTTTCACAGATGATGTATTTCTATTGCCGCTATAGATAACATCAAATACTAAAAATAAAATAAATATTTAAGGGGGCTCCCATGCAACAAACTTTATTTTTTACCGTTTCTTGCTCGATTCCTACCGCACATTTTTTCATATTGGCTGAAGAATATAAAATCTAAAAATGTGAATTTTGCTAAATTATAGATAGACATTTTTCTGAATCGAAAACTGCTGTAGCTATTCGAAAATCGAAAACTGAACGTTGGGCCTTTTTGCGATGGGATTTTTTTTAACTCGCGGCTATGTAACTATTACATGATTTATTATCAAAATAAATCAAATTTAAAAAAAAAACAACACGAAATACTTATCATCAAAACTATTATCCAGATGTCGAACTAATAAATAACGATAACTTATTTCAAACAAGTTTAACGTTTGAAAACTATCGAGGTATCTTATATCGATACTGAGACATCTATCAGACATCACTAGTGGTGATACGAGAGAGATACTGTACAAGAGAGCTTTACCCGTCGACAGCGCGGATTACCGTGATTTCCCGAGGGAGACGGACCTAAAAGACACCTCGGTTGCATCTCGATATTACTTTCCCATACTTCGACAGCTGACAACCCACGGTCATTATTTTGTGACGTAGTAATTGTTTACGTCAGGTTAATGACAGCTGTATTGCAAAACTTGACTGAAGCTCAATCTTATCTTCTCAGTTTTTAGATGTGATAGATATCGAAAAATTCTATGACGACTTTCACTTTGGTAGGAGGGCTCTTTGCAGAGTCCGCCAGGGGAGTTGCCACACATTTTCCAGTTATTCTGCCGCCAAACAGTAGTGTGCAAACATTACTGTGTTCCGGTTTGCAGGGCAATGTTTCCATAGAAATTACTGGGCTAAGAGCTAAAACACTCCGGGTGACGAGCACAGTGCGGTGCTAGGCAATGATTGACTCTTCATGTTCAAATAGCTGCGTGTCACTGTACCATTATGGACATGCATGTTGTTTACCATCAGGCATATGTCCTGCTCGTGTTGTCACTCTATAGTCTGTACTATAAAAAAAATACTCAAAAGTGATACTCACTTAAATGATTTTGCCTCGCGTAAGCCTTAAAGTGAGTAATAATTATTTGGAATACAGCGGTAACTTATCGCGAGTAGAATCAAACCTAACTAATATTGTAAATGCGAAAGTTTGGATGTTTGTTCGAACGTTAAAACGGATCGGATTGAAATTTGGAATACGGTTAGAACGTAGCCTGGAATTACACACAGGCTACTTTTTATCTTGGGAAAATAGCGGACACTTAAAATTACACGGGTTAAACTGCGCTCATAATCTAATATGATTCATCCGATAAAATGGGGCTGAAACTTCCTTCGCTATTTTAAGGAGCTCAGCTGGTTCGGGTAGGCTGGCGGGGGAGAAATGCACAATACACCTCTAGTGGGACGTCAGTGGAGGCCAGTCAACCCCACCTTGAATGTCAATTAGATCATTCTAATTTTGTAAACGTTTTTGTGAGAATATACATATGTCTGACCATGTTAATCTTTCGTAAACGTCAATTTTAACGATTTGACATTTTTTTCACCTATCTGTCAATTTGAAGACATCTCAACTCTGTGGGATAAACAGATACATTACGAGTTCTGCCTCATGACATACCAACAACACAATTTCCGTTCTCTATTTTTGTTTTCCGCACAGAAATAAATCACCTTAGCAATAAAAATATGGTCCAGCGCACATATTAATGTTTATGATGATAATGCAAACATCAGTGTCCACCCTCGCGACAATGCGTCACGAGGCGACTTCCGGCGGAAACGGCGTAACGAGGCCGTTGTTCCGCCCCCGCACCTCGACCGACCCCCTTTATTTTTCTGCGCTTTCCCCTCTCGGCAGCTTTTTTTATAAAGAGAGTGATTTATAACAAGTTAGCAGTAAGAGCTACTGCGACTGACTTGCTCGAGATTTTTAATTTAAACATGATGTTTTTTTATTGTTTTTGACATTCAAAAAGTCATTTTCGCGCTATTTACTGAATCAATCGGTAAACGAAGTATGAATATTAGCGTTTATAAAACACTGACAAATGTATGGTAAACATCACCTTTAGTGTAAGCATAACAACCCGTTTTATGTTGCCACTACTGGCACTAAACAAATACATAAATATATTAACGAAAGTAATGAATGTGCCTACTCTAGTTTTTATATTTTTTGTGATTGTTTTAGTTTAGACAAGAGGCGTTTCACAAAAGTATACTCGTACAACGGATTTCAATAAAAATTTTAGTGTATATAAATCTCCTGTCACGATGTTTGTCCGCGATGGATTCCTAAACTACTTAACCGATTTTAAATTAAATTGGCACACCGTGAGCAGTCTGGTCCAACTTGAGAGATAGGATAGTTTTTATTGCGATTAATAGTCTTTAAATGACAATATTCGAGCGCAGCCGGAATGGGCCGCTAGTTGTTAAATAAATTAAAATAAACGATGGATTTGAACCAATTTGAAATTTACAAATATACAAACATCTTTATTGCTGTTTATAGGTAAGATAAGATAATACAAAACATTTAAAAGTTGCCCCATACAAACTGGCCTCTGCGAGAGGCATGCAAAATGTCTGGCAAGACAATTTGTTAGTCTTAATTTTTAAATAAAAACAAAAAAAAAATTTTTTTAAATAATAGTCAGTTGATTAAAGTCTTCTTCTTCCTCATCTTCTATTAATTTCTGGTTTTTATTTATGTCATCTGATTCTTCATCTTCGATTCATTTCTGGCTTCTATTTGGTGATATATATTTGTGTGAGATAAATGTTTGGTGAGCACAATTTCGCCAACGTCTTGTGCTTCATCAGGATATTGTCTTGTGTTTTTGAGTTTGATCAATATGTCCATCCAGGGTCTAAGGTCTTGCATTAGTAGATCTTGCAGTTCATCCATGTGAGGAATGTCAAAGAATGTATAAAGTGCAATAAATGTATATAATCAAAAAATCAAAAATGTCGTTAATTATAATATTCATGTAAATACTCAAAGAATGTCAAAATGTAATACAGTACAAACTAATTCATCATGATACAATATATCATTATTTGATCTTATGTCAGTTGAATGTCAAATTTCATGATAGAATAATAATATCTATTGAGATATTAATGGAATAAGGTTTAAAGATTGTAAAAGTTTCATGTTAAACAATGTCTAAAATATTAGTATTCCAATTAATTTCCTTATCATTTAAAAATTCAGTTACAGTATAATAGCATTTGTGTATAAGCATTTTTTTTAGTTTACTTTTGCACATTGTTATGTTAAGTTCTTTTATGGCATTTGGCAGCTTATTATATAAAAGAGGAGCCATACAAAAAATGCTGTCACTCATAATCTTTTTTTTGCGTTTGTCTATGAGCAGTGTTTAAATTGTGTATAAAAAATACCCCTTAAAAACAAATCCCTGAATAACTCACCCTGATCTACTCACGGCGCAAAGGTGCCCATGTTTCTTTTCAGCAGCATTCTCCGCAGTCGCTGACGGCGATTAGACAGTCCGACCCAAGTGGCTGATGGCAACAGTGCTGACGCAAGTGGCGTCCCATAAGTATTAGAAACTTTCCGTTCTTTCAGGACACTAGGGTCAGTCAGTCAGTCTTTTGCTGTCCGATCTGCATAGGCCCGGGGGCTCAAGCGCTCAGGGAACGCCCCCACAAAGGCTCTCCGAACTACGTCATTGACTGCGCATAGTGATGAGAGAATCTTCCTGGGCACCGTCGACAACTCAAGGATTAAAAAAAAACAAGGTTCACGAAGAATGTATTTTCGTTTTTAATTTGCATTTGTTTCCGAAATGTCGACCCATACGGCTTTCTGTTTATACTGGGACCCCGCTGAGATTATTCTGTGATACCATTCATTCGAACCCGATGCCTCCGTAGTGATGAATACTGGTTGATATTAATAATTTGTCCGCAGGCCCTTTAAGGATGTTTTGAAAGCACTTTTAGAATGGTAGTAATAACTCCTAATAAGGTACTGAGTTTCTTTAGAAAAATGAGGAAACTGGTAACTTTTCAAATTGGACTCTATAAAGAAAATTAATATAAGTACTGGAGAATCTGTGTGGTACTTTGTGGGTCGAACTTGCAATCGTGACTGGATAGGTATGTCCTATACCTATCCAAGATGATCCGAGGAAGATGGCATGATAAATAAATGTAATATAAATAAATATTGGTGGACAATTAACACACAACACCATCTGACCCCAAACTAAAAATGAGAAATGAGAGCACTTTATACATAAATAAAGATTGCTGTGGACCGATGATGATCATAATGTAAGTTGACAAGATAATGGCAATAATGACAAGATAATGGGTAAAGTTTCGAATTGTGTATTTTTTTTTAAATAAACAGGTATTACGGGTACCTACTATTTATGCACTTATATGCAGTTTTTTTCGCATTTTTTCATCAAACTATTTTATGAACGTAATTTTACCTACCAGTGTAAGCGTATGGCTAAGTCACACTATGAGTGTGGTTGTAGATACCTACATATTTTCAGGTGTTTTAGAATACAAATTACAGAATACCTGAGCATGTTTATACGTATAAACAGCAAACTATAGACATGCAGATTTTCTTATAATTTAGGGTGATGGAACGACCCTGATGGTAAGCAACGTGACTGTCCATTATAGTACAGTGTAAACTTTACTGTTTGGGGCTCTAATAAATGCCAAAGATTTGATACTTTCCCAGTTGGACTACTACGCATTCACGGCATGATTATAATTATGCTTTATTCCTGATAAAACTACCATTATGTTCGCTCGCTCTACTACGTTCGCTCATAATGGAAATTTTATCAGATACTTAGTTTGACTAGATATAATATACGCACCATGATATTAGCGGTACTGACGGCGTAGCTTCGCAAAGCCGCTTATGTCCTAAGCCGGTCTAATTGACGCACTTTGAAGTGGCGATTTGTGATGCCTCGTTAGACGGGACTTTACTTGGCAACGGTGGGCTTACCTGCCTTTCAAAAGCCATTGTATAACCTGTGGTATAACTTTGAAGTTTATGAACGTACTGACTGACTATCTAATAAGAAATAATATGTCGTTTTCTAACGTACAATAATGATTTAGTTTTGCTTTCGATTTTAATTTTTTCCCAATATTTGCCAGCGTCCATATTAAATACAAGCGACTTTTAACATTTTTGAGGTAAGTAGATAATCTTTGACCTAACTTCTAATAATAGGTATAAATGTAGCAAATGGTGCCACGAGCATTTCAAATACCGCAAGCAGCACCAATTAACGAGTGTGACGCATGTGCCAGCCATTGCTCTCATCTATCAAATTTAGGAAAGATGTTTTAATTATTTAACACATTTCAAAAATCTCTATATAATATACTTATAACAGAATTTAATTGTGAAAAGGCGACATGTTATAACATCGCGTGTATTCAAATATTTATATTCGCTAGCTCGCTAGTAACTGCCTACGACTTCATTGGCATATAACTTAGAAAAAAACCTTTTGGAACTGTGGAGTATGTCGGGATAAACAGATAACTATCTTATTCCAGACTGAAATCTAGCTACGTTCCAAATTTTAGGCAGATCCTTTGAGTTAATCTGACGTGTTGGTAGTCTTGATCAACAAAGATCGAAACTTTCGCATTTATAAAAAAAGTATAGGTAAAAAATAAAAATGTTTTTTAGTTTCAATATTGAAACGCCCTCTCTGCAAATACACACCTAAAGTATTTTTTTCGTTACATATCCAAGCTCACGTGGAAGACTAGACTAGTTGATATCTATCGACCGGTGAAACCGCGGAACACAGCTAGTTTATTATTTACAGTCGAATTACGATATTTTGACCAAAAATGTACGCAACAAAGTTTGAAACTTTTTTGTCGCAGCGTGATACAAAAGGGTTGCGGTACCATTTCAACTTTTAATCAAATCGAAAGGATTCCTATTGTGTCGAAATTTAATTAGGAAAACGACCTCTGCAAATTACAATTATGTTTTCATTTAGGTTGATGTACCTTTTCAGTGGCGCAAATTTTGAACCAATAATATTTTTTACCTTCGCTTATTATGCTTTCACCAAGCAGTAGGGGAAAGTAGGGTAATGGGAGTCAGCAGGCAATGGGAATCACCCCTACCACCACCAAACACTACATGAGACCGACGCGTAAACAGCGTCCTCAGCCGCCGTTCCGGACCCCCGCGCTGCCACGAACGGCTCGGGCCAGGCAATCCATGCACCATTGAGAAACGATCGTTTTTTGTTTTTGTGCTCCGCTGATATAATTTTACGTCAATGCAAATTAGAAGGTAAGTCCCGAATATCTTGCAGTATGCGATTATGACATTTACACTTACTTAGTTAGACGTTCCAAATTGTGATGTGCAGTTCAGATTATATCAGTGTGTTAAAGTGTAGTTGTGGGAAATGAGAGTCAGGTGACTCCCATTACCCGCAAGTGAAGAAAAGAGAAGACATGGACATGGAGAAGGCAAAGGACATGGAAGAAAGACTAAGGTACAGAAGAAGGGTCCTGAAAAGGCAAAGCGCCAAGTATTACAAGAACAGAACGAAACATCTGTATCAGATGTTGGCACTGATGACTTATCCCAGTAGGTACGATGAGGATGATGACGCAGAAGATGCTGGCAACAGGTGTCTAGTACAAGAAACAACGAGAGGTGTATCTCGTGTAGGCTATGGGCTCACGCAGGGTGCACTGGATGGGAGTCAGCTGAAGATTATGTTTGCGATGTATGCAAGATTTTATTGGATTCCGATTGCCCCCAGGGTGATTAGTGATTACTATTACCCCTACATTGGTGTAATGGGAGTGAAATGTGTTTTTTTATCATTTAAAATAATTTTCTTTTATAATTTTTAAAGTTTATTACCAAAGTGATTGAAATTGATCTCTAATGATAGTTCAATAAGTATACTATGTTTAAAGGCGGTTGCAATAAATACTTTCTTTTTAATTAAATTTTTATTTGAGTTCTCGCTTAAGTGACCCTCTTTATGTGCCAACTTTTACTATGTTCCGGTTCCAAGCATAGAACAGTGCTGGGGAGTGATTAAGCCTCTTCACGTGCAAATAACTGCGTGGTACTGTGGTTATAGGTAGACGTGTTGTATGTCATCTGGTGCATTCATACTCGTCACAGCAATCTATACTGATTGTATCTCTATCATTACAGATTCAATTTCGAAGGCATAAGCCTTCGTAATAGTGTCTTTCTTAGTGGTGAGAATATCCGAAGCGTAAAATCGTAGTTTGGAATGCCAGCGACTCTATTACTTTCCAAGTGCAGAATGGTCTTGACACATTATTTTTGAGAGAAGATCGCAAGTGTCAGCTGTGACTGCATTTTAAATCAGGCTGCTTATGTTTATGCTGCCTTTCCGATAGTAGGTTTCAGAAGGTCGTCGTTTTTCTCCTGTAACAGTATGATTTGGCCAGACTGTTGGCGATTGGAGTAAAAATAACAGGCCACTCAGAAAGTTTTGCGAAAAAATGCATTTTTATGTATAAGACACTGGCCACTTGTAATAATTTTTTAGTTTCTCAAAACTTTTTGGGTGTAAACTATCTTTGGTGTCCCAGGTATTGACTAAGGGAGCAGCCCATTCATCTGAAATAGCCTTCAAAATGTATTTACCGTTTCAGGTACATGATGTACCTACTTAGTTTAGTACTTACTTATGGCTGGAAATTGTAAGGCGTCCATAAATTACGTGAGGTGTTTAAGAGTGGGCCTAGTGCCAGGAAAAAATCAAATTTCACCCGCGCGTCGCCCTTCCCCTCTCCAATACATCGCGTCGCCGCGAGTAAGATAGAAGCTACGATCACTCAAGGTCATCGTTCCCCGAAATCCAGTATATGAAAACATTCAGATTAATCATAGATGTTTTAAAAAAAATACATCAATTTGTTTTTTATTGTCTATATACACACAATAGACCATTTATTGAAAAACAGTCGAATGAAAGAAATGAAAACTAAATATTACTGAATCACAAGATTTAGTCATTTATTTATTTAATATGTAGTCATGTTTTATAATTAAATAAATGCGTGGTTTACGATATCATGTATAAAAAGGGCATCAGTCTATTGCTTTAAAAAAATGTGTGCACTTAGACCGCACAATAGAAGTGAACTCTTTATTAGGAGTTTTATTTATTTATTCTGTAATAATATAATATGTAACCGCAACTTTGATATATTTTGTAATACTAAATAGCATGACCATGTTAGTAGGATAAATAGAAAAAAGACATTAATCAAACTTTGTATTTTTAAAATTAAATATAAATCAAAATAGCACAGCGACACTACAGTGAAGAGCAGCTGTATCTTTTTCATTCGGGTACCCTTGGCGGTCCCTAGTTCACCCGATGGAGCCTTTCATCTTTGATCGCAATAGGTCAGCTTCACTTACAGCACCGGAAAAAAATCTGGCGCACCGCCAAAAGTAGTTTTTATTCCGAAAAAAGGAATAGATTTCATCCCCACGTCACTCTTCTTCCGCCGCGTTAGCGCTAATAGAAAGATACGAGCTAAGCTCACCTTAGGTCATAATATAACTAAGTACAGTAAGTACACGTAACATTACGATAAATTACAGATACTGTAAGAGTTACTAATGAATGCGCGTGTGGGTAAAATTATTAAGTTTCTATTTTTACATAGTATCTAAATTGAGAACAAAGAACGAAAGATGTTGAAAGAAAGAACGGGTGGACTGATATTTATGAGTTTAGATAACTATGTATACTAGGTTTCTGATTAACCTGTACTCTGCATTTATTTTTGGATAATTCAGGTAACATTGTATGTGGATGCTAGAACTTATAATTATTAGGTAGATAAATACTTAATAATAATGAAATTTACATAAGTAATATTTTTCTATTTAACAACCGCCAAACAAACAAACACCTCAGTTCAAAATACCAGAAATCAAATTACCTAATGGTTGTTTCACTTAATGTTGTTGTTATTGGTTTAAATATATTTAAACTAGGTAAGTTTTAGTATTTGTAATAATTGTACATACTATTTTGTTGTTTTTTAAAAGCACAAACATGTAGATTATTTACCAATCTATTTACTCGAAAATACGTTTCGTTTTCAAGTATAGACAATGTGTGGTTGTGTCGGTTTCCATCTGTGTAAAAAATAAAATAAAGTGGCCAAGTGCGAGTTGGACTCGCCCATGAAGGGTTCCGTTGCAGCAAGTAACATAATAGACATAGTACATATAGTTCTTGTAGTTCGTTGTAACTTTGATCGAAATTTCAATAATAGTGTATTTATGACGTACTAAAAAAAAACTACTCATCAGATCGAGTTCAAACTAATTTTCGTTGGTAGTTTACATGGTAATTTACATCATATATTTTTTTTAGATTTTTCATTCTCTTTAGAAGTTAGAGGGGGGGACACACATTTTACCACTTTGGAAGTGTATCTCGCGCAAATTATTCAGTGTAGACGAAATTGATTTTCACAACCTCAACATCATTTTTGAAGACCTATCGATAGGCACCCCACACGTGTAGGTTTGATGAAAAAAAAATTGTTGAGTTTCAATTCTCAGTATAGGACGCAACCCTAATTTTTCTTTTTTTTAAATTTTTTGATTCAAATCTTAATACGGTTTACAGAATACATCTACTTACCAAGTTTCAACAGTGTAGTTCTCAAAGTTTCGGCAAAAAGTGGCTGTGACATACGGACGGACAGACAGACAGACAGACATGACGAATCTATAAGGGTTCCGTTTTTACGTTTTACGGAACCCTAAAAAAGTATTGCTGAAGTAATTACCATCAAGACACACCGAACCCCATGTCATCAAAAATAAGTAAAACTTGAAGCCCACTATAGTGATAACATTATATATGTAAATAGAAAACATCTGTAAAAGTATAAACGTCACGTGTCAGAAAACACTTTTCAAACAATCTCGATTTAGGAAAGGATTCTTAACATGATTTTAATTTCCAGATAGATAATGTTATGTATAACTTAACTACCCATTGTTGATATCGAAAAATACAAATATGTCTTAGCCGCTTGCTACACCGCCTGATCTTCGCGTTTACAATTTTGGCGGGAAAACGGGTGTCAGGTTACATAAGCGCGGTGTTTGTGCTTCGACATATGAAGTGCCGCCCTACTTGTATCCGTTTGAGCCCATTTATTCTCAAGAGCATTTCAAGACGCTTCTAGCGGTATCGTTTGTTTATAATTAATGTACTTAAAATGTAAACTAACATTTTTGACACTTGAGATTTTTTTTTGCGATTTCTCAAGTAGTCGATCAGCTATTACATTAATAATTTATGAAGGAGACAGTGGTTTTATGGCTTAAATGTGTTGTATACGAAATAACAAACTCGAAAAACCAAAAATAACTGCATTCGATAGCACAAATATATTTTAAAAAAATATTTCAATACTTCGGGACTATTTTCCCGCCAAAAATTGTAAATTTTGTTTTTTTTTAATTTTACGATTTTTCTATGTAAATGGACTCTAATTTTAATGTGGATTATATCAAAATAAAGACCAGTTCAAGTAGACGCCATTAAACAAAAATTTATCGGTATACCTTCCCAAATAAAATCACTAAAAAAAAATGTTTCCCGCCAAAAACCCGTCCGCAAAGTTAAGTTTGTATATTTCGTCATCAACCAAGTTTTTGGGTACTATATTACACACCGGTGTATCAAGCGGTTAGAGAAAATAAAACCAATCAGAAAGTGAACAAATTCACAGGCAACAGCTTGCTAGTATTATTTATAATTTTAAACCAACAATTTTATAAACAAGAAAGATCACATTGTTTGTAAGGAGTAACCTTCCAAACTACTGGACTTATTTCTTTCTTCATTATATTACTACGTTATTCTTAATTACCGTAGCACCATTAGCCCTTCACGTGCTTTACGCAAAGCATAGTTGCGTAAGCAAAGCTCTCTATTAGAAGACGGATTGTGACATGTATAGGTACGTTTTAACACGTTATAATGTTGGTACTAGCCTGTTCGGAATTTCAATTACGCGAAATTTACCACTATTACAATAGAATTAAAGGAGACGACTCATTTTTGCCCCACGTCGTTTCAAGTTTAGGTACTTAATTAGCCCCGGAGACCTAAAAAAGTTATTTAAGTAAATTAACATTTAATTAAATAATGCAAACTGTACATTCAAAACTAACGTGCCAAGCGGGGATTGCAAATTGGTGTGATTAAAAGTACTTTAATTACTGTACCTAAAGCCAGCCATGTGTTTTCTCTTTTTTTCTTCTGTTGACGTTTACGTAAAGTGAACGTGCTTGTGTCATTTTGCCCGGATTGCGACATTCTTATCCGCCAACCCGCACTGGGCCAGCGTTGTGGATTATGGCCTTAACTCTCTCCTTGCGAGAGAAGGCCCCGAGTCCCAGCAGTGGGAACGTTTAGTGGGCTGTTGATGTGTTGATGTGCGACATTCTAGTTTTGGCGCCAACGTGAAAAAAACATGTCGCCTCATTCTATTATTTTCTTTAACTTGTGTATTTTCGAGTGGCAATGTGCAATATAATTATTAGGTGGGTTATTACAAATTACTATTTCATGTTCGTGAACGTACTTCTTTGACGGTTTTTAGTAAAACTTGAAAATATTGAAATTCGTAATATGGGAAAACACAAAAGGCGTGCGACGCCAAAATAAAAAAAAAAAGTGAACAAAATTGACACAACATCCGATTCGTTTGAAACTCGACTCCAACAAGAATGTAAAATATGCTCGATTCGTTCGAAACTCACACATCGCGTTTTTTTTTCAACGTTTTAGTTGATATCTTTTAAGCCCCGCTATACAGAATAAAAACATTAACAGTTCCTCAATATAATTATATGTAAAATCCTATACAATGATCCAATTTTGGTCGAGTCTCCTGCACTTTTGCTGTGGGGCAAATGCCCATGGAAAATGGGCCGTCTCTTTTCATTTGGGTTGAAAAAATAAAAAATACGAATGGTACTCCGCCATTTCTGTGTCGCGATCGTCCGACGCCATTTTGCCCCACGACAAAGAACATTTTTTTTTAAACCGAAAAATGTGAATACGGTTTGTATTTTATTGTAATCTACTAAAAAAACTATGCAATGCAAATAATAGGCAAACGTGGTAAATTTAATATTATTTATATGTTATAAAATATGCTCGTAAAGGGTCTCTTATTGCACCAATTTCTGTATCGTAATGTATCTTATTACGTACCTACTTGTGCGGTAATGTAATGTAAAACGCAAGTTTCAAAATGCTCCGTCTAAAACGAACGGTACCTTTTTAAATCTTAGTAAAGAGTTTTTATGTCAGAAAAGTTGTAAACATTTTATGTATAAAACTAAGTATGAGAAATAAAATATAATGAGAAATATTTAATTTATAAATTTAATTAATTTTGACCATAACTCACAACAATTTATTTATAACAAAACACAAAAATATTCAATTACTTTCTTACTAATGTCTTAATGTCACACAAGCTGGATCAGTGCCCTTACTTTAAAAAAAAGCGCTGATGCGCGCGCATTGTTAATCGGTGAACAAGAAATATGCCAGCCAATGGGAAATCCTGAAAGGGCCTAGCCTCTGCTAATTATAGCTCTCACCTACGGCTCGAGCTAGCAATATCGCCTCGGCTGTAATTATCAACTTAGCGCACTTATATCATAATGAACTATAGTGTGTTGTGTTCTTTTATTAGTGCTGTGAAATCCAAAACTTTTTTACAACGGGCGTAATATGTAAACTTTGCATTTCGTGATAGGATTATTTAATGTAGTAAGTACCTAGAAGTTAATATAATAGTAAACTATATTTCAAGGGCTTTCTGGTGATATATACATATAGATATATAATAATACAAATAAATAATAATAAAACAAATATATAACAATATAATATAATATTTAATAAACACTGTGAATATATAATAAGAATATGTGATAATGATCTAGCCGGCACGTACGGACCGTTCCACGAGTTTTCTTCAAACGCGTGCAGGGTTAACCAAAAATATATATATAAAGACACATGCTGGAAAGTTTACCATGAAATTTACATTCTCCTTTCTCCCTATTTTAATAGATCTAATGCTCAGCAGACGTGCCACGATGGATCGTCTGCTGATAAACATATTCATCATTTTTCATTTCATCAGTTTGCATTTCTTTAATCTGAAAAGTTTATGTTAAAAAAATACTTAAAACATTATTTTCCGCAGACCTCAATTCATAAATATTTTCTGATCGTTTGTTTCAATTGTCACTAGAACTTAAAACTATTAATTTATTCATCATACAAAATTTATTATGTACACAATGACTTGTTTGGGTTTTCGCATGTACTACCACAGATTGCTCTTTTATTAAATTGAATTTTTAAAATTTATTAAATTTATTAAAAACAATGTTGGTAAACTTATCTTTTTAACAATAATAGATACCTACCTACTTGTTTACCTATTATTGTACATACTACGAACCTATTCCAAAACAAAATTTCACTTACCTAACTAAAACATACATTAAGTACCGGACTAAAATTCCAAAATGTTTACGTTTAGTTCTCTTTTTTCGCAGAAAACTTATTTATCGCATTATCCTTTCATCCCATTTTTTAAATTCACGCACGCATTTGCCTGACAGAGCGTCCGTAAACAACCTTCCACATCGAGCGTTGCCCGACAACTGACCAGGACCCAAAGGTCTATTTAATATCTAACCTGGTACGCATAAAGTCGAGAATAGCATGACACAGTTTAGAGTGGAAATTAATTTGAATTCGGGAGTCAGTTTTTGACCAAGTTTTATTTAATTACGCAAAAATTGAACATAAATTCAAAAAACTATTCGGTTACTTAAGTAGAGCGTAAAATTAGACATTTTATTAGGGAAAAATAATGTGGGGTCATCGCTGATAATTTCGAGTACTCGAATTAAAATGGATTTTTTCGGTGTCAATTTTATTTTTTTATTTTAAAAAAATCTGATCTATTTTTTAAATTCTATTCGGTCATTTTGCTTCTCCTTGGTTGTACCCACACGTCAATATTTTTATTGTTATAGTTTTATCTTTCTTAACGACGGTGAGGGGCGTCGAAAATAACCTTTTTTGCGTTTTCTGCCTTTAGGCGCGCTCTTAAGGGGGGGGAGGGGGTAGAGTCAAATCTCATCTAATCTTACGTTGGAGGGAGGGGGAGTCTCGGCAAATAACACGCAATTTATTTTCCTTGAAACAAAAAAAAAATACTATTTTGGTCCATTTAATCCAGATTGTACATGCTTAAACGTAATCGTAATACGAACGCCCCTCGGGCTGGATCGACGCCGTCGGCGTCGCGACGTCACACAAAAAAAATCATTAACTACTCAACAACGAAACCATATTTTATGTAAACGACAATGTACTAATTGATATCTCTCCTATCTCTCAGGCATCAAAATGAACTAATTATTGAGTATTTTTATTTGTTTCATATGTTCTGACTTTGAAAACCATTTTGTGGGTCGAGAAACAAAAAAATAAATGAATACCTACTCAAATAGAACCCAAAGAATAAAACAATCTAACGTGTTTACGTAATCCCACATCTTGAAAAATCTCACGTGAGATTGGGGGATGGGGGAGGGGGTTGAATAAAATCTCACGACATCTCACCAGAGGGGGAGGGAGGGACAGAAAATTTAAAAAAAGACCTCACGTAATTTATGGACGCCCCCTAATATGTGTCAATAAAACACAAGTACGTGGAGTATTGCTCTCACTTCTGGAACGGTGCGCTGGATTATCAACTTCAACCTCTTTACTGTCTACAGCGAGCCACTAGCACTCATGACGACCTCAAGCCTATAAATTCGTCGTAATACATTTTAATCGCGTGTTTTTTTGTAATGTTCATAAGACCGTTTTGATCTCGTGCCTGCATCGGAGTTCCATGACCGTACTTACTATCTGACACTGGAAAAATGTTCAACCCTACAATCTGCAGAATCGGAAATCTTACACTGTCCGATTTAACCGATAATTTCTGCTCCAGGCCTAAATGTTGTGAAGACTTCTATAAAACGTCTAGAGATCAGTACAGGGGTCTAAACTTAAATAGGCAGTCAAACAGACGGCCGATAGAATGGATTTTTTTAACTTAGACTTTCAGACTTAAGCAGGACTTATGTTTCTTAATACGTCACTTGTATAGTTACAGGTAAACTGCTATTACGCATGTCGGTGTCGGACCTCACGAAATTTCTCCTATCAAAAATAGGGTCCCAAAATTGCACACATCACTCTGCTGATCTACCGCTGCTCCCACACTATGCCACTACGCCCCGCTTACTACGAATGGGACTGAACTCTGATAAGACTAATATAATATTGTTTAATGCTGTATCACCGAAACGAACTTTGCCTGTACCATTTATTGTGCCTTGCATCCAAAGAGATACATCTCTCACGACCATTAGCATGGTAAAGCTCTTGGGTTTCGAGCTTGACTCAGCCTTAACATGGAAGTCTCATGTTGGTACTGTGTGTAACAAAATGTCAAAAGGTATCTATGCCCTGATACAAATAAGACAGATAGCGTCCGAATGTTACTTAAAAGAAGTCTATTACGCATATGTCCATTCCGTACTATCATATGGAATTATCTTATGGGGCAACTCGACAGACAATGAGCGCGTACTCAAAATGCAAAAAAGAGCTATTAGAGTACTAACAAGAGCCAAGTATCGAGGCTCATGTAGATGTTTATTTCAGGCCTTGGGAATACTCACATCAGTTGCCGTGTACATACTGGAAATTGTGCGATACGTTCGGTCGAATCTCCAGCTGTACAAAACTCGGGGTGATGTGTCAAATGTCAATTTCCGTAACAAAGACACCTTACTTCCGATTCAACACAGATTACATAAGTCTACTAAAAATCCGAAGGTAGTAGGACAACTGCTGTACAATAAGTTACCAAAATGTATAAAAGACTGCGAAACGGATGGGGCTTTTTGTGCGAATGTAAAACGATTGCTCCTATCTAAGACGATATACACGGTTCACGAGTACGTCAAAAATGATTATAATGATTTTAAATCTGCGTGTATGGACTATGGATAGTAAATGATATATTAATATGATAAAATGAATGGTAAAATTTATAAGTACCTAAAAATGTACTGCTATTTTTGACATGCTTTAGAATTAATTGCGATATTGTAATATTTTCTGCCTATATTTCACATGGAACTATTGTATGTACTCGTATAAAGATTGTTATACGTCGATGTAATGACTGTTGTGAACTTACCTATGTATTAACTTTAAAACCCTTTTTGTCCGAAAACTATTTATCTGACATGCTGTATAGCCATGTTAACAGCGAATTTTTTATGTATTTTTATTATTATTTTTTGGCTCCTTTACAGCCGCATAGTATTTTTAGGGAATTCTGAATGTATAATTATTTAATTGTTGCAAAAAATTATATGAATCGGAATGCATGTCAGTATATTCTAATTTTTGTTTTATAATTATGTAATCTATAACTTTAATTTGGAAATGAGATTAAGCTATATTGAATTTGTAAATTTGACAATACATAGGTAAATGTATTTTCTAATTTTTACTTAATTTGTAATTTTGGAGATGCATTTATGCTAATAAAATTTATCTTATCTTATCTTATCTTCTGCCCGTTATTACCCTTTATAATTTTCGTCAACCAAAAATACTAAGTTACGGCTGGTCTAGTCGGGAGAATGGCGATCCGGAGGCCCCGGGTTCAAAACCACGCGCAACTGTAAAGCCGCTCACTTAAAACGGTGAAGGAAAACATCGTGAGGAAAACGATATGTACCTACCTAGAATCACCAACCCGCACTGCGCCAGCGTGGTGGATTATATAGCCTTGAATCTCTCCTTGCGAGAGAAAGTCTGGAGTCCCAGCTGTGGGAACATTTAGTGGGCTGTTTATGCTATGATAAAAATACTAAGCGTTAAAGCGTTACGACATCTTTTGTGTTACAGGTATCACAATAGGCGGCTATTACCATCGGACGGGTGCCGTGCTGGAGTATTTAGCCATTGGTAATTAAGTTAGAATAAATGATTTGTCTGAGGTGCCGTGTACGTTTGTGTTCTTTGTCTGTGTTTGTTTGTGTTTGTGTTTGTTGTTTGTCGTTCTTTTCCCAAAAAGGAGATTATCAATTTGATTGTTTGTTTTAGTAACAATTTTAGGCGCGTTGTCGATTTTTTGAGACAGGAAAAATAATTAAATGCCTGACACTATTAACCGTTACCGATACCAATATACATAATATATATATACAATCCTACTAATATAAAAAATGCGAATGTTTGGATGACAACAAAAATTCAAACGTTGCAATTTATATAATTAGTATATATTAGTAGGTAGTATAAAAAAATGTGTACGTTCCACAAATTGCAGTCGGTAATGCAACTAAAAATTAAACTAATAATCCGTTTAAAACGTGATCTATGGAGATACTACTAATAATTATGTTTGCGTGTGAAAAGAAATTTCAGTTTTAATGGTCGAAGTCCATTAGCGACTTGATGTATTTACTACTAAAATATGTTTCGGATATCTATTTTATGACGATATTCGTATCTTGATGTACTGACGTAAATTTGTGTTGTAGTTATAGTTCTTACCACAACATCAGACGGCCATGTTTATTTATTTTATCGTTTATGAGCCAATTATGATATAGTTCAAGTTTACTTAACTTACGCTTATTTAGATGTTATTTTTTAATATCAATCGTTTCATAGAGTCGCGAGATAAATCTTAAGCAATCTCTATCCTTTCCCCACAGACTAGCTAGAGATCTCCTTTCCCGGACAAGATGAACCTGGGTAGCGATTCTGAAACCATTCGGTTGCATCCGACACGGAATCTCATCTCTCGGTCTTTGTCATGCTAAACAGATAAGACAAAGACCGAGAGATGAGATTCCGTGTCGGATGCAACCGAATGGTTTCAGAATAGCTACCCTGGAAGCGATTGCCCTAAGCAATGAAGTTTTACCCGATAATTCGTAAGTTTCTAAGTTTTAAGGTTTTTTTAAATAAAGAGCTTATTAATCAGTTGTTTCTTTTCCTTGTTATGTACAGATTAACTTTATCTGATTAGATAATACATGAATATTTAATAAAATATTACAAAACCTAAACAAACCTAGATCGCAACCGGCAGCGGGACAGGGCACAAGCTATCGGTGATTAGGGCTGCGGAGTGAGGAACCTCCTGACGATGCGTGCTGTGTTGAGGATATGACCCTTGATCAACATTTTTCGCTAGACGATCTAGAATTCTAGATCGATTGCTAGATCATTTTTTGTCGAGAGATACATTTTTGAATTAAATAAATAAATAATGGTGGACAATTCACACACAACACCATCTGACCCCAAACTAAGCAAATCTTGTGTGATGGCGGCCAGATAGCTGATATAATACTTATACTCGTATAGTTTTAAATACATACTTATTATACATAGAAACACCCAGACACAGTGCAAGCATTTGAATTCATCACACAAATATTTGCACTGGGTGGGAATCGAACCCACGACCCTCGGCTTCGTAATAATTTTTTTTTAATTATTACGTAATTAAAAAAAAGGAGGTCAATCGTGTTGTACCTTAGACCTTGGGTTTTACCCAGTTTTACTTGGGAAGGTGAGGTCAAAAGCAAGCCATTTCGAAAGAAATATTTAAAAAAAAAAGTCGTAGAGTAGCAATTAATTTCAGTTTTTCGTGTTTGGAGTAAATGATTGACTAGCATTATTTGATGACTAGATTAAACAAATAAACAGCAAATTCATAAGCGTAGATCAAATCAAATTTTGCAAAAATGAAAGTGTAGCGTCGATCGTCATAACGGGCTCTGGTAATTTTAGTAGATTTGTGGTAAAATACTCTTTTTATATATTTTATATCAATCAGCCAAAGTAGCCCCTGCAAATACCGTTTTATGGTGCAAAGCTCCTTATCTCACTTTCCACTCCACCGGGCTCCGTGAGGAATGGACACTTTGTTCCCTCGGTGTGGAACCGGCTTGATAAATGTTTTCATTAAACTGTTAGTGGCATTAGAGTTTTTGCTATAAATTTTTATCATAACTAGGATTTTGCCATAAGTTACAAAATAAAATAATTATTCATATATGCTAGTATTAGCGACATGGTCACCATACAATTAACTATATTTACTATGTATGTACTTCTGTTATTGTTTAAAAAAAATTGTATTTATAGTTTAAGGTAGGTTATAAAAAATAAAGTGGCCAAGTGCGAGTTGGACTCGCCCATGAAGGGTTCCGTTGCAGCAAGTAACATTATATACATAGTACACATAGCTCTTGTAGTTCGTTGTAACTTTGATCGAAGTTTCAATAATAGTGTATTTATGACGTACTAAAAAAAAACTACTCATCAGATCGAGTTCAAACTAATTTTCGTTGGTAGTTTACATGGTAATGTACATCATATATTTTTTTTAGATTTTTCATTTTCTTACGTTAGAAGTTAGAGGGGGGGGGGGACACACATTTTACCACTTTGGAAGTGTCTCTCGCGCAAATTATTCAGTGTAGATGAAAATGATTTTAGAAACTTCAACATCATTTTTGAAGACCTATCGATAGACACTCCACACGTGTAGGTTTGATGAAAAAAAAATTTTTGAGTTTCAGTTCTCAGTATGGGGGGCAACCCTAATTTTTCTTTTTTTTAAATTTTTCTGTTGAAATCTTAATGCGGTTCACAGAATACATCTACTTACCAAGTTTCAACAGTGTAGTTCTCATAGTTTCAGCAAAAAGTGGCTGTGACATACGGACGGACAGACAGACAGACAGACAGACAGACAGACAAACATGACGAATCTATAAGGGTTCCGTTTTTACGTTTTACGGAACCCTAAAAAATACTACTAGAAAGGACTATTTCGCCTACTTTTTTTACAAACTTGTTTTTGAAACATAAAGTAATAAGCCAATGTGGCATTCTAGACGTGTGGCATCTATGCGTTACCTCTTCACAGTTTTGGTATTATATAACTTTTTAAATTAATTGATTTAATATAAAGAGATATCTTATAATTTTAATAAGACCTCTACAGTTTACTTCCTAAATAAGTTATATAGTCTATATTTTATAAAATGTCGATTGACAGTCGATACTATGTTCATTATTCGATAGAGAATAGAGTTTCCTCGGCGATAAGCAGCGTATCAGTCGAGAGGGGCGGGAGGGGATGTAAACACAAAGCCGCCGCACCGGCAGTCACGTGGAGCGCCGGCCGGGGGCGCATCACTACTGGGGTGGCAGCACCCTCCACTGTAAACACCAAAAACTCATCACTATTGACACAACACAAAAAAAATATCGTCACAAAATAATCCCATCTCTAAAATAAAAAAATAAAACACAAATGTAACACCTTTGATTTTTATAAAAAAAATCATGTTAGAAGTGAAAAATGTTTTCAAACTATTGTCAACCCAAAAGTGATGCACCCCCGGTCAAAAATATTCATCATTCGTCAAGTATACGTATATTACGTATCTAATAAACGTTAAATAGTCGTTTAGGTATTGAAAAATTTAGAGTGCTTTTTAAACAACTCTAAAGAATATCAATACAAAAACATATCAAAATAAATTAATCATATCTTGTAAAATGATCATAATTAGTAACGTAAGATATTCGTAGTAAAATTTACCAATTCATAATTAATCGTAGTTCGACTTTTGAATCGTTAGGAATTTAGATTAGTAAGAGAAACTTTAGTGACTGAGGGCGCCCAGCTAAACTCAACAGGCAGATCAAGGAAGGTAAGATTCATACTAATATTTATTTATTGTATCACGGAAGTATTATAATAACTTGTGGTCTGGTATTACTAGTGGTAGTGTGGTCGAGATTTGATCGTAAAGCAATATTAATCTATTCTCAATGTAACAATAAATCACAATATAAAAAATCGTAATGTATGCGTGTGTTTGAAGTACGTGGTAATTGTGTGTAATATTTTTCTTTTTGATTTAATGTATTTCCAAGTATAATAAAAAAATAGCGTTGTGCACCCCCTTCTCTACATTTTATATAGGTAAACTATATGTGTGCGAAATTTCTTATTCGTAAAACACGTAATTTTCGTCAAAAGAGGTACATATACATACACAACTTCACGTATATATCGAGAATATATTTGACATGGTGCTACTGGCCAGATTATTAATTTGAACTTGGCTTGCCACACTACCGTGTGTCCAGATAGCCATTATTTACCAGTATTTGCTCGATCACTACGAAACGGCAGAAGTGATATTCCGAGAGCTGGTATCAATTTTGGGTAAATAGGTATTTGAGGCAAGCTGAAAACTTGTCACATATCTCTTCTATTATACCCCAACACGGAGGTGCAGACCTGGCTGGTGAGGTGGTGAGTAGCGTAGCAAAATGAATCCATACATTTTTACTAAAAAAAATATTCAATAAATATGTTTGAGGCACTACGTTTAAATACAATGTTCATATTTATGTTGTACTTTATTGTTAAAGGAATAAAAAAAAAAAATAAGCCATACGATTTAGTCGGGGTTTTAACATAGCCAGACTCGTGCAAAAAAGTTTTGCAAATAATTTATTTTCTCCGAAAGAAAAAACCGACTACATTTTAAAATTAAATTCAGACACTCGACCAAATTTCAGAAAAATAAATTTTAGTATTTTGTTTATTTTTTCCTAACCTTTTGTAATATAATTAAGGTAACCTTTTATAATATAATTAAGGTTATTGGTTTGTAATTGCGAAACCAGCCCACTAAAGCTCTTACAAGGATAGAGTCCATATACCTACCACCATGCTGGCCAAATGGTTGACGAATGATAAGTCCTCGAAAGTTGTCCTTCTTGTAACATCCCGGTTTCCTTACAATTATTCATCGTTAAAGATAACAATCACAAACAACAAAACAAACTTGCAAATTTGTAATTGGAGAAATAATCACTGCTACTGACAGGAATTGAACCGACGACTGTTACGATTGCGAAATTGGACTTGCCACTTAAACACCATGGGACTTTTATATTTTTGTTTGAAAGTAGGTAAAAGAGAGAGAGAGAGAGAGCAATCGCAAACCCACAACTATTTTAGTTTTTGGCGATAGACCAACAATCCTTTTTTGAAGTGAAAACGTCTTTAGCAGCAATGTACACTAATTGATTGGAAGAAATCTTTTTGCTAAGTCACTGACATGCTAAAGTCGGGTGACGACGGTGGCGTCGGCGGAGCAGAGGAACAAGACTTGCGCGTTATACGGCTTATGGATGGGTGAAATCTTATGAGATCGCGTTTCCGTCATGAGCAATAGCATTATATCTGTAGCTATATAGATGACGTTTTGTACAACAATAATCCTGGTTAATACTAAAATTCTGATATAAGTTTTCACTTTTATCGGCAGTCCGTACCGACTGCTATTTTTCACGTGTAGGAAATGCGTTTGTGGATACCCATCCCTTTAAGTTGAAGGTCGGGTTATGTTTGAGACTCGACACCACACGTGGTGATTCTATCGACTAAAACCTTCTTGGGGTTAGTTAGTTTCGCGGGGCCTTTACCGTGCCTAGCCTCTTTATTAGGCCATTGTGCGTGTGTCATACTTCCCTTTTCTACTCCAACCAGCCTAGGCCATCCCAGAAAGCAAGCCTGTTATGTAACCTTCACGGGGTTTCTTTGCCGCATATGGCGGGAACACGATGTCGCTCGCGCATTCTTCCGCGAATGGACCACCAGTTTCTAGGATCCTAACATCAACCAAACAGCTCAATTATTTAATTAGTTTCAAAGCTAGTGATTTATACAATGGAGTATTAGTATCTACTTAGTATTTTATCGTTTTAATCTTATTCAAATTTAAACATTTCTTTGTTGGATTTTTATCGGATACCCTACGGAGAGTGTACAACTGATCTGCATGATTTAATACCACCTTGCCCTTTCTTCTACCGGACTTATGGTATCTGAAAATAGCGAGTTTGTTTCATGGTTGATGTTCCAAAAACACGAACGAAGAGATTTGACTCCACGTTTGTGATAAGAACGTCTAGGTTGTGGAATGCGTTGGCTGAGTGGGGTTTTCTCTTTGTGTATTACAATCTTTGTGTCTTCAAATCGAGAGTGAATCGGTTTCTTCTAGGTAAGCACGCTCCATCGTAGATCGCATCGTCGCTCAACATCAGGCTAGATGGTGGTCAAGTGCGAACCTATCATAGTTAGAAAAAAAAACAATCAACTTGAATTGAATTGTGAATTGTCCACCAGTATTTATTATTTAGTTAAAGTCACTTATCATACGTCGATTTCATTTTTGCCACAAACATGTGTTTGTTTCTTATTTGAATGTTTAGATTTTATCTATTTATAAGGTTTAAATCATATGCGATTATTTAAATAAACGAATAAGTCTGTCATAATCTGAAATTTACAAAAGGTTGTTAGTTAAAGTAATTGATAGAGTAGTTATTGAAGTCTGTAATCGACAGTTTTTACAAGAAAATATTATATTTAGCTAATTTGTTTAAATTTGATATTTGCTAAACATATATAAATTAAATAAATAGTGACCTTACTATGATGTCGCGTTATTTTCCAATAAATGATACCTAACATACAATTACATAATAATAAAATTATATTATATTTATGAATAGTATAAATAGTTAATTAATAAAGAAAATTTTCAATTTTTTCTAAAAAAAATAATATTGTTTTTTGAATTAATCTCAAATAAATAAAATAAAATAAAAATATTCACATGAATTATTTTAAAAAAATATACTACAATGACAGAACAATCGAGACATGTACCTCATGATAAGCAACACGCCTTTCTATAACAGAATAATACGCAGCAGCAATAACATGAAGAGTCCAAATCACAGTCTAGCACTGCATGGGTACAAGGTACAACCTATCGTTTGATGATAAAAATGTATCTCTTTGCCCAATATTTTATCTGGAAACATTGCCCTTCATATTGATGCTCGCATACTTCTGCTAGGCGGTAGGATATCTTCTCAAGGTGTGGTACTTCCTGAGGTAGACGCTGCAAAAAGTCCTACTTATTCTCATTATAAAGCTTAAAATCCAGGCGTGCATATATTTGATACAATAAATGAATAGATTGATACGACACATTTTTTTTCAATAATCATCAAATAAAAATGAAACATTTAAAATAAACTTTGAAGTAGTGCGACAGTCTGCATCCTTATCGCTGGAATCTATTCGAGGCAATTTAGGTAGGTATGTAAAAAGCATATTAATCAATTCGGACAGCTCTTTGTGCCCCTGCTTGTATCGAAAGAAACTAATTGAATCACCGAACCCCCTAACACCGGCTAAACTATGACGTCAGAAGCTGTTTGCATCAGTTAATAGAGTTATTAAATTAACTTTAATTTATTCAATTTGAGTGAGAGAGACAATGGCTGCTTAGGGCGGTGCCACGCAAGCTCCGCCCTCTTTACCTGAATTCTCATTATCATAGCTACGTGTACAGGTATCATAATTTATACAGGGTTACGTGTAAAGGATGCATTAAGTAGAAAAGCACGTACTTCCTGTACTTGGTAATATTCGTAGCTTGTGGTTTTGCGCGGATTTCGTAAAATTGCCGATCACCGTCCACAGTTAATACGCTCTAAAGCGATGTGTTGGTAGTGGACAAAGCACACATTTCGCAGTTCCCTAAAAAGATTAGATGTTTTATACCTAAGCAGTCCTGATTTCTATATTCATCTGTTGAAGTACTGTATTATACCTTGCTTATCATCATCATCAACTCGAACAATCTAATTTATACTACTGAGCCACCTACCGTAGGGTATCTCACGCTGCGATTTGTAGGCGCAATCACTAGTCATGAGCCCGTCTGTCCTGAAGATTGTCTGGTCTTCTGGCAATATGGCCGGCCTATTGCTACTTCAGCTTGCGAATTGTCTAGGCTAGTTTTACCCGTGCTAAATATTTTGTTTATTTGAACACGTTTGATATCTGTGCTTTAGTTTTGTGCCTGATGCGGGTAAATCCGTAAATTTTAAAAGCCTTTAATGCCGTATTTTCTCTTAGCTACGACCAATGATCTCACTAATGCAATGAGCAGACAAATCCCCGTTACCGTGTCGGCTACTCAATCAGGGCCCGAAAAGCTACAAAAAAAAAAAACAGCTGAAAAAGTCGCTACGTGTCCCAAAAAATATAGAGAAGGGGGCTAAGGTTTCTTAGGGACTAGCTTAAGAACAATCAGCGCTGCTGCGCGGAACTTCAATTACAAGCAGACTCAGTTTCCTCTCTGATAATAACAGCTTCAAAACAACTAAAGAGATTCTGAACCCGATATCTTTTTACCCGGTTATTCTTTTAGATTAAGTGTGAAATTTCTTTTTTATGATTTCCTCTGAAATTGGTACCTATAACTTTAAGTGAAAAATATCAATGTCCCTGTTGGAGACAAGGACTTCGTTGTATTGGTGACTCATTCTGACTATGAAATTACAATAAGACGGATTATTGGTAAAAACTTGCAAACTGAAGATATTATAATTAAGATTACGAGACCGGAAACGTGTATTAAAATTTAAAAGAGAAAGAAGGGTTGGGGAGTCAATCAAAGAATGGACGCTTATGAAACAGTGTAAGATCAATATAATTCCGACATATATTAGGGGAGGTAACGTGAAAATATTGTAGACGTTCATTGTACGATTAGAGCTTGCGACCCATGCCACACCTGTAACTCATAATGTTTAGGCATCGGTTTTGAATGCGCTCTATCCTATCACTGTGTACATTGTAGAAAGAACACCAGAATGATGACTTGTACTCCTGTATCTTTACTACACTCTCATCCGTAGTGGGATGAGAGTGTAGTAAAGATACAGGAAACTCTTTGTGTGACGAAACTTCTTAGTGGTTGTATTGTAATTTGTAATTAAATTTGTTAAAATTTTAATTGTTTTTGTATGCTAACTCAGCAGGACCTAGATAGACATTCTAATTAGAGCCACAACAAATATGTTTGTACCTAACCCAGGGAGAAAAGTTCATTAAATAAATAAAATACGTACTTAAAAAATAGTAAATACAACCAGATAATTGTTATTTTAGCGTTATGTGAGACATAACTTGGACGTAGGTTTTCAATGAAAATTCTATCGGACGTCACATACATTTTGTACGGGAATTCCAGAACATGCTACGGCCTCGCGTCTTCGCCGTCGCTTGAACGGCTATTGGGTATTGTTTTTAGACTTTCGCGATTTGAACACATAATGTAAACACTATACTGGACTTGGTCACAATTCAAATTATTGTACTTACTTCGACGTTTCGGCAGCGTTACAAACGCTGTGGTCCTGAGAAACGAGACGACTGAAGAAATTGCGAGTCGTCTCATTAGGAAATGAAGAGATCCTATCTACCCTCATTTGGTCTTTTAAAATTGCAAGGTAGGTAATTCAATAATAATAATTTGGACCTTGATTACGTCCTGCAAATAGTGTTTACATTATGCATACCTAATGTAAACATCTGCCTTGGGATCTGTTTATGATTCGTAGTCTTTAAAACTAACTAGCGAGTCAATAAGTATGTATGATTTACATATTTACTTATGGTGCTATTACATTAGCAGCTCAATGAATAAAACAAAATCCAATCATGCAGAAGAAAAAAGAAACGAAAAAAAAATTAGGAAAATAACCTCATTTAAGTTTCAGCCGCATTCAGCGGTCTTTTTCTAGAGGCGGTCTTTTTCCCCTCACTGCTTTGTGTACAAAAAAATGCTTGTTTTATTGACACTAAGGTGCTAGACAATAAGGTGCTAGTGCTGATAAATTTTTTGTTAAATCGGTGTATAATTTTTGACATCAAACTTAAACCAACTTTAACAAATATTTCACTGCCATCATGGTGCATAAACCTAAATCGAAACAGTAGGCCCTTGTTCAATCATATGCCCACTGTAATTACAATTGTAAAAAGTTATAAATAGTTCAATTAAAATTTTTGTTGAACAATTTCAATTTTTTCTTCTCTTATATCAGCACACTTAAAGTACCGTTTAGAAGACAAAATTTAATACTTCGCCTCTCGATAAGTATTTTGAATCCGGTTCTCGACAAATATCGAGGGTTTAGGGGTAAATTTTATTGCTTTGTGAGCGAGATCGCTCCTCCCCAAGGAGCGATCGGTCGGCAAACACCGCGATCCGTCGCTTGAGGATTCGAATCCTACGTTCCGCGATACACACTTCAATATTATTGTAAACAAGAAAATATATTGCAAGTTTTCTGAACTTTTAACCTGCAGATAGAATGTTGTATATCAATTTCTTGACAGGAACTTTTCACAACATGTGTAAAATACGTTTTGCATGTACCTAATAACAATAATTCTTCGCCGATGATCCAGGTTTTGCATAATACATAATTATCGTTATTTTAAAAATGTCATACTCGGAATTATGATTGTAATGATAAGTCATCGCACAGGATTCAGCTTTTAATAAGCCTAATTGTGATCATAATGTTTTTTTTGCAGAGGATTCAGTTTCCATATACGCATAATTATACTCATAATAGGAATCCTTCGCAGAAGATTCAACTTCCATATACTCATAATGATACTAAGAATAGACATTCATTGCAGATGATTCAGATTCCATTTGCGACACAATAAAATTATGATCGTATAGGAAGTATTCACCGAGTATTTCGTTCAAAATGACGGAAGCTTACTTAGCACATTACTTTTAAACAGACATAGATTTTGATTTTATGTTTTTTTTCGGTTTAAACCATTTTGTGCATCACACTTTATTACGCCTGAAACGAATTACTTATAATGAGTTTTTTATCGAGGCTTCAGACTTCATCTTCATGACCAACATTTTCGGTTACAGCGTATTTACAGCTTCCTAAATTAATACGAAGTTATGCAACATTTTAACTATCTTTACTCGATTATTAAACTAAAAATAATGTTGAAAAAAATGTACTATAATGAGATCATTCGTTTATTTTTCATTAATTGAGCTTACTTAGTACTTGACTACCATCTGATCTTGTATTAAGCGACGCGTCGCTAAATATAAGGCCAGATGGCGACGTAGCTGTTTGTGAAGGAGCGTGATAACCTAGAAGAAACTGATTCATTCTCGACTTGAAGGCACCAAGATTGTCTCCATTGGAAAAAATGAATCAGGCAACGCATTCCATAATGTAGACGTTCTTATTACGAAAGCGGAGTCAAACCTCTTCATCTAACCTTTGGAACGTCTACCGTGATGATGATATCGATTTTTGGTTTCGTCACTTACAGATTTAGATATAATTATTATTAGAGATAGGTATTTTTCAACCAAGATGGTACATGAGACTACGTCGAAGTATTAGATACTCGGTTCGACGCAAGACCAATTTTATACACTTACAAAAAGACATTTGGTATTATTTCTTCACTTTTAAATATATACATAACTAACATAACAATGTTTCCGCAATCATCTTTTTCAGTTGGTTTAAATACGAGATTTTTTCTGTGTCTTTTTCAATTCCATGGGCTATTACCTAATTTAAAATAAAATAATTTTAACAAAAAAAAGAACCGACTTTAAACAGTAAACTAAAAAGTAAAAAATAAACCTCTTTACCACAAAGTAGAACGTACTTTGATTAATTTGAACAGACATGATTAAAAAAGTATTTAGCAATTCTGAAGTTCAGTCCCACCCTTGGAATGTCTCCTATCCAACAAAAAAAGAATCATCCAAATCGGTTCATAAACAACGAAGTTATCCGCGAACAAACAAAAAAAAATATATATATACGGTCGAATTGAGAAACCTACTTTTTTTTTAAAGTCGGTTAAAAAAAAATTACGATTCTATTGTGTCTCTTTGTTGTGCAAATGTCTCCCTACTCCCCTTGAATCTATAAAAATGTTGTCACCACACACATTAGGGTCTGTGCTTTTGGTCCGATTATATATCGTTATTTGAACGACAATTAAAAAAAATAATTAAACCTTAGGTCTAAAATCTTATTTCTTGTAAAAATAATATTTTTCTGTGTTATTTGTCTGTCTTGAGTTAAAAATACTAGTTACTAGTTCTACTTAGTACTAGTTCTACTTATAGTAGAATAAACTTTTAGTAATACTACCGAAACGTCGAGGTAATTAAATAATAATTTAGATCGTGATTAAGTCTTGTGCTTCGTTAACAATAAAAATATAGTACCTATTATTAGCACATCACAAAGACCAATATCGAAAACTCAACGATCAAGAGAATTTAATAAACTGTATCGTAGTTAGTTTCGATTGAGTTCACAATTTTCTATATTAAATCGTCGGAACGGCGTGGGAGAGGTTGCCATGATACCTCTGAGGAGTTAATAAGTCATAAATAGAAAGGTGAAAGAGGACGGGGAGAAGTGAAAAGCAATAAGGGTGAAAGGGAGCGTAGCCTCCCCCAGGTAACGTTGAAGCGCAATCGCTTGGAAAAAGGTAGCTATGGACGAACTGTGAGGTGTCACCAAAACACCGAACGGTGATTTTTAGTGGAAGCAGTAGATTTTCGGAGTCATATGAAAAAGCAATCGTATATTTTTAAACGAGTTCACAAAAGGAGGAGGTTCTCAATTCGGGTTTCTTTATTGATGACTGGCCTCGTGGCTTAGTGGGTAGTAACTCTGCCTGCGAAGCCGAAGGTCGTGGGTTCGATTCCCACTCAGTGCAAATATTTGTGTGATGAATTCAAATATTTTTGTAATGTGTCTGTGTATTTCTATGTTTAAAGTATGCATTTACAAATACCTACATAAATATTATATCAGCTATCAGGTGAAATGTTGTGAGTTTGCGTCACTGAGATGCGTAATAGCAGTATGTATATATCTGTGGCTAAATATTAGTTATCTTTAGTACTATAATTCTAAGTAATAACTTTCATTCGGCAATATCGTGCCAATTCTTCTTTGTAAAATATGGTCATTGAGTCAATTTAAAACGAGGAATTTAAAAATATAGTAATACATAGGGCTATCTATGGTTGGAAATTTAAATTACGGGTCACAGCCTAGGCTGCACAGAATCCTTCAAAGCTGCTTATGTTTTGGGACCTCAATATTAACATTAAATTTAATGAATCAATTTTATCCAAATACAGATAGGTACCTATGTAGAGTTACCCTGAATACTTGTGCTGAGACAAAACAAGTACCTATTAATGTGGGGCCAGGTCAGGCCAGGCCCTGGTAAAAAAACGGGTATGCCGCACAAAAATGCACTCACATACATAATCATTAGTGTATATTAGACCAATACCGGACTTAGGCCTCTCCTATGGCTCGCCACTCAGTCCGATCCTCAGTTTTACGTTTGCATACACTATCTGCAACAAAATACATCATACATACATACACAACATACTAGCAAGAGCTTATTTTCATTCGCGATTTGATTTCTTCTGTGGTAAAAATTGTTCGCAAACGCTTGTACATGCGTTTAGAATAAAATTGTTTAAAATAAGTATAAGCAGCTCACTTTATGTTTCCACTGTTTGGACTTAGGGCCTACTTTGATAAAGAAAAAGCCAATGCCATAATCCACCACCCTGGCTAAGTGTGGTTTGGCGCAAGACCTCGGGTTTAAACGGAGCAGATTTTTTCTTGCTTGACGGTTTATCTTTCCACGTAATATTGGCGGAATTGTGGGGCTAAATAATAAAATATTAATCAAGAGTTGAAGTTGACAGTGTAGAAAAAATCGTAACACAGTCGTCGGGATAGTAGTCGTCGGAAACTGGTGTGTTCCTAGAAAATTGTTCACAAAAAGCGTTTTCTTAGAAATGTGTATTGTAATATAAAGCTTCCCCGGAAATCGCCCACTGTCGATAAGTGGCATTGTTTCGCATCGTTACATTTTCGAGTGGTTGATGGAAGGCAGAGTAGCTGAGCGAGTCGATACCACGAGTGGCTCTCCTGTCGATGGACCGACGGTAATGGCGAAACAAGCGTTTCTATTTGGTTTTATTGCTCCGTAATAAGTCTATATGCGCTAAGATACAAATTAATTTAAGTTTCTTTTAAAAATGATTTATATTGTTGGGGCGACCAAAACGTACGTCTGATGGTAACCAACACGCCTGTCCATAACAGCGTAGTGCCACGCTTTTAACCATGTGCTGCGCTCATTATCCAGGGATATAAGATTTATACCTTTGCGCTGTAATTTATCTGCCCTGTCAAATAACTGACAAAGGACAATGAATAGTTATATGTTGTACAAGAGTGCAAAGTTGCTTTTTAACCGCGTGCTCAATTTTAATGACCGAGCAAGCGAAGGATTCCTGAGCGTAGCAAGGGAATCAAAAGAGCATAAGGCGAACAATATTTGCACTCGAGTGGTGCAACACGTAACTTTTCATCCCACCTCAGCGAGGAAATGACTAAATGCTTTGCACATTATTAACAGTTTCAGTCAATTTTGTTGGCGTCAAATAAACTTCTTCGTCGCTAGAATCACTTATTTTCGGGTTTTCAGTTGTTTTAAATTTTTCTGTTTTTAACCTTAACTTATTTTTTTTATGGAGCAACGAGTGATGAGACAAGCAGGATATGTGCCTGATGGTATGCAACAAGCCTGCCACATAACAACACAGTGACACGCAGCTATTGGAACATGAAAAGTCCAAATCATTAACCAGCACTTCACAGCGCTGGTCACCCAAAGATCTAAGATATTATACATATCTCTAAGCCCTGTAATTTCTCTGGAAACATTGCACTTCAAACCGGAATGCAGTAATGTTTGCACATTACTGATTGGAGGTAGAATAACTGGCAAAGGTGTGGTACTTCCCCAGGCGGACACTGCAAAGAGTCCCACCGCTACAAAAACTTTGAGTATGTCGAATTTGAGTTGAGTTAGCCATGGTTTTAACAACAACAATATGACGTGAAAATATGGAGGGTTGACTTGTAAGTTGAGGTAAGGAGTGTCAAATGTGTACATGAAAAAGTGTCCGCCCAAATGCATTAAATTATTTTAGCGCCATATTAGCATCAGGGTAAATTTTAAAGGAAATAAATAAACGTACAATTCAGAATGCATGAAAAAAATATTCTAGCTACAGGTTTTCTCAAAATAGCAATTATTTGATGTTAAATTTACTACATTTTTTGTACTGCGCAAGTAGTTGAAATTTTCTATTAGTTCCTAACTATTTTAGTCGACAATAATATTAAATTGTTTAACTTGGCATACTTCAATTCCTTTACAATTGATTAATTTATAGCATTTTTATATGTTCTACCATTTGAGATAACATACTTATCTCTATCCTCCATACGTGAAAAAAAATTGCACGCAAAGAATATTAAAAAAAAGTACACCGAGGAGGTTCCGAGTCCGAGTTTTCCATAAATTAAAAAAATGTGTGCGCTTAAAACCGCACGGCAGAAGTGAAAACTAAAATAAGAAATACTTAACTATATAAAGACTACTAAATAATTTTAATTTCAAACTTTTACGGCTGAATGATTAGTATCCAAAGTATCCATGGCCAAGAATAAATTAAAAAAAAAAAATTACGCGTGTCGAAAATGCCGTTTGACTCACAAGTTTTTAGTGTTTGCTATTTAGTTATGTCATATTTATGTATTTCGCTAAAAATGCATAAATATGTTGTGTTATAGTGTATTTGTGTAAGCACTTTCTTATGAAAATGGGTATCATTTTGTGTGTTTACGTAGTGTAAGTGCTGTGATAAAATATTACAACCATAACTTTTTTGCAATGGACCTGAAATGCAAATTTAACATTTCGTGACAGGTTCAATTTATGTGGTAAGTACCTAGAAGTTAATGTCGTGATAAAAAAGTTTAAAAATTCGCCAGTTTCAGCGAGAAAGTCGCTAAGGTGTCAGTCAACACTGGTAGTGAGCAGCGAGAGAGAGTAAGAGTATGTATTGTCCCATGTCCTCCTCTAACAATTATCTTTCTCGGTCTGGCACGTTTGTTGACCACATTACCTTTCTCGCTCTAGCATCCCGAGTTTACCCGAAATTTCTTATCATATCCGAGCGTGATGATCACGTGATCATTAATCCATTTCACAGCCCACGAAAATTCTGTCTATAACGCGCCTAAAGAAGTTTTCACTTCAAAAAATCTATGACAAATTTGGCACCAAGTAGAAAGAAGTAAATAGGTTTAATTATGTTTTGGATTCAAAAACTTAGGGCACACGATGTTCTAAATTCTAATTAACTTTATTCTCTAGAGGGTGAAGACGACTTTTGCGCTCTGATATCGAAGAGCAAAAGTACCTCCTCTTTCCGAGGTGATGGGATGAAAAATAAATTTTTAGTGGTAGGCATTTCTTACACTACGTTATATAGCCCCAAACTAAGCAAAGCTTAGATTCTAGCTTAGCTGTTATACATAGAAACACCCAGGCACAGAACAAAAAGTATTTGTATTCGTCAAACAAAGATATAGAGCTTTCTCAAACGGACTCCGCAAAGAAACTCTTAAATCTATTCGTAGAACTCTTTTCATAGTTCGCCAGGGGTCCACAACAACGAAATTTCGTTAGTATTTGAGAATAGGCAAAATACACAGGCACACGATGTACTCGTATATAAAACCTTTAAACCTTCTTAATGATCCCTGAACTTTGTTTCTATGAATTCATTTGAATTTACAAAGAAGCAGAAGAACCGATAACCGCTGCACTGGATAGACGTGTTCTACAGAGAAGACCGAGACGAGTCGCTTTTTGGCAAGCGTAAAATAGGGCATCCTGTACTCAGGTAAAGCAACTAGCGGCAAAAAGCAGTAGCGAGTGAATGCGAAATTCAGAAAACCGTGTCGCGGGACGATCCATTAGAAAGACTTCCATCTAACAGTGGACGGATATTAGATAAGATAATGAGAGATAGGTATACAACTTCTTTTAAAACACATTTCTGCTCGTAAAGGGTCTCCTATTGAAGCAATTTCTGTATCGTAAAATATCTCATTACGTACTTGTATAATGTAATGTAATGTAAAACGCACGGTTTATCAAAATGATCCATCTAAAACGAACGGTACCTTTTTATATCTTAGTAAAGAGTTTTCATGTCAGAAAAGTGGTCAACATTTTATGAATAAAAATAACTTTGCGAGATAAAATACAATAAAGAATAGGGTACTGGACTGGGTCAAAAATACACCATCCTAATTAGTTCGTCAGCTAGATCATGGAAAAATATTGGATACGTATTTTTTGTGTTTTCATAATATTAAAAATCGTCAAAGATATAGACCATCAAACTTCGAGAGTGGGGGGTCGCGACGTCACTCGTGACTAAAAATCGTACTCACAAGTGACGTCACACGAAACTTCGTAGCGCTGTCTGTATCTTCGTCTTTTTTTGTTTGTGAAACAAAAGAAAAAATACGTGTACAATATTTTTTGCCAATCTAACTAACGGGCTACTTAGTGTTTTTGAGGATTGTACTCTATAATTTAAATTGTTATTTTAATTAATTTTGACCATAAATTACAACAATTTATTTGTAAAGAAACACAAACATATGAATTTAGTTTACTTATTACTAATGTCATACCGGCTGGTCTGTGCCTTTGCGTTAAAAAAAAGCGTGGATGTACGCGCATTTCTAAACTGTAAACAAGTAAAAATTATTCCACGCGCTTTTTTTTCACTGTATTGTTTTTATTTGAAAATGTCGTCAGTTTTATTTATTTCACTTATTTGCACTTTGATAAATAATTACAGCTAATTATAGCAATATCGCCTCAGCTGTAATTATCAACTTACCGCACTTAAATAAATAAATAAATATTAGTGGACAATTCACACACAACACCATCTGACCCAAACTAAGCAAAGCTTGTATGATGGCGGCCAGATAGCTGATTTTATACTTATATAGTTTGAAATAAATACTTATTATACATAGAAACACCCAGACACAGTGCAAACATTTGAATTCATCACACAAATATTTGCACTGGGTGGGAATCGAACCCACGACCCTCGGCTTCGCAGGCAGAGCTACTACCAACTAAGCCACGAGGGCAGCTCTTATATCATATTTTACTACAATACATTTAAAACAAACGAAACTTCTTGAGCAAAAAAACCTACACATTAGGTAACAATAGGTGGCCTTATCGCTAAAAGTGTTATCGTCCAGGCAATTGTGAAATGGAAATGGATCACAAAATTAAGGAAGATGGGAATTAACAAATAAATAATAAAATAACCAACAATAATGATGAGGATGATTCAATGAAAGTAACCTGTTTCCTAATTTGGAAAGTGTAACAGCCACGTCAGGTTTCTAAGTAAAATGATGGTAAGGAATTTTAAAAGTAATTACAATAACGTGTGTATAACGCAATCTATTCAGCGGTTTCTCAACTATTTAACTGGATTGCTTTCCACCCCAATCTGACGCCTCAGTTTATAAAAGAACCCATTAATCATTGCGCGGGGGAGTCGTTTTGTCAGCTCGCCGTATAGAACTAGATGATATTAATATGCAATGATTTGTTCAGCTAATTACTTAACCACTGTTTTAGGATATATCTCACAGATTTTATACGCCTATTTAGAAATAAATCAAAGTATTTTTATGAGATGAGAAGCATACCATTTTATTTTTTTTTATGTGGGGGAAATACATTTACGTATCCCCACCATGCAGGGACATGGTGAGGTATGTCGGGCTCGACACCATGGCGACGACAGACATGGTGCCCCTACCGACTAAAACCCCCACAGATTTCTCCTGCATGGCCCGGGGTGTGGTCGTAGGGTCACTTTTCGCACTCCTGTCAACGACAAGGGTCAGGCCCTTGCCACCGCCCTTTCGGACCCGCCTCGCGGGGGGCGTCCGTCAGTACCCCCGCATTTGGCTCCAGCGACGCGCCAGAAATCAGCGGCGAGTCACCTCCTCGAAGGCCTATCCCTAGGTGGGGTGCCGGACGGCCCTAAGCGTCTGACGCCCCAGGCTTTCCGGTGGAGACGGGGTGTGAGCCCAGAAGGTTGCATCTCTAGGCTCGCCCCCGTTTCCGCTTCCGCCTCAGTGCAGGAGCGCTATTGCTCGCTCCCCCACCTCACAGGTCTTCTCACTGCCGAGAAACATTTTACCGTGCCTCTAACGGCAAATGATGATAGGCAGAGAGAGATCCGTCCTCAACACCGCGGCTTCCCACTGAGCACTCTGCTAATCAGAGTGCTCGTGGAGGACCCTCATCTGGAAGACTTAGGAATTTTACTTGGGTTGCATCAGCCGAGTAGCTTTCCCAAGTCTTCCAGTCCCTCTCCCCAACATCTACACGCACTGCGCAAGGGGGTGAGGAGCACGTGTGGAAGTTCCCAGCCCCGGCCGGGATTTGCCATCACACAACAAGATGCCACGAGGCAATTTGTTGTGTGATGCCCAGGGTGGACCACGTGAAGGTTCCCGGGCCCCACACCCCATGAGAAGCATACCTGGTAGTGTCTGGTATAAGTTATATTATGTTTGCACTACTCAAACGACCTCTGACTTCTAATAGGGTTCTTGACTATACAAATTTACCATTTTTATAGCATTTGGTTTTCATTCGCACTGGTATTGGTAATTTATCTTGAAAGAGGCTCCTCATCGCCATTTGTTTCGTCACTACTGCTTTCACTGAATCTGTACTGAGTCTAATCTGGGTTGAATACTGTCGGTAGGATTTTCATTTAAATTGTTCTCCGTTTCACTAATTATTTTATCATCGGAATTTATATCGTAGTTTCGGAATTGCATAATTATAGAATCAGTCAAAATATGAATCATTTGAATCACTAACGGAACACGTCAGGTCCAAACAACGACTGAATCAAATAAAAATAACCGTCTCGCGTAAATGTTGTAATCTACACCCGCATACAAATGTAAATAAACAAAAAAAATGTTCAACAATAACACGCTAAGTGATTGGGATATTACTAACATTTATAAATTGTAAGTGGATTCTTAGAATGCAACAAGCATTCTAAGAATCCACTTACAATTTACTTAAGCATCATTGTTTGCAAAACACGGGCTTTTCTGACCCGAGGATTTTTTTCATACTTCGGGTCATATTTATGTTGGGTCGGTTGGGATCCAAAGAACCTAAGTCGAAAAAAACTAAATTTTCTTAAGATAAGAGATTTCACCATAATTTTACAACAATAGCATATGAATGCATTGTTAATAACTGTCGTGAGGTCTTAATACATTACTTTAATAATTACGACTTTAATTGACAGTTTAAACCTACACCCGTGTCACAAGTCTCGGGATCTACTCGGAATTTCTCTCTCTGCCACACGATGGACCCGGCACCCGCACGGTGAATCCATGGAATGCTAAGAAGTTCATCTAGCATCCCGAATAACTGCCGTCATGAATGGCAACAACATTGTATCCAAAATTTCACAATTACTCCACATTACAGTGGTTGGACTCTTTGCAGAGTCTTGCTGGGGATGTGACACCATTTGATATGAAAACATGGCTGTGTTCCCATAATGACGGGCTTAAAGATAAAACATTTTATAACTCTGGGGGGACAAACGCAAGACAGTGCTGGGTAATGGTTTGGACTCTTTATCTTCCAACAGCTGCGTGACACTGTGATGTTATAGGCAAGCATCGATATTGGGCAGGCATGTTGGTTACCAACAGGCACATCTCTTGCTCGTCTCACCATTCTGAAGAAAATTCGTCATTGTTCCAACAACATTATGAAAAAAATAAAAATTGAGCTTCGAGTCAAGTTATGCAATACTGCGGTTAATTTTTTACACAATCTTTAAAAACCAATTTGAACAATACCGATCAGTCCCCTTCCCTTTGCCGAATGCTGACGGTGGCACACCACGGCAATATCGGGCGAGTTCATTTCACGGGCAGAGGAGTTCGCAAATGAAGTTTCCCCGGTCCACCGAGCGCGGATTTCACGCACTGATTTATGGGAAATGGATGCGGCATCAGACGTGCGCTTTGAATCGGAAATGAGATGTGATTTACGTCTAGACTACTTTTAACGGAAATAAAACGTTTTATAATACCATTTTTTTTGTTTGAACTCGTACATTCTAGTTAGTATACTCGTATACTCGTTCGTACACGTCGTATTTGTAACTGTAAGGAGTAATACTTGAACGATACAAATTGGACAATACATCTCAACAGACTTGTGTCTCTATGTAGGCGAAATACTTGTAGCTGTGAAGATATACGAAAATCTGTAATTTTTTCTCTGTTCGTCATATCCGCGCCAATAGCGTCTGATAAAGTACATTTTTTTTTAATACGAGTATAATGGCGATGACGACTGGGTAAAACATACACCATTATAATTTAGTCGGGAACCTAGACTATGGAAAAATATGGGACACGTAGATACTCATTGTTTTATCAAATGATTATTAAAAATGTACAAAGACATAGATATCAAAATTTCGGAGCATGGGTTATGACGTCAATTTTTTGTAAAAATCATACCATAAATTTGAGTCACTCAAAACTTATAATTACTGTATCGTCGTCATTTTTTAGTTATGAAACTAAAGATAAATAAGTGTACTTACCTACCATTTCTTTTAATAGTACCAGTGTTGAGTCAACACTGGTTTTGCCACACGAACTTTGACTACTAATTTTGTTTTATCAACCTACCCTCATTTTTAAATCGTACTTTTCACGTGTCAATTAAACTCAGATTTTTTGATACGGTAAAACTCGTACTACGCAATAAAAACAAAGAAACGTTCTTAATTAAATAGCCATAAAACCAGTTGTCAGAGGATAAAATTACATTTTGTGTTTTATTGATTTTGTTAACATGCCAAGAAAGTGTAATCATGATCCCAACTCTTTTTGTTATGTTTGTGAAGACTTTATGTTCAAAAAACAACGTCGTAATTTTACGAAACTCGTGTTAGAGTGTTATCACTGCTGTTTCGGTTTTTCTGTTTCTCATCAAGATATTCTATTCCTAATGTTGACGGGCAAGTCGTTCCACAACTGGACAGCTTGGAAATCAAATGACTTGCCATAAAAAGTTTCGCTGCGCGCCGGCGGTGTGTTTTGTCTTGTCAGTGACATAAATGACAGAATAGCAAACGGTATTTCCTGGGCTCTTCATATTTGTTGCGTAACGTGTATGAAGAATTTGACTGATTGGAAGAAAGGATAATCATCTATACCGTTTGCTATTCTGCCATTTATGTCACTGACAAGACAAAACACACCGCCGGCGCGCAGCGAAATTTTTTATGGCAAGTCATTTCCTTTCCAAGCTGTCCAGTTGTGGAACGCCTTGCCCGTCAACATTAGGCAAGCTCCTTCTCTTGCTGTTTTTAAGAACCAAGTTAAAGAGTTCTACTTGTTGCAGTCATCAGCTAGTTAAAATCATTATTCTCCTTAAAATCGTCATGAAATTGTAATCTATTTATCTTTAAATATTTTAATTCGTTGAACATTGTTATTATTAATTAATTATCTATTAGTCTATTATTATTAAATTATTTGTGTATTAGGATGTAAAATCGATATATGTAATATTTATATATATTGTTGTATTTTAAATTAGTTGTTAGTTGTTATAAATTGTTAGTGCTCCTAATTGTACTCCCCGTCTTCCATTATTAATTTATTTATTTTTTTACCATCCTACGGTTGCCTGGAGAAATCGCTCTCAGCGAATAAGGTCGCCAATTGCTACTTTATTATAAGTTTTTTCTGTATTTTTCTTTGTTATGTATTAAAGAGTTTATCTATCTATCTAACACACCGTTACTTACCCTAATTTAACTGCGATAAGACCAGTTCCTCGTTGAGTGGAAATCTGCCAGTACCAGTTGAATCTACGTCTGGTGAAATTTTTTGGGTAACCATAAGAGTGATACTTAGAGAGAAATAGTTACCGAGCCATTGATGGCATATCATGCATTGGATTGCAACATGTCACCCAAGATCCTTTTTTATACTCATATATGGATTTTTTTCCTGCTAATCTGTGGATGGTCAGCGACGAGCATGGTGAGAGATTTCATCAGGACATTTTTAAGATGGAAAAGCGATACCAGGGCAAATGGAACCCAAATATGTTAGCAGATTACTGTTGGACAGTTAAAAGGGGCCTACCTGAAGCTAAATTTGTCATTGTTTTTAAAGTTAAGACATGGCATTGTTTTCCTTCATATTTTAAATTTCTGAAAAATCATGACTAACAATTGTTTTATTAGTTTTACTTACAAACACTAATTAAACTGAAAAATGTTAGAAAAATCCGTGTGGCACTAAAAAGTTACAATTTTATTGACCAGTGTAATCCATCCGACAGACTACTTAGTTTTTTAGTCGTTTCGTCGACAATAGTTTTTGACGAATAGATCACTATTAGATTAGATTTATCGGATAATAGACAGCATAGTTGCTTGGTTGGAAGGTCTAAACATCAAGTTAAAATCAAATACAAGTTAAAATCAAATAGAACGAAAAATGCGCCGAAGCGAAAAACTCTGACAAAGACAAATACAAATCCTGGCAAGAAAAATAAAAATTGGGAGCATGAAAATCAAGCAATAACTGTTATATATGATTTTTCTCTGCAATAATAATACCGAGTTTAATATGAACCTAAACTCAGACACTGGACTAAATAAAAAAAATTTAAAAAGCGGCCAAGTGCGAGTAGGACTCGGCCATGAAGGGATGGAGAACCTCCTCTTTCTTTGAAGGCGGATAAAAAACAATAAAACATCGAATAACTAAAATATAAAAACATATTTGAATTACTAATGTGTACGGCTTCGTCTACAAGTTGTGGACTTCGAAACTTGTTTGTGTTTTTATACTCGTACGTCTGTTGTTACGCAATAGCTTGGCTAAAATATTGAATCAATTTTCTTCTAATTTTTTTTTTGTTTGGTGGAACATAGTTATGCGATATTTTACCAGATGGGTGTAGCAGTTCTTGAAATATCAACGAAAATTTAAAATTTGCTCACCTCAACGACGTATTCGTACTACCTCGCTCGGTACAATGTGTGTGTCGATATCACAAAAAATGTGATATTTAGTGTCTGAATTTAATTTTAAGTCGAAGTCTGTCTCTGTTTTCGGATAAAATTAAATTATTATTTAAATTGATAATTCTAATAATGGGTAATTCACAGAGTGTAATGATTGACGAACTGAATTTTAACTCTGTGTCGTCGATATTGCTTCATCAGCAGCCGGCGTTGAATGAATACCGTTCTGCTCAGCAAACCGTTTTGACTTTTATTACGGTACAGATTTCATATTTCGAAATAAAAAGTCTAAATAATCAGTTTTCTATCAGTCATTTACTTATCAGATAAAAATCACTCAAACTCACATCTAAGATCGGTTTGAGCATAAATAAAAGTATGGTGTAAATTACACATATTCTGTTTCATTACATTATTTCTGTTCATATTCGGTTTCTGTATTTGTGTGGCATTGTGTCTATCCGCCGTTTACAGATATAATACTTTACTTAGGCTTAATTTTGTATTCAAAAGTTCGTATGACGTTAGCAGTATCGAAAATCAATATAGCGATTTAGATTTGCTCAAAATTTTTACATCTTTTTGGCTCTCGTTAGTTTTGATCATATGTTCGATGATTCCAAAATTTACGCGCTTATAAGCGCTACATGACAACATAATATGATGCGTTAAAATCAGTTTGGTATGGTAGAGTATGCACAAGTTTCCCTTTGTCTCTCCCCCGGCTATTTCATGTGGAAACATCGGTAGGGTTGTTACCAACTCTACATATTTTGGGTACTTCTGAAAATTTTCTGAAAACTGAAAAGCCACGCCCCTTTACAGGGACGGCTGTGATTGGTGGCGGTTTATCTACATCAGCAAGCTCAGCGGCCAATGGGTGTGGCGTTTACGCGCAGCCGTGGCTCTACGCCGTAGAGGTTTGCGGGGTGCTACGGCGTAGCGGTGCGGGGTGCTACGATCCACAGACGCTACGCCGTTTCTGCCTGGCCGGGGAAGAGAAAAATGTAAGTAAATTGTGACTTTTATATCATTTTCTAAATATTTTACAAGATTTCTTGCTTTTTTAAGATCCGCGTATCTTAAAATGGTTCTAACGCTAAATCTGTTGACGTTATAGAAGAAAGTATGGACCTCAAAATGGCTACTCGATATATGTATAGGTATACGTTCACCATATTATGTAATCATTGTTTGACCTAGTAGCATGTACTATAAAGTATCGATGAGGTTATGTAATAAGAAGAGTTAGCTTCAAAGAAGATTCGTATCTATGTAAAAAGCAAAGATTTTGGATGATTTCCTTTGTTAATAAATAAAAATGGACACAGATATTACCTTAATTTCCGTTTTAATTTTATATTATGAGTTTTAAGTCACTGGAGTCGATATTTCAAAATAACAAATTACGTTTTTTAGTAATTAAAAATTACATGGCAAAAAGAATTACGCGATTTTTTTAACATTATTTCTCTCCGGAATTTATACGAAAAGAATGCTGCGCATTTCTTACTATTACTTCTTTTTAATTTTTACAAAAATATTTTATGTTCTTGTATTAATATGTTAGGTTATACAAAAAAAAGTGCACAAAATATCTCCTGAAATGTAAAAGAATAGTTAACTCGACCTAAAACAATAGGTATTATTACTGATAATTAAAAACAATTTAATGTCTTTGAGTTTCTATCGTAACAATTTACTAAATTTTTACCAAATGACTTACTAAAATATGTATTGCATTTGTCTCGCGCAAGCAGTAAGTGGGTGGTATCCGTACCTATGCGTACAGGATATATGACTACAGCCTAAACCTAAACTAATGTCACATTGTGATTTAAGTATGTATTTTCTTTGTTTCAGATGTGGTGTCGTGTAGTTTGATGTGGGATATCCGGGCGCCATGCAAGGGCTCAATGCCGCGAAGGAAAAAGCCTCAGGGCTGTTCGCCAACAAACCTCTGCTGTTCAAGTAAGTGACTATAGTAAATTAATGTATAACACCCACGTAAAAGATCTATTTTTTTTGGTAAGATAACGGATACTTACGTTTAGTTAAAATTGAAATTGTTTTATTTTATTTCAAACGAACAATTGCATTTTTAGTACTTCTTCACATCCTTTACAATATCAACACTTTGTATTTAGAGACGCTATGCCAAAATAGCACATTATTTATTATTAAGTGCCTGTTTTGTCTCAATGTTGGCCAAAAGCTTCTATAAATTGTTTCTACTTTTCCCAATATACAGCTGAATTTGGCCAGCCCTTTCAGTGTTTAATGAGGTCATCTTGCCATCGTGTTCTTGAAAAAAGAAAAAAAATAATTAGAACTCTATCACATATATTTTGTTTACAATAAAAGGAGGTTACAAACTACATAACACATACACACAATGATACATAATTTATAAAAACAGAGAGACAATCAAATTTATCTCATCTCTATGGATTCTACTGGTTGAATACAAAATAATTAAGTAACAAATTTGAATCCCATTGTAAAAAAAGATAATTATAAATTTGATTGTTTTGGATGTGTTAAGTGTTACAATTTTTTCGTAGCGAAAAAATTCTAAATCTATGAGTGTAATGCAATAAAATGGAATCAAAATCAATTGATTGGTTTTGAAAGTAATGGCAGCGAACTCTTTGCTAAGTTCGTTTGAACAAATGCACAGAATAACCATGAAAAGTCCACTGAATGTCCGGCTGGGACTTGAGGCCTTCTCTCGCAAGAGGAGAGTTGAGGCCGTAATCTACTTTTCTGGCTAGTACAGCTTGGCGAATTACCTCTAAAGATTCTAGGAACAATCGTTTTCATCGCCATGTTTTCCTTACATCCTATATATTATATCCCTAGTTAAAGGTAGTGGTGATATCAAGTTTGAACATTTACACTTAAAAAAATACTCAGAGCTGCAAGCGGGATTCGAACCGACTACCGTTGTGACCATTTGTACCATGCATTGTGAATCGCACGTTCCTTAGGCCACGACTTATTTTTTAAATACATTTTAGCGAAGGAGTATTTCACTCCAGAGCAGTGGCTCGTTTTAGTTTACAAAGCACAGGTGAAATATTGTTCTCATCTCTGGGTACACTAGCACCAGCTTACCAGCTTCAGCTGGTAAACTCTACAGGGAGTCTAGAATGAGATTCTACGACGAGCCGTTAGGATTGCGTCCTGGGCTCACAAAAAAGTTAGATCCACTTTGTTTCCGGAGAGATGTGGGGTCACTTTGTTTGTTGGGCTCACTTGGAAGAGCTTTTTGATTTAACATCAGTGTTAAATCAGTTGGAATTATCGGAATTTTACTGTTTTACTGCTGTACAGCACATGTCGACACTGCTAAAAAGCTCCTGCCTATTTTGCCTAAAACTAAACATGTCAAAGCACATTTTTGTTACTGTCATTTCTAACTTGAATTTGCAGGGTATGGAATTTCCTGATTTTAAGATGAATTTCGACAAGGATATGTTTAAAAAGGGTGTATTTAAATAACTCTTCGGGCAGAAAAGATGTTCTTAGGGGTTTTAAAGTTACAAATGTTAATAAATTAATGGACTAAGAGCCCATGAACCCCAGACCTTCGTTATTTTAAACAAGCTGAAAACTTGTCAGCGCATGCTCCCCCGAACAACTAAGAACGATGGACCATTATGAAGTTTGGACCATTCTGACTTTGGCAGATAAACGGTACTAAAGGTGTACCTATAAATTTGTCAAATTATAAAGTCTGATATTATGGTAACACCTTCATAATATTATTAAAAATCACACCAATGATTGCCAGACACTTAACATCGTGGTAAACACTTGCCAGACACCCATCTTGTGTTAATGTCCATGCAATCATAATTCTACTTGCGTCATAATATGCGCCCTGATTTTTATACATAATACTTGGGTAACAATTAGCAGCCTAATTATCATAAGCAGCCCACTAAAAGCTCCCACTGCTGGGACTCGGGGCCTTAGTACCGTTTATCTGCCAAAGCCAAGATGACCCAAACTTCATAATGGTCCATCGTTCTTACCTGTGTTAAGGCCGATTTACATCAGACGAGCGAATGCTCATTCTATCCCCACTGTATCAAATTCATTTGGTGTAAACAAACGTAGAGCATTATTTCGTTGTTTTGTTTGCGTTCGCAAAGATTCTATGAAATATCTAATATGGAAAACGCTAAGAACGATCTTTCGTTTACACTAAAAGATCGAGAAAGAATGCTCTTGTTCCAGCTCTAGCTCTATGCTCGTTCAGTTTAAATCGACCTTTAGGAGAATGCGCTGACAAGTTTTCAGCTTTTATAAAGTTACGAAGGTTTCACGGGCAAGAGCAAGAGCTCAATAATATTTCAATAATCAGCCTCGGGAGACGTCAGTTAGATTTTGTTTTTATTCACGTTAGCTCAGCGAGAGTTTCAGTTGAGATTATCAATTATTTGAAACGATTCTGAAATAATAATATTTGAAGAAGAAGAAAAGCAAACAAAAAGAACCAATTGGCGTATCTCATAGAACATAGCGAGGGACTTGACTTGGGGCAATCGCCGATAATATTGACAGGCGGAAAATAGTGCAGTGAAAATGTATCGTGGGGATGGAATCCCGTCAAACTAACAAGCGTGTTTTATTGCGCACCAACATTTTTGTTTTTAATTAGAATTGTTTTTAACCGACTTCCAAAAAGGAGGTGGTTCTCAAGTTGGCTGTATGTTTTTTTTTCTTTTTTTGTTGTATGTATGTTACGCGATAGCACCGTCAATTGTGAACCAATTTCGATGGTTCTTATTTTGTTTGGTAGAACATAGTTCAGAGGTGGCATATAAATTTTATCGAAATCGATGGTTTTCGAAATATGAACAAAAAACAACTAAAATTTACCTCGATGACATAGTGATTGCTTCATTTTGGATTTAGTGGAATGCCCGAATTTAATTTTAAATTGAAGTCGAAGACTCCGGCTTAGGTATACAAAATTGTCGGTCAACAGTTGATTGGTGGCTAGACTAGATTTTAATTTTTACCCGACTTCTAAAAAGGAGGAGGTTACCAATTCCACCACCATGTTTTTAGGATTATACCCAAAGCATAAAAACGGGACCTTATTACTGAAACTTACTTTTATTTAATTATAAAGAACAATTACTTACTTGCTGTCCGTCCGTCCGTCTGTCTATCCGTCCGTCCGTCTATCCGTCCGACCGTCTATCCGTCCGTCCGTCTATCCGTCCGTCCGTATCTCAAGAACGCGAACGGTGATAGACATTTGACATTTTCACAGATTATGTATTTCTATTGCCGCTATAACAACAAATACTGAAAATAAAATGAAACACATATTTAAGGGGGGCTCCCATACAACAAGCTTGATTACCAACCATTAGTACAGTCCCAAGCAAACTAGATGGTGCCAATAGTAGAATATAATATTTCTTTTTTTGTTCGAATGGATATGCTTCCCAAAGGGTCCTATATACATTTTATCGAAATCGGTCTAGTGGTATTTGAAATATGAACAAAAAACTAAAATTTCCTTTCATGTATTTAGACGATTTAGTGATAGATTCTTGTGAAATTTGATCGAGTGTCTGAATATTTAGTTTTGAATTGAAGTCGGTTTTTGTTTCGGCGAACATAAATGATTATTAAAATCGCATTGAGATCATGTTAACAAAAGATTTGTACCGATATAATGTAATATCCGTGTCTGACAAGCGGATCAGCTTGCGTCAGCGCTCGCAGCCGGATGAAGACTCCACCGAAGCGCAGCCAGCTGTAAACCATACAAAGAAACCCACGGATTTATTTATCCCTCGAAAACTTGCGAACCACAACCGGAGCTTAGTTGGCGAGCATTTGTAAAATTGGATACTAAATTGAAATATTAATAATGTGATTTATAATTTGTTTCCGGGGACATGGTCCAGTTTATAATAATTAAATACGTAACATAAAAATCCTAAAATATAACTTTTTTTTTTTTTTTTTTTTTTTTTTTAATATTGGTGGACAATTCACACACAACACCATCTTTGCTTTTAATAGAATCCTAAATATGACTTTGATGTTAACGCTATTTTGATTTTGCTCTAAATGGTACAGAAAAAGAGATCAAGAGATTTTCTTCGAGGGTATAGGTGAGTTGCTACGAGGGAACGTTGGTTATTGGTACGTACCAACAAAAACGTTTAAATACGTTTAACGTTTTGAAAGATATTTTGGGTATGATGATTTTGTCGACCTTTTTTATAACTTAGAGTGAAGGGACGGAGAAGATATGCGCCTGAAAATAAACAACACGCTTGCTCATAACAGTGTAGTGCAGCTATTTGAACACGAAGAGTTGAAATTACCGCACTGTGCTCTTTACCCAGATATTTTAGCTAATTTACCTCCTTGGACTGTAATTCCTCTGGCAAAGTTGCTTTTCAAACCGAAACACAGTAATGTCTTTGCACATTACACTTTGGCAGTAGAATAACTGGGAAAGGTGTGGTACTTTCAAAGAGTTCTATTGCAAAACTTTTGTAAATTTACTACGTTTCGTCTACAAATTTAGGTTTCAGTTACTGTTATCTATATTTTAGAGGTGCAGCTACTAGGCACGCGCACTAGTGAAACAAGTTTTGAAATTGGTCCAGTAGTTCTTCAGATTTGCGCGTTCAAACAAAAAACCTCTTCAGCTTTATAATGTTAGTATAGATATTGTTAGACAAAATGTAGAAATCGAACTAGCTATGCGCCATCAATCGCGCTCGACGACGCAAATCCGGATGATGTCTGTTTGTTATCAGGGCTGAGCAGTTGGCTGCGTCCCGCCGCCCGCCGAAATAATCGCATTACTGCGAATCCGCTCGATTTGGAAACGAATTCGTCGAGACGGTATATCGATTATTATATGCTCGTAAATCGGTCACTGATCTGGAAACACCGGTCCAATGTTAGAGTTTATAGCTTTTAAATTTCGAGTGCGACTGAAAAAAAAAATTAAGAGATACACGAGTTATTTAAGATATACGTTGTCGTTTAAGACGTTACATTTTTATGGTCTTCAGGATTCAGTTATTTTCAATTCTTGAAACAATGAATTAATATAAGATTCATTCGGAAACAATAATGTAAAATGATAAATTAAAAAAAATAGTGATCCGTTTTTTACAAACTTTTTTCCACAAATCGACATGTTAACCAACGTTAGACAAACTCACGAGTAGTGAAATGATTATTATACAAACAAATATTTGTCTATTTCTCAAAGTAATTACTTGATAAACCTTAATCACGTATTATTTGACAAATTATTATTTTAATATTTTTGTTAACTAACAATTGCTTATATACAAAACCAACACTTGACACATTATTATTTTATAACGTTTCTAAATATAAAACATTTGTTGATGTAAGTAAGATATTTTTGAATTAAATATCATGCAAAATTCTGTTTGTAAAATGAAACATTTTTAAATTGTAAAGTTTTTGCGATGAATATTATACGATTAGTTGGTTTTAAAATGGTGTTTTGTCAAAAAATGTTTGTGAAACATTAGTGAACCAAAAAATGTAAATAAAAAACTATTTTTAAAATATTTCTCCTCGTAGCATAGGATAAAACAGAATTAACATACATTCCTAAGCTACAGCTGGAATTGTTCCTTCTCTTAGTAACGAGAAGCAATAATAATGCATCGTACTGCTTAGTACGAGTAGTAAAGAGTTGGCAGTTTTCTAATAATAAAATGAGAAAAAAAAATTGTTCTTCGATATTCCAATAAGCAAATTTCCACATGTTGTCTCCTGAAAGTTAAGAAACTGAAACATACTCAGTATAAATAAAGTACGATTTGGACTCGCCCATGAAGGGTTCCGTTGCAGCAAGTAACATAATATACATAGTACACATAGTTCTTGTAGTTCGTTGTAACTTTGATCGAAGTTTTAATAATAGTGTATTTATGACGTACTAAAAAAAACTACTCATCAGATCGAGTTCAAACTAATTTTCGTTGGTAGTTTTCATGGTAATGTACATCATATATTTTTTTTAGTTTTTTCATTCTCTTACTTTAGAAGTTAGAGGGGGGGGGGGACACACATTTTACCACTTTGGAAGCGTCTCTCGCGCAAATTATTCAGTGTAGACAAAAATTATATTAGAAACCTCAACATCATTTTTGAAGACTTATCGATAGACACCCCACACGTGTAGGTTTGATGAAAAAACATTTTTGAGTTTCAGTTCTCAGTATGGGGGGCACCCCTAATTTTTTTATTTTTTTTTAACTTTTGTAAAAATCTTAATGCGGTTCACAGAATACATCTACTTACCAAGTTTCAACAGTTTAGTTCCCATAGTTTCGGCAAAAAGTGGCTGTGACATACATATAAGGGTTCCGTTTTTACGTTTTACGGAACCCTAAAAATATATAGGTGGACAAACGTTTGGTAGAAGCCAACTCAACAAGCTTATCTCTTGGTGACATTCGAAAAAATACTTCTGATTTAATTAAATAGAGCAATTGTTACCGCTGAGTAGACAAGTCATACATTGAGCTACATTAACATAAAACAATTTAAAACAACTACCACTAAACATCTTTATCGAGAGAGGCAAGCTACCCCGCCTAAGCTGATAAATTGCATAGCGACGTCAGGAGGAAGGGTACCCGGTTCATTATTTAGTCCGTTTAAATCGCTAAGTCCTTAAAAGACATTAGCAGGCTTTGTACCGTTATCGCAGTACACAAAAGAGATTTACAGCGAGTTGGAAGGGGGATGTTATGTTAACGCTTATGGATATGGTTATTAATTAGAAAATTTGGAAAAGTTAGCAAGACAAACACGACGTTCTGTGCAACAGCTAAAATATTATGATTTAATTCACAGTTCATTTGATACAATTTTCGTTGCAGCGAGTTGTGTAAATAGCTTTTATAACATATTTGCTCGTAAAGGGTCTCTTATTGGACCAATTTCTGTATCGTAATGTATCTTATTACGCACTAGTGCTGTAATGTGTAATGTAAAACGCACGGTTTCAAAATGCTCCGTCCACAGACTAGGTAGAGAGATATGCTCCGTCTAAAACGAACGGTACCTTTTTAAATCTTAGTAAAGAGTTTTTATGTCAGAAAAGTGTGGTCAACATTTTATGAATAAAATTAACTTTGAGAGGTAAAATATAATAAAGAATTATTAAATTCGTTAATTTAACTAATTTAGATCATAAATTACTTTAATTTTTCTGTAACAAAACACAAAAATATTAATTTACTTTATTATTAATGGCATACCGGCTGGTTCTGTGCCGTTGCTTAAAAAAAAAAGGCGCCGATGCGCGCGCATTGCTAATCTGTGATCCATAGTGATTACTTACTCTGTGCTGTGATTTGTGATCAAGTAAATATTATTCCGCGCGTTTTTTTTCGCTGTAAGTATTGTTTTTATTTGAAAATGTCGTCAGAGTTTTGTTTATTTCCTCGCAAATATGTTATAAAACGTCGTATGACATACGTGCGCTTTGATAATTACAGCCTCTGCTAATTATAGCTCTCGCCTTCGGCTCGAGCTAGCAATAAAGCCTCGGCTGTAATTATCAACTTACCGCACTTATATCATAATGTACTATTAGTGTACCGGACGCAAATTATTGTGCAATACAAATTCATTTAGTATATGAACAATATCTGAGAAACTCATAATTATTTCACCACATCATGTTTTAATTGAGATACAAGGGTATATGTAGGTACACGTAGATAGTCCGTTACCAGCCATGCGGCGATGTGTTACGGTTGCTACGACTCCAATCTCTAACCGTCAGTGATCATGCGATGTCGTAATACAATGAAATAACATTAATCTAAAACTATAATGACTGTGCCTGTTCTTTACATTTCAGCTAAAATAATTAAATTTAAAAATAAATTCAGACACTGCAACTGGATTTCAAAATTTTTGGGAAATATATAATTAAATCATCCAGATAAAGGCAAAAAAATGTTAGATTTTTATGATTTTTCAAAAACCGCTACACTGATTTCGATACTATTTATATTGGACCACCTCTGAACTATCATCTGCCAAACAAAAAAGAACCATCAAAAACGATTCAAAATTGGTGGAGCTATCGCGTAACATACCTACAGAAAACATACAAACAAATTGAGTCTTCTTTTTTGGAAATCGGTTTAAAATTCCGCTACACTGCTAAACATAAAACATTTCAATGAATTAAGTAGCAATTAAACATATTAACAGCGTCTGAGGTAATACGACAAAAGTCATAAACTTGGCAGATCACCGTGTGAGGAAAAAAATCGAATATAGTGAAATATTTCACACCATAATACAATTTTGAGAGCAACCCTCCTCACATCGTCACATTTTCGCACTAAGTTCCAGACTACACAGCACTCAAGCTAATTGTTTCCGCCATTTGAATATTGTCTGCGACAATTACGCGATTGGACCATCGCTGGCGCACAACGGACCCCAAATTAATTGCTCTCTCCAATGCTTTGTTTTATATTGCACTTGACTTGATGATGTTTTCATTGGAACAGGATATTTTATTAATTTACTGAATAATTAATATTACATATTTTTTATTTACCGAAATTCTGTGATACACAATATTTTGAATACAGTTCTGTTATTTGAGTGTTGAGGTTTATATAAAAACAAACCATGTTCTAGCATTGATTACTTTGAATAAATTGATTGACTCTTTTCACACTAATAAATCCAACACAAATAGGTGATATACTTAATACGTTTAAAATTAATAATCAATCAGTCTATCCAAACAATAAATTTGACTTTAATAGATCCAAATATTAGAGAGCTTGGTATATAGATTAATTTATTGTAAAAACTTATTCAGAAAATTGTTACTGACTTCATAAATAACAAGCAAAACTGTACGCTGTTTAAGTAATATTACTGTGAATACAAAATTATTTTTAAACTCAACAATTGTGGGTCTAATAATGTAAAATAAGTAAATTATAGTTAAACCGGCAGAAATGTAACATCAGTTTCAATTGTACAACATTTCGTCGAATTTATTGATGACATTACTTTTTTCTTTCGATCTCTATGAGGGCGTTGTCGATGTTCACTGAGACAGCTTTTTCCTTTGATTGACCCCTTGATCGCATAACGGGGTTACCAATGACCAAAAATGTACCATTTAGGTATTATTTACTGAACTATTTAACTATTTAGGTCATCGCTGTGAAATTTTAATAACAAAAAATTAAAAGTTTGGATGAGTTTACTTACTAAATTGTCAAGATTGATCTCCGTATTTCAAAATTAAATTTAGCCTTTGCTATTTTTCTTTTTCTTCTTGACAATGAATTAATTTGAGGAACAAAAAAAAAAACTAACAAACTTCTTTTTTTTGTGAATAGGCTAAAAAGTCATATAGTAAATTTTTGTTGTTGATAGAACATAAAGATTGCTAATGTTAACTATAGAATGGTTGAAATGAATTAATTATTATTTGTAATTTTCACTTTGTGCTCAATACTGTGAAGTTCTGTTAAATAATACAATACATAATTATAATCGTATCACATTTATTTTGGTAACGATTGCTGGCCCAATAATCTTTTTTGTTAAATTTTAACATTTCTACCACTTTTTTATAAAAATATTTTTAGTTTCTTTTTAAAGTTCTACGATAATAACAAAACTCAATAGTTTTCTCAAACTGTTTACGTAAAATACATTTTTGGTCTTAAGTAAGATTAAAAATAATTCAAAAATAAAACCGACTAAAAAAAGTAAAGAAACATTAAAACAAAGTAAATACATATTTATTAATAAATGTTACAAAATATTTTGAAGTAAAAGCTAACCAAAATCCATAGTTTTTAACTACGTTATAATTCATGATATAGAGTAACGAAAAATCTAGTAACATTTAGTTATAGGTACATTTAGGTCTATCTGTCTTCCTATAATGTTATGAGGTCTACTTAAGCTACATTTTGCAATATTCACCTATTGTGCTTCTAACATAATACAATTCAGGCATTTTGCACGTTTCATCCATTGTTAAACTGTCAATGCCTTCCGACGGCGTTTGACGTCGGGTGTTGCATTACAGCTTGTTAAAGCATTTGCCCACGGGTTTGAAATTTTAATGAGCAAAGCCTTTTGTGGCCCGTTGTGGATTGGACGCCCAATTAGGTGGCGACGTTTGGGACTAAACATTAAAATGCTTATACCTCATAGATAGCTATAAAATTCTTTAATAAGATTATAATATGTGTTTCTGTTCAACACTGAGTACACTATACCTGAGTCGGTGTTTTCCGCATGGATACAATCTGTTTTTAAATCAAGAGTATAAAATAGCTTCTAAATAAAAGTGTTTCATCCGAGGCTGGAGTAATGCTTACCATGAAACAAACCGTGGTCAAACGTTGTCTGCGTTTTATAGCAAAAAACTGGCTTTCATAGCAAATAACATATTTAGCGCTGAGATTTGAATTAGATGCTGTTCATGTGCAAGTCGTCAAATGTATGGAAAACATCTAAGTCACCCTATACTAACTGTCGCATTTCAAAGATTTAAGCGCTTAAGACCTACTCGGGCCCAAAATCTGTCAAAATTTTCAGCTGTGAAATTTAAATTTTCTACGTTTGTGACGGTAAATGAACGTTAAACCAAATTTTGTGTCTATGTAGCATCAATCAAGTTCTGTTAAACGACGATAAGACATTGTTTATACACCATTGTTTATACGCATTTCAAAGATTTAAGTACTTAAGACCTACTCGGGCCCAAAATCTGTCAACATTTTCAGCTGTGAAATCTAAATTTTCAACGTTTGTGACGGTAAATGAACGTTAAACCAAATTTTGTGTCTATGTAGCATCAATCAAGTTCTGTTAATTGACGATAAGACATTGTTCATACACCATTATTATTATTGTAGCCTGAATAACAATATCACGTTTTGCATAAATAATATATGGAACAGTTTAAAATCATGGATGTCTGGCCAGTGACTCACCCAAATTCTAAACCGTGCCAAAATTCTTGACCCAAATAGCATTGTTTTCACCGCCAGCTTCTGCCAAAAATCGATGGATAGGGTGCGATCCGTTTGGAACTCTATTGAGCGATAGTTAACTTTTGTATTCCAACTAATCAGTAAACCACAGACCTATTAAACTTTCAAGTAAAAAGTCGTGTCAGTGTTGAATTCTTCGACTTTTGTGATGTGTATATTTTTCTCTGCAAAACCAAACAACTGACTACAATTTATAACTTAATTCAAATGGTATATTTTCCAGTACCTAGTCCCATTTAAATATTATTATCGAAATTGACGGAGCTGTTTATAAGACATTAACAAAAAACATAAAATATTATTTTAAAATTAGTTGAATGTCTCACACACACAATTTTCAGGCACAGAAGAAATACATGTCACACAAATATTAGTGCTGCGTGGGAGAGAAACTAACACACAACTTATAGCTCTATAGCTCTATGGCCGACACACTATAAACTAAGTCACGGGGTCAGTCAAAAAAAGATATTTCAAATTAATATCTATCTACATGTATTCTTGTATTTCCTGATAAGCAGGACCGCGCGATACCTAAAAGTTTGTAAATATCTAGCACTAGCTGAAACACGCGCGCGTTGCTACGCTATCTATCTAAAATTCATCGTACCAATTCAAATTTTGAACAAATTCGGTTACCTTAGGTTCTAATGACGCAACCTTTCACGAACCTTTGACGAATGACACATGCTGTCATGCAAAGAAAACTCTCAAAAAGCAAAATGATTTCCCGTTTTTGTTACATTTTTCATTCATGGTTCGTTCCTGTTGATAGTAGCGTTATGTTAAATAGCCTATAGCTATATATTCCTCGATAAATGGACTATCCAACAGAGACGGAACCTTTCAATTCGGACCAGTAGTTCCCGAGATCCTTGCGTTCAAACAAATAAACAAACAAACAAACAAACAATCAAACAAACTCTTCAGCTTTATAATATTAGTATAGATTAGCTAACTGTGGCTTAAAAAAATTATGTGCTTACTTATTGTAGGTGCGGATGCAAGAAGATAATGAATGCTTGTTCTCTTTATTCCTCGTGCTCTGAAGTTTAACTTCTACCGCAGAATAGAAAATAGCTTCGACGCAAGAAGTATTAACCTCAAGTTTAATTCTGGATGTACGTTTTTCGTGATGTAAATTTATAACTTTTAATTTTAATAATTTACTGCAACCGTTTATTCATGACATGCCAAAAGAAGAGTAACTTCAAAAAATATGTGGTGTCGTAGGAAACCAGGTAGAAACGAAGTTAGAATACAAGCAACACAATTCGCAAAAGAAATAAATAAATAAATATTGGTGGACAATTCACACACAATACCATCTGGCACCAAACTAAGCAGAGCTTGTGTTATGGTGGTCAGATAGCTGATATAATACTTATATAGTTTTAAATATATACTTATTATACATAGAAACACCCAGACACAGTGCAAACATTTGAATTCATCACACAAACATTTGCACTGGGTGGGAATCGAACCTACGACCCTCGGTTTCGCAGGCAGAGCTACTACCAACTAAGCCACGAGGCCAGTCACTAAATATTGCTTTAAATTATTATTTATGGTACGATCATCTGAAAAATAGAGCGTAACTCAGGACACGGGCAGTATTTACGCGTAGCTTCCGTTACCTTACCTATAAGTATACTTTTTTGCGGTTTTAGTCGCACATTTTTTTTCAGTAAAATGCCTAACTCCTCCATGCCTGCCATAAGAAGTTTCGTTCCAAAATGTGCTAGAAATGGGGTATATCCTGAAGATGTTGTCGTCATCCCGGGAGATCGATAGATCGGCTGTCGCCGGCAAGTCTGCCCGGCGGGACGGCGCGGCGCCGCCGGCCGGCGCCGAGGGGCCGACGCGAATAAATCGCGCAAACTGCCACTCTCGCAAATCATATTTATGTTTATTCTATTTCGGGTTTATTTAATTAGCCTTCTTTGCAACAGTTTTATCTGTTGCAAAGAAACGTCTGAATAATCCATATGATTGGAAGATGACGTTGAAAATGATCGCTTCTATCGCCACAGGTATCGTTTTTTTTTGCGCATAGGAAATGCATTTATGGATACCTCTTAAAGGGAAGGTGAATTTATGCCACATTATAGGTGCGCACCTGGACACCCAGTGGTCTTGACCACCGCAGTGACCAGGCGCGGTCATAGCCTCGAATTTTGGAGGGGGTCACCAGAACACAGCCACAGATTTTGGGGCGATCACGGGTAGAAATACAATAAATCTAGTAAAAAATACTGTACTAGTAGCGCCCCACGATTTTACCCGCGTAGTTGCCGTTCCAGTTGTTTTCCTGCGTTACAAAATTGTGTATGTACTATTAGATACTAATTTGATTTTTTTTTTAATTTTTGATTTAACGTATACGATTTGGGGGGTCCTGCCCCCCGTGACCGGACTGCGCATGGGACCAACTAGTAACTGGGTGCCCTTGGTCCCCTGCGACGTGTTAGATTTGTGGTTCCGCGGCCTACATTTGATTTTTTATTGGATTTGATTTCGTATGTAATGGGTGAGAGTAGTGAGCAACGAAGTTTATATCGATTTATAACAGATGTGTGTATATACTATGCTAGCAGCGTCCCGTGAATTCACCCAAGTAGTTAAATTTCATCCAAATTCGTTTAGTAGTTTTTACGTGAAAAAGTAACAAACATCCATCCATCCATACTTATAAACTTTTGCGTTTATAATATTAGTTGGATACAGTCAGTCTGACAAAAAAATTATGATGTACCTACGAAAGGAACAATGTACTCTGTACTGAACAAATACGGCTCTTTGAAAAGGTAAATTTCTCACAAGTCAATGTTTAGATAATACAAAATATTTATTGGTAGAAATGTCGTATTCATATTTTTCATTTCAATAGAAAAAATAAAGACAGAAAAATGTCGAACAGCTTTTAAAAGTAGCCGCAGGGATTTAATTTTACCCACATTTTGTTACGAAACTGTAGAGGGCAGCACTGGCCGCCGCTTTTAATCCCACTTCAAAGGACACTCTGAAATTACAACCGGTACTTGCCCGCATATATACCGGTATATATTCGGTACTGCACCGGTATTATATTCAAATTAACAGACTGACTTTGGGCGGATTAATTATTTGCGACGTACTATTGCGACGGAACTAATAAGGGTTTTAATTAGTGGGGTGATTTGAATGGAATGTGGCAGCATCGGAGAGGGAAATGTTTTGTGTAGCATATTTTTTGAAGGGAAATTTAATAACACACAAGAGCTCATTTTGGTTTATGTGTTGATAGAAAATTGGTATAAGTACTTGTTTTCGATTTTGAAATGATTATTAATTTTCGTGGTTGGTGTTTTGAAAATAAATTATTTTCTTGAAACTTGCCAAATATCGCATTAGATATACCCCATGGTACAACTCGCGGCTGAACAGTTTTTCGTAACTGTTTATTTTTGCCAAATTTGATACTAACGCAAATTATTTATTTCATTAAGTACCTTACCGAAAGGAATAACTTTATCGCGATAGCATGTGGGTTAATCCGCGTAATGCTTTTTCAAATATACTATATGTAGTTTCATTCAAATTCGTTCAACAGTTACAGTTAAAGGTGAATGGGAACAGAAATACAGATTATCAATCTTCGGTTTCATAATATTAATGTGGTTAGAAAATCACTTAGAGCAGTTATAATTACTTGCTAGCACACTTGGCGAGCCGAAGCCGAGCCGCTGGAAGGAGGGGAAAGCCTTTTTGCCCAGAAATTTGGAATTGGGACTAGTAATAATAAAAATATAATAATATACCTGGCAGTGAAAAAGTGTTGTGAAATCAATAATGGTTGGTACAGAAGTTGCAACATAGGTACCTAAGTCGTAATATGTCATAGGTAAGCCTCGTATTATACAGTACGAATAAAGGTGCATGGCAAGGACTAAGGGCACTTACATTCATGCTGTTATACCTACAAGGTTCTAATCACGAATGCGCTTAGTTAGATTTGTTTCTGAAAAGCTGATTGCAATTTGAATTCAATGGCAGTTCTATAAACATACCTACATTTCATGTTTTATTAAGCATGCCTAAAAGCCGGTCAGCCAGCTGTTTTATTAAAAAAAACCTATCATACCTTCAGCTAAATCTCAAATGGTCAAGTGATCTGGTAATTATTTATGTAGAGTTAATATAATCAATTATTTCATACAAGTAAATATTTATGTTAATAAGTAATCCTAATTCTAATACATTATCTCATTTGATTGATGACGTCTAGCCGATCATAAAACTTTATTTCGACCAAATCTGCCGCTAGATTCAGTGAGGGCCATTAAGTAGGAGATGGATGTCTGGCGTTAGCGGCGGGGATCGGCGAGCAGACTTCGTGGCGCCACTCATTTCGACTGCGATTTCAGAATACACTATGTGTTGACGACGGTGTAGAGTAGACACTCACAAAGATACCTCATAAAAATAATATTTGACTGCGTAAACGATCTAAAACTATATTTGTTTGTTCATAAATCAAAATTCTTTATTATCATTTGTTTCTCACACTCTTAAGTAAAGTTATTATAATTAAAGTTATACAAAACAAATTTATTTTAAACAGTAAGTATTTGTTAGACAACGACAAATGCAAATTTGTGAAACTAATTAACCCATAATACCCATAATCCATGGTAGATAATTTTCATTTAGGGAGCTTTTATATTATAAATATTTTCCTCACGATCTTAAGATGTAGATAAACATATTTTTTTTGCTTTTACTTTTTTTTTATTTACTTATTTAGAAAACGTTTCATCAGATTAACTAATTCCGTTATACATGTTAAAAAATGTCTTTGGGTTAAGAATTATAACGTACTATAATAGAATTCACATTATATCTAGTTAAGAGCCATTTTTAAAAACGCCATTTTTAATTTCTTCATCGCAAATTTATGACGTTATGTCACCTAACTTTCTTAAAATTAAAGAATAAATAAAAAAGATATAGATTATTTACCTATTTCTTTATTTGAAAAGATAGAATATAGGTGTATGATTTTATGTAGGTAGTTATACAAAAAAAATTATAATACGTAAAGTCTGAATTATTTAATTAACTGAAATTCTTCAGAAACCCACACTAAACAAATACAAATAAATGGATAACTTTCCAATCCATTTTCAGAAGTCGAACAAAAATGAGAAATGGTAGAAAAGTTCTGTCGTTCATTACTCTACTCCCGAGCCGGATATACACGTTCGTGGTTTTGCGCGCGCCATCCCACTAATGTTCCCGATGTGCAAATATTTGAGTTCGCAAGACTTATTGATCAGATCGGCGATCATGGCGGCTTCCGTCACGTCTCAAGTGCTTGTCAGCATCCCTCGTGATGTGTGCGATCTCGCACTCTTCTCTTTAGTGTTCCTATGTCACGAACAACGCAGATTCTACAGAGTTTTAAGATATGTTTTTTGAGACAGATGTGAAGGAATTTACAATGTCGTTTTGTTTGGTTTTTATCTGTATAGTCTAATTTTACCTTTTGTTTGCATCATCATGATGATTGAGTAGCTATTGTAGACAAAGGAAATGTTATAAGGGCGTATAATATTAGATATTTTTTGATGTTTTAGTTGAAAATAGATAAATTACAATTCTACTTACCCTCGACTTTTCTTTTTAAATCTGAGTATTTTCATAGCCATTCAAGAAACACAAACTTAATCTGATTAATTTCACATACAAATTAATATTTTTTTATTTAAGTGAATGCCGATTGTGAATTTAAGAAATAGAAAAAAGTAAAATGAAAATGCGGTGACACGTTAAACCTCAATCCTTTCATTCATCCATTTTGATAGTCTGAGGTTAATTGCATAGAACAATAAGTACTTATAACGAGGTATTGAAAAACGTTGCATACAAATAAGCCAAAACATCGTCTCTATGATGACTCTATTAGCAATTTATCGCAAGTGTCCCTTAATACGAGAGACGCTAGGAAACTCGATTGAATTTCCGGGCGGTAAATGCGCTGACGCGAGCGGAAATACCGTTAATGCATGTCAATTGTTGAGCCCCTAACTTAGTTAAGGGTTACGGACAACCCTGGCGGTGAATGTCACAACCATTTGCTTTACCAGGCTACACAGAAAGATACTATGCTCATATATGTATATTCATTCTACGAATACCTGTTATTAAATGCCAAAGGTTTCATGTTTGTTGCTCAATCACGTTGGACATATCAACAGATCGGGTTAAATTCGGAACCCCCAGATTAATAATAATTGTAGTCTGGAACAAGCCTACTTTACCTACTCGCATACTGAAAAAAACAGAAACGGGAGACTTAGTGGGTAAACATTTTGATCTATTTATTTAGTTGTAAAAAGATCAAAATGTGTTATTACCTTACATGTATGTATAACATATGTTTTATAAAAAATATTGTTTTATGAACACCTTATAAAACTGTTCTTACAAATATCACAATACATTATCGAAATTAAAGTTACCTAACACAAGAATACAAACTAATAAAAATGTTTAAAAAAATACAAAACACGCCTTTGCAGAAAACCCAACTCTAAAAAGTATTGCATTGTCGTCGATCCTTGATAAGTGTGCAAAGTTTCAAATGAATCCGTTGTGTAGAATTTTTGAAAATCCATTCAATGATTTAGTTCAAGTTAATAAAAGCGTGTTCATATATAGAAACAAATCCCAGAAGTTGTGGTACTTAGCAAATTTCAAAGTAAAAAGTTCTCAACGAAATTAAAATGTAACTAATTATAAGAAGAAAAAAAAAACACAAACCATCTCATAGTTCAGTCACACTTTCCTTCGCTTACACATGGGGTGACAGGCGTCGACAGAGCAACCCTTTGGTTGCACTCGCGATTGCCTAATGGACAGTGAAGCCTGAGATACGGCGTGATAAATCACCGGCGTGATTACGGACCCATTATCTTAAATACGATCTCAGGGACAATCTCGCAGAGTAAAGTCGAAGTTTTCTTATGCAGAGAAGTAGTGAAGGTTACGCAAAAGTTTTGTACTTTATGCAGTAAAATTAAAAGCGATGAAATGGTCTATAGTAGAGCGCGTTTATCCCAAAGAAAACAAATTACAGATTTTACGATTTTGTAACAATGTAATTTTTTCGCCTTGTGTAACCAAGTTATGGTAAATCTCGACTATGAACACCTTGATACAAAGTATCGTACATCCTATTGGTGCATTACATCATGTAGTCCCACAAAAGCAGACCACGAAATGATTCCACTACTACTGAGACTCGGAGCCTACTCTCATAAGTATAGTCAAGGCCATAATTTCCTACACTGATTCGGTGCCGGTTAACGAATGATGTAGGTATGTTCTAGAATGTCTTTCTAGGATAATGCTGAGTTCTTCACAAAATTGCGCTTGTAAAAGCCAATGTTGATAACAAACTAGTTAAACACTTAAAAAACTCTTTGGATGCTCTTATGAATTCGAACCTACGACATCATGATTGTGAGATCAGATGTAAACAGGTACCTACTAAAGCTGTAAACATCTCTAGTAACATTAAAGGAGGCAAGATTTTGTTTGTTCACAAAATATGTTCTCTAAAATTACTTAATATTTATTATAATATTGATTTTTTTTATAATAACGATACGAGCAAGACATGTGTTGATGGTAAGCGACATGCTTGCCACATAACAGCAGTGACACGCAGCTTGGAACATGAAAGTCCAAATCATTACCTAGCACTGCACCACGCTCGTCACCCAGAGATCTAAGATATTATATCTCTAAGCCCTGTAATTTCTCTGGAAACAATGCCCTTCAAACCGGAACACAGTAGTGTTTTCACATTACTGCTTGGCGGTAGAATAACTGGCAAAGGTGTGGTATTTCCCCAGGTGGACTATGCCAAGAGTCCGACCACTAGAAAAATTGTAATTAACTTTGCGACCTAGCCTCACAAGTGAAATAAATCACTTAGATGTTTTACGATAAAAAAGTATTATTTTCCAGAGGTAATAGCACATTTCTTTCTGATTTGTTATGTGTTCTTGCGTGACAATTTTTCTATTCGTAGTTTTCAGAAACAGTATAACCGGTTTTATGTCATCCTACTAAAATTATAAATGTCAATGTATGGATGTTTTGATGTTTGTTGCTCAATCACGTCCTAACGTATGAACGGATCGGGCTGAAATTTGGAACACAGATAGATTATAGTCTGGAAGAACACATAGGCTTTTTATCCCGAAAAAACAACGGGAACAACGGGAACGGGAGCTACGCGGGTAACACCGCGGGGCGCTGCTAGTTCTTCATAAATATGTGTTCGGTATATGTGAGAATATGTAGATCATACAATATTTTTCACCCTCCTGACTCTCGGGCTCTTTGCGGAGTCCACTGGGGAAAGTGCCACACCCTTGCCAGTTATTTTTACACCAAACAGTAATGTGCATGTTTCCAGATAAATTACAGTGCATAGAGATAAATCTTTTATATGAATTATCTGGGTGAAGAGCGCAGTGTAGTGGTAGGAAACAGTATGGATTATTCATGTTCCAATAGCTATGTACGAGTAGGTACACTGTGTTGAAATAGACAGGCGACTTGCTTACCACTAGTCACATGTCCTGGACCCATAATTGTGCAGTATAAAAAACTCAGTAGATCAACCAGCAGAGCAACATTGCCAAGTAACTTCATTGCCATGAACGGAAACAAATAAAAGATATTATTAAAAATTATACTATCGCAAGTTCAGGTACTGCACGCATCTGTACAGAAATAAAGTTGTTGATAATTGACGCTGACGTTGTGTAATGCTGATATATTAGATTTTTGCTTTGGCAACCCAACGTTTTTTCGTAATATTTAGACAGAGAAGTTCTTGAGAGTTTAGCAAAGCGTTATTGATAGCTAGGTATTTTTGTACGTATGGGTGTAATTGGTAAGTTTTAAGTTCTATGGCTCATTATAGTTGTATTATACAAGTATAGCCTATGGCACTTAGGGGGGGAGGGGGGATCATGTATTTACCCAAAGGTGAAATATTTTTTGAAATCCATCTAGTAGTTCCTGAGATTAGCGCATTTCAACAAAAAAACTCGTCAGCTAATATTATTTTAGATTTTCTGGTTGATATATTTATCGTTTAATTGTTCGTCAATGTTTTCATTAGATGTCCAAAAATTAAAATTAACGTAATGGATGTAAAATGCACCCGTGGCAGAAACGTTGTAAACGATGCCCTAATCTAGGTTATTGTAGTTTGGGCATATTATGCGTAGAGAAGAAGACCACAAAACGAAAAAAGTTTTGAGTATAAATAATGTTATGTATGATGTATGATGGATGCTGTGGTAAAGGGTGACCAAAAACTCAGATTTGACGAACGAATGGCGGTAACGGATGTGTTGTACCGACCCCACATAAACTGGGATAAGAGTACGCAAATGATGTATAATCTGGAATAACACATATACATACCTTTTGTCTCGAAGAAACGAAAAACACCTTAGGGAGCAGTCCTTTTCTGAATTCAAGCAAAGTCTGCGAAGTATTAATAATAATCATATTATTTCTTAATCTACTTTTTTATGAACAAAATATACCCATCAATAAAACGAGATTTAATGGTGGATTTTATTTTAATTTTATTACACAAATTAATGGTGGATAGCAACAAACCTAAAGTAATAGAAACCATTGATCTGACAGTGGAAAAACGGAGCTCAATTTTGGAAAATAATCATGTGTTGATTAAAGGAAGAAACACATTTAAAAAGTACTTAAAAGTTAAAAGAACAATTTCAAAATGTAAGAAACACTTAAAACATTGTCATAATCGGTGTAATATCGAACTTATCAAGGATAAGATAAGGTTAAGAGAGGTGATCAGAGATGACAAAAACACAATTATGACAATTCAACAACACTACGACGAAAACGTAGTAACGATGGATAGATTGGAATACCAACTTAAAGACTTAAACATCAAATACAGCATGGCACAGAAAGAAATAGACCAACTGATATCGGCAATGAATAGTTTAATAGGTCTTAGTCCCTCCAAGCAACGGCAATCGATTTCTGCTGCAGACCTATTGTCGGCCACAACTACGTCACTCACAAGTGACGTATCCTGTATGATAGGCCCCGACCATGCTACATCCTTATCATTAGTGTACAACAACAGGCAATCGAACATAAATTCATCAACTGGTACGACTGCTAATGCTAGCGTGTTTCAAGATGTTTTTAGTCAACAAACTGAACAAGATGTAAGTGGAATCGAAAAAACCGGCAAAGTTGAACTTTTCTGCGACGGAATTGGTGTTGGGTTAGGAAATATTTTCAACCATGTAAATACTAATAATAATCAACTGACTAACACGTGTATACCAAATATAACTTTTCACCAGCTAATAGATAAAGTAGTGGTCAGTAAATTTAAACAAAAGTCAGATGTTGTAATAATGATGGGTAACTCATTGAGTACTACTAAAAGAGATCTTGTAAATTGTATAGAATCATTAGTGGATTTTCACAGTTCGGGTAAAGTTGGTAAAATTGTATTATGTACATTTCCTTATTCGACTTCTTTGAGCGATAGACAAAATCAAAAAATATATTCTTTGAATGTTATTTTACACAACCTTATTTCAAACAAAGGCGGAGATTTTATATTATTTGATATTAATAATTTTATACACAATTTTGTATTGTCCAATGGGAAACAATTCTTAGCCCGACACTTAAAAGTTAAAATAGCTAAACTGATTGTTTTTACATTGTCAAACGAGCGAAAAAGGAAATTTCAAAACTTGACAAATATTGCGACAACCAACAGTGACTGTTTAAACTGAAATCCCTGACAACAGAGAGGCCTCATTATGTTACAACAAAGCGTCGTAATATACTAGGTCCCCCTTGCAACAAAAGAACTGTTACTCAGAAGGTTCAAGAGAACACCGTTTATATTTTATACCAGAATATAAACAGGCTGTTAGGTAAACTAGAAGAAATAGAGCTATTCTTAGAAAGCTCACACAATTACGATGTAATTTGTTTCACTGAGACCTGGTTATCGAAATGTGAATTGAATTTTTGCCTAAACAATTATACAATAGGTAGTATATACTATAGAAAATTGGTAATAGGAGGTGGTTGCATAATTTTTGTAAGCAACAATGTGAAATATAAGTCCCGAAAAGATGTAGAAAATATAACTGTTGAACGCCATTGTGAACTAGCTTGCGTAGAATTGGATCGATATGTTGTTTTATGCGTTTATAAGCCACCTAGTGCCGAAATTGAGATCTTCCTAACTACTTTAGAGGAAGCATTGAGTAGAATATCTAAGAAAAATAAACAAATTGTGATGTGTGGAGACTTCAACACAGACATACTTTCGGAATCTCGTAATAAGAGCAATATATTAATGTTATGCCAATCGTTTAATTTGACAAAAGTGTTCACGGAACCCACAAGGGTCGCAGTAACTAAGAAAGGTCGTTCTGCAACCTGCATTGATAATGTTTTTGTAAACTGTGAATACATTCATTCTGAAGTCCTAGATTGTTTGCGTTCGGACCATAGGGGTTTGAGCATTTCTCTTCCTGCCTGTATGAAAAGGGCGGAAGAGAAAGTGCTTGTTAGACCCATTACATTGTCCCGTATGTCAGCTTTAAATACCGCGATATCTAATCATTTTTCGAACAATTTTTTCGACATGACTATTGATGATCCTAATCGTAATTATTCTGAGTTTTTTAAAATGCTGAGTACACATTATAATAATATTTTTCATACCAAATTAATTAATATTAACGCAAAACCGAAGTTTGCCGAATGGGCAACACCAGGACTTATTAAAAGTCGAAACAATCTTTACAATTTATATAAACTAAAGACATACTGCAACGACGATGCAACAAAAGTCTATGTTAAGAGGTATTCAAATATTTTTAGAAATTTGTGTATTCGAGCAAAAGCAATATTCATTCGGGATCAAATTAAAAACTCCAACAACGTGATAAAAAGCACGTGGAAGATAATAAACAAGGAGTCTGGTAAAACCAAAAGTCGTGAAATGATGCGCGCAGTTCGGGTTGGCGAAAATGTCACTACAAAAAAATCGGACATTGTAGATGCTTTCAGGGCTTATTTTGCTGATATTCCCTTAGAGACAACTAAACACCTAACTTCGTCTCCCTCTCTTGCAGAGGAAATGTTGACAGAAAATGTTGATTGTCCTTCATCTACATTTGAGTTTCATCATGTTACTGCCACTGCAATACTAAAAACGTTCAAAGACATTAAAGTTAAGAATACAGAGGACTTATGGGGATTATCTGTTAAGGTACTTGAGGGGATAATTAATAACATTGCCCCATATTTAGCAGAATTATTTAACGAATGTATCAAAAATGGCACATTTCCTGACATGATGAAGTATAGTAAAGTGATACCCTTGTTTAAATCTGGAGACAAAAACGAACTTGGAAACTACAGACCCATCTCGGTTTTGCCCTGCATCAGCAAAATATTCGAGAAACTAGTTCTCAAGCAACTTTTGTCTTACTTTAATATTAATAACCTTTTACATAGTAACCAATTTGGATTTACAAAAGGACGTTCCACTACCGATGCAGGTATTGAACTAACCAATTATATATTGAAAGCCTGGGAAGACCATCATGACGTTCTAGGAGTATTTTGTGACTTATCAAAAGCTTTCGACTGTGTTCATCATGAAACTCTTCTGAAGAAACTGCAGTTCTATGGGGTATCGAAACCAGCTCTAAATTTTATTTCTTCATATCTTAAAGACCGTGTACAGATAGTCGATGTTGACGGTGTGCAATCAAATGAGTCGCCTATAAGAATGGGTGTACCACAAGGTTCCATACTTGGACCTTTCCTGTTTCTTATTTACATAAATGATCTTCCTTTCATGATTAAGAAACATAAAAATATTGAAATAGTAATGTTCGCCGATGATACATCACTTCTATTCAAAGTGAAGAGAGGAATAAACGATTTCACAGAAATTAACGTAATTTTAGACATTGCGTACAAATGGTTTGATGCAAATAATCTAGTACTTAATCCAACTAAAACGAAATGTATAAAATTCTCACTCTGCAATGTAATGTGCGATAAACTTGATATAAGACTGAAAGATGAACTCATCGAACCTGTACAATCTACTCGATTTCTGGGTATTTCAGTAGATTCAAAGCTTCAATGGGGTCCTCACATAGAGACACTGGCTGACCGACTTAGTTCAGCTGCCCACGCTGTTCGTCAAATTAAAAAAATATCGGACGTCGCAACAGCTAGGCTTGTTTATTTTGGCTATTTTCATAGCATTATGTCCTACGCGATTTTATTATGGGGTTCAGCTGCGGACAGAAACTCAGTTTTCATATTGCAAAAGAGAGCAATCCGTGGTCTATATAATTTATCAGCTAGAGATTCAGTACGGGAGATTTTCAAAACTATAAACATATTAACAGTCCCTTCATTGTATATTTATGAATGTATAATGTATGTAAGAAAAAATCGAAGTCGACTGAAGAAACTAACTGATCTGAATCCAAAAGCGCACCATAAGCACAAAATTGTATTTCCTAAGTGCAGACTTCAGAAAACAAATAACTCTTTCAAATGTAATGGTATTCGCTTCTATAATGCAATCCCTGCACAAGTCGAAGGTCTTAATGAAACAAAGTTTAAAAATGAAATAAAAAGCTACCTATTGAGCAAGGCATATTATAATATAGATGACTTTGTTAAAGATAGTAACGTATGGAAGAGAACTGTGTTGAAACTAGAATCTTGTAATAAGGTAAAATAATAGATTTATAAAACTTTTGATGGAACATTGTACTCATGTAGTATCTGTATACTGTATGTATTAATTATTTGATATTTTGTCTTTGACAAAGCCTTTTTACAGCTGCATTTGATTGACGAGGCTCCTTTACAGCTTTATTCATTTTGACATTGTTATTTTATCTTATTATGTACACGGATTCTTATGCCTTTTTGTTAATGACGTTACCAAGTGTTCTTATGAATTTATGGTTCGAATAAATGAATTGAATTGAATTGAATTGAGAAGCATAAAACATGGAAACCCCTAAATAGCGTTTCCCAACTCAATCACCAACAAACAAATAAGTGTATCGATACGGTTCTGCATCAGCCCTCCCTCAAAGGGACAGAAGCCAAAGCGAGGCAACTCTAAAGAGAAGTACGCAAAAGGCTCTCACAGTTACAAAGGCTTACAGTATATTGCGACGGCGAAGCAATTTAAATCGAGGTAGATGTGGTTGCTATGGAAATGAAATAAAATGGTACCTATACGGAAACAAAACACTAGCTGTGTGTAAATAAATGCATACACATTTTATAAGATTAGGAAAATATTCTCTTTCCCAAATTTCATGATTAAAGTCCGTCAATTCGACGTTGCATCTATTACTTATTATCTGTTTGAATATATTTTTAAGCTATGGGCGCTATATAACTATGCTCGTAATTATAATAATTTATGTTGAAAATGACCCAAAACATAAAACCCCTACCTCATTTTTAGCTGATTTCAAGAATAGAGGATATCAATTCGTCTGTACAGTTTTTGTATGTTTAGTGGTACCTTTGCCAATCATGAATCTATTTTGATGAAATGTTTTGTTCGATGTATCTTCTGATTATATGCTTCTCAGGGGGTGGTTCACTTCCTGTAAATTTAAATTTTATCGAAATCGGGTCGGCGGTTTTCGAAAGATTAACGAAAATCTAAAATTTGCCTGCATCGACGATATCAGTGTGTATGTATAGTTTTGCTTTCACAACATTTATGAAATTGAATCGAGTGGCCGAGTATAATTTTATATTGAAGTTTGTTTTTCCTTAGATAAATAATTCAATTATTGTATTATTTTAGGTTTCTGTATTTATTATCTTTTGTTTCTAACTTAGCACTTAATTTTCACCCGTACGCAAATTTTTCACAACACGTACCTATAAATATTAAACAGATTTAATAAATGGATACATTTTATTCAAGAAAGGGGTAGCCGTAGTGTATTATGCTCTGGCGCTCACAAATCACGTCCCACAAAACATTTCACATCGAGATCGTATTGAAACGTTGGCATAGTATTTAAATGGATTCCCATTTGTACTCGCGAAACATGAAAATAGCGTGGCTTTTAAATAGAGAGGGGTCCCGTACAGAGTTAATAAAACGGACGAGGCGACGCTGATGCAATTTATGTAAATCATGGTTTCCGTTTAAATGTTGGCTTTGCATCTGTATGCAACTCGTTTATTTGCCGCTTCCTAATTGAAACTTTGGTTTGAAAAGTTAAGTGATTATTAAATCGTGTTGTATTATTCTTTTATTACTTTTATTACTTATTCTTTTCATTTTATATTTTCTTTAAACTTTATTTATTAGAAGTACCTGGGTGACCGAGCTTTGCTCGGTTTAAATACTTAGATACCTAGGTATAGATAAAAAGCTGCATGTAATAGATTTTCTTAAAAAATAAAGTAGCCAAGTGCGAGTTGGACTCGCCCATGAAGGGTTCCGTTCCAGCAAGTAACATAATAAATATACATAGTACACATAGTTCTTGTAGTTCGTTGTAACTTTGATCGAAGTTTTAATAATAGTGTATTTATGACGTACTAAAAAAAACTACTCATCTGATCGAGTTCTAACTAATTTTCGTTGGTAGTTTTCATGGTAATGTACATCATATATTTTTTTTAGTTTTTTCATTCTCTTACTTTAGAAGTTAGAGGGGGGGGACACACATTTTACCACTTTGGAAGCGTCTCTCGCGCAAGTTATTCAATGTAGACAAAAATGATGTTAGAAACCTCAACATCATTTTTGAAGACCTATCGATAGACACCCTACACGTGTAGGTTTGAAGAACAAAAAATTTTTGAGCTTCAGTTCTCAGTATGGGGGGCACCCCTAATTTTTGTTTTTTTAAAAAACTTTTGTAAAAATCTTAATGCGGTTCACAGAATACATCTACTTACCAAGTTTCAACAGTGTAGTTCTCATAGTTTCGGCAAAAAGTGGCTGTGACATACGGACGGACAGATAGACAGACAGACAGACAGACAGACAGACAGACAGACAGACAGACAGACAGACATGACGAATCTATAAGGGTTCCGTTTTTACGTTTTACGGAACCCTAAAAAAAAGAAACCGTCTGGTTTCGAACCCGGAGGTACTAATTCGTGACCGCCACCATGACCGCCCGACTTCCCGACTGAGCTATTATGCTGTCGCGTCACGTGGCGAAATTTACCTTCGCATTTCTAATGTCTAAAGTGACAGTTTTTCATTGTCTAAAAACGCTCATAATATACGTTTTTAGGGTTCCGTAAAACGTAAAAACGGAACCCTTATAGATTCGTCATGTCTGTCTGTCTGTCTGTCTGTCTGTCTGTCTGTCCGTCCGTATGTCACAGCCACTTTTTGTCGAAACTATGATAACTACACTGTTGAAACTTGGTAAGTAGACGAATTCTGTGAACCGCATTAAGATTTGAACAAAAAATTTAAAAAAAAAGATAAATTAGGGTTGCCCCCCATACTGAGAACTGAAACTCAAATTTTTTTTTTTCATCAAACCTACACGTGTGGGGTGTCTATCGATAGGTCTTCAAAAATGATGTTGAGGTTTCTAAAATAATTTTCGTCTACACTGAATAATTTGCGCGAGAGACACTTCCAAAGTGGTAAAATGTGTCCCCCCCCCTCTTACTTCTAAAGTAGGAGAATGAAAAATCTAAAAAAAATATATGATCTACATTACCATGTAAACTACCAACGAAAATTAGTTTGAACTCGATCTGATGAGTAGTTTTTTTTAGTACGTCATAAATACACTATTATTGAAACTTCGATGAAAGTTACAACGAACTACAAGAACTATGTGTACTATGTATATTATGTTACTTGGTGCAACGGAACCCTTCATGGGCGAGTCCAACTCGCACTTGGCCACTTTATTTATAAATGAAACCTCGTTTGATCTATACATAATTTCATCAAAATCGTTCGAGCCGTTTCCGAGATTCAGATTCTATATATATGCAAGAATTGCTCGTTTAAAGGTATAAGATGTCCAACACTTTGTTTGTGAAACTTGAGTGGAAGTAAAGTGTGAATGCTGTATTACTACCATAAGTTTTTTATCAACTTTAATCGCGCCTTTTTTTCATGGTGGTTACTTGACCACTATCACGACATTTGATTTCATCAAGTGGTCTCTAGCAAAGTAACTCTAGAACGTTTTCTTTATATATAACCTTATTTGATGGCTTTAGCACACCACCTTTGGTTAGTAGGCTAATACTATGATAAAAGTACCTTTCATAATATCATAAAATTCTGAACCTTAAAGAATAATTCAAGGTTATTTTTAGGATAGTCCTGTTCTCATCTCTTCGTAACAGCGTGTTCTCAAAGTATATTACGTCTCCTCATGCACGTAGAGGGTTATTGTTGTTTTTCAAAGCTTGTACGCCTAGCGCCTTGCCTCAGAGGGGGTTTCAACTGCTCCGTAGATTTGTAGCACTCCCGTTTTATACGGTTTTGCATCGCGGTTGGATTTTGTTTAGGAACCATAAAAATGTTAATGTGGACGAATTGTTAAGTACATTTTGAGAAATGTGCAATCTGATCTTCAAGGGTGGTTAACGCCAAGATTTTATAGCTTTCTGTAATATTTTTGTCAACGGATACACTTTTACTACGGTTTTGTCATTAAAATTGTTTAAATATTTGCTTCTTTGTTTTCCTACTACTAATACTTTTCTTCTACTTTCCGTTTGAACGTAATTAAACTAGGTAAGTGACTTTTCTAATTATTCTAACGCTAAACGGTTATGCAAAAATGACCGTGTTTAAATTTAAAAAACAATATTTTCAGAATAAGAGACTACTCGGGAGAGGTTGGTGGTGAATTTGACTCTTTTTGTTCAAAGAGCTGGGTGGTAAACTGACGTTATGAGTAGGTGTGTTGCTTATCACCAGGACTATGTGTTGGCGGTCTCACCAGTCTATGTCAAAAAACATATTAATAAATTCTGTTGAATTTACACAATCGTAAGATATAGGAAAACTTGGTTGTATGGATGTTGGTATCTAAACTATCTATACTAATATTATAAAGCTGAAGAGTTTGTTTGTATGTTTGTTTTTTTGAACGCAAGGATCTCTGGAACTACTGGTCCGAATTGAACGATTCTTTCTTTGTAGAATAGTCCATTTATCGAGGAAGGCTATAGGCTATTTAACATTACGCTACTATCAACATGAGCCGAGCAGGAATGAAAAATGTAACAAAAACGGGATAACATATTGCTTTTTGAGAGCTTTCGTTGCGTGACAGCATATGTCATATTTTAAAGGTTGCGTCATTAGAACCAAAAGTAACCGAATTTGTTCAACATTTGAATTGGTACGATCGATTTTCGATAGATGGCGTAGCAACGCGCGCGCGTTCAGCTAGTAAAGAATAATCTCGAATTCAAAAGTTCTTAATACGCTTTTGAAGTGTCTAGACGCTTAAACCACGAGTCTCAGAGCATTATCTTTATATTAGTTTTAAGAAGCGTTCATAAAATATATTCACCAGAGATAACTCTTCATTTTATTGGCTCTAAAAGTTAAGAAACTGAAAAAACAAGTGGATTAAAGATTTCGTTCTCCATTTCGTTGAACTTCTTTGAAGCAACCGAATACTAAAGAATAGCCTCGACCCACGAACTTGATACCATCAAATGGGAGCAACTTAAATAAGCATTAAGAAACATTTTTACCTCCTCGGAGATAAGTTCCTCTGATCCCTGGCTATTGTGATAACCATCAGTGAAAACCCCGAGGAAAGCGCGGCTTCATTCACCATTCATGGGCCGATTTGATTTACTTAAGATCTTTGCCTTGATACCGTCTATTAAACGAGAGGACGGACGTTTTTGTAAAAGAATAATGTGATACTTTTCTGGGGGACCTTAATTTGATATATGAATTTACTCGGAAACTGTTTTTGTGTTTTTTCTTTGAAATCAGGAAGAAATGTAGTCAAGATCTAATTGACAAAAGATAATCATAAGATCATGAGGTTCAGGCTACTTATCTTTCAATAATATGACCCGAATGTGAATTAGTAATATGAATATTTTAATTGAAATTAGGTAGGAATGTAGTCAAGATCCAATTGATAAAAGAAAATTATGAGGATCAGGCTACTTATCTATCAATAATATTATCCAAATGTAAATTAGCAGGTAATTAAAAATTAAACAAATTGGAAAACAATAGCCTTGTCGTGAAATAGAAGTACAAGACCTTTCTGCCGCAGACCGATTTATTTTGTCAAAATGGTAATAGCAAAACTTACTTACATTTTTCAGCTTACGAACTGAAAAGAGTTGTTTTGTAATACTTATTTACACATTTGTCACATGATTTTGGGATGCATAATACAATAACAATTTTTTTAACATATGTTGATAAATTTGATAAAGTTGATAAAGTTATTTGCATATTCACATATATTATCTAATAAAATAATTACTAATAAGAGTTCAAACCACTAAATAACACTGCGCTGCAGTCTTCATCCACGGCATCACGGTAACGAACGCAAGTCAATATATATTATATAATGTCACACTTTACCCCGTAATTATTCTAAAAATATTGCCCTTTAAATTGGTTTGCAGTAACATACGCTTAAGCTTGACGGACGGAACTACAACTGCAAATAAAAGTAATTTAGTAACAACTAGCTCATATCCACAGGTAGGTGAACTAACAGAATTGAAATTGCCTTTTGCGATCAAAACTCGAGACAAACGTGATTTTTGAAAATCCTTGCATAACAAATAAATATGTACCTATGTAAAACGAAACGACACGCCCTGAAATTGTCTAATAGTGAGCTAATCAATCACGATCTAAAACATTTTATAAGTAAAGATATATATATATAAATGATGGTAGGTATGCTGACGTTTATTGATGAAAGGTACACTATGCGGTGGCACTAGCGAACTTTCCTGTAGTCAAAATAAGAAAAACTACTTTCACGTGAAAACCTTTTAATGTTTTTTTCGAGTTACTTTATAAAAGGGAGGGTGGGTTAACGCGTGGTTCCGGGCGGGTGGACGGCCGATTTATAAAATGAGTTTGCGGTGCAACCAAGCCGTGATACCCCATTGGTTACGTCTCACTTCTTTGATAGTGATGTACTTAATAAAAAATAAATTCTACGATACTACGATACGGTGGATTAATTTATTCCTATTTTTGATTATCAAATATAAATATATTGCACTACTAGCATCTGACGGTTGTACCGGCGTAGTTCCCTTGATGTATTTTTTTTGCAATAAAAAGTAGCTAGCGATTTTCCATAATATTTTATATAATATGTGTTCCAAATTTCAACCCGATTCAGGCATTCTAACGTGATTGAGTTACAAACATCCAAACATCTGCTTTTGCTTTTTTATTAGTAAAATTTGCTCTCCAGACTTTTTTCAATGTTTTTCACTTCATATAATTGTTTCGTGCATTTCTGTATAAATACGTTAAACTAATTATTAATAGGTACTGTATCAACGGCCATTCAAGAAATGCTCTTTATATTGATATAGGCAGTCAAAACAAAAAAAAAAAAAGTCTGTGAGGGTTAAACCATACTTACCTAATTTTTTATAGTAAAATATAAGTATTTTTCGATAATTCTATTTGGTTTCAAACTAAGAGTCAAATTCATGGTGAGCAAATGGTATTTCTAGAATGGTAACCAGATTTTGTTTTTACGCAGAAATAATCTGCAGAACGTGGCTTAACAGAATACTACCTACTTAGCAAAACACATAGTACTCGTAGATATCATAGCTTGAAATGAATTTGATGTATATCACATTAATATTTCACGGGCCTTTAACCGAAGTCCTTTCAATTTCCAAGAAATATCTGATTCGACTTCGATTTCCCAATATTGGCCTTAATATTGTATTGAGTCAAATACCCCTTGTTTACTTAATTGGTCTGTTCTCCCTTGACACTTCAAATATTTTCGAAATTACGGTGTTAAAATAAATAAAAACATATTTACAATCCATTTAGTGCCTATCTCTCAGTCATTTTAATAAAAACAGTTCTTTGGTATAGTGCCAGAAAAAATATCGATGTCGTAAATTAAGCCACGAACGTCTCACAACACTATTTCACGGGCATTTGTCGCGAGACGTCACCATTTTTCCCTCGTCGCGCCATCAGTGGAAAGTTAAAAGCATTGAAAGACATATCGCGGGTGCCTTCCAGGCTCCATTGTTCTCTGGCCCTTTGTCCTCCGTCGAATGTTTTAATGTAATTGGCTTTGTACGACGGGTTTTTACCTCCACCTCCTCGTGTACAACTTTCGGTTATACAGTACGTTGCACCTATTGTTGTTTAATGTCGCGTGATTATTAATCACTGTAACAACACACTTGATTCTGAAAAAGAAACGCAATTTTTTTTTCCTTTTTTTTGCCTTAGTTGTCAAAATTGCTAGACGATTTCTCATGTATGTAAGTATTGTAGTTCTCCTGTATATTGCTGTAAAAACAACTTTTGATAGACGAGGATTTAAAAAAGGTTCATTCATTAACCACCTACGTTGGAGATATTATTAGACTATTCAAAAGAATTGATTTGACTTGAAATTGTGAAAGCGAATGTGTTGTATCATTATTATTATTTTATTCAAATTGGTTTAACTGCAATGCAGGGACAAAAAAAGGCTTTCTTACCTTTCTTCCATCTGTATCGTTTCAAAGCTATGTTCAGTATTCCAGTTTAGTAATATATAATGTTGTATTAGTTCTTCTATCTCCTACGTGTTATTAAATGTTTAAAAATACTGGTCAACATTTTTCACACAACACTATTTATTCCAACCCCAAAATTAGCTAAGATATAATATAGTAATCAAATATCTGATGAATTAATTTTAATTATACTCCCAGTCTTAAGAAAATCTAATAATTTTAATGTGAGATGTTTGTTACTTCGTACCACATGTTCTATCGACTTAACAGATTTGAACGAAATTTGGAATTGAGATGGCGTCTTGTGGATGGAAGTTATAGAGCAAGAGCCCGTGAACCCCTGACCTTCGTTATTTTATAAAAGCTGAAAACTTGTCACCGCATGCTCCTAACACAGGTAAGAACGATGGACCGTTATGAAGTTTGGGTCTTCCTGGCTTTGGCAGATAAACGGTACTAAGGCCCCGTGTCCCAGCAGTGGGAACTTTTAGTGGGCTGCTTATGATAAGTAGGCTGCTTATTGTTACCCAAGTATTATGAATAAAAGCCAGTGCGCATATTATGACGCAAGTTTAATTATAATTGCATGGACATTAGTAACACAACTTGGGTATCTGGTAAGTGTTTACCACGATGTTAAGTGTCTGGCAATTATTGGTGTGGTTTTTAATAATATTCTGAAGGTTTTAATCAAAATATCAGACTTTATAATTCGGCAAATTTAGATCGGTTTTTCATATGTACACCTTTAGTACCATGTATCTGCCAAAGCCAGGATGATCCAAACTTGATAATGGTCCATCGTTCTTACCTGTGTTGGGAGTATGCGCTGACAAGTTTTTAGCTTTCGGAACGGCTTCAAATTCAAACCCACGCGCAGCACTGTTTTTTCAAAGTCATGTGCTTAATGCTGCTAACTTAAAAAACGTTGAAGAAAAACATCGTAGGGAAACCGACATGTACCAAGAGTCTTTCGAAGGCGTGTGTCATACACCAACCCGCACGGGGCCAGTGTGGTGGATTACGGCCTCTACTCTCTCCTTGCGAGAGAAGGCCCCGAGTCCTAGCAGTGGGAATTTAGTGGATGCTCATGGTTATGGATGACGTTCTATCGAATAAAATAAATGTTATCCCACTAAACTTAGTTAAAAAGCATAGTTCGTAATAAGACAGACATATTATTGCATCCTTCCTACCCTAACTACTTTCTCGCTCGACTCTGTAAGTGAGTTGGATATAAATTGGGGCATTGTCTGTGAATCTGGAGCATTCGTGCGACTTTTAGTTTAGAAGCCTAAGCATCATTTCGTTACATTAAACTATTTTTTTTGTTATCGTGTTTTATTTGTATTGGTAAAAACAAATATAAATATATCTTGGTATTTGATTAAAGATAAAGGATATGACACCATTTGTTAATAAGTTATTATAATGTAAGAATAATTCAAACCACATTATTATATGATTTTATATGCAGCATATTCAAACAACATTTTGATAGTCACATAATACTCGTATTGTATAAGAAACATTTGATAGTTGCATTTATATTTTTACGTAAGGACGATTTTAAGTAGATAAGACTAGCAGCGCCCCAAGTACGTACATTTTTTGTTCTGCAATAAAAATATCCTATTCCAGACTATAATCTATCTGTATTGCAAATGGCAACCTGACTCGTTCAGGTTTTAAGATGTGATTAAGCAATTAACGTCGAAAAATCCAAACATTTAAACATCCTAATATTCCCATTTATAATATTAGTAGGAAGTAGGGTAGTATTTTTAATCTACATATCTTCTTAATCTTCTTAATGTATAAAAATCTCCTGTCACGATGTTTGTCCGCGATGGATTCCTAAACTACTTAACCGATTTTAAATTAAATTGGCATACCGTGAGCAGTCTGGTCCAACTTGAGAGATAGGATAGTTTTTTTTTTTCGATTAATAGTCCTTATATGACGAAATCCGAGCGAAGCCGGAACGGGCCGCTAGTAGTAATCAATTTTTTAATGATTTAGCTTGGTCTTCGAGACGCGGTATCAATGTGCTGAAATTAATTTGACCCAACGTAGCATTTCCATTCAGGGTCGTTTTGCTGTCAATATTCTGGGTAAGCTTCCAATTGGCAGTGAGCTTAATTGTCTTCATTACTTATAGACTATCTATCGGTCTATGATAATTCGGATGTGCTTATTGTAAGTAGTAACTTAGGTAGTGGAATTTTCATTGTCACAAATTTAATTAGTCATGCCTAGTAATTTTATCATATCCCTGAAGAATCTACGTAATAGCATCGCGAGCGTAATGATAGCTATTGCTAGGCTAAGCAACACTAGACTTTTGAAACAGATTCTTACCTATGTCATGACACAATACTAAAAAATATATTTTTTGTCGATAATTAAAGGATCAGATTGAAATTTCGGACATAGACTATAGTTAGGAATAGCACATAGGTATGCTACTTTCATCGCAGTAAAATCACGGGATAGGGAATTTCACGGATAAAACCGTGGAGTGCCGCCAGTATATAATGTATGAGTCAGTAAAGTCCAACTACTTATGTGACTTATGTCATTGAATGTCGTTCATTCGTAATTAAATGAACTTTCATTCTCTTCCACTAACGGGATAATTCTGCAACTTCATGAAAGAATAAATTTTGCGCCCCATCTCCCCTCTCGCTCCAACGAATCAATATCAGTTTGAGCTAGATAAGGAAGGATAGAGATTGATTATCAAAACGGTAGGGAATTCACAGAATAAGATAGCTGGTGTTGAATGAACTGCTTATGGTTTTCTCACTCTGGTGTTGTTGTCATTTCACTCTAACACATCTGATAGGGTTGATACGTTCAGTTTTTCGTAATATAGGGCATACATTTTGCAATACTATTAAAAAAATACGATATTATCTCATCAATAGGGCGGCTTCTTTTAATGTTTTCTTCATTCAAATAAATAAATTTATAACTTTTTTTTTGTTTCAAAGTACTGAATGTAAATTTCTCCATTGTCGTTGTACTCATAATAATAATAAATAAAATTCATACATGCTCTGGAAACTCTGGAAATAGAAACACTAAATAATAATCTACAATAATTACATAAGTATATCGACAAATGATGATGACAAGTGATGACACCTGATAGTATTTTTTGCGATTCCGATTTTACTCGATAGTATTTTTTTAAAACTACGTTCCGTAGGAAGTTACTGTGTTTTCAGAATAAAACCATATTCGTTCAGACAAGCACTAGTATACTAGATGTAAGTAGGTAATTCTTTCATGTAAGTAGATTATTGCCAGCACCAATATATACTTATTAGGTCTTCTTTTGTATTTAAAAAAAATCTCCTCTGAAAATATCTCATAATAGACCGGGGGGTTTACCGCTTAAGGAAGACGGTCTTAGTTTTGATATTGCTCTCTCTTTTCTTTTCGCTTGAAATTATATAGATAGATCGATCATCTTATAATCTTCAATATAGAGATAAAAAGTAACATTTTAAAAATGGATATCATTTAATTATAAGAATTTACATCATCGAAAAAATACAGTCATGTATGTGCTAACGGTTGTTGTCATGTGTGTTTTTTTTAATTTCTGCATTCGTCATATCAGTAAGTTTAGTATCATTATTGCCATTCAGAATTTTATGTCTGGGAGTTCCTATGTACATAAATTATTTATTTACAATAATAAAACTATTTTATTAGCTATCTGGGTCCCACAGTCCAAGCTTTGCTTAGTTTAGGGCCAGATGGTGTTGTGTGAGAGATGTCCACCAATATTTGTTGTATATTAAATAACATAATATACGCCTATTATTCTTAATTTAATTTCCACTGTTTAAGGAATGGAAACTGATAAAAAAGCAATAAATTGAAATTAAATATGTAAATAAGTTTACGATTACGACGTAGCCCTGAATGAATGCCAAAAAATGTAAGCAATTTCCGAAAAAGTCTTAAATCAATGAAGTCGCAGCCTTATCTAAGACAATTGCAGAATAACTCATCGAGGGAGGGAAGAGGGAGCCTGGCACGCGTTCCGGGCTAGTTTGATATCAGACACCGGCCGTGACGTCAGACCGCTTCACCGCGCCTCAATTTACTTCACAATCACGTCTATCAAATAACAATAAAACCATTACAAATAACTCCAATTATCCCTAAAATATAACACTTTTCGATACGAAAGTAATCACTCAATATTCCATTGAAAAATAAAAGAAAAATGCAATAAAATTAACATCGAAACGAGTGTGACTGAAATTAAATTTATTCAGTAAACATAAGAAGTTATGTGCTTGAGGTGTTCCACAGGTTGTTACTATTAAAGTTCAGTGAATGCTACTCGGAATTTGAACCGTATTAGTGGAAAGTAGAGTAGGAAATTGTTTAGAGATCCTTGAAGGGTGTGAACTTTGTTATCACCTGTTGATTCCGGTGTAGAAATCCACTGGGAAAATGATCTGGAGGTGGTTGTGAGTATATACCGTATCATTTTCCAAATATTTTTGCTTTATTTTGTAGCTATTTTATTTTATTTTTTACAAAATTTATGAGAGAGTTCGAAATATTCTCAAGACAATAATAATAAATTACATGCATGTTCAATTGAAAATAAATGATTTATTTTAACATCTGTATACATATCCGTATTTGAATGTCTTCAAGGTATGCTCAAGGTATCTGATTTAAAATATGTTGTCCGCTCAATAGTTGGATGTATGAATGTTGCTGTATATCGAAGAAATGTTGTGTCCTACAAATTCAAGCAATAGGATAGCTTGACTTTCTTAATCGTCTCTCTTATCAACGAATTTCACGTACTTGTATTCTCTTCGAAGCAAACATCAATTGAAATTTGTGGGTGAACTATATATATGTTGACTGGGTAAACTAGTAGTTAATGCTTTACTAAAATAATTTGTGTTTGTCTTAAAAATATATATTTTACTGAAATTTCTAAGAAGAGTTTCTGAGTGATTTACTTTGACAAGTAAAATCACAAATAGCAGGTCAGAGATGAATTCACGCAATTTTTGAAGTCATTATATTCTAAACAGACGCTTTAATCACTAAAAGCTTTCGATTCTTAACTTTGAACGATATATTTTCGCCCTTATTGCAATGACATAAAGTTCAAGGGTGATAAGAGACTTGTCCTAAGCCAAGTATTTATAGTCCCAGTAAGGAAACTCTAAACGTTGCAATCTCCATTTTATAAATGATGGGCAGATTATATTTGACGTTTATCTGTCTATGAATAATTCAAATGTGTTAAGAGTTATGTTAGTTATGCAGTGTGTACGTTATTTTAGAAAATGTAAAAAAGTATTAAGTTAGTAATTACTTTTTCAACACACTTGCTCATAAAGTGACTCTAATTTCACCGCAATCAGGCATGTAATACACCTATAATAAAACGGTGAATTTTATTTTCATTGCTATTACTCAAAGTGAGTTATAGAGTTTTCTTATAGAACAAGAGCCCGTGAACCCCAGACCTTCGTTATTTTATAAAAGTTGAAAACTTGTCAGCGCATGCTCCTAACACAGGTAAGAACGATGGACCATTATGAAGTTTGGGTCATCCTGGCTTTGGCAAATAAATGGTATTAAGGCCCCAAGTCCCAGCAGTGGGAACTTTTAGTGGGCTGCTTATGATAATTAGGCTGCTAATTGTTACCCAAATATTATGTTTAAAAATAAGCGTGTATATTATGGCGCAAGTAGAATTACAATTGCATGAACATTAACACAACATGGGTGTCTGGCAAGTGCTTACCACGATGTTAAGTGTCTAGCAATTATTAGTGTAATTTTTAATAATATTCTGAAGGTATTACCAAAATATCAGACTTTATAATTTGACAAATTTAGATCGGTACACCTTTAGTACCGTTTATCTGCCAAAGCCAGGATGATCCAAACTTCATCATGGGCCATCGTTCTTAACTGTGTTGGGAGCATACTCTGACAAACGTTCAGCTTTTATAAAATAACGAAGGTCTGGGGTGCATGGGCTCTTGGTCTATTATTAGTTGAGTTGCTTTGTTCTAAAAAAGTTTCGTTGCAGAAAAAATCGTGTTCAACAGAACAAATGATTGAATATAGCTATTGCTTGCTCATGCAACGCAAGAGCTTATGCTTCATGGAACTTCGTCTTTAAATAAATAATTTGAACTTGTACGTGTCATAATATAAAACTTTTGTTTTTTTTGTAATAAAGAAAAAAAATCGAAAAAAAAATCATAGCTCTTTTAGCGTTGAAATGATTTTTTATTGTTATTTTATTCGCAAGTGTTTTGAAAAACGTCTCTCGGCTCTCTTATGGTGCCTCAGCGGTAAGGAACAATTTTACACACTTGTAGCATAATCTGCTATTATGTTTTATTATTAAAAATGAAACAATATTTTAATTAATCATTAATTTAACTATTGCTACATGACACATTTGCAGTCACTACTACTGCAATACATATTTGGACCCGGCTAGGCTGGTACCATTTGGAACAAAATTGAAAATAATAAAACTAATTGTTTTGAATAACACCCTTTTTAGGGTTCCATAAAACGTAAAAGCGGAACCTTTAGATGTATTCTGTAAACCGCATTAAGATTTTTGCATACAAATGTGAAAAAAAAAACTAAATAAATTTTGGGGGTGCCCCATACTTAGAACAGAAACTCAAAAAAAAATTTTCAACAAACCCATACCTATCCATACAAACCCACACGGGGTTGTATGGATAGGTCTTCAAAAATGATGTTGCGGTTTCAAAAAACATTTTTTTCTATACTGAATAATTTGCGCGACAGACTATTCCAAATTCAGTTGAGAGTCGAGAGCACAGACTAGGTAGAGAGATACTCTGTCGAGAGGCATGGAACAAGGCTGGCAAACGTAGCAATCAATGCCCATACTGACTATAGAGATACCTATACCAATGTATGTAGGAGTATATCCCTAAATCGCTACACATCTCCAAGGATTTCCACGGAGTGATTTTGCCCTTCGTCACGGCACAATAAGTCGCGGTTATGCTTATGTCTCCATATGTCATTACGACCCTCGAAGCGCTCTCTTGAGACGGAATTACTGTGTCACAGGTACGCCAATTTATTTTACGATTCGACTATTGTTCCGAATATATTTATGTCGTCTTCAGGTGCGGCTTCGGATCGGCGTGTTGATAATGATTCTTGTTCTAATCAACATCGAAAAATATCTCTTAGATACAACATCTTTTTATTACAGTTCATTGCGAAGAAATACTCCTGAGTTTAACTTTTCGAGTTATAAAAAAATCACGAATTGATTTTAATCGAATCTTTCCTTGGATTTAATTACAATCAATTCGTGAAACAATAATATAACAAAAAACAAGCAATTATGCATAGAATATAGTTATAATTTGAAGTAGCTGTAATTTTGATATTTTATATAGAGTGACGGGATGGTCAAAGCTCCCTATGGTAAGAAACAGGCTTGCCTATGGGCAGGCAACAACACAGTATCATACAGCTATTTTATGAATCTATGAAGCACAAAGAATCCAAATCATTACCCAACAATACATTGCGATCGCCACCCAGAGATACAGTTGGGATGATTTATCTCATAATCCTGTAGTTTCTTTGAAAATATTGCCCATCAACCCAGAACACAGTCATATTTAAATTTTCCTGCTTGGCGGTAGAACAACTGACAATGGCGTGTTACTTCCCCAAGTGAATTGCGGAAAGAGTCCAACCACTACTAATATTATAAAGTCTATAAGCACAGAACTGTTAGTATGTTAACACATTTCTAATAACGTAACTATATCCAATCTCTTCAGCGTCACGTGGAATATATTTTGTACATATTTCATATTCGCGTATAAAATGAGTGTTTACCGTTTTTCTCGATAAAAATCACATCTCAATATTTAAAAATCCACAGTTATGATGTATGTTCATAATGAACTCTTCACCAAGTCAAACGATTTTCACGAAGGTTGTTATACCTATATGTGTAATTTGGTCCAACTTGAGAGATTTTATTTCGATTAATGGTCTCTACAGGGTCATTGGTAATCAGCCTCGGATGCAGGCTGATTAAGACTTTTAAATATGTCAACTTTTGTTCTAGTTTCTAATAAATCGTGTTTTTCCCCATACAAAACAAATAAAACTGGTCAAGTGCGAGTTGGACTCGCCCATGAAGGGTTCCATAGCAGCAAGTAGCATAATATAAAAAATATTGTAGTTTGTTATGGTATTATTGGTAACTTTGGTCTATGTTTTAATAATACTGTATTTATGACGATTACAAAAAAACTGCTAACTAGATCTTGTTCAAACCAATTTTCGGTCCAAGTTTGCATAGTAATGTGCATCATATATATTTTTTAGTTTTGTTATTCTCTTATTTTAGAAGTTACAAGGGGAAGGGGGATACACATTTCACCATTTTGAGTCTTTTGCCCAAAGTATTCAGTTTAGAAAAAAAAAATTACAAACCTCAATATCATTTTTAAAGACCTATCCATAGACATCCTACACGTAAGGTTTTGATAAAAAAAATGAGTTTCAGTTCTAAGTAAGGGGCACCCCCAAAATTTATTGTTTTTTTTCTATTCCTGTATAAAAATCTTAATGCGGTTTACAGAATAAATCTACTTACCAAGTTCCAACAGTATAGTTCTTATAGTTTCGGAAAAAAATGGTTGTGACATACGGACGGACAGACAAACAGACATGACGAATCTATATGGGTCCCATTTTTTGCCATTTGGCTACGGAACCCTAAAAAGTGTAGCCATTTGTCCGGTCTGAAAACATAGAACTCTTCGTAGCAAGAGCACTGGCACACTCTTTAACGCTCTATAAAAGAAATGCCAACGCGAACAGACCGAAACAGTTATAGAAAGGTCAAGAAAAAAAAATAGTGTTATGTATTGAGTTTTAAGAAAAGTTGTAGAACAAGTATTGTCAGTTTAAATATGTAGAACAAGACCTTAAATGGATGCACGCATTGCAGGCTGATTACATGCTGAGTAACCCTGTATATTCCAAAATCCGAGCAAAGCCGGAACGGGCCGCGTAATTTTATAAATTTTATTTTAGATTTTGACTTGTATAACATATCAGTATTTTTATAGACAAATATTTAAACAAACATATTACAAGACATACATATAACAAAAAGTTTTGTGCTTGGGATTTGACAAACGCTCTCGAATGTACGGTTCACTACCTGTACAAAATGACCCAATAAATTGGCGTATTATTACATTTTGTGATCAATACAAGACTCCAGGGGATGGCATCGCGAATATTAAAATCATCTACAACGATTGTCCCGTCTCCATCTCGACTCTATTAGAAGAGGAAAAGACAGCCCAGGGGAATTCCATCCAATTGCCAGTGCCTTTTGTTTGTTACTTCGAAACAGCTCGTTACTATTTCTGGCCTAATTATTTTACAGAGGTCAGTTTTATTTTGGAAGTCATTGTTATTTTTATCTTACCTCCAATTTGAATGCAAGCAAGGTTGGGAGCACCTGTTTTGTATCTTAGTGGATTACGGACAACTCACATGTGATAAAAAAAAATCGGCCAAGCGCAAGTGGGACGTGCACAGAGTTCCGTACTATTCGAGCAAGAAACGGTAAAAAAATCAAGTTTGTTGTATGGGGGAGCCCCCCATATTTATTTTATTTTTAGTATTTGTTGTTATAGCGGCAATAGAACTACATACATCATCTGTGAGAATTTCAACTGTCTAGCTATCCCCGTTCTTGAGATACAGCCTGATGACGGACGGACGGTCAGCAAAGGCTATAGGGTCCCGTTTTTAGCCTTTGGAACTTTAAAAATTGGCAGTCGTAGGGATAGAAGTGAAAATTTAGAATTACAATTTTAAACAGCAATAATGTTCCACCACAGAACATATATGTTTTGTGTGTTCCACAATAGCCTGTAGCTACAGATGTCACCTAGGACTAGGTCAAAGTACTTTTACTTTCTACAACCAATATTAAACCCATTTTATAAATAATGAAACACTTGAAATTCACCCCTTGAGTGTAAATGCATCTACACGATACCCGGCTTTAAGTGCTCGCTCCTAAGCCGGGTATTTGCGTAATTGATATTTACAACTAACCTGGATTTCCCCGGGATTTGGAAGCTTTTTCCGGGATTAAACGGGAATTTGTCTGGATTTTCCTTCGCAGCGAATTCACTTCAATTTATTTATAACCAACAGAGGTGATAACGTTTAAGGTTATCGTTCGACCCTTTCGTAGCTCCTTTTTCGTTTGATTACTTCCGAAATGGCCGACCGTTAAAGTCGATAATGGCAAAGTAACCATTATTACACTCTTACAAACTTGATGTAATACAATATTTCATTCATGAAACATGATTCTGCAATAATGGGGCAGTTTGTAGTCTGAAACTTGTTAAGGTTGAAAAACTTTGTTGACCCATTTAAATAGTTTAGTAGTTCAATAGGTTTCGACATATAAATAGTTTAGTAATATTTTTTATTTATGTCTTAAAAAACATAGAGATCAAGAAAAGGGTTAAATGAGTGGATAATAAAGTTTTTTTGTTCAATTGACCTTACTTATCCCAAACTTAAATACATAATATACATACATACATAGAGGTTTGACTCATTCGGGAGCCCGTTTATTGTAATGTAGTTTTATTTCATTTCTACCAGTGGTGACCTAGTAGCCAGAACGTCCGCTTTCACAATCGTGAGGTAGTAAGTTCAAAATCTGCCTGCACTAATAAGAATTTTGACATATATGCAGATGTATAGGTTTGTCATTAAATAAATATTGGTGGACAATTCACACACAACACCATTACCGTTGGGTTGAACGATTAAGAAAACCATCCTGTGAAAACCATACATTTCCAAGGAAAAATAAAAGTAAATTAAAATAAATTTATCAATATACATAAAGAGTAAGAATAAGGCGGTGATAAGCCCACCAATTGTTTTACTAGTTCTACTCTTTTCCTAAATTGTATGTACTTATCATAAATGGTGTGAACAGTAAAGAATTTTCATGGATTCGTTTAAAGCTTCTTTCTAGGACATTTGTCATCTGGAAACCCGCACTACTTTGGCGTAGTAGATTAATTCCTTCACACTCATACTCTCCTTGGCAACATAAAATACATTTCTAGTAGCAGCCCACTGTTTCACCTAGTATTCTAGTAAATTTTGTATAACCAACTTTAAAGCAAATCATTTGACAATGGGAAATAGAAACAAGTGAACAAACAACGAAACCGACACCTACATGTTCTCACAATATTTCGAGGTCATGCGTCATCACCCGCACTTGGCCAGCGTGGTGGATTATGACCTCTTTTCATCTGAGAGAAGGCCCCGAGTCCAGCTGTAGGAACATTTACTCGTAGTACGTTGCTTATGTTAATGTACAAACAGTATTTGTACTTCAATACTGAGTTTGTAAGTGCATACAAATAAACAGGAGTGGTCTAATACTCTTACAAATCAATTTAATATTTTTCGTTTTGAAACTAAATACTATTTCCTTACAATTTAAACAAACATCAGAGAACCAAGAAACAACAGCTTCGGTGGAACGTGAGATCGGCCGCGCCCGACAGATTAGAGCACTCCAAAGAAAACAAGAATCAATGGTCCCTGCGACTGCAAATACTACGTAGATGTGTTTACTCACCATTTTTTTGATGTTCGTCAAAATAAAAATTGATATTTGAAACGGGATTGACTGAAAGCGCGCTTGGAAAGCTGCGAGCACGTTTCTACAAGCTATCAAAATAAAAGAAAATGTTTTATTTTATTTCAGTCTCTACAGGAACATAACAAATGAATAATTGATCCACACACTGTACCTATGTGGTTCAAAAGTGATCCTTAAATTTAGTGTGTTAAGGTTTGTTTTTGAAAAATAGAATAGCTGATTTGATGGTAACTCCCATAGTAATAATAATTAATTGTGTAAAATTACCTGAAGTTTTAGTTTTCTAAGTTTTCATCGATAAATTAAAAATACAATACATTTATATGCACAGCCCAAATTATTATTATGGGGAATGATTCTCAAAGTTGATTTAGTTTAATTGATTTAATCCTGTAGATATGTACTTATATTTCAACACTCAGCTACTAGTCACTATTCCACTACTTCTAGTCATCGTTGTCTTCTTCTATTGCTCCAATGGAACTGTCGATCTGAATACTAGGAACGATATTGAACTAGAATTACGTATCTATTCACAAAAATAAAAACTTATAAACGTAATGAGATGTCAATTAGTCAGTATTTGAATTCCATTTAAATTTGAGGTGGAAATTGATAACTTAATATAAGCCAACTCACTTTATTTCTGGCAAAGAAATAACACTGCATCATCTACGGATTTCTCCACCTCCAAAACATCGACGGACGCATCGATATTATTGTTTCCTTCGGTCCCCCATTTGATTCCTTTATTGTATATCCGTGAATCGCCATAAAATAAATCTGGCCATAAATAAACCGGGAAGACGCTAACAAGCGTCTCGGGTTCGCAAGTGATATCTTTCTCTTGCCATTTTTGTCATAACTCTATTTTGCTTGCGAGTATCAAAATGTGATCTTTGTGCCGTTGTTTATGAATTGCGTTTTTTTCATTATGTTCGAGTAAATTTAATTAGAGTTATTATAGAGAATAAATTAACACTTTAGTCTAAATCTAAGGAGTAGTACCTAGTAGTAAGAAGCGAGTAGTTCGTGTTCTAATAGAAGGTTTATATTGTGGACAATAATGAGTTTCTATCTACGAAAGTCCATAACATTTACTTAGTGTTCAAAATATGTTTTATTTGACTATTTTAGTAAGAGATTAGTCTAAATGCCAGGTTCAACGGCAGGCCGTCGAGTGTGTTACATAGCTAGCTATTAGGTCGCCACATTACATTGGTTACATTTATTTATTACATGTTTTATTCAATATCTTCACGCCGTTCGGCCTAGTTGACAGACTGACCGGCTTCAAACAGAGCCGCTTGGGATAGACTCACACTTTACTTACCTATTTGAATTCCTTTTGATTTTTAAAAGAATACAATGCATTTTAAATAATTAGCATTGAAAATATATAAACATTGATATTTATTTTATAAACCTATGAATATTTATTTACATTTATTTATTTATTATGAAGACACTAATATCCAAAAAAAACTATAGATATGAATGTAAGTGGATGCTGTGGTAGATGCATTCCACTGCGCTCGGCGACATAATATGATTCATATCTTTGCCCAATATTTTCTTTAGAAACATTGCCTTTCAAACTGAAACACAGGGTTATTATCACATTACTGCTTGGCGGTAGAATAACTGGCAAAGATGTTGTACTTCCCCTGGCTGACTTTGCAAAGAATCCTACACTAATTATCTACTATAACATTAATGACACACGAGTACATTGGTATCATAGGATAACGATAATTATTATTACTTAGTAGGTAATTGGAAAATAAAAAACACACATTTTGTTAGTTACAGTACAAAATATAATTGAAGTAACAAATTTAATTTTACAATAACTATATTAACTAAACCAAATAGACAACAGTAATTATCTTATTTTATCAAGTACATACAATATTTAAACTATTGTTACTCAATAAAAGAAATCTCTTGTTTTCGTTTGAACGTATCTTTCTCGATTGAAAAACTGTATTATCATCTTATTTTAAATTCAAGGGTTAAAAGTATTCGTTTAACCAACTGTCCTAAATGCATTTGCGATCGGTGATCGCGGAGGGTGGTCGGGAAACAAATTTAGCCGACAATTGTAAATCAATTAGAGAGGGTGGCTTTACAGGGTGTAATAGCTACCACCCACGCACCCGGGCAGAGTCGGAATCAGTACATCTAGGTAAATATATTTGATCGATGACAATATGCTACCGATGTGTGAGTGAATGCAATACTTTACCTACCCTTTTCGTTACCCAAGAGTCTACCGTCTAACTAAAATGATATTAATTTTGTAATTACGATCATCATTAGGTATGCACAACTGTATTATGAGTAAACTGTTTAATAAAGTAAAATAACATTCAGTTCAATTATATTCAATAATTGTATGTTACTAGTAGTCAAATTGTTAACCATTCACTAACTAACCCAACAAATTGTGTGAAACACCCACTCAATGAAATACTAATTCACTTCAAACTTATTAAACTCCCCTCAAACTATCTTCAAACGTTTGGATCTCGAACATAAGTTTAATTAAATTAATAATTAATTAATCCTCATACCTCCCTGGTATCCGTTGGTATTCATAGTGGGGAATGCTCAAGTGCATATTGTGATCTACCCGACGTTCTTACTCCCACTTCTGCTACCCTAGTACCCCTGTGCCGATCCCCCTGGCTCTTCACGTCTACTTCAGGAGTTGTCTTGAAGTAACGGGACCTGAACTGCATGCGTGAGAAGTAATTATCGCCTATCGGTTCATAAGAGTGCTTCAAATCGAACACGATTCGCAGTTACGAGCGAATTGAAAGAAGGTATTGAACATTTTATAAATGAATATTGAGTTACTTCACTAAAACTTTCTTTTTAGGGTTCCGTAAAACGTAAAAACGGAACCCTTATAGATTCGTCATGTCTGTCTGTCTGTCTGTCCATCCGTATGTCTCAGCCACTTTTTGCCGAAACTATGAGCACTACACTATTGAAACTTTGTAAGTAGATGAATTCTGTGAACCGCATTAAGATTTTTACAAAAAAAATAATTAAAAAAAGAAATATTAGGGTTGCCCCCATACTTAGAACTGAAACTCAAAAATATCGATATAGGTCTTCAAAAATGATGTTGAGGTTTCTAATATAGTTTTTATCTACACTGAATAAATAATAAATTGCGCGAGACACATTTCCAGAGTGGTAAAATGTGTGTCCTAACTTCTAAAATAAGAGAATGAAAAAACTAAAAAAGAAATATCTGATGTACATTACCATGCAAACTACCAACGAAAATTGGTTTGAACTCGATCTGATGAGTAGTTTTTTTTAGTACGTCATAAATACATTATTATTAAAACTTCAATCAAAGTTACAACGAACTAAAAAAACTATGTGTACTATGTATATTATGTTGCTTGCTGCAACGGAACCCTTCATGGGCGAGTCCAACTCGCACTTGGCCCCTTTATTTAACAATGTATTAATAATTCAATTTACTTAAATTTACTAGTATATAATAAAAAAATGATTCCAAGGAAACTTGACAAACACAAGGCATCGTGTGTCTGATGAAATTAGAAAGTAACTTTACTAATGCATAACATCTTAATTATTTCATAATTTAATTACTTCTTACACTAATTATTATGATTAATTTTTTCACAGAGTGAGCAAATATACATTATTGGCTGGCCTCGTGGCCTAGTTGGTAGTAGCTCTGCCTGCGAAGCCGAGGGTCGTGGGTTCGATTCCCACCCAGTGCAAATATTTGTGTGATGAATTCAAATGTTTGCACTGTGTCTGGGTGTTTCTATGTGTAATAAGTATGTATTTAAAACTATATAAGTATTTTATCAGCTATCTGACCGCCATCACACAAGCGCTGCTTTGTTTGGGGTCAGATGGTGTTGTGTGTGAATTGTCCACCAATATTTATTTATTAGGTTTTTTTTTTAACGCGAGTTTCTTTGCAAGTTACATTATGGTCTTTCCCCAAACGTGAAAACGGGACCTTTTCACTTCACCACCACCACCATCTCATATGATGTTCAGCGACGATGCGACCTACGATGCTTGATGGTGCTTACCTAGAAGAAACAAATTCACTCTTGATTTGAAAGCACCAAGATTATAATTAACTACCAGAGAAAATCCACTCAGGCAACTTATTCCACAACCTAGACGTTCTTATCACATAAGTAGAGTCAAACATCTTTGTTCGTTTCTTTGGAACATCAACCATGAAACGATGTCGCTTTCTCGAGCTACGAGCAGTCCGATAGAAAAAAAAGGGCAAGGTCAAGGCAAATCATGCACGCACACTCTCCGATCGAGTGTATCCGATAAAAAACGGATGCGGCGATGTTGAAGACTTTGAAGTCTTTTTCGTAAATAGCGTCATTGCCTATGAGCCTTTTGGCACGTTTCTCGATCGATTCCAGAGCCTCGAGCTGATACTTAGCCAATCCATCCCAAAGCTGCGAACAGTACTCCATATAAGAGCGATCTGTGTTTGATATAACGTAAGCAACTGTTCAGCCTGGAAGTACCTCCGCACCTTTGAGAGGACACCCAGTTTTTGATAGCTAATTTAACTTTGAACTCGATATAAGCGCCAAAATTGAGCCTATATTTAAAGTATTGAGAACTGTAACGTTCTGTAATAGTATTACACTGGGTTTTGTTCAGTAGTAATACTTCGCTCTATGCAGATGAGTCGACAGGAAGATAACACAGTGCTCTGACAAAGTGATAACTAAAAGCAAAGTTGTCAGAAGTTAACTGCTAGTTTAAAGTCGGTCAACTCTAGCTGAAGCTTCGGAACAAAGCCGAAAGCTGACTCCAAAGCAATTAAGTTGCGGATTTGTAATTTCAAATACTAGTCATGTTCTTAAAAGATTTTTTTTTAAAGTAGACATCTCTTTAAGTGTTACTATACACATTTCCACAATAGGTTCTTTGTTTTGTATTTAAAATGTTGATTTAAATTTAGATATCTGTATTTAGTTAATTAATGGCCGTTACTTGGAAAACCTATTTTGTTTTACTAAACAATTGGTAAAACGAACACGATACACCAGTGCATCATATTGGCTTAGATATGAGTACTCGGTCTAGCCCACAGAAATCTTAATAATTTATTATTTAGATTTCTGTGGTCTAGCCCTGTCAAAGATTAGCCGGGAGAAACAGACAGACAGATAAAGACAATAATTGTGTTTTTAAATGTAAGTATCTACTGTACATAATGTAACTTATAATGTTTACATACTTTCACATGTTTTGAGTGAAACATCTGATAATTTGTTTTAAGTTGTAAATTTTATTTATAGGTTTAGATTATTTCATTCACTATCGCTTCTTAGGATTACATAGTTTTCTTTGCAATTGAATAAAAGAACATTGGATGAAAATAGCTTCTATTAAATAATAATTTGTCAAAAACCGATTTTTGGTACTATTTTTCACATACATCTACATACATTTCACGTAAATTTGAGTACCTGTGGTCTTAACGTTAGTTTCATTTATGAGTAAATATAGTATAGTTCAAAACATAATATAATAAAACCATTTTCTGAAACGTGTACGAATTAGCAAAACTGTCGGGAAGTCTGGAGATCCTCTTTCCACTCCATTTACCGCAGAACTTAGCTCATTAATCCACATATAAAGCGGTCAATAAGAAACTTCCAAGTCAAGGCTCTACTATAAGTTGCACAACTCTTCAAAGGCGTCGCTTCAACATTTTCTACATTCAACGCAGGTACAAACGAGAAGTTTCCATGGACTCTTTTCTTTAAAATTCCACAAGTTCTTTGAGGGTTTTTCGATAGAAGCTACTGATTCTTCTGCTTTTTTTGTAACGGATTTTTTGTGTCGGAAATGTTTTGAACTGATGAACTTCATTATTTATTACTAGCTACGTAGCTCACAAGAAGTTGAACAAAAACACCAAACACTAATTAAGAAAATCAAGTTGACAGATACTAATGGATTTGTGAACAGTAATGAATGCCTATTTATTTTTATCTATTTATATTTGCCTATGTATGCAATGTGAGTAGAAGCTTCTACTCTACGTATATCGCATACGTAAAAGCTACGCCTCTCAGTTTCCACAGTTTTGTAAGCCCCTACGACAGACTCAACCGGTTTGATCTAAAACAGATCCATTAAGAGTGGAGATTGAATTAGGCCCGCGTCGCTGCGCCTCATTGTTTGCAAGCTGATAGTAACGCCAGTAGAGTGCACGGATTTAAAAGCTGTAACTTGGTTACGCACCGTTTTAGATTAAGGGAGGAAAGGTGAAAGGCGATAATTACAAACTAGAGAGTTTGGTAGATCTTTGTAAAACAAAAGAAGTTCGGTTGATATTTGTAGTTTTGTTAATTTTAGTAGATAGCTGATTGGATGTGGTGAAAATGTTAATAGTTCAGATTCGAGTCTGTTGCAAATTTTAAATTGTCAAGAAAATATATTTCACCGTAAAACTAAGCGAATCATGTTTTTTTTTTGAGTTTTACAATATTAAAAAAAGAAAAAAAAAGTTCGGTTTCTTGAGTGAAGACCGCGTATAGACATAGACAAGTGCAATGTGGGGCACACTGCAGTCAAATGGAGCGACAATCTGCGTAAAGTGGTGGAGAAACAAGAGATGATCGTATAGGTGTTGCCGATCGAGCTCAGTGGCGTATTAAATTGGGAGAGGCTTATATCCATCTGAAGTTACGGCTTGTCTAGTCGGCAGAACCGGAGTCTCCGGGTTCATATCACCACGCTCACCTCTGTCTTTCATGAAGTCATAAAATATGCTAACTAAAAAACGGCATAGGAAAACATCGTGAATGAATAGAGAATGATAAAATCTTCCGAGATCAGGAGTCGTCCACCAACCTGCACTGGGCCAGCGTGGTGGATTATGACCTTGACTCTCTCCGTGCGAGAGAATACGCCAGGTCTCAGCAGTGGGGACATATAGTAGGCTGCTTACACTATGCTGTGTCTAGCAGTGGACGATGTAGGGCTGATGATGATGATTGATCATATTGTACCAAAATTCCAAACTATTTAGATTTGAACTTATTATTTATCAAATCTCGTATTAGGAAATGTTAGAGTAATCAATTAAATCATGTCACAGTAATGTATTGGATTACAGATCACAAATTATAATCTCGTAACCGTTAGTTCATTCATTTTTCCGCTGACAAAAGTAATAAAAGCGGCTATCTGTTGCCATCCCCTCACTTTCCCGCTAATGAATCGATGCCTAAAAGCTGTATAAAAGGCATGGCGTTGTACTCGTATGTGACGACAATGACACCCTCAATACATGCTTACGTAGTCAGTGATTAAATGAAACATGACGCGCTTTAGCGTCTTTTTTTCTAAACATATTACCAACATTATATTATAATTTTGCATCGGATATGACTCATCATGGGAAAAAATTGAATTGAACTCAAACATTGAGGTTAGCTTTGACAAAACAAATAATAAGTGAAGGTTTATCAACTAAAACTTTTTCACGACAGCATAAACAAAACCATAAACTAGTGAAATAAATGAATAGAATTTGTCATAACATTTTTTTTTTTAAGAAATATTGTAAACGTATTTTTTTTTTATTTCACGACCAAAAAGTGTCGAAGACACAGTGCTTGGAAATTTCGAGTGACATCACTTTATGGTACGATTTTTACGAACAAGTGACGTCATAACACACCACTTGCAAGATTATCTACATATATCTTAGTAAATTTTTAATAGTTTGTTAAAACAAAAAATATTTAATTAAAATGGCATGTATTTCATCTCTTCGTCTTCGTCTTCAGCCCAATTGTGGTAAGGAAGTTTTAATCCGTCGATTTATTATAATGCTTGCTTAGTGAATTTTAAAATAGAGTGTTTGATTTACCCGCTGTCGAGCGGGTTGTTAAACATCAAATACAAAATACCCTGCGTCTAGCCACCACCCCTTGTCTGTCCCATTGTGGCGTTAATGCACCCCACGCTATACCCATCATTATGTGACGCAACTTAAAATGGCGTAATTATTGTTTTGTCCCCGTTTGGGAACTGATAATGAACGTTTTAACGTAGATCTAGATAATGTTGGCTTTTAGTTTATGCAGGCGATCGTTCGTGATTAATTGGTCATATGGACATTCATCATTGTAGTTAGTGTTGTGTGAGTAATGTCCAAACACTACTTATGTATTTATTCGAAACACTATTATTGTATAGTGGTAGGACTCTTCACAGAGTGCACTTGGGAAATTACCACACTTTAGTCAGTTATTCTACCGTCAAGTAGTATTGTGTTCCAGTGGAAAAAGTAGGTACTGTTTCTAGAGAAATTACACGGTAAATATATTATCTTATAATTCTAGGAGACGAGTGCACTGCGGTGTTTTTTTTTTTTTAATTCAAATATTTGCGTGACACTGTGCTGTTATCGACAGATATACCATCAGACGCATCTATTGCTCGTCCTGTAACTTGACATTTGAAAAAAACATAGAGTTCTTTATTATTTATGTCACCAACCACATTATTGTTAATACCTACGGGAACACAGAGACAAGAAATAACTAAGACAGAAAATGAAAAGGTACTGAAACGAAATACCTACACGTTAAACTACCCTTGTGAAAACCTTTTACAATAGACTCGTATGTTGTATATTATGTCGTGTAGGTTTCTACAGATAAAACGTGAACCAAAAAACGTAAAGTCTGTATTAATATTTAAAGAGAAAGAACCTTTTAAGCCTAAATTGTTTCTATATTTGGGGTATGGAGGTATTAGAGGTATGTTCGTAATCGCTCAACTTAAATGATATTTCTAATAATACAGCAAACAAATCAGTAAAGTAACTTGTAAAACTGTCTCTGTAAAGCTATTTCATATTTGCCAGTAATTAAAACTGAGAGCGTTCCGCTCTGTAGAAAATAAAATTAAAATGCTCTCGTGCTGATGGGAGAACGTAGGATCACCTGCGCTCGATCGCTCCTATAGAGTTCAGATATATCAATACAGAACAAAATGTAGGTATTGAAAAGTTATCTGCGTACGTGGTGTGTGAATAAGTTATTGATTTGCTAAGGTATAACGAGACAGATAGGTAAATTTACAACTTTTGTTAAGACAAGAAACAGAAATATCACAGAAAAGCATTTATGCATTAGCATCATAAGTGGCGGCTTTTTTGCTAAAAGTAACCTCTTCTAGATACAAGCGCTAAACAGTGAGTTTGCGAAAATAGAAATGTATGGTTTTGCCTTAAAATGTTTCTTATCAGTACTTTTAAAATTTTAAATACAATCTGCTGCTTTATTACAAATATATTTGGAATGCTTACTAAAAATTTGATAAGAACAGTCACTGGTTTATTGTTGTAGTAGTAGTATTTTATTACTTTGATATTTAAAAAAAAAACAATCAACAAATTTGATGATAAGCTTTGTCTTTGTTTTACAAGGAAATCTCTAATGGTATTTAATTCACACTTCACTCTACTAATAAAAGCTTGGCTTAAGTTTCTATTAGCTTGTTCAACCACACAAATATCGTTACTAGTTTGGCTAAACACAAGAGCGTGAGAAGTGTTGGATTGCGTAAACGTAGATTTTATGAATCTTTAGAAAACGGTGGTAAAGTTTTTAACATACAAAAAACAAAACACACTTTACACAATACAAAAAAGCGATGCTAAAGTTTAACAAAACCGTATCTTTGTTGCAGAAACACTCAATATGAAAACTTCCACGTGGATCAGAAGGGTTACGATCAGATGTATGATGGAGAAGACCTGGAGACTCCGCCATCACCCAACAGACCACCGCCACGACCCATTGGTAAACTCATTTAACTTTCTCTGGTAACTTTATTCTAAAATAAATATTCGTGGATTTTTCTAGGACAATACTATCTACGCACATAGTAAGCAAGTTGGAAAATGTTACTTACATTGCAATTGTGTATATTAAATAATTCACTTCAATCAAATTATTCAACGTGTTTCGTTAGCTAATTTTTGTCAGTCACACGAAACTAATGTTTATAGACAAGTATGTAAAAGCCGAGTTCCCGTGCCTGAGCGCGCGGTACACCGTGGCGCTGCTGGCCTGCTTCGGGTTCAGCATCATGTTCGGGATGCGCTGCAACATGAGCATGGCCAAGCTCAAGATGACGGAGAAGAGTAACGTGAGTCAAACGTGTTACATGTTCATAAACTGGATAGATAATTCTTTATTACACTTAAACTGGGAATATCAACACTACTAAAAACAAACGACATCTTCATTGCTAAAAATGATGCAGTACTTTTATCTCACGAAGTGATACGAGCTTTATAGTCCGAGATCCCAGAGCTCCCAGACGTCACCTATTTTCTGATGAATGAAATGTGGAGGATTGAGTATAACTCTACTCAATGGAGCATGAGAATTTAAGTGAAGTTAAATTATTATTTTGGAGTTGTTAAGCAAAACGGCCGACGGAAAGTGTCTGGGAGTATTGGGACCTTGTTTTTAAGGATTTTGCCTACAACATACGTGAAAATCACTTATTAGAAAATACGCGAAGTAAGTAATGTTTGTATGTACCTTCATTACCCCATATCTCAAAATTGGCCGTCTAAGCAAGTTAGCGAGTAAGCACGTGTTCTTAGTACTTACTAACTCAACTCAATCGTCCACATTTCATTCATCAGAAAATAGGTGACGTCTAGGAGCTCTGGGATCTTACTCTATTATTTGTGGTAACGATTTTTCCAAACACGCTGTGAGTGTGTGCGTGACCGCGGACGCTCGCAATACCGAGGGTATTTGTTTTCACGCACAAATATTTTACACATATATGGTAATTGTGTTCACGCATACACCTTAGCGTGTTTTTACTATAAAACTAATACATCTATCAGGCAACCTTGAAATGGAGAAATTGTGTTACAGGAAGCAAACAAAAAACGTGGCAAAACCTTACCACCTGCACGATAAAATACTTTCATAATAAGCGATACCTTTAAACCAACAGGATTCCAGCGAAGAAGCTCCATTCAACTGGACGGTTGCCGTGGAATCGTCAATAGATTCGTCATACTTCGCTGGTTACCTCATCACTCAAGTCCCTGGTGGTTTCCTGGCATCCATGTACCCCGCCAACAGGATCTTTGGCGTTGCCATAGCGATTTCAGCCGTCTTGAACATGGCCATCCCCGGAGCAATGACTATGGGCCCCGCTGCCGTTGTCATACTTAAAGTTGCTCAGGGATTTGTTGAGGTAAGTAAGAATAGTTTTATTTTAGAATTTATTTACCTAATTTTATCTTAATAATATTATAAATGTCAGTGTTTGGATGTTTGTTTCACAATCACATCGTAACTTGAGAATGGATCGGGCTGAAATTTTGACACAATTAGATTTTAGTCCGGAAGAATACCTACAAATGTTTCTTTTTATCTCGGGACAATTCTGGGAACTGGAACTACGTCAGTAAAACCGCGGGGTGCTGCTAGTTATTTATAGATCTAAAGCAAAAATATTTACGAAAGCTTGCCTAGCTTTTGCTTGAATAGATCCATTAAAGGTGAGATGAACATGAAAGGACATGTCATATCTTCCTGAGTAGGTACTGGTTTTAGATCATGTTACTACATTGTTAGTCAACAACGGTGACCTGGTTCTGGTTTAGTAGTTAGAATCGTCGTACTTAGATAATCTTCTATACGAAAAATATACACGATATTTCGTAGTTTAATTCAATATTCTATTGGTTTGTGTTCATCTACGAGTATCACGGTATGTAATTTTGGATTAGCTAGTCCCTTTCAATGGCATACATACTTTTTGTTTCTGTTACCAAAGATATACTTTCAATCAAAAACACTGTAATTAAATGTATTATACAATCAGTGCTCACTTCCTTCTCATCTAGGTGAGTAATTGTTAGCAAAGCCGAACTTGTACCGAATAATGTATCGTGTCGTAATTTAAACTCCATATCATACTCCACAACAACATCCTGCTGAAACACAAGACGTTGGCGTAATTGTGCTCACCAAATATAGCACAACCGCATAGAAGCCAGAAATTAATAGAAGATAAAGAATTAGATGACGTGAATAAAGTGACTGGCCTCGTGGCTTAGTTGGTAGTGGCTCTGCCTGCGAAGCCGGGGGTCGTGGGTTCGATTCCCACCCAGTGCAAATATTTGTGTGATGAATTCAAATGTTTGCACTGTGTCTGGGCGTTTCTATGGATAATAAGTATGTATTTAAAACTATATAAGTATTATATCAGCTATCTGGCCGCCATCATACAAGCTTTGCTTAGTTTGGGGTCAGATTGTGTTGTGTGTGAATTGTCCACCAATATTTATTATTATTGTTGTTTTTTTTGTACAGTTTTGTTTTTTGTCCTTCGGATATACATTTTGTGAAGGATAAGGAAATATACTTATATCATAATAGCATGCGCTAACTGTGTACAAAGGGGAGTGGCACCAAACGTGACGACTCGTACAATTACGGGGGATCGAGTATCAAATTTGAAGCATCTATAATAAGCTCGATCATGCACCAGCACGCACAGATCTCCAAATGTTTCGAATTTTGAACATGCGGAGTTATTTATGTCACTCCATTTGTTTCAGTATTTGTAAGTAAAATGTAGGTATGGACCAGCAGTGCTCTGTGATTTTCCCCGCAACGTTTCTGTTTCCATAATTTTCCCGTAACGACAAATAACTTACTTGTTATTCCTGACTAAAATTAATCTAACTGTGTTCCAAATTGTAGCCCTATCCGTTTGAGCGGTCCGACGTGATTAAGCAAAAAAACCTCTAAACATGGATGTTTAGAGCAATCACAATTATAATACCTATTAGTAGAAGTGGATGACCGCGCTTTGCTTGGGTTTTCATTGTTTGAAAACACGGATAAAACGAAGTTTTCTAAAAATGTTACCTAGCTAGATCGATTTATCGCCCGCGAAACTCCCTTAATTTTTTCCGTTTCTGAGATTCAGATGTTAGAGATTAAGAAATATATTCTTGTATATATATGACAATAATTGCTCGTTTAAAGGTATAATATGTATATTTATAATGTACTTCATTCATTTCTAATCTTAATTTTTAAGGTTTTTAGAATAACTATAAAAACTATAAAAAAAACTTAAAAACTAGGGTGCCGCCAGCAGCGGGGCAGGGCACATTATGTACTTATATTATTAACATTTTCTCTCACTCTTTGCGGCGATAAGAGTTTTTAACGACACTTATTTTGATTCAAGCAAATTTACGTTATTCAAGAAATCTCCAGCATTCAATGTAGATAGATCTCTTTTATCTTCATACATTTTTTTCTCAGTTTGGGGCTAAACTGCGTTGTACGATGAATATGTAAATAATCTACGAACAAATGTAAATAGGTATACGAATCATTTTAGTATGTAATCTAAATCACACGAGTAATCAATTTTCTATTTCGAAAATTAGTAACTTTATTTTTAATTGTACTGTGTAGTGCGTAGCTAATTTAAGAAAAAGCGTTGGAAAAAAATTTTTTTTATGTGATTCAGTAGGAATACAAGCGTAAATTTATTAGTGATTTAGTTAGCAAGAAAGAAGCATACAACACGTCGAGTGATATCTACCTTCAATCACTCTCAACATTCTCGCGAAGGTACAAAGCCTCTTTAGGATTAGGAGCCCTCCGTTTCTATGACGACGTATTTACCTCAGCATATCCCCGCTTAGTTCATTCCTATTAAAGATAAAATTGTATGCCATTGATATCAGCTTTGGAATCGATAAGAAAAGGTTATATTTCTATCTATAAAATCCGGATTTAGTTGAAGATATCTTTGTCGGGAATTCTTTTGTCCAGAACATATTTTTTCCACAATCTCTCTTAAGATTTTCATGAAACCATTGGGTACGTTTTGCAATATAAGGGGTTTGCTTAAAGCTTACTAATATTTCAAGCGGTTTTACTCGCGGCGTCGCCGAAACGGATGATGTATTTCTGTTTCGATCCATTCAGGAGTTGTCTTTTTGAGCGCGCTAATTTATTTGAGCTTTAAATTAAGTACAAAACACTTTATTGGCACTACAAACAAACTTGATTAGTTTTCATCTAATAGACCAATTTACGGACAAGGCTAAAAATAACATTGTATTGTATGAATTGAACCACGCAGTCGTTCAATCAGTATTGAAATACTTTTACGGTATTTTTACATCATGTGTTAGGTTAGGCAATACTTTAAATCCCTTAAAGTTTAACGAATAAGTGGTTTAAATCTATTAACTCGAATGAACTCTATACATCGAATTTCGTGATATTTCACGAAAACTGAAAAGATAATCTGTCGAAATTATGTAAAAATAAACGTATGGTTAGTGGCCCATCATTACTTGTTATTATAATTCAAGGGTTTACTTGATAAAATATCACGTAAATCGACATATTACGTAGATGAAAGCATTAAACCACTTGTTAATTAAATCTTAAGGTATTCCAAGGTCACCAAAATCTAATAAATGCTTGAAATCATGCATGAAGTCCCGTATTTTATTTACAGGGTGTGACTTATCCATCATGCCACGGCATCTGGCGTATGTGGGCTCCACCATTAGAACGGTCCCGGCTGGCCACTCTGGCCTTCTGTGGCACCTACGCTGGCATCGTGGTCGGAATGCCGCTCTCTGGCCTCTTGACTGACTACATCGGCTGGCAAGCCCCATTCTACTTCTATGGCGTTTCTGGCGTCATCTGGTAAGAAAATTGGCATAACATTTGAGACATAATTGATATTTATCAAATTTGCAAAATTAATATGTTTACTAATAATTTACATTAATGTTATAATCTTATTATTGTCAACAATATACTCGTGCACATCGTCAAGTTAACTGTAGTAACCCTCCCCGGACGTTTTATAAGATGTAGGTAGATCATTATTATTGATCGAAATTAGAGGTAAGGCGACATATTGATTTTGCGGTATTTATAATTTAAACATATTTTAACATGTGTTTATTCCCATTAACTTAAATTTGCATATTTTAACTAAAATGTGCTTAATAGCTGTCTAGAAGTACTACTTACTGTCCACTAGAACAAGAACCAGACCGAAATTTTATAAATTGTGAATAACTTTATGTGACAATATTAATGTTTCTTTAGAATATGCATCATTTTGCATTACAAACACACGTTTTAAAATTGCTACATGTAACGACGTATTATTTACTCGTTCTCTACGGATACTATTTACTCATTCTCAGGTACACTCTTTGGCTATGGCTGGTATTTGAACGCCCTAGCAAGCACCCCTGCATCCAAGCCAAGGAGCTGACCTACATCGAGCAATCGCTCGGGACGGCGACTCAGGCAGCTATGCCTGGTTTCTGGGCCACGCCTTGGAAAGCTTTTGCTACATCTCCCCCTGTAAGTATATCGTTTTTGAATGCAAGACAATCTCTTTATTAAAATGCTACAAAAAACGCGGTAGAAATTATAATGAACTTAAAACTGTTATATTATTTTACTTACTTATTCATATCACTTATCACAGATTTTTCAGTCCATAAAAGTAGTCATAGGTATATACATAAGTAGATAGTCTAAAAACACCAATTACATACAAATACGTAAGTAATGAAATTAGACGCAAAACGCACATTAAATTATAATACGAATCAAATCAAAGCATAAATGATTAAAGGACTAACAACAATAGGTATGGTGGTAAAAACTAATTAGTCACTCAGTAGTTTTTTATTTCAGAAACAATCAAATAACGACTATATGGTACTTGCAAGTTTCGAGTGTCGTCACGTCTATATTATATACGATTTTTACGCAGACGTGACGTCACAAGTCACAACCTCCCACTCCGAATAACTTAGCTTTGTATCTAGGATTTTTTTGCCTATGAAATAGAAGATAAAGTACGTGTCATATATTTAACCGACTTTTAAAAAGGACAATTCGGTTGTATGTATGTTACGCGATAGCTCCGCCAATTGGGGATCGATTTTGATGGTTCTTTTTTTGTTTGGTAGATCATAGTTCAGTGGTCATCACATATTTATATATCACCACTGCTGATCAATACATTTTTTTTTTTCGAAATCGATGTGTCAGTTTTCGAAATTTGAACTAAGAACTAAAAAAAAAAAACAAATGTATAGACGACGCCGACGCGACGTAGTGATAGATTATTATGGAATTTGGTCGAGTGTCTGACTTTAATTTTAAATTTAAGTCGGTGTCTGTCTTTTTAGAGAAAATTAAATATTCCATCAGTCTATTGACAACTGATTTGTTTTGTTGTCAGGTCTACGCCATCATCGTAGCCAACTTCTGTAGAACGTGGAATTTCTGTCTACTTGTCATCTTCCAATCTGCATATTTCCACACCAGGTTTAATATGCAGATCACTGAGGTAAGCATTGTTGTTTTTAGAAATACTTTGCCATTCGATTATTTCTTAACTAGCAGCGCTCCGCGTTTTATCCGTGTAATTGCCGTTCCCGTTTTTTTCCAACATTAAAAGTATTCTGTGTCACAATTCAGACTATAATATATCTGTGCTCTATATTTTAAACCGATCCGTCAATGCATTCCGACGTGATTTATCCACAGATATCCAAGTTTTCGCATTTTTATAATATCAGTAAGATTAAGCTAATGATATATTAAATTTGTAATTATTTTAAGATCTTATGCCCGAGCTACACGAGGGTAGCTATTCAAGCTAGGATAGCAAGCTAGTGTTAGCAAGGTAGTACTTCTAGCTTCGTGTAGACACAGCGCTACGCAATGCTAGTTTTATCTACACGAAGCTTGCTAGATTACTATCTTACTAACACAAGCTTACAAGTTACAAAGCTACAACGCTTACAAAGCTTACAAGCTTATAAGTTACGGTGGTCTAGTCGGGAGAACGGCGGCTGCCGATCCGGAGACCCCGGGTTCAAACCCCACACGCACCACTGTCTTTTCGAAGTCATGTGCGTAATGCCGCTAACTTAAAAAACGGTGAAGGAAAACATCGTGAGGAAACCGACATGTACCTAGAATCTTTCGAAGTCATGTGTCATCCGCCAACCCGCACTGGGCCAGCGTGGTGGATTATGGCCTTAACTCTCTCCTTGCGAGAGAAATAAATATATCATATCTTAAAATAATAAAGAGAGACCCAAAACACATTGTATTTGCAATCTATTGAGAAGTCTATAAAATAAAAATTCATTCTTCAAACCTAACTTGTCCTTTGCAGTCTGGATTTGTGGGTGCCATTCCTCACTTGATAATGACGTCACTGGTGCCAATCGGTGGAATGCTGGCTGATTATCTGCGTAAGAATAACATCATGACGACTACCAACGTGCGCAAGCTATTTAACTGTGGCGGCTTCGGGCTGGAAGCTTTCTTCTTCGTGTTAGTTGCTTATGCTAACAACAGGGTAAGATAATTTATATTTATATTACCAACAAAGTTTCCAATCATTTTACGCTTACAAAATACGTATATTATGTATCCTGATATATAAATACACTGAGTGGCGTATTATGGCAGAGGCTTATGTCCACCAATGGACGAACATAGGAACAGAGGACGAACACAGAAACACACAATGATGAAATACACAGTTCTTAACCAATATGCAACAAAATGAATACAACGAGATTACAAAATTTGATGAGATTTATTATTTCTAACAAAGTCTTAGATGATTTCAGGTGAAGATAAACAGCCAATGAGGATTTTAACCATCAAAATAGAGTTCATGTCATTAGTAAAAGAAATTCGTCAAGTGCAATCTATGATTATTTTCATTATTACTTTTTGAAGGGGAAAAAAATCCCCACGACACTACCAGTAGTGCAGCTTGGTAGTGCCGTGGGGAACAAGGCTGTATTTTTGCTGGAAAATTATTCTGGCATCTCAAACTTTTTACATATCGTAACTTTTTGTAATATTTTATCCATATACGAGTATAGCTCACCTTCACTTTCATATATCTTTTGATATATAAATCTTCTGTGCGTGCGTTTCCAATTAAACTCTTTCTAAATTGGCAAGGCCTAGTTTGTTGAACTTTTGTGTGTGTCTTCATATGGATTCGATATATTTTTTTTTTGTATTTATGACGTGTGGACAGTATGTCGTCTGTCGGGTCCGGAACTATTTCTATAGGTAGGTTGAGAGATCATGATGAAATCCAGTACACTTATTTAACCGTGTATCTTTTGTTTTAGTACTTGGCCACTACGGAATTGACACTGGGCGTGGCTTGCAGCGGTTTTGCCATATCCGGCTACAACGTCAACCATCTGGACATAGCGCCTCGCTACGCTTCCATCCTCATGGGCCTGTCCAACGGCATCGGGACGATAGCTGGCTTCCTCGTGCCCATTGTTATTGATTACATCACACAGGAAAAGGTCAGTTTTAAAAGCAAAAATAGATTTAGCCACGTTGAACTCTTTATTATAGGGTAAATCTTATGGGGTTACGTCACCGATATTCTCATATAAGTAAATTAATATTGGTGGACAATTCACACTCAACCCCATCTGAGCCCAAACTAAGCAAAGCTTGCACTATGGCGGGCAGAGAGCTGATATAATACTAAGATAGTTGTAAATACAAACAACATAGTTTCGGGACTATTAAGTAAGTAAGTAAGTATTAAGTATATATTATTATAGCAGCATATCTGTAGTTATACAGGTGGCGTATTGTCCAACAGTAGTGCTATTTGTTAAAATTCTAAGTTAAAAGTTTTCGTTTGTATCAGCAATTCCTATGACTGCCATTTTTTTTTAAATGTAATATTGGACTAGAAACTAGCAGCCCTAACCTGACAATGATGGGTCTTCATGACCATGATCATCTTCCTCCTATCTTAGTCCACCGTTATCACGTTGCTCATGACATCATAATCATGGGCTATGAATTTCCAATGACTACCAACAAGCAGATCGAATAACTAAACTAAAACAGTAACTTTACGTATAGTTTATCCAGTTTATGTAAGTTAATTACGCAATCTTTACGTGTAAACATTTTGTCTATCTATCACAGAGTTCAAATTAAGTAAGTACAATTAATTGATTAGATCTCAAGTCTCTGCTATTTTTTTATTCTAACGCAGCGAAATGAGTAAAAGAAAACAAAATTTGATTTCATTGTATTGAAATTTGATCAGTATTTTTCAAAAGCCAGTTAATTTAAACTCATTTCAATATCACCCGAAACCTTTCTTCAATTTCAATTCGTGCGTTTTATCGAAAACTTTGATGTGACGGTCCCCTCGTTCTACGGGGGTACTGCGAGGGTACTACTAGGGTATCGCTTTCTCGAATACGAGACGTCGTCGCGAAACAAAAAGGACATTCGGCCGTGGCTAATTTAAAAAAGGAAATCGAGTAGGCGCGAATCGTGTTGGGAATATGGAATGAGGTGCTTTGTGGGTGCGCGGCGATGCGACTCACGCAGTATATTCCGTTGAGCACTTTATTAACGCGCTCGAAAGTCTCACGCACGAGTTGTCGCTATTGCAGTGGGGACAGTTAGCAGTAGGTTACTTCTCTGTCTAATATTTTTGAAATCATACTCCTTTTGGTGTGCTTTGAAAAAATGATGAGAGTGAATTTTTAACGGTGCGTGCGCGGATAACGACAGTCAAATGACGACGTGATGATGTTGGTTGAGCTGTCTCCTCCGAGTGACTTTTCACGACGCGCGCATCGCGCGAAATAGCAACAGGACACCCAAATTCTCCAAACCAAAGTATATATAATACTCAAATAACTGGAAAAATAAACCATTCTAATTAGTCCGTCAGGTACTAGTAGATCAGGTACTAGTAGAGCTCACAATAGTAATTAGCCAGGTTCGCCATTGACGGACACGTCAAGGAGGACATCATCATCATCATCAGTAGATCATGGAAAAATATGGGACTCGTATTTTTTGTTTCATCAAATTATTAAAAACCGACAAAGATATAGATGATCAAACTTTCAGACGGGGGTTGGTGAAGTCACTTGTGGGTAAAAATCGTACCAACAAGTGACGTCACGCGAAACTTCTAAGAGCTGTATATTCGTCATTCTTTGTTTGTGAAACTAAAGAAAAAATACGTGTACAGTATTTTTTAGCAATCGGCTGACGGACTAATTCGTTTTTTTAGGATTGTAGCCTCTATTGTTTGGCCAAGTCTGAGTTAGCGCAGAAGGACCGTTAGTTAATTAATGAAATACACACATATTATTCAGCCGATATAGCTATTTTCAATAAAAATATGATCCGATTCTGGTTACAGCAACATAATGTTGCCCGACTTAATTTTTTTTTTTTTAATGCGTCACAACATTAATTTTCTACAGGAAAAGTATTACCTAGCCAAATTATAATTTGGTGTCCACCAAATTTCTACAGGAAGAGTATTTAATAGCCATATTTTTTATGTTAGCCATATAATTTGGTGGACACCAAATTATTATTTGGCTCATACTCTTCCTGTAGTAATATATATATCAAACCTTTAGAAATAGATAGTTTCTGCCTTAAAAGAGACAATTATACACAAACCTAGCTACTTGAATAACAATAGAATAAATAAAATATAAGCAATCAAACCAATTTTGATAAATTTATTTCATAGTAACTATAAAAAGGCTAATCTTGTATGCCGAAATGGGCCAGCGTTTAACTACAACTCGCTTGATAGAATTGCAAAAAGCAATGACGTGGCCTAGAGTCCGGTAAGTGAGTGTGGTTAGCATAAGGATTGCTTTCAAGTAGGTATGCGTCGAGTATGCTGCATTTACTCTTATTGGTATGTTCTCCGTATGTGCGTAGATATTATTAGTTAGCTCAGGTTAATAGGACTCCTATACCTTCTGCTTCTCAAATACTTCTCAAAGTTCGGCAGACAATTGAAACCATCTAAGAGCAATTTTCGCAAATACTTTTATGAAAAAAAGTTGGGGGGTGCTAAATATTTATTAATGATCAAAAGCAGTTTGTGGTACGTCTGGACTCCAGACGTACCACAAACTGCTTTCAGACTCTGGACATTAAATCGACTTATTGTAAATGGTTCTCGTCGTGGATTAGTTGGGCGAAAGTTCCCCCCAGGACAAATATTTGTGTGACGAATACAGATATTTGTTTTGTATTTGAGTGTGTGTATGTGTCATAAGTGTGTATTTATTTATTTAAAGAAACACCAACAGTATGCATATTAAATAAGTCAAAGGTAATTACAATGTGTAGGTATTTACAATAGGGTACCGGACTGGGTCAAAAATACACCATTCTAATTAGTCCGTCAGCTAGATCATGGAAAAATATTGGACACGTATTTTTTGTTTTTTCATAATATTAAAAATCGTCAAATATATAGACCATAAACTTCGAAAGCGGGGGGTCGCGACGTCACTCGTGAGTAAAAATCGTGCTCACAAGTGACGTCACACGAAACTTCGAAGCTCTGTATCTTCGTCATTTTTAGGGTTCCGTAAAACGTAAAAACGGAACCCTTATAGATTCGTCATGTCTGTCTGTCTGTCTGTCTGTCTGTCTGTCTGTCTGTCTGTCTGTCTGTCCGTCCGTATGTCACAGCCACTTTTTGCCGAAACTATGAGAACTACACTGTTGAAACTTGGTAAGTAGATGTATTCTGTGAACCGCATTTAGATTTTTACAAAAGTTAAAAAAAAAAACAAAAATTAGGGGTGCCCCCCATACTGAGAACTGAAGCTCAAAATTTTTTTTTTCATCAAACCTACACGTGTGTGGTGTCTATCGATAGGTCTTCGAAAATGATGTTTAGGTTTCTAATATAGTTTTTGTCTACACTGAATAACTTGCGCGAGAGACGCTTCCAAAGTGGTAAAATGTGTGTCCCCCCCCCCTCTAACTTCTAAAGTAAGAGAATGAAAAAACTAAAAAAGAAATATCTGATGTACATAACCATGAAAACTACCAACGAAAATTAGTTTGAACTCGATCTGATGAGTAGTTTTTTTTTAGTACGTCATAAATACACTATTATTAAAACTTCGATCAAAGTTACAACGAACTACAAGAACTATGTGTACTATGTATATTATGTTACTTGCAGCAACGGAACCCTTCATGGGCGTGTCCAACTCGCACTTGGCCACTTTATTTGTTTGTGAAACAAAAGAAAAAATACGTGTACAACATTTTTTGGCAATCTAACTAACGGGCTACTTAGTTTTTTTGAGGATTGCACCCTATTAATGTTTAAGTATTATTGAAGTATACAAGCTACGCTTAGTTTGGGCACAGATCAGAAAATAGTTATGGTTTGGGGCCAGAAGGTATTTGCGACTAGTTGAACATTCCTGTTCAACTAGTCGCGGTTGAATGCGATAGCCGTACCCCAACTGGCAAAGTTGTGGTACGCAAAGTTGCAGAGCCACGCCTGGAGAAATCTTTGAGGGTTTTAGTCGTAATGATGCCCTTATTCTGTCTGTCTCTGTACTGTCTCTGCACGGCAGGCAATGCGTAAATGCATTTCCCCCGCAATAAAGGAATGTTCAACAATATTCGTTTAATTAAATAAAGTACAGTTTTTTCGATTAAATCATCCCTTTACACAGAACAAGAAAGAGAAGGCTATCACGGAGTGGCGCGAGGTGTTTCTCATGGGAGCGATGGTCCATTTCATCGGCATCACCATCTACGGTGTGTTTGCATCAGGAGAGCTACAGCCGTGGGCAGAGTCTACGGCAGATGACATTGCTATGGGCGACAAGCCTTCCGAGCTTGAGACTACATTTGTAAGTACTTGACCCATCTGACTGTCCAGCAAAGTGACTATATCCCGCAATTGGTATGACTCACCAGTTTGTACATGATTTAAACTAGAATAATTGTAACTGAGATTGGTAATAATCAGATTCCTGTAATATTTTATAAAAAAAAACAATCAAATCGTTTTGAAGTTTATTGTGACTGGAATATCAAGGACCATAACATACCATTTAGATAGTGATAAAGCTTTGTGTGAGTACGAATAGCGAAATCTTAAAAGTTGTACATAAACTGAAATAACCACACTTGAAACTTATAAATATAAACCTCCAGCTTTGAAATTCGGTAAACAATTTTACTATTTAGGATAAAAAATCTTATGGTGGAATGAATTTTTTGAATGAATTTCAGACTGAGCACGCAGCAGCGCCTCTGAAAGGCTCAGAGCAGGCAGGCTATGGCGCTATCGTGCCGCCGAGACCTCCTGCGCCGGCGCTGGCCTCCGCCCAACATGTCCCCAACAACCCATTCGTATCGGGCGCTTACTATCAGACCGAACAGGTGCAGCCACCCGCGCAGCCCTACGCTGATCTCACCGACGATGGCACCTACTAACTTCATCACTTTTGTAAACCCTAAACGCACTTACTAATTCGATGTTTAAGATTTGTTAAAAACGTTTCAACTATCTAAATTGATAAATACAGAAATTATTACAAGTATCTGGTACTTAAACCTTACTCTTTAAAACCTGTTATCGTACTACAAAATTGCATGAAATAGCGGTTGATAGAAGTGTGCTCTATCGATTCATGGGTGCTACAATTTATATTTTCGAATAAAATGATTTTTAATCAATTAATTATTTCGTCACATTAGGTTACAATTTGGGACATCAAAGATTTATTTATTTATTTACTGAGTTTTTATTAAACAAATAATTATATTTACCTAAGTTATTCACTGTGTTGTGGATTTATTTTATCATGTTTATGTCAATATTTTTGAAACTTAAATACCTATAGACGAAGTGTCAATTTTTGCTGCGAAGTTCTACATTTTGAAATTTACTCGAACCAAAGGATGGTGAAGTTTTGGTTTCCTTATGGACTTTACCTTCCTATAAAGTGTGATTTCGTCTAATCTCATATGGACAATCTCATATGCATGTAGGACTCTATGAAGGAATCCGACGTTTGCCTACGTTCCACGTTGAATTTCAATATATAGATAAGTGTAACAACGTGACGTCCTAACATTAGGTAAGTGCGTTTAGATCACCACATTTGTAAAGTTACTCTAGTCGTTTTTGTAAACCATGTATAGATGTACCTCATCTGTTATTTGTAGCAGTTTTCTTTCGTGGCATTCCAATCCAAATAAAATTAGTGTCATCTTAGCTTTGATGTTACCTATGAATAACCTTAAAAGCACTATGATATTGACTATGTTATTGTTTTTTTTTGTTGACTGTCGTGCTTATTATTGTGTAGATCGAATCAAGTTTGTGAACATCTAATAATCTTATTTCAACTAATAACGTGTGTGTAAAAGCAGAAACCTGGCAAAAATAATTGCGTCCCAGGCACCGTCAATATTCCAGTTTTTTTAGAAAAAATTATAAGCATGCGTCAATGTAAAATTATATAATATTCTATAACCCATCTGTTATTCCGAAAAACTTAATTATGTCAGGCATCACTATGACGTTCATCGTATTAAAATGGGATGAAATCGTGTACCTACAGTCCTACATATTTAGATGAAATAAATGATATTTAATACTTACGAGTACTTTAGAGGTTTAGAGCAATATTTTTGTTTGTGAGGGATATAGTTATATCGGAGAGTCCTGTGCATTTCTTTTGATGTTATATATATACCTATACCTTTTCTATGCAATAACATACATACACATACATGGCCTTAGACGTCTATGGCAGACAGATTTAAGCAGTAGGTACCTATCTGTGGGAACATTTTATGCAATAACAAGCCTCCCCAAAACAGAACATTACCATGCAGCTATTTATCCAAATCATTTTCTACTGCACTGGAGGATATAAGATGATTTATCTCTTGGCCCTGTTATTTCTCTGGCATCATTACCCTTCAAACCAGAACATAGTAATATTTGACGTTTCTGCTCGGAAGTAGCATAGCTGACAAAGATGTGGTACTTAGTACTTACCCACGTGGACTATGTTTCAATTCTACCTGTACAAAATTTCATAACGTATATTCGAATGAAATAAGCTTATTAGGTATACGTTTTTTAATGTTGATCTGATTATCTTTAGGCTAACATACTGTTCGCACTGTTCTTGTACAAAATGTCTGTATATAAATTATATTGCATATCATAAACATATATTTTAGCTATCTGTGTAGACATCTCGATAGTATTAATTTGCCCATTCACTGTTAAATTATTTCATAGAAGTTGTCTCTCGTCCTTGTTACTAATTTTCGTAAAATTGTTGTGAAATGTTTATAAAAAATATATTGACGAAATATTAAAATTGTTCTTTAGTACTACAAAACGAATACATAATTGGATGTAATATTATATCTACCTACTTGTGTAGAGGTAGATAAAGTCGTATGTATTTAATTGGGAAGTATTGAATATGGTTTAAGCTTAAAAGCTATAGGTAAAAAACTGTCTCTGTATTATTTATACATCAGTGGTATTTTTTTAACACAAACTCAATTTTTATCTTTTATTACAATAAGTTTGTTATCCCAATATTGTAAAAAAATCTTCAATTTAAAATGTAAACACGGCGTGTAAGAAAGAACATTGAAACACAAATTCTCTTTTTTTCTAAATAGCTGTATTTTTACGTTAATTTGGTTGGAAATAATTGTTTTCAATTCCTTATATTAGTGGACAATTCGCACTCAATACCATATATTGGATATATTTATATCATGGTAAATAATATTTAACTCATTAACCAAATATAGCTTAATTATTTTTTAAGAAATTATATTTTGAACTAGTACCGAAATATACGACAAAGCCATTTATAGCAACGTTTTTAGAATCATAGGTGTATAATACTAAAATAAGCCACAAAATGCGTGCGTGATATAAAACTAGAAATAATGCTTAAGTAATTAGGAACTTAGTATGCATTTACAATGTACATACTCGCTGATTAGTTAACTAAATATATACCTACCTATATATATTCATAGTAATTATAATAATATCTATATTCATAAATATATTATATTTATATATATTAGCATAGTTTTGCTTTCTTATATTTATCTAATTACTCCATAGATATACATTTGTACTTACATATATGTCTCTGAATGCCTCACAAGCGGCTGGGCCGAATTTTATGATTTTGTTCTCTTTTTGAGTAGGTTTTAGATAAATTAAATTCGAAAAATTCAGAAGGTAGGTATGTGGTAGGTACATCTAGAACCGCGTGCGGGAAAGGCATTATCTGTACTTACCACTACTAGGTACGAGTATTACATGGAAATTTATAGCTTTCTCCTATCAGTCACCAATATAATTTTCATTAAATAAAAATAAGTAATTTGTTCAAGATTTTAAATGAAAATTGCTCAGAAAGTAGATTTATTATATGGAGATAAAACAAAGACAATAAGTTTTGACTGGAAAGACCAACATCACTTGTTACGAAAAGCACCAGAAATTTAAGAAAAAAAACATTTTATCTATTTCGAAAATAAATTAGAAATTACACTGCTTTGATCAGAAATAGGTAGGTACTACTACATCATCTGTTTGAATCATGAATTATTTCAAATGACATAACCTTTGATTTTCATTTTGAAACCACGTAAATTAATGTTATTATTCATTTTAGAAAATTAAAATAAACAAGATGTTTGCTAATGCTTACTTTTATAAACGTGATATTTTATTGTTATGTAAAACATAGATAAACAGGAAAAATATTTTTGTAGAATATACTGTTTATTTTGATCCCAATGCTAGTAAAACATTTTTTTAGCAATAGGTACAAATAAATTTCATACGTAATCAAATGAAATTTGAATATACATATAACAGAGTAATTAGGAGCGTCAATCTATACTAATATTATAAAGCTGAAGAGTTTGTTTGTTTGTTTGTTTGTTTGAACGCTAGGATCTCGGAATCTACTGGACCGATACGAAAGATTCTTTTTTTGTTGGATACTCCATTTATCGAGGAAGGCTATAGGGTATATAACATTACGCTACTATCAATAGGTACGGAGTATGAGTGAAGAATGTAAAGAAAACGGGCAAAAATATTTCTCTTCGAGAGATTTAGTTCCGTGAATTTAAATTCTCTTTGGTCGCTGAAGTCTGTGACGGCGCGTGTCTACATTTGAAGTTTGTGTCATTTGAAGTAATCAAATTTGTTCTACAACAATGCATTGTTGCTTATTTACGTATTTTTAGGGTTCCGTAAAACGTAATAAAGTGGCCAGCAATGGATATTTTAGTATGGATTTTCCTCAAATAGACGCGGGTGAAACCCCGGGGCACAGCTAGTAATCTATATGCAAAAAACGATCACAATGAAATTATATTTCGGACAGTGCTATATCTATAGATATATAAAGAAAGCACATATAGTACATATTTTAACAAGTATTATACATTTTTCCTACAGACAGTGCACCATTTGATCCTGATGATTAGCTATATATTATATATATTATTTTAATTTATGGGGATTGGTTTTATATGACATCAAATGAAACTTGAATCTAGAATGAAATAAAGAGGGACGGTAAAAATCTTTTACTACAAAACAAACACATTAATACTATATTTCGAATAATGATATAATATACTATAACATAAACACTTATGCTACGGACAATATCTATATATGTAATGTTTAGCATTAAATATTAAATCTTCTTGTCTATAGAATCATTGGACATCGGTGAGAATTATCATCAAAACATCAAATCATCATTGATTTTGTGTTTATATAGAATTATTTATTGTACGTAATATTTATGCTTTTTCGTTAATTTTATTCTTATTATTGTTTTATAACGTTTTTTTAAGTTAGTTTATTGGACTTATTAGGTCTTCCTTCAGGCAAATATTAACTGGACCACTTTGTTTTAAAAGAAGACTATACGAATTAAAAATCATTTAAAACACATTTGATTTCAGTTATAATAATATGTATTTAATATAACTGTAGCATTAGTTGTTATTGTAAAAAGCAATAATGTTGTTTTAAAGATATCTCTACGCCGTCAATTCAGCGATGTAAAATACTTTGAATAAATTTTGAAATAAATATTTGTGTGTAGTAATTCGTAGATTTTGTGCGAATAATTATGAATAAAAAACCAGCATGCAAACGTGTACAATTATAATAGCACTTCATATCAAAACATGCTATAGTTTCCATTAATATCTTCTCTAGTATATTTTTTGTAAATTCTCTTCGACGAATACAGGAACACATTTAATAGCTAAAATAGGTATATTGAAATATTTGTTCAAGATAGTACTAATAATAATATTAAATCATTACATGTTTTCTGTAGGTATGTGTTTGATAGTTACATAATTATTCGCCCAAAATTATACTTTATTATCAAAAGTCATATCACTGATAGATTTACGAAAATAAATTTTATTTTGTTAAATTATTCTCTATATTATACTAAATAATAAAATTTATACAGAAAATAAAGACAACACATGCAATATACACGAATGCCTAATGAAGTAGTTATAATGTCTGTGTTATTGTTTGTATTTAGTTTTAACAAATCGTTAAATTTTCGATTAATATAATGACTTATGTCATAATCAAATTTGAAATATTATATAACTCAAGCCGGGACTTATGCAAATATAGTTGTTATTTATTAATGAGTAATATTGATGATAATGTGTGTTTTTCTCTTTTAAAATGATAATTTTCACAGTGTCCAATACCAATGGCGGTAAGGGTAATATGATCCCCCATCCACTTGTTGATGTGCACCGTTATACTTATAGTACTAAATATAACGTAGCATCGTTTAGGTTAAGGATTTAAACAGCTATTTTAGCGTAATTTTGTCTTAATGTATTAGTATGTATTAATAAAATATAATTTAAACATTTGGTAGAAATTCTAATTTCAATTTGTGATATGTTTGTTTAATTTGTTTACTATTGAAACATTATTTAGTTTTTGTGTCTTAACACTTCTTTTCATAAGTTTTTATTCTATTCAATTCAATATTTTTGTGTTGATGTTTTTTGACATTAATTATGTAGGTACGTATAATAATATAGGACAATAAATAATATGGGGTGATCTCACTCTGTAAGGCTGTGTTGACAATAAAGCTTCTTGAAGCGACAGTAGATGTAGCTATAAGATAATAATATTATGGTGATAAGATATTATTTAACTTTAATAGTTTTAAGATGTCACTTATAAAGGCATAATAATATGATAAATAATTGTTGGTATATACTTTGACAATAATATAATCATTCCTATAATACATATTCTAAGATTGTAATATTTATCTGAAGAATAATAGATTTAAGTGAGTTCTTGTTTATGTTAATATTGCAATATAATTTGGGAATTATTAGAGTATTGTATTTTGGTATTCAGGATTTGATTTTTTAATTTTAGTAAGCAATTACGTTTAGTATTAATTTAAGCATTTTTTCTTTCACATTTAGTACATTTTAATTACCAACTCTTCATTACTTATTGTTTAAAATTATAGGTAAGTATAAAAAATATAGTACCTACGTAAAAAAAATATAATATTATGAAAGTAAACCAATTTGTCAATTACTGATTAGATTCTAGTTTTGAGGATTTTATTTTAAAGTCCTAGTAGAAAACTTTGCTGTAAATAATTTTAATCGCTTTTGTCAATGTACCTATTCAGTAATTTTATAAGTCATAAAAATCTATGGATTAAATATTTAAATATTGTTTAGTTTATTTCAACAAAAACGTCTAAACCTTTGATTACTGGATTATACATTTACAATTTTACGGATTCAATCGAATTCTGGAAATATTGTGTTCTTATTTTTTTTAACACTTATTTTTAATTTGCCTTTTTACTTAATTATATTGTGCATAATGTTAAGTTGTAAAAAGTATATTTGTAATCAAAATAATGTATATTTATTATTTAAGTATCATAATAATCCAAGGATCGATATATATTTGTCAAATGTGTTGTACTGTTGTAGCTGTAACAGTGCCAACTAAGGCAATATAGTGTCGTATTTATGTTTGTTAGTAATAATCATACTTACATCATACTTAAATTATAGATTATTTATGTGTGTAAACAAATAATACACATATGTATATTAAATAGGAGCCTGTTACTTGTTGTTTTACGCTTTCTTGATTAAGGCCTACGACCTATATATGTATAAAATGTAAGACATAATTATAATATACTCTGAATTAACAATAATTCATGTAAATTTTTGTTAAAAAAATGTTCAAAATTCCTATAGGTAACATATTTAGTTTCTAACTAAATAATTCGTTTTCATTATGTTATTTGCAAGATTAAAAAATACAAATAAATGATTTAGATACGGCTTACTATGAATATTTTAGAATTATTAGAAATAATCAAGTATATTTATAGTAAATATTATACGAGTAACTTGGTGTTTAATTTTAAGAATAAAAAAAAATCTACTGATAAAACAATGTTATAAAAAGAACAAATGAAATAAGTTTCAATTTGGCCTATACAATGAATAGGATGTAAAATATACGATTATGGAAGGCTTAGATATTTTGAAGATATTTTTCATTTACAGCAGATATATAATATGAAATAATAATTTAAAAATAATGTAGGGATTTACTCATATATATCAATACGTTTTAAGTATTTTACATTGACGTAACATAATACATTGTCGTAGTTTTATAGTTTTTTGGTAGATATTAAGTTTGTTCTTAAACATATTACCTATGTTTGAGAACAAACTTAAAGAAGGCGTGTTTCAATGTTCAACATTTATAAATTAATCATTTTTACATATTATGTACTTGTAAGTGTACACTAAAATATAAGTATAATAATTATAATTGGAGCCTAATAAATTGATTATTGAGATTATACTCAAATATTCATAGCTTGTTTTCATTTTTATTCGAAATATAATGTATCTAAGAGTAATTATTAATATATTTAAATTAAATGTATAATTTGATATATTTTTAATAAGTAGAAAATGTTTAAAAGTTCATTTATGTTTTAAATGTTATACACTTGCAAAGTTTATTCATTTGAATTGGAAACTTATGTATTTTTTGCGCTTAATTATTTCGTATCGTTCAAATACTTAATTTTTTTTTTAATTTTCTATACCACTGATGTACTAGTTAATTAAGTATTTAAATTTATCTACTGTGTACTTTCAAAACCTAATATCATCCCAATTTGTTTATGTAAATTAAATACCACTGTCTGTTTACTACATTTCGTGATTAATGAAATTATCTTCCCAAATAATATATGTTGATAAAATATGTGTTATATCGTATTATTATCCTCCACCAAATATACATAATAATAGATAGTATAAATTAAAAACAATTAAAACGTTAAATTTATTTTAATGAGCCTTTTTAGATTAAATTATCTTACTCTAAAGTTTTAAATAAAACAGATCATTATACATTCATAATTATCTACGTACAACAAATATCACATTACCTATTGGATCCTACTGGGCCTATGCTAAGCTGCTACTGTTACCAAACTAACGCATAATTTTTTTATTTCGAGACATAGTTATGCTTAAAATATACTAGATAATTTAATAAGTTAGGTAGGTAGTGTTTCAAAAAGAGTTACATTGTTAGATAATAATAATTGCATTAACTGATTTTTATTGAAAATAATGATTTACAACTTTACCCGTTCCCGCTATTTTCCTGCGCTATAAATAGCCTATAATATAAAGCCAGACTATAGGTAATCTAACTGTGTTCCCAATTTAAACCCGATCCGTTTACCCGTTCCAATGTAATGGAGCAATAAACATTACATTAAATAAACTTCGACATTTATAATATCAGTAGGATGAGGCATGCACAATTTACACAAGTCTGAAAAATATTGTAGATACTACTATCCTAGATGAACATGAAGAGTTCACTGCCTTGTATTGTTGAGCGGTCGTCATTTAGAGATTAAGATGATAAATGAATAGATAATAACTCTTTAATGTGACGCAAACTAACAGAATTATTGCGAAGATTTATCTCATTGCCCTATTATTTCTCTGGGACCACTATCTATTAAACCGGAACACAGTGTTTGTACATTATTGCTTAGCGGTAGATTAATTAGCAAAAGTGTGGTAGGTACCTACTTTTCCAGGCTGACTCTACAGAGAGTCTTCTCACCACAAGTACGCACAAATTCTACATGAGTGAGTCAAAATAAATACTTTGGGCACACACGGCAAGAGTAGGCTAAAGCTAACGTAAATTTAGAAATTGGTAATTCTGTTAGTTGAAATAATATATTATGATAAGTTAAATAAATATTTCGGCCGAGCCTTAAATTGATGTACTTAAGAATTTCAAAAAATCCGTGAAATTAACATCAGAGTCAACCACCACGAGTACTTACTAAATAAATAAATTATAGAAGATAATAAATCAGAGAAACTATCTCCAACTTATCTATAAATACCTACGCTACTGAGGCATAAACTCATAATTTTAAAAAGATGGTGGGTGATCTTCGAATAAAATTATAATTTTATCGAATCGGTTCTAAGTCAAACCTAAGTGATTAACATAACTATTATGTTTGGTACACAAAAAATATTGAAATGAGAGTAAATTATGATACAATGCAATGAAATAAAATGCTGATATCCAAAAGTAAAACAGGTACTACTTACTATTGTTCAAAATTAAAGTAGCTTAAAAATATAAATATTACGTAAATAAAATGCCAAAGTTTATCCAAAAAGCGATACATAAAAGTCATTCAAATACTATTTACAATTTATAGGAGATCCCGCTATACTACGTCCTGCACCGAGATGCTTATTTTAATTTTATATTTTATAGGTCAATAGATATATAGCATATGGGTTGCCTAACAAATTTTAGTCCAGAGTATGACTAATTAATTAATAAACAAATATTTTTTTTCGCCGTTTTGATTATTAGACAAATTCTATACCAATCGAAAGTAAGAATATGCAAACCCATAGAATATGCAAACGTTAAGTTGCCTATTCTTTTCCGGTCACAACTCTCGGGTTGCCAGGTATAAACAGGTACATCGATATTATTTTGCAAAAGTCTGATTATTTAATTAAAATTAAAGATTATTTTATTATGAACACGGTGGTATAGGGTTGCCTGCAAAAAATCGGTCTCAAATTCCGGTTGCCGAATTTTTTAAAGTAAAATATTGCTGTTAGCTTGACCAATATCTCGGAAACTATTAACTTTAGGGCAATCCATATGCTATATATCTATTGACCTATACAATTTAATATAAAATACGTTTCATCAAATAAGCATCTTGGTGAAGGTCGTTGTATGCGGGATCTTAGACCAAATAATATAAACTTGAAATGTGTTTGGATTAAGTCCCATTTGAAACGTATTCTCTATAGAAATCATCTAATAACGTTGATCAGTATTTTTTATTTTGTTCTAATACATTAAATTCGACGTCATTACGTCAGCTATAAGGTGAGAATGACCTTCGTAGACGCCTAGATTTTCCAGGAAACCCTCTTGCGTATGGAGGCTTTGCATTCGTCGTCACGTAGTATACACCACGAGCACTAAAACAAAGTATAATACAATTAATGCAAAAATAGTTATTTCAAGACTCTTTATACAAAGTTTGACAAGTTGGGAATATGTAATTCGCACACGAAATTTCGTATACGAAATTACGTAGAATAAAGAAATATCACCTCAAAATTGTAATAGTCATAAAGTTTATTTTTTAATCGATTGAAACTATTTTGAACCAGTTTCATAGTCTATTTCATTAAATATTCCATAGGTGATCAGGGTAAAGCTGCTAATTTAAACCCCCATCCAGATTATTGCAAAGCTCAGCTACTATCTACTATTGATCGTCTCATGACGCCTTGCTTCTTTGTACTTTCCTTATGCTGAGAATAGAGGATTGGAATGTCTAAGCCCCTAAGTGGTGCTTGAATATCTAGGAGATATCACGTCACTAGCTTGTGATGTAGGTATTCCTATAGCTATGACAAACACGCTTTGTTCCTCCTCGTTGATTATTTTGAAAAGTACTCGGTCCCCAGTTATTTGTGAGTGATAAATACCTACACTAAAAGCCAATATCCAGTTTTGAGCAATATCTTTTATCATACCTAGTTGCCTCATGTCCTTGGAGCCGAATCAGAGAAAGAACCTTGCCGGTTGATATATTTGTTCAAATAATACCTACCTAGTTGCAAGTTGCAAGATTCTCCCCCGAATTCACTTATGGACCATTTGACTCGAAATCGATAGTTATAATTAGCGTGTCTTCCCATGAGAACATTTTGGTGTCTCTGGACTAGTATCGATCAATGAGATAGGTATAGTGTAGAGTTTAGATCGCAAAGCTCGACTCAGAATTGGGTACAACCAATGATTGATTTGAAGGCGTTATTACCAATACCTAAACGTGCTTTTCTATCAGAACATTTTAATCATATTACTTATTTGGTGTTTTTGGGCTCGAACCAACCACCAAGATAGACGTACAGACAAACTCAAGCTCCGGCTCACAATTCTCCATAACTATTGATAAATTCGAGAGCCTTATACTTACTTATGAGTGACGTGCTCTCCCATGAGGACATACTCGGTATCCTTGGGCTCACACCAACCGATGAGGTAGGAGAACAGGCTGTTGCACGGCCCAGCCCAGAACCCAGAGCGGCTGTTGATCGACTCGATGAAGTACGGCGTTACTTTCGTGTGGTCACACGATAACGTTTCTGGAAAATTGTACGATAGGTATATCACGTCATCTATTTGACTTTGACTAAAGTTGTAGGTGATGTTATCCCAAAAATCTACAGCCCAAGTGAGAAACGCGTGTGAAGATCGTTATCGTCATGTACTTTGTAAAAGTTTTTTTTTCAAATCTACAAAAATATTTGCATTTGCAGCCTACTTTATGTTCCCACAGCCGGGATTCGGAGCTTTCTCGCAATAGGAGCGTCAAAGCCATAATTCACCACCCTGGCCAAGTGCGGGTTTGCGGATAAGATGGCAAATTTGAACTGTGTTCTTGGAAAAAATATTGGAGGTCCATACAGGATTCAACGTACCTACCTACGACCTCATTATCGTAAAACCCGACGCTCAAACGTTTAACCAACATGTTATCTATACTTAATTCTTCATTATCATTTAATTTATTTTATTACTTGCATACAACGAAATAATACATATATGTTATTTTAGTAGCTTGCACACGATACACTTCATATTGATTTAAGAAAGTAGCGCCATCTGTTGGTTCTATGCGGAATTTCTATAAGGGTTTTGCATTTCCATTTTGTGAGGTTTCACAATGGCACCTTTCGAATTGTTAAAGTACGACTTTACTTATTAGTTCCGTTGGCTGCTCAGAGATAGTGCTAGGTATTCAAGTTCTATTACTACACAGATTTTGTCCGATCACACATCACGAGTTGTTTTACAAGCTTATATTTATTAGTTTCACCTAGGTAGGTATCCCGATTCCCAATTTTAACCAAGGTCTGTCCGGTGATAGATTTGGAGGGTGGTTAAAGGAACACTGTAATGAAACGACTAAATCCCGTCAAATCTAGGTTTGTTTTATTTGTAGTGGTGAGTACTTTGGTGCTAGATGAAAACCAAGGTCTGATGATGGAGCTGGAAGGTGGCCATAGGAACTCAGTAATTAAACGACATAACACCATCTAGTTTGGACTCGTTTTATTTGTGTTGATGTGTAGTTTGGTGCTAGATGGAAACCAGGGTCTGATGATGAAGCTGGAAGATGGCCATAGGAACTTAGTAATTAAACGACATAACACTATCTAGTTTGGGTTCGTTTTATTTGTATTGATTGTACTTTGGTTCTAGATGATAACCAGAGTCAGATGATAAAGCTGGATGACGGCTATAGAAACTTACTAATTAAGCGATATAATGGCATCGAGTTTAGGGTCATTTTCTACCTTTTGATTTATATTTTAATGCAAAATGGTAAAAACATCAAAATACTCGTGACGTGAGCTCAAACAAAGTTGAAACATGCTGTACACTCAATAAATGTCTTGCTATTTGAATATGCCATAATATGAATTTATTACGGTATATTTTGCTAACGTGACGTCAAATTGAGAATATATAATTATAGCTACGTCTGTGACGGCCTTAATGTAAAATGTCCTTCTATTGAATTAGCCTTGCGTAATCGAACGCATAATCAGCCCATTACATGTTCCCATTGCTAGGACTTCCTAGGACTTTTTCTCACAAAGAAAGAGTCAAGGCGAAATCCATCACGCTGACCAAGTACGGGTAGACATAAGATGATAAATATGTCACAGGGCACAGTCATGTCCTGAAAATATACATTTAACTTAACTTTTCTTGAAACACGACGGTTTTGTCATGATACTTTCCTTAATCGTTAAATCCAGTGGTGATGAAAAACTTGTACTTACTTACATCTGTACTTGAACAAATACTCAAAGGTGCAGGTGGGATTAAAACCTGCGACATTACGATTGCAAAATCGAGCGTTAGGTCGACCCTCACAATTAAGCCACCACGATTTTTATACCACAAACCTAAAACTCTTCTGATATATTATTCAGCAAGTTTCCAGAGCAATAGCTGGTGATTGTTCTTCAAAAGGCACGAATTCCTATTTACAGCTTCAATAGTCACTAAGGCGTCACACTGACATGCTCCACGCAGCGTAGCGCGTCAATGCATGTTACAACGTTGTATATAAGTATCTCCGTTTGTATAGAAACCACGCAGAGTTCAACACACCGAAAATGCATCCACTCGCGTTCATGCAGATCACGCGCGTACAAGCGGAGAAACACGCACCCCCGCCCATGTATGTGGGCGAGACGCAAGATATGGTAGGTACACCAAGACTGCAGTGCTGTGCGTGATTTTGGACGGGCTTGTGAAGTTTTTGAATAAAATTAGTCAGCGCCACCGTGATTCGATTAAAAGCAACAACGCGCGTGTAAGTGTGTGAAAAATCGGCACGATGGTGTAGATCTGCATTCCCGCAAGTACGCGCGTAGATGCATCGACATGCAAGATGCAGCGTAGTGCGTGTCCACAGAACAGGACGTCTACTCTCTTTCTATGAAAACGTAATTTCGGAATAAACTCGCTTCTTTCCGACTCCGATTCAACTTCGATCCGTCGTTTTGTACGTTTAAATGTTCTAAGTCTACTCTAATTGGAGTAGGCTTAGCACATTTAAACGTCAAACAATGTTGTATCGGACGAAACGAAGTAGAACGGGAGCAGGAAAGTCGCGAGCTTTTTTTCGAAATTACGTATTCGTAGAAAGAGAGTAGACGTCCAGATATCAAGGTTCTGTGTGCGTGACAGTGTGTGGATAACAATACAAATACGAAAATCTTTATTGCTGTTTGCATGTAAGATAAGATGATACAAAACATTTTAAAAGTTGACCCATCATACAAACTGACCTCTGCTTCTAGAGGCATGCAATATATTTGGGAAAACAATTTGTTTCAGTCTTAATTTATACAATGAAAAAAAAAGAAAAAAGAGCTAAAGAATAAAAGCTGTATCTAACTAAGAAGTAAGCTTTTTTTTATAAAGGGTGACGAGACGAGCAGGACGTGTGCCCGATGGTAAGCAACATGCCTGCCACATGACAGCACAGTGACACGCAGCTATAGGAACATGAAGAGTCCAAATCATCACCTAGCACTGTACTGCGCTCGTCACCCAGAGATCTAAGATGTTATATCTCTAAGCCCTGTAATTTCTCTGGAAACATTGCCCTTCAAACCGGAACACAGTAATTGCTGTTACCGTGCACCGGAGTTACTGCTTGGCGGTAGAATAACTGGCTATAAGCTATAGCTATAAGCTATAAGCTATTTCTGAGTTTCTGACTAACACGTAAGAAGTAAGAAACCACTTACGGAAGATGGTGTCGTGCGCGCACCCCGGCTGGCTGGAGCCGCCATTGACGTAGAAGTCAGCGTGCCCGTTTGGCCCCCACTGGCCGAGGATGCCAGCACCTGTGTGTAGGATGTCCACGAACAACGCATCCGTGTGGTCTAAGTCACGCGACCTATTGTTGCCCATGTAGAAGAATATCGTCGGATCTAGCCCTGAAACATGGCAAACAATGTATTAAACGAAATTGTATTCAGGTTGGCAGAATTATAAATATTGTTGGTTTTCCACTATCTAGTTAATTACTTACAACACATTTTTACTAATATAATAAATGCCAAAGTTTGTATGTATGGATGTTTATTACTTTTTCTAACAAAAAATAAAGAAGGAATCTGGATGAAATTTGGCACATCCCTACATACAATAGACAATATTTAGTCTAGAATAACACATACCTAGGTCATTTATTACCCCTGGAAAAAACGTGGTCAGGAAATACACGAGTGTCAAACGAAAGAGACTAGTTTGAGCATAAATCAAGTTTCGTAACACATAGTTAGTATAGTATCAATTATAACGTACCACGGTCATGGATGACATTTAAAATAACTTTTAGCACAAGCTCGAGTTTTCAAGTTGGACTTGCAATCACTTCCGCGATCAGTAAAAAATATTATGAATTTATAGTTGGTACAAGAGTATGTTATACAAAGTATAGAGGTATGCGAGATAAGTTAAAGTAATTTCAAGTCCAGATATAAACGACATTCGACATTGGTATTTCAATGTAAACTTCTTTTCCCCTACCGAGTGGTACGTCAACCGCATTAAACACTGAGGGACAAGGCATATTTCTTGCTTTTTTATGCCTTGTAGGTATATCTGTGTTTTCCCACTAACTCGTCTGATAGTAAGCAAGGTCTCGTCGAAGGAGATGCACGCTTTCCCAAAATATTCACTCTTTTAGGGAGTTCAGCGAGACAGGTTGTGGTCTTGATTTGTCAGTGTTATGGCACAGATCAGAAAATAGTTACTTCGTAACAGATGCATCACTGCCATACAAAAGTGCAAATACCTACACGATAATAACCTAAACTGTCGTATACTACTTACCTACTATTACTTGCAAGCAAAAATACACCTTAACACACCCACGTAGAGTTGTAAATACCGTGACTTGTCGCCTGCTTACGTCACTGACCAAACGTGCTAGGGTTGTAAGAAATGGTGGAAGGTGGTAGTAGTGGTAGGACTCTTGGCAGAGTCTGCCTGGGGAAGGACCACACCTTTGCCGGTTATTTTACCGCGAAGCAGTAATGTGCAAACATTACTGTGTTTTTTTAAACAAAGAGTGACGAGACGAGCAGGACATGTGCCTGATGGTAAGCAACATGCCTGCCATATTACAGCACAGTGACACGCAGCTATTGGAACATGAAGAGTCCAAATCATTACCTAGCATTGCACTGTGCTCGTCACCCAGAGGTCTAAGATGTTATATCTCTAAGCCCTGTAATTTCACTAGAAACATTGCTCTTCAAATCTGAACACATTAATGTTTGCACATTACTGCTTGGCGGTAGAAGAACTGACAAAGGTGTGATACTTCCCCAGGCGGACTCTGCTAAGAGTTCTACCACTACAGTATTCCATTAGACAAGCCCATTCATTTGATATAGAGGTAGGTTGTGAAGAAATATTTTGTCCTCCGTTTTGTGGAGGGGGCCATTTTGAATCTATATTAACCAAACATAGCTACCACCGCACAAAAATAAACCTTTTAAAAAAAATCGACGTCAAACTTATAACACCCTTTTTTGGTCAGGGGTTAAAAAATGATTCACAATTAGCTGAGCTATCACGAAACATACTTACATCCAATAAAAATTAATGCCAGAACCACCTCCTTCTTTGAATCCGGTTAAAAATTCTGTCGGTTTTTTTAGGTAGGCATGTTTTATAGTCAATTAATACTAGAGTATATTTTAGTTCTACAATGTAGGTAGTTGTAAGTTGTTTTCATACCGTCGAATAAATGAACAAATTAGTATCATTCAGTATGTACATGAATATTCAAAAAAGTATGTCGTCATAAATTATATTAAACTTAATGAGACATAATAAAGATGGGATAAAAAGGTATTTTAGACAAAATAATTTGTATGCATAATCTCTACTGTATCTATTCTAAACAGATATTATACAATATAGGTACATATTACACACTACTGTTGCTATATTCTGTGCGATGGAAAACTACCAAAATTTGGCTCAAAAATAAATATTAACAATAAAAACACTTCCCTTGCTTCCTGTTTCGGCAGTTTGAAATAAGATAAATTACTACTACATTTTAGTGTCTTGCTATTGCAGCCATTCACAATATTACAATAATGCCGCGACATTATTTATGCGCGCACTCGGTGTTCGTTCGCACGTCAACTCGCGCAACCGGCCGGCGGCCTTGTGATTTTAGTACACCCGGGAGGACCCGAACGAATAGGTATATAGCTCGCGCCGTTTAGCCAGTGATGAGGGTGTGGTTATGGTAGAATCAAAATCTTTGGTAATATTGTATTTTGCTGCGCCTAAGGTATCTTGGATACTAAATCGTGACACCATTGCAGGTGTGGTAGTAGTAGTAGTAAGGGCAGTTATTGCTTTTATGGTTGCACGTATTTAATTTCGAAAATTCCAATCATCCAAGTTCTAAGATAATTCAATTTAGACCAATTTAAATAAATTTTTTCGTGTCTTAGGTATACCTAAGTAGTACTGAATATTAGTACAATGATTATATATTTACCTACCAGTTATTCTACCGAGTTTTCCTTTGGCCAGATGGTTAGCAACCAGACCGAGTATGTGAGCTCCAACGCTGTAACCGATGGTGTGTATGCTCTCCGGAGGCACAGCTTTCGTTGGATGGTACTGCAGATATTCTACTAGCTGAGTGATACATAAGCTAGCGAAGCGAGGTGCCCAGTCCAGCTGAAAGCCATCAAAGTTTATGTTTAGAATCTTTTTTTTCATTTGAAACTCCTATCTGTATTATTTTATCTAATTGTTGCTAAAAATGTTAAAGATACTCTTAAAACAGATGGACTCATCGGTTGGCTATCTATAATGGTTTTAGAGGTGTTCAAGAGGTGCAAAATTTGCAAAGACTTGAGTAAATTATAAATATAATAAATAAGTATTGGTGGACAATTCACACACAACACCATCTGACCCCAAACTAAGCAAAGCTTGTACGATGGTGGCCAGATAGCTGATATAATACTTATATAGTTTTAAATACATACTCATTATACATAGAAACATCCAGACACAGTGCAAACATTTGAATTCATCACACAAATTTTTGCACTGGGTGGGAATCACCACTAAGCCACAAGCCCAGTCAACGCTTAAAATATCGTTACAAGCTTCGCATCGCTTGCCTTTATGTTTCTTATCGCATACATTTCGGATAATTTGCACAGGATTTGAAAACCATAACGTTGTCTTCTCCTTTAATCTGACTCTCTGTTTGAATAGTCTGAATCTCTGAATTCTGAAAATGAAATCTTTAAATTCTACGTGAATTAAATTCTGGATAGAAACTAGTAAATTAATATATTATTACCAGTTGTTCACGTCAACGAAGAAATTGTTGACTAAATCACTTTCTTTAGACTTAACAATGTCAAATCTTAGGATGAAACAGTACGTTGCTGCACACCACAATTCCGTTGTAACATCTAATAGCAACTTACCTCCTCAACAATGCAAATTGACGCGCATTTGAGCATGCCCGAAACAATGACAGGTTACCAAATTATATAGCGGGGACAATCACAGGGATTATTATGGAGATTGTGGTGAACAGAATGAATGCCACGCTTTTATTAGAAATACACAAGTACTGTTTCATTTATGTTTTATTCTTTCTTTTCTCTGTGATACGACCATGGTATTTGTATATCGATTTTATTAATCTTCTGAATAATCATCTTGTTACACATGTAAATATTTTCTAAAGAATCGGTAAATATTGTTAGAGGAAATCCACTAACATGATCATGCACCTATCACAAGTATTTTGCACGTCCGATCTTTTTTTTTAAATTCTCATGTCAAGTAATTTCCATCAATTTAAATACTAATCAAATTACCATACTGTATTTTTAAAAGAATGTTCAAAATGACCACTAGTAATAAGCATACGGCTCATCTGATCGTTAGCTGTAGCCATCGATTTTGAACATCTGCAACATAGCAGAATCGCCAACGATGCTTTAACTATTTACCATCTTGACGAAGCGTTTAAAGACACAGAATATCGCATAAGAACTGTAATTCTTTGTTAGTGAAGCAAAAGTTAGACTTTTTTTTTGTAGGACAAACCTTAATTTCTATTATGTTTTCTTCGCTTTGAAAATTTTCTTGCGTGACTTCAAATTGAAATAACAGCGAAAACGTTAATAATTTTACCTGGCTAAGACAAGGCTCTCGAACTAGCGAGCCATAGTCCACGATGATAATATTGTAGCTGCCTCTGGCGAAGTATGCCTTTCTCATGTCAGTACTTGGAGACAGATTTCGGCCTCCGCCGAAACCGTGGACCACGATTTTGGTCGGGTGGGCTGGGTTGAAACGGGAACGTGCTAAAGATTCGTCGTCTAAGGTGTTCAGAAGCTCTCCTTTTTCTTGGGTTTTTCTGTAATTGTTTTCTTATTAACACAATCATCAACATCTGGATAGGACCCAGTAAGTTAATAAATTTTAACTGAAGATTTTTCAAGCAATGTATAATGTATTCAATTAAGTATATTTTTTAGATTTCATTAAATAATGATGTGAAACCATGAATTAATGATGTTTACTCAAGTAAAATAGTGTGTAATTGTTTGGTAAAATATTATTTTGGTTATCACTCTTCTGATAATGTTCAGTACCCTGTAATACCTACTTTTTTAGAATGTTTATTTACCTACCTGAAATGTTGAGAAATAAGTACAACTAAACCTAATTTCTAAACACTACATTAAAGTAATGAGCATTTCTAGGTAGTAACCAATTAAAATTAATTACCTGGTATAAAGATAGAACTGCATTTTAGGATGTGGACATCGGTAAGGCGGCGGAATACACGATGTGGTGTTGAAAAGTTCCTTCACGGATTGTGGTTTCTTCTCTTTTTGTGGTTCTCGTTGTGTTTCAGATACTAAAACGTAAAACAAAAAAAAACATTAATAAAACCTTAGGAGGTATACTAAGGGTCTATAATGATATCCCTCCCTCCTTCCACTTTGATCCACAGTGGCGCTCCACATGTGGAGCCGGGGATACTTTTTTTTCCGCTTGAATCCACAACGGAGGGGATCCAAAAATAATAATATTTTTTAATGCCACTTTAATCCACAACGGAGTGGATCCAAAAATAATAATATTTTCAATGCCACTTTGATCCACACTGGTGAAGACTGGTGAAGATCGTAGTGGTTGCATAAACCAACCCCTCCCAACTCTTTTCTACCACTTGAGTAGTATACTCTCTTTAGTGCCACTTGAGATAGTGGCTGGCTGCATATAATTTGTACGTTCTTTTGACATTGACATATTGTTTGCCATACCCGCAGGATTAGGAGCCGGTTATTTTATTGAATTTTAAACAAATCGCTGATAGTAATATTGTTGATAATCTTAAAATGGATGAAATGAAGTATATAAATAACAGAGCTGTGATGTTATCTTCTGGTTATCAATACCATAAAAAAAGGTCATTCAAACATGGTACTATAATATGGCGATGTTCGCAATGGAGGAAATTGAAATGCAAAGGAACATTGAACGTAAAAGTGAGTATATCACTCTGCACAATGATTTGATAATGAGGCATTTATTTCCCATATCAGTAGGTAGTGTCAACTTTAACAACATGAATTGACAACATATATTCAACACCCAAATATTAAAGAACTATTTTTATTTTTTCTTTATCCAGTCAATTACGATGATATTTAATTTGCAGAATGATGTAATTCTAAGAAAAACGGATCATGCATTACACTGCAAGGAGAATCACGATGCAGTCGAAAAAAAAATCTTCCTGAATGAACTAAGAGAAAAAGTTATAAGTGAAGAATGTCTTCCTATACCTAGCATTTTTCAAGAATGCGTAAAAAATGCGGAAAATAAGGGGATAGATTTTGTTTGCGCTATTCCAGACTTCGATTCTGTTAAGACCGGATTATATAAATTGCGAAATAAAAAACTTAATATTAATAAAACGCATTTTACGAATGTTGCCGAAGTTGAAGTACCGCCGTCATTTTCGGATTTTATTCTCGCCGATTATTTTTATGACGGTAATCGTATATTAATCTTTTGTTTACCTGAAGCAAAATCTATCCTTCCTAACATAAAACACATTTTTTGTGACGGAACGTTCATGAGTTGCCCGCCCCCCTTTGAGCAGTTATACATATTAAGCGCCGATGCTGATAGTACCGCCGAATCAAATAACATCGTTCCAATCATATTTGCGTTAATGACTGACAAAACAAAAGACTCATATATTACCATGTTTGAAATTATCACAAGCCAAATTTCTCAATTTAATCCAAATAAATTTACTTTAGATTTCGAACAAGCGGCTATCACAGCCATAACTGAAGTATTTACATCTGCTTCAATTAAAGGATGTTATTACCATTTTGTCAAAAATATATGGAAACATGGAAAAGAAATGGGACTTCTAAAATTTAAACGTGGAAAGCGAATAGTGGCTCTTTGTGCCTCCTTACCACTAACACCAGAGTCCCATGTATGTGACGGCTGGTTATATATATGCTCTGAAATTGCTAAGACGGAATGTCCACAACTCATCAAATTTCAACAGTAGATATATGAAAAGATTTTGGTTCAAGAGCACTTTTTTTGTAAACATGTGGACAGTAGCAAATGAACGACATCGTACCAATAACTGTTTAGAAGGTTTTAATAGGAAACTAAACAAGAAATTGGGAAAAAAATATAGTAACTTCGTCAATTTTATACACGTATTAAAAGAGGAGGCGAAATATAACGTAATACGCGAAAAAGCAAATATAGCAAACAAAAGAAAAATTCAAAACATAAACAATGATAATTATTATTTAGAATGTCAGAACGAATTGTTAACTGGAGAAATCACAGTTGCTCTTTTTTTAGAAAAAGTAAAATGATATGATTTGTAGGGAAGAATTTAAAATTTTAATTTTAGTTCGAGTGTAAATTTTGTTTTATCATTCCTATAGCGAATCTTGATATTAAAAAAAAACAATATGTCTACGACTTGTTTCATTCTCGGTGTTTGATAATTCCTTCAATGTGGAGCGCCACTGTGGTTCAAAGTGGAAGGCGGGTTTGCAACAAATTTCTTAGTAACAAAGAATCCACTGGTGGATTTAAGAGGAACATTTAGTTTCAAAGAATCCACTGGTGGATTTAAGAGGAACATTTAGTTTCAAAGAATCCACTGGTGGATTTAAGAGGAACATTTAGTTTTAAAGTATCCACGCGTGGATTTAAGAGGAACATTTAGTTTCAAAGGATCCACGCGTGGATTTAAGAGGAACATTTAGTTTCAAAGGATCCACGCGTGGATTTAAGAGGAACATTTAGTTTCAAAGGATCCACGCGTGGATTTAAGCGGAAAAAAAAGTATCCCCGGCTCCACATGTGGAGCGCCACTGTGGATCAAAGTGGAAGGAGGCTGATATTTCGTCTTTGATCGTCAGGAATATTAACGCAGCAGTTATGGTGCGGACTCATATGCGTCCTACGGCGAATATTCGTGTTGGCGCGCTTAGTGTGGCCGGGTACATCGTGTTATCGCAATGTATGCGCAACAAGACGATGAAGCATCGAAGAGCTCTTGGTAAACTGGCGCGAATCATAGAGATTTGTCGCGGCAATATTCGCTTGACCTACGTCAATTCAAAATCAAAATTCATTTATTTCAGGTAAGGTTCCCCATAAATTATACAATTCATAGAATCAATTTCAAACGTCACAAAAGTAATGTTAAAGACTTAAGTATTGGATAGCTTTACTAGCTTTTCTGAATTTCGTATCTTTTTTAACACGCTTTTGTGAGCTTCACTTTTAGGTAACTACGAGTATGTATGTAGAAAATCTTGGAATCTTAATTTGACCCACTTCTCGGTCTTTGATTAGGATTAAATTTTACACACGCTCTGAATTCTGATAACAATACATGGGTACTAAAGGAAACGTCATTACAAATCCAATATGGCGCCCTTCCCAAGATGGCGGACTGGCTATTTGAAATCCACCCCCATGATATAGGTAGTGAAAGGTATATCAAGTGAAAGGGTTTGCTGTCAAAAATACGAAAAAAATAGTCACGTGACTTAAATTCAATATGGCGGACGTCCAAGATGGTGGACAGGCTATTTGAAATGCTTTTGTAATTTTTTGTGCGTGCTAAAAGCGTGTTTTTTCGTTTTTTAAACTATTATTGGTAATTCATGGTGCGACGTTTTGTAGCAGTATTTCAAAACCAGATGTTGACATACGTAAACATACAGGAAATTCCATGCCACTCTCTGCGGCTAAGTAAGATAACATAGGTACATACTTTCCATTCCTGTGCTGTACATGATAAAAACAAAGTGAAATTATAATTATTGGGGAGCGGTGGACTAGCTGGTGAATATACGAAACGAGAAAGACGCACAATGATAGCAAAAATATTAAAATTATTTAAAACATTTACAAAATCAAACCAAAACGCTCCTAAACCAAGGTAACTAAAGCAACAACTGAAGTCACAGGAAAAATAGAATATAAAATACATTAAAAATAGAAAAAGAAAATCGTCAACTATTATTATACACTCACGGCTATCTTCTTGCGCCTGCGGTAAGAGGAGATTACTTTCCAGAATACTTACATCGTTCGGTTTCTATGAATAGTAGTCATCCACCATCTCCTCATTCTTCTCTTTTTCATATTATTTCGTAAATGATACTCGTACAATTTTAATAAATGATAGTTTACTGACATATGATGCAAATTGCAAAACCACAATTTCCTTCATTTTTAAATTACTGCCTACGTCTCGACGCACAACAATCTGAACAACCCTATTCGGCACAATGCCTTTGATTATTGGCTTGTCTAGATGACGCGTTACGCTGTAATTGCGACAAAAGTACGAAGCCAGGTTTCAAACACAAGTTTAACAATTGTCTGTCGCTGTCCCTGCTATTACTGTTCTTATGTCATTGGTATGCGTGCTAAGTGATACAGGCTCCCCAAGTATTTCCTGTTAAAGTGGGTAAAAATATGTTTCGATTTAGAGAGACCCATAATTTGTTTTAATTTAATTCATGGCCTATAGCCATGGTCCCGAGTTTACTCAAAGATTTCTTATCATATCCGAGCGTGACGCTAGAATCCAATTCACAGCCCACGAAATATCTGTCGAGGCGCGCCTAAAGAGGTTTTCACTTCAACAAGACGTTAGAGACTGATGAACCCTGCGCAACACCCATTGTACCACTCAGGCAACGTAATCCACAGTGTAGACGTTCTTGTCACAAAAGCAGAGTCAAATCTCTTCGTTCGTGGCTTTGGAACATCAACCATGAAACGATGTCGCTTTATTGAGCTACGAGCATTCCGATAAAAAAGGACAATGTGGGATAAGATCATGCAAATCAGTTGCACTTTGGACAAGTTGCAGAAGATGACGGCGACCTGCTCCCGACGCTCGCGCGCATTCAGGATCTCGCGGCTAGTATCTCGAGTAGCTCTCTCGTTCTCGTTAAAAATTAACAGTACACTAACGGAAAATTAAATTCAAGAACAGGCAACCCTGTAAATTTGGCGGCAAACGACGCCGTCTTGAGACAAAGTTATATGTATTAAAAATCTATCGTTTACTTCTTTAACTAAATAGTAATGTAAAGGTTACTTACCGATATCAGCTAATATTTTTAGATGTTTTCAATCGTCCTTGGTAATTTATGCAGACTTTTATAGCGCAAATATTCAAATGTCACAAAACCGCGCAACATCATTGTTGCGACAATTAAACCGACAGGACGAACTTATCTTAACTTAACTTATGTTTCTGATGTTTCTACGCGGAGCGGTCTATCTAGACAAGTAAATAATAATCAAAGCACAATACATCGCACCAATTTGACATGAATATTCGCCTGCTAATGTAGACACCAACATCGTCTTAGTCAGAATACGATGTTTTTGTTGCGCCAACACGTTACGAATATTCGCCTCATAGGTGGGGCCGCAGCATAATAGAGGGATGAATATGGGAGGAAGAATAGTTTAATAGTTCTCAAGATAAAGGGTGATCAGGAGAAGACAAGGAGGCGTTCATTTTTAATATACAGGATATATAAATATCTATCCAACTTAACTAAATTACTTATATACATTATTTTGATATTACAACGCATACTCTAAAAGCAAATACATATAAATATAATAATTAGCATCGTCTCCTTTAATTATAGTCAAACTGACAAGGACAGTAATAATTATAAGTTTAAGTGTTAGAACGTGTCTTTTGAATAGTATTTAATATTTCCTTATGTCTTTCTTGCTTACCCTGACCACCACTCACCTGACCAAAACTTATGATTTCAAAGTAAGTGTTTTTACGTTTATCATGTAAATAAATACGAAGAGTAACAGAATCAACGAATCGCAAAAGACTAAGGTTCATTAAAATAAGATTTAAAATCGTGTTTTAAAGTTACATCACATTTTAATTCAAAGTTTGGTTTTCCAACATGGAATGTAAGTACTCAACTATGGTAATTATAAATTTGTTAAAATAACCATTTAAACGAATTCAGTATGAAATTATTTGTTAAACCAATATAAAGAGCAGATTAGGTCTAAAATGAACTTATTTGTATTTGGTAATTTTATTTGTATATACGAGTACTCCATGTTTCTAAATTATATAAGTAGTACCTGCCTATAGAGACTAATTTAGTTAGTGAATTCACATATATTTATTTGAGTATTAATTTAAAAAGTATTTGTCAACTAATTTTGTTTTACATACCACAGTTATTCGACACCAGCAATTACGTTTTTAAGTATTTTGTACAAGGCATGACATTACAAAGTATAATTTTATTATTACGCAAAGTTGGACACGCGACTGAGAAAACGTCTTTTTACAATGTTACGCTTGTAGGGTAAGCCATTAACAACTAAAACATGCATTAAGCACCAATGTATTCGTTGAAACGTTATCAAATTAAAAAAGTTTTGATTTTTACGGAAGGAACGCGAAAAACAAGTTTGTATAGTAATATTGAAAACGGGATATTCACCTACTGTGGTTTTACGCTGGAACGAGTTCCTGATATTTCGATGTTTACATGTGAACATGGGACATAACATTTTTCGCTCCACCACTTTTGACGTGATAACGTCTTATAATTCGATGAAGCCGGCTGCACGCCCGCAAAACTGTAACGTTCCACCGTTACCGTTAGTTCGTCTTCCATGCCATGCGGACGAAGCTGAGCGCTGAGGGCGCCACCCGCCGAGTCGAGCGGTATCACTACTCGCGCTATCAACGTACTGATTTCTTAAGACGTTGTCACGTTCTATCGTCAGTAAACCGACTTTAAAGACAATTTTTTTTTTTAATTTATAGTAGAGAGTGATAATCAGGACAAGTGCCTGATGGTAAGAAACATACCTACATGCCCATAACAACACAGTAATACGCAGCTATTATAACATGAAGAGTCTAAATCATTACCTAGCACAGGATTGCGAAAATACATACGGTGAAAACATCACTGTGTTCCGGTTTGAAGGGCAATGTTACCAGTGAAATTACAGGGCATAGAAATAAAAAATCATCTCATATCTCTGGGTGACGAGCGCAGTACAGTGCTCGGTAATGATTTGGAGTCTTCGTGTTCCAATAGCTGCATGTCACAGTGGTGTTGCGGTCAGGCATGTTGCTTGCCATCAGGCGCATGTCCTGGTCGCCTTGTGTACTCTATACGAAAAAACGCGTGTGCGGAATGCGGATTTAAACCATCATGTTTAAGGGTCGTACCGTCACATTCTATGGCACAGTATCTGGGTATATAATAATATTACCTATTTATGAATTCAATCAACGCTTGTAATCTAGTCATATCATAGTAATGTTTTGCTGTAACAGAGTACCACTTATTTTTACGAACTTACGCACTTATAAGTTGATGTCGGCGAGTATTTACTAACAAAGAGGCAAGTCCGACCTCTTTTCGCTCTGATTATTCGGAACAATTACAATTACTAAATGTGAACTCTTAAAGGATTTCAAAAATGTTAAGTATACGTATCATCTTTAAAAATGAACTAACTCAGTTTTATTGCGTATGATACTCAGACAATCTTGTTTTAAGTGAGATTTGGTAACTTTGACTGACTGAGTGGGCAGTGTTCAATACTATTAAATCTTACTTAATTGCCGTAAGATTTCCATTATTTTTAGATTTAGATAATTATGGCTAGAGCTTAGTATTAATTTTACTCTCATTTGTGATTACAACTGGGTAAAAAATATACAGGTAGATTAATAATTGTACAGGTAGTAAAGGAAAATGTAGGACACGTATTTTTGTCATATCAAATTATTAAAAAAAATTGGCAGTCATAGGAACTGCCGAAAGAAGTGAAAACTTATCAACTCAGAATTTGATAACTTACTTTTAAAACTACACGGGTGTAACCGGAGGGTGTGACCTGTACATAATGGCATGACCATCCAGAAATGCGTCAGCATTTCCCATTGGCTGACGCATTTCTAGATGGCCATGCTATGATGGGCAGGCATTTCCCTTTTGGCATTTCCCATTGGCTGATGCATTTCTAGATGGCCAATGGCTATGGTCCCGAGTTTACCCGAAGATTTCTTATCATACCCGAGCGTGACGGTATATAGATCATCAAACTTCTGGAGTGTTTGCGTTGTGACGTCTCTTGTTCGTAAAAATCGGACAATAAAGACGTCACTATAAACTTCCAAGCACTGGTTTCGTGTAATATTTTTTAATAATCTAGCTGACGGATTAATTAATTTTTTTAGTCATCTCGCCTATTAAGGGGAGCGCGTTCTAGGTGAAACCTAACACTAATGGTCAAGATTTTCGCAGCAGAAAGCTCTTGAGTAGAGATCGCATCTAGGCAAGTATAGAACAATCTATAGCCAGGTCTATGGCAAATGACTGAACTTGCCGATCGAGCCGAGTCAGAGTCGGACTGGGCCGAAAGGGCCCGGGTGGCTCCATGGCGATTACAAGCCCGGTGCCCGAGACTTTATCCTACGATTGCCTCATGCCGCGCAAGCCAGGCAATGGAGAATTGTTAAAGTGAATTTTTAAAGTGAGCGGTCCGCGTTTAATGTTTGTGACGTTTTACAACACTCGCTTAGTTCGTTCACAACTGGAAGCGATGAAACAAAACACTGTGCAAGTAAAATACTGCTAGCTACTACAGCTGGCAACTTGCGACTAAGCGGAGTGCAGCGTTGTGTAATGACGTCACACGCGGTAGACATTATTACGACATTTGAATACTTTTAAAATTACAACTACTTGTATTTTTTCAAATAAAAACTAGTGTAACTGAATTATAGAGAAGCTTTACTGTCACAAAATTTCAAGTGATTTTACATATTTATTAACATTCCCCATTGGGTGTCCGCGCTGGCTGGGGCCAAGCTGGCAAATGCCACCTCAATTATGTTATGGCCAGTCTGATGCTGATCCCAGTGACGTATATTAGGAGAGGTTGTCCAGCAGAGAGCTAGCAGAGGATGGGCTGATGATGAAAATGACGAATGTTTTTGATAAGAAACATTTTAAATTAAAATATCAATTTCTTCTTCTTCTTCTCTTTTGGCGCTACAACCCTTTGTGGGTCTTGGCCTCCTCTACGATATTCCTTTATGTCGCTCTATCTCTTGCTTTTCTTTTCCACGCTGTAATTCTACCCATGCTTCTGAGGTCCTCCTCCACACAGTCCTTCCATAGCTTTTTTGGTCTCCCAACTGGTCTCCTCTGTTGTGGGGTCCAATTGGTCATAACTTTTGCTGCTCTATGCTCCATTCGCTCCAGATGACCCGCCCGTCTAAGCCGTTGAGATTTACAGAACCTGACAATCGTTTCCGTATTGATAAAAAAATATCAATTTACTACAGAGAATACGGAGAGTATTTTGATACCACTGCCATATTTATAGTTTGACTATACGACAATGTTGAAGTTCTTTTCTTCGGTTGTTGTGGCGACAAGGTGCTTAAGTAAAATGTTTCCAGTGTTAGCTGTAGCCAAGAAACCTTGTCAGTAGCAAAAAATATTTACAACCATTTAAACGTCGAAATTTAACAGTCAATTGATTATTTATGAGACAGCTAGTAAATGCTTTTTCCTTGAATTTCAATGAATTAGTGACTAAGTTAAGGTTTTATGCAAGTGACTTTTTGTCAAAAATTGTCAATTCGACTAAGTGATTCCTACTTCCTGTCTATTATTGTTCTTAATCATGTGGTTATACTTAATTTTATTATTTTGATTTTATCATATACAATGTTTGCTTGTTGTTTAAGTAATTTAGTTATATTTTGCATTTTATAAACCAGTGACCAACCGCTCCAAAAAACTAAAATTGCATTTTTTTTTCTTCGATTCCACTAAAATAAAAAAAACGCCAATAGCAATGAATTGAAAATGACTGAGGTATAATCAATGGATTTAACGGGAATGCCCTCTGGTTTAAAAATATAATAATAATAATAATAAAAAAAAAAAAAAAAAAAACCGCTGACAACTATTGACGTTCTTTTATAACCGTATCCTAATTTTATTGATTTTTATCTATTTTCTTCAGTTTCGTGATTTATATTTATTAATAACAGAAAAGAAAAATTTCAATAATACGCAACATCTATAAATCAAAACATAAAACCTACATCTTCATAGTGAAAATATACAAAATGCATTTTGACAAAAGTGTCACAATCCGAAGCCATCAAAATTTATTATGAAAAGGAAAATACAATAGAAAATAATATGGAATTATGTTAACACGGTCAAGAACAAGAAACGCAGCGGATACAAACGCACAACCGTCACCAACCCGTGTCCCGTCACCACCGGATTCGTCGTCGGAGGACGAAGTCTTTTTGACTCCCCGTGACACAACTACTTCGACAAGTGACGAGGATGCGGCGCGGACCCCGCCGCCAACAAGACCTGGACGACGTGGCCGTCCGCCGCTGCCGGCACGCTTGGGGCCTGTGAGACAACCTGCCTCGCGCCCGGCCCCCGCTACCGGTGGTGTAGTGCGTCGCATGAGATGGACTCGAGAAATCAACGAGAACTGCATGCGCGCCTATTACGGGGCTACAGAAGGAGGAACTAACCTGACCGCGTACTGTGCCAGGATGTTACTTCTGTTTCAGGCCCTTGAACCAACCGTCGCCGTATCCGCACAACGACTTTCAGATCAAGTTCGAGCCATTCGCCGGTGCAAGCTGCTGAATGACTCGACACTTGATCGGCTACGCCTGGAGGAACAACATACTCGCCCAGCTTCTGCCTTGTCCCGGGATCCGCCCGCCGCATCGTCGACTCTGACACTGGCCTCAGTGCCAGCGTCAGTGGCGACACTTGCGGCGCCGGCCGACCCCGACATCGAGGAGGAAGACTCGGCGAGTAGTAATGTATCTGACCAGGTAAGAGGGCAACTGAGGAGTGCTTTGGAAGACGCGATATTCCAATATCGACTCACACCCAACTCTAGGCCGCGCTTACCACGTTTACCCACCCATAAACGGAATTTAGCTTTGATGGGAGCCCTGAATACTTTGCTAGTGCCCTACCTAGGTACTAGCAAAGATTTGACTGATACCCATTCTATTCTCTACTGTGGTGCTATCGCGGCGTGTCGCGTTGCACGTGTCAAGTTTCCAGACACTGACCGTACAACGCGAACCGCCGGAGATGCACCCGCATGGCAAATGCGAATAGAACGGCGTATCAGCACATTCAGGACTCTTATAGCAAAGCTAATCTGCTTCAGTCAGGGGAACAGTCGTCCCCGAGTCATGCGTTTCGTGACACAGGCATTCGCTGGGACTGGTATCAGTCCCCAGCACTACCTAGCCAATGTTACGGAACGCATTGACTATCTGAAGCAGAAAGTTTATGCGTGGGCAAACCGTATTCGCCGCTACAGAGAGCGTGTGAGTCGATATCGGCAAAATCGCGACTTCCAAAGTGATCAAAGGAAGGTGTATAGAAACTGGGAGGGAACTAGTCGACGTGTGAGCGATGGGCAGCTACCGGATGCCAGCACTACGAAAAACTTCTGGCGCAGCATCTGGTCGGTGCCTGTCGAGCACACAGAGGGAACTTGGATGCGTGTTGTCGAGCGTGCATGTGAGTCTATCGAAACCATGGAGTCTGTTTCAATAGACTTCGAAGACGTTGGTTGTGCTATCCGGACGGCTCAGAACTGGAAAAGTCCTGGGCCGGACGGATTGCACAACTTCTGGATAAAGTGGTTTCGATGCTCACATGAGCGTTTGGCAACACAATTCCAAGAAGCCCTCGAGACGGGTTCTCTTCCCAGTTTCATGACCACCGGAGTCACCTTCCTGCTCCATAAGTCTGGTAGTACCACGGAACCAAAGAACTACAGACCCATCACGTGCTTGCCTACCATCTATAAGCTGCTTACATCCATTCTGAGAGCAAAAATTAACGCGCATATTGTCGCAAATAACGTTTTGGCCTCCTCTCAGAATGGATGTAAGATTGGGTCCCGTGGTACTAAGGAGCTGCTCCTCATTGACACGACCATTTGCCAACAAGTCAAACGAAACAAGGGAGCCCTCTCCGCTGCTTGGATTGACTATAAGAAGGCCTATGACGCGGTGCCCCATTCGTGGCTAGAAAGAGTTTTAGAGTTGTACAAAATAAATCCAACTCTAAAACTTTTTCTAAGCAAATGCATGGGGCAGTGGGTCACAGTCCTTCGTCAACCAGGTAGCGTAGACAGCTCGTTTGTTTCGGAGGACTTGATAAAGATTGAAAGGGGAATATTTCAGGGAGACAGTCTGAGTTCCCTATGGTTCTGTCTAAGTCTGAATCCTCTCAGCACCCTGCTGAGAGATTCAGAATTAGGCTATCGTCTTCGTAGAGGAGGTGAGGTTATATCTCATTTGCTGTACATGGACGACCTCAAACTTTTTGCACCGAAACGCCAAGACTTGTTGGAGCTATTAAAAACCACAGAGGTTTTTAGTAACGCCATCAAGATGGAGTTCGGTGTCGACAAGTGTGCGGTCATGCATGTACAGCGAGGGAAAGTAGTAAATTCAGAGCATTTACAACTTTCTGAGACTATAACTCTCAGATCCCTCTCCGAAGACGAGACCTACAAATATCTCGGTATGTCACAGTCGTTGGGTATATCAGCAGATGACATTAAGAAATCGGTGAAGGAACGTTTCTTTTGCCGGCTGACAAAAGTACTTAAAAGTCTTTTGTCAGGCGGTAACAAGGCGCGAGCCTTCAACGGTTGGGTAATGCCTCTGCTGATATACTCCTTTGGCATACTGAGATGGACTCAGACTGAGCTCGACGCCCTGGATAGAAAGGTCCGTCAACTGCTCACAACACACCGCATGCTACACCCGCGCTCGTCTGTTATGAGACTGTATATCCCGCGGAAATGGGGGGGTCGAGGCTTACTAAATGCCAAGAACCTTCACAACCGCGAGATATGCAGTCTCAGGGATTATTTCCGCAACAGCGAGTCCGGGATGCATCGCGATGTTGTGGCAGTTGACAGGAGCTTCACGCCTCTTTCATTGGCAAACGAGAACTGGCGCAAACCATCGGTGCTCAGCACTGATGATCGCAAGGAAGTATGGAAGAGCAAGGAGCTGCACGGGCGATTCTATCGGGCCCTGACGGGACCCGATGTGAATCTGCTCGCTTCGGTGAACTGGCTGCGCTTCGGAGACCTCTTCGGAGAAACCGAGGGTTTTGCCTGTGCAATTGCGGACGAAGTTATCAAGACGAACAATTACCGGAAATACATAATGAAGGACGGTACGGTCGACATTTGTCGGGCATGCCGCCGTCCAGGCGAATCTCTTCGTCATGTTATTTCCGGTTGTTCGCATCTTGCTAACGGCGAGTACTTGCACAGACATAACCTAGTAGCCAGGATCATCCACCAGCAACTTGCTCTTAAATACTGCCTTGTCGAGTCCGAGGTGCCGTACTATAAGTACGCGCACCTCTGCCAGTTCTCGAGAACGGTCGTGCGTTGCTCTACTGGGACCGTTCTATCATCACGGACAGGACTATTATCGCCAATAAACCTGATATCGTGCTGGTAGACCGGTCTCAGCGCCGGGCTGTGATCGTCGATATCACCGTACCACATGACGAGAACCTCGTGAAAGCCGAGAAGGACAAGCTAAGCAAGTACCTTGACTTGGCTCATGAGGTTACCGCCATGTGGGATGTTGATTCGACGATCATAGTCCCAATAGTCGTGTCGGCAAACGGCCTTGTAGCGAAAAGTCTCGACCAACACCTTAAGAGACTTTCGCTAGACGGTTGGATCAAGGGTCAGATGCAGAAGGCGGTCATCCTCGACACAGCGCGCATCGTCAGGAGGTTCCTCTCTCTGCAGCCCTAACCACCGGTAGCTTGGGCCCTGCCCCGCTGCTGGCGGCTATCTAGGTTTAAGTTTTTATAATGTTTTTATGTTCTTTTATATAAATATTGTAAAAACTTAAACTTAAGAAACGAAATAAATACGTGGATAATAATAATATAACACTTTATTACAACTACAAATCATAAAACTAGGTCATAACATTGATTACATTGTAGTACACATAAATTTGCAGAGTAATTGGCGGCCTTATCGCTTAAAGCGATTTCTTCCAGGCAACCTTTGAGTGGAGACATTTCTATAAAAACATGTTGTAGTGTAGGTGGTGTTACTTACTATAACAATAATATTTATTCATACAGATAACGATATTAATACTTAGATAAATACAGAAATATATACTTAGATAAATACAGAAATATATACTTAGATAAATACATACTCATACAAACACAAATATAGAATAACCAAAATGTACCTACGGGGAAGAGGAAAGATAATGTTGATATACATAATTTTTGAAAATGGGAAGGGATTTTGCTTGTCCAATAGAAAGAGGAAGAGCATTCCACAGCAAAACAGCTTGTACCGTGAAAGACTTATTATATGAGAGATTCGAATGGGTAGAGGTAGGAAACACGAGTTTAAGGTGACGAGTGGAGCGGAGAGGATATGATTTAGGCTCAATAAACTTAAACTGTTTTTTTAAGTACATAGGAGTAGTGGGATTGTACAATATCTTATAAAGCAAGGAAAGAATGTGAGCATTACGGCGAAGGCGGATAGGTAACCATTTGAGCTTTTGACGAAATTGAGAGATGTGATCAAATTTGCGTAAACCAAATATGAATCGAATAAAGAAATTTTGTAGTCGTTCAAGTTTATCTAACTGCTCTTCGGTAACATCCAGATAGCAAACGTCAGCGTAGTCCAATATAGGGAAAAGGAGAGATTTTACGAGCGCAGTCTTAGTAGAGATAGGAAGGAAATTGCGAAGTCTTCTAAGAGAAGCAGCAGAACCAAATATCTTACGGCTTACTTCTGATAATTGAGGAACCCACGAAAAATTCCTGTCAATAAGGATACCCAGATTTTTTACGACTTCACTGATGGTGATAGGAATACTGTCAAAGATCACCTGGGGAAGATGGAACCAGTCAATTCGAGAGATCATACGTGAACTTCCAATTATAATAGTTTGGGTTTTCAACGGGTTCACAGTGAGGCCAAATGACCTGCTCCAATTTAGTAAGACATCCAGATCGGTATTAGTAATTTGAATAGCCTCATGTATTTTTTCTAAAGCAGCTTGGGTATATATTTGTAAATCGTCTGCATACAGATGGTAGGATGAAGTTAATTTTTTTGTGATTGAATTAATAAATATTGCGAAAAGAAGTGGAGAGAGAACGCCGCCCTGTGGAACACCGGCAGAGACACTACACCACGAGGAATAAGTGTCATCAATACGGATTCGCTGTCGGCGTCCAAACAGGTAACTTCGAAACCAGTCAATTACCGATGGAGATATGTTAAGAGAGCGCAGAAGCTCCAACAAAATGTCAAAATCGACATTGTTGAAAGCATTGCTGAAGTCTAGTAGCGTCAGCACTGTCAGCTTACCATGACCGATACCGTCCCGTATGTCATCAGTGATCTTCGTGAGAGCAGTAACAGTGCTATGGCCGACTCGAAAACCAGACTGATAAGGATTAAGTAGATTATTTTTGGTAAGGTAAGAAGAAAGTTGTTGATGGATAAGGCGTTCTAAAACTTTGGATAAGAAAGGAAGAATAGATATAGGACGATAATCGGAATAGGATTCAGGATTGAGTTTTTTGGGAAGTGGGGTGATTTGGGCTTCTTTCCATATAGTTGGAAAAGTACCCGATTTCACAGAGTAGTTTAGGATGTGCTGGATGACAGGCGCGATTTCATCGAGTATGGGTACGATCATTTTGCGACTAATGCAGTCGCTACCAACAGCATTGGATGAGATAGATTTTATGCTCTTCTTAACATCACATGCGGTAAATTGACTAAAAGTAAAAGGGTCATAATCGTAATAAATATGTTTATCTTTAGTTTCTAGATGGATATAATTAAGTTAGAGCAGAGCAGTCAAGACGATTTTGACATGTGAAGCGAGTATGTATAGTGTATAGTTGAGAGACAAGCACATGGGAGTAGGCCTAAGCAAACCGTGGGGAAACATCATCATCATCATCATTTTCACCCTGTGCCATTGATCTCTATCCTGAACTGATCTCATCCACGTAATCCGTGCAATGGATCTGATGTCGTCGACTCATCTGGCTAGTGGTCTGCCAACGGAACGTTTATCGGCGATCGGTAACCACTCTGTCAGAAATCTACTCCACCTGCCGTCACCACGTCTGGCCAACCGTGGGGAATGTGACTTTCAAAATAAAGACCAGACACAAAGTAAGAAAAGACGACTACGAAACTTAGTGAACTTCCCAATACAAATGATGCCATTTGAATTTAAAATGGATTTTATACCCTCGTGCTAATAAATATATAAACTAAGTTGTGAAACGTAAAACGTATTTCTTGACTACAAGATCAAATGTCTAAGCTAACTACAGTTTAATAAGTTACGACACCCGCACATGCGTCAATGTGTTCTACACATGTAAACACACAATACGTTCACATAAGACCAGGAAAACATAACAGAAACAAAGTTCATCGAAACCGCTTACATAATGATAAACCAGATTACTTCTGCCTTCGATGGAAAGTACAAAAGAGAATCCGCCAGTGAAAGTGTCGTAACACTTGATCGCCTGGAACCGCATTGACTCATTCGCCGATTGTGACTGACCCCAATTGTATTGGTAAAGTTTGCTGTACAAGGATCTTGTTATGCTGGTATTCCCACGAGACGTATTGAATATCATTGATCGACTTTTGCTGTTGTATTGAGGGTAATTTTTCTGGTTCCAATAATTAGATATATTTACTTATTATGGACGATTTACACTTAATATTGTTATTTCTAACTACCTGCAACAAACATGTTTTCTATCATATATCATCTAAATCGACCTATCAACTGGGTATAGGACTCCTCTGCCTGATATAGACTGCACCACTGATATAGAGCCATTAATGCTAAAAAAATAAAATATGTTTACTTTTATATAAATAAGGCTTGAGTTGATGTTTGGAATACGGTGGCCATTTTTTTTGTGTAGAGTGACGAGACGAGCTAGTCAAGTGTCTGGTGGTAAGCAACGTACCTGCTCATAACAGCATAGTGATACGCAGCTATCGGAACATGAAGAGCATTCTTTATCTAGCACTGCACTGCGCTCATCACCCAGAGATATAAGGTGTTTTATCTCTATGCCCTGTTATTTCACAGGAAACATTTCCTTTCAAACCAGTGATGATTTTACATTACTGCTTGGGGGTAGAACCACTGGCAAAATACTTCCCCAGGGTCCAGGACTACTAATTAAAGAGCATGCATGTAGGTACTTATTGTACAGTTTTGTAACTTGACCGACTATGTGCCCCATCCTGGAGCCATGTCACTCATGTGGCCCTTGGGGCCAAAGCCCTTGGATCCGCCCTTGTGTAAAACATTACTATCCTACTAATATTACAAACTAGCAGCGCCCCGCGGTGTTACCCGCGTAGTTCCCGTTCCCGTTCCCGGTTGGCCTATGTGTTCTTCCAGACTATAATCTATCTGTGTTCCAAATTTCAGCCCGATCCGTTCATACGTTAGGACGTGATTGAGCAACAAACATCCAAATATCCAAACTTTATATCCCGGAAAAACAACGGGAACGGGAACTTCGCGGGTAACACCGCGGGGCGCTGCTGGTTATAGCAAATTATAGTATTTCGCAACACAAGTCATTTTGTACGTCATTGATCGTTTAGGTAAAAGTATCTATTATATGACATAGGTGCTTATGCTGTTATTTGAACTTATTCGACGTCGAGGTTACTCGGTAAATTTCCAGAAGTAATAGGAAATAGATATTTTATAAAAAAAATCTTACGTATAAGAATTTTTATTAATAAGTAATTGACCGACTGCAAATCCAGAGTTGATTCTCAATTGCACTTCAAATGAGATGAATACAAAACAGAACTTTTTCTTGCTTGATTATATCAAAATACTACTGACCTATGTTTTTAATTTCTAGTCCCTTTTACTCGAAGGTTCGAAGCTTGTATTAACAAAAATCAAATAAAAGAGCAGTGTTCTGTATTTCATAGTGTTAAATAAACAAAAAAAATAGATATTTTTAAATATAATACCTATAAGGTCTATAGACTTTGTGTGCTTACTCTGAAATATCGAAATGTTTACATAAATAGGTAAATAATAATAAATATTGGTGGACAATTCACACACAACACCATCTGACCCCAAACTAAGCTAAGCTTGTATGATGGCGGCCAGATAGCTGATATAATACTTATATAGTTTAAATACATACTTATACATAGAAACACCCAGACACAGTGCAAACATTTTGAATTCATCACACAAATATTTGCACTGGGTGGGAATCGAACCCACGACCCTCAGCTTCGCAGGCAGAGCTACTCCCAACTAAGCCACGAGGCCAGTCAAATGTAATATATATACATCTATGTTGGACACAGATCGTCAACAAAATGTAGGTGAATGCGAGTGGACAACATCGGTGACATGTCCGATTGCGGTTAAAGAAAAGGCGGCTTGGACGCTATTGCACATCGTACGTAATCACTCCACATACCTACTTACGAGTATATGAACATTGTTTCAAGGTCAAACTAATTTTACTTTGCCATTGACTTTTTATTTGACTGATCTTTGAATTGTGTTTTTTTTTTCATTTTGTATTCAAGGTTGTTCATCCATTCAGGATCATAACAAATTTTAGTACTTAATAAGATATTTTTGTTATGTATTCCTATGTAAATTAAATTTGGACATTTATTTTTTAACATATCTTCGCATTAACGAATATAAATATGTATTTCGGATGTAAACCGATTTAAATTCACTAATATTAATTTTAATCATTTAAATGATATTTGAATTCGTTTAGATAGTTTAATCATCCGATTTTGCAATTTAGTTGAAAAGTCAGGGTCTAAAAGTTAATTCAGTTAATAAGGTTAATAAACAAATGACATTGTAAATTGCTAAGTTTAAAGAATAAATTAAAAATGACGTTTTAACTAGTGTTACATTGTATATTTATTTTTGTTCGTGTAATTCCCGGGCTTGCATAACGTCAATTCCTTTGATACTCTATATTTTGGTATTATGCTAGTGTAGTATAAAAATCTACTATTAAAATACATATTTAAAAAACGTGCTTACTAATAGGTACAGTCCGCGAGGTATAAGCTGAGCTTTGCATTAGTGTGAGTGATCACATGCATACGCATCATTACCAAAAGTACAGTCAGACAACAAACTCTTAAACAACAAGCTGACATTAACTATCCAGGATCAATATGGTCATTGCGAAAAGAAGTATCTCTTTTAGGATTCAAATGGTCAAGAACAGAGAATAACAGAAAATTTTTAATGGAAAAGCATGAGATCCGTCACCTACGTATAACTTATTTACTTAAAATTTCCGAATACCGTATTCAGGGCAGGCCTATCGTTTATACCAATATATAATTGATACTGCATAATAAACAACGATTAATTGAATATAAAATTGACACCTTATTAAGAGAACATGGTCACAGCGTCCTGCGTCTGACTGTACTTTTGGTGATCACTCACACTAATGCAAAGCTCAGCTTATACCTCGCGGACTGTATATAGATAAACTTTTTATTACGCTTAACGGTTTTTTTTTTTCAAAATTTCACTATTTCAATTACATAAAAGATAAAAATTAAACAAACAAAAAATACTTGGCGCATGGAGTGATAAAAAAGTTCAATAGTGATAGGTATATTATTCTGTCGCATATTTTTTACTTGTTTGTTGTTGTGTTTCCGCTTCAGTAATTTTCTCTTAGCACTTAATACACGCATAAGAACCGTACCTAATTGCTATAAATAGACCCCAATTCGCAAATTAGTTCCACAATAACCGGCAAATATCGAGAAAGCACGACGGGTCGCGACTGCGTGAGAGGTTCACGATTATGCAATTTCGTATAACTTGGAATTTCTAAGTGTGTCTGTAGCGCATTTCGGAAGTGGCCGACATTCATAACCTGCTAACCGGCCTGTGACAATGGTAACTGAGAGATAGTCTGCGGCGCTTATCTAATAATGATGCAGCCTCTTTGAGTTGTTTATGTTATGTGTGATGACAAAAGCAACCGCATTCGTAGTATGTGGACAGTTCTTTTTCAACATTCTGTAGGTAGTAGAAGCCTCTCTACTTAGTCTGTGGTAGAAGCCATCAGAGATGTTCACCTGACATACGTTCCTTAATTTTTTTGAAGTGAAAACTTCTTTTGCAGCGCCACAGACAGATTTTCCGTGGGCTGTGAATTGAATTCTAGTGTCACGCTCGGGAATGATAAGAAATCTTCGAGGTAGCTCGGGACCATGGCTACTGGCCATCTAGAAATGCGTCAGCATTTCTCATTGGTCATTTAGAAATGCGTTAGCATTTTTAGATGCTAATCATGTGGTGTAGCGGCGAAGCATGGGAGCGGCGATGAAGCAGCGGAGCGGGACATGCGTGCGTGCGCGGGACGCTTTATATGGAAAAATCTTATGAGCTCGTATCACCAACATGTGTAATACCACAATATAATATGTACCTTTACAGGTGACGTCATTTGCAACACTACTGTACTGTTTACTAAAATTCTAAGTTATGGGGTTTCACTTCTATCGACAATTCTATTTTAGACGAGTGTGTCAGGTATTATAAGCTATTACCTTCGTAACAGTACCGTGTTACTCAATATTTTAATCAACGAAATTTTTAATTCTAGCCTAGCGTTGAAGTGCAGTCCTAGTACTCGAAAATGTAAATAAAGTCTATATCTTATGTAAAAACCTTATGAAAAAATTTAGGTACCTGTATGAGATTGGTATCCTCCCAAAAATTGCATTACATTCAACTTTTACCAACCCACAAAAAAAAAAAAACTGATGAATACCTATACCTACCTAATTGTTCTGTCAGGGATTATGTATTTACTCATTGTCCAGACACATTACTTATTCAGCATAATTGTGTGAATATAAATTTGATTTGATGATTTTAGGTACCTAGACTAGGTAGGTACATCCAAATAAATAAAATTGGAGTGTGTGTGTGTCTGTGTGTTATATAAAAATAACATGATTTTTCTAAAGTTTCCAAGTTTAAATAGGAGTATATGCGGTACCTATATCTAAAATACATTATTTTACTCTTGTCTGTCTGTCTGTTAGTCCCGGCCATGTTCCGCCTAATCTCCAAACGGTTGGACCAATTATTCTAAGGCATAATATAGGCTTACTCAAACTCTTACTAGACCAAAAAAAAATGGTTGTCTGTAAAGTCGGTTTACTGACGATAGTTAACGTGACAACGTCTAGTATTTGTGTTAAGCGCCATCTAGGTTAAACATTCTGAAGCTTTTTGAAAAGCTGTTCAAAGTGCCATCTCTGGGTACATCATTGTACTAGCACAAGTTACTAGTAACTATTATCTAATCTATGGCGGTAACGTTACATGACGTCATGTTTTGCGGGCGTGCAGCCGGCTTCACCGAATTATAAGACGTTATCACGTCAATAATTAGGGTTTAGTGAAAAAACAGTGGTCGGCTAAGTCAGCAGTGTCATAGTTCGAAAAATATATAATGTTTAAGGAATTCCAGTTTGGTTTATTCAAGTTAAGAACTCATTTACCGCCCCATTACTTCTAATTAGATACTTAGGCACATTTTGCAATGTTACTTAGGATAATTACTCTTTTAAATGAGCACAACTATCAAAATCAGTGATATGTAAATACATAAGTACCTATGTAAATACATAAATATGTAGCAGTCTCCAAAATAATATCCAGAAGTAAAGTAATCTACAGAGGGTAGGTGACCAAGTTTGGGTTGACAGATGACGTATTATTCCGAAAGATGTTTTTTACAAGTTGACGTTTACCTCAAGAGGCTTCACCGTAAGCAAATGGTCAAGAATAACTAGTGTACCTGCATCAGAAAATACTCAGTAGTTAAATTTCTAATTATCAAAACGTTAAAAAACATATTACTTGTCAAAGCTTACTACACAATAGAAGTAAACTTTGCTGAGAAATCAATTGAGGAATACATCGATCCCCTCCGCATGACATGACATATTGCAACACCCGATCAGGGTCATTATGGAAAACTATTGCATGTATGTTTAAATAAGAACAACAAATGTACCATTAAGTTAGCAATAAAATGATTGAATAGTACATGTGGGATTCGAACCTATGACAGCACGATTGTGAAATCGTGGTGTGGTGTGTGTTTTGTTTTCACTAAGCGGTACCCGTTTCCAGGCTCATCTATATTTTCTCTAAATGATAACTCTAAATGAAACTTAACGAATCTATTATTTTCACCAAAGTATTTATTTCAGTGCAGATGCAATAATCACATTATAATTAAAACTTACCTATGTGCGTACTTACTGTTTGAAATAATATAAACCAGTAGGTAATATCGATGTAGTGGCGTCATTAATCACCTTTAAAATACCAGTGAATAGACCTTGACAATATATTTAACGGCATACGGATACGGTAGTTTTATATCTTCAGGCCTTCTCAAAAAAATCAAAGGACATGCATAAATATAACAATTTGTGTAATGATAGTCGTGAGATTTGGCAATGTGTAGGTGTTTTTGTAATAGTTTGTGGACAAACAATTGTGATAAATGACCATATTGTGTAGGTAAAAATAATTTTATACAAAACTCACAATAACCTTCGTTGAATAAAACACAGCCTGAACTGTTAGCCCTTGAAGTACATAATTTCTAGGAATCTTGTGTTATCAACCGTAAACTTTTTTTCAGAAAATAAATCTATTGTTATCAATTTAGCCCCCCTATTATATTTGACTGGCCTCGTGGTATTACTAGCTATTCGCTTATAATTTTTTTATTTATAGTTCTACGACAAAAAGTTACTGGACCAAAGTTGTAGAGAATTTAGTTTGCAACAAAAAATGCTAACAACTTTTTTTTATCAAATGAATAGTGATAATGATGAATGGTGATGAATGGAGATAAAGATGGTGATGAAGAGATATACCGTAGAAACCATTTCAACCCCTATTTTCAAGATGGCGGCCGTGGGACAAGGGTTGCGACCCCACAAACTTGTTTTTAGCTTTACACTGACCCCCCCTACACATCAAATAAATAAAATTGCGTCCTCTAAAAAACGCAAGGTAAGGCCTAAAAAATGTAACGTTTCAATGGACTATAAGCATTATTGTATAAATATGGTATTTTTTTACAATGAGAACTACATTATTCTTAACTGCTTATTGTGACACTAATCACGTCATTATTCATTATATTCATAGACCTATCTATAAAAGTCTAAAGATGGTCAAGCCCACTACCAATTGGAAACGTAGTCAGCGTGATGTTGGCATTACCACGCTGTATGTCAATACTAATAAGGTGGATATTTTGATCACGCATCAAAAAATGAGATGAGCTCGCGACCCCCACGGGCCCAATGTCTCAACGCGGTTCAAGCATGTAAATTACAATATTTAAATATTTTATTGTTTCCATCCGTTTGACAGTACTCAAAAATATTAAATAAAAGTGGCCAAGTGCAAGTTGGACTCGCCCATGAAGGGTTCCATAGCAGCAAGTACCATTCTTGTAGTTCGTTGTAACTTTGATCAATGTTTTAATAATACTGTATTTATGATGATTACAAAAAAACTGCTTAGGTACTAGATCTTGTTCAGACCAATTTTCGGTGGAAGTTTGCATGGTTATGTGGATCACATTTTTTTTTTAGTTTTGACATTCATACACTTTTTACCACTTTGCAAGAGTCTCTCGCGCAAACTATTCAGTTTAGAAAAAAAAAATATAAACCTCAAAATCATTTTTATTTACCTATCCTTATAAGGTTTTCATGAAAAAAAAGTTTTAAGTTTCAGTTCTAAGTATGGTACACCCCCAAAATTTATTGTTTTTTTATATTTTTGTGTGATTATATGAATGCGGTTCACATAATGAAATGAAAATGAAAAAAACATTTATTTACATAAACATAAACATGGTGCTGGATAGGAAGTCAAGTTTTACGAAGTAGGTATAGCTTATGTTTATGGGTGGCACAACATCATAGAATATACTATAGCTCCCGCACTAGGCAACGCCTGTGACGCGGGAACTAAATACGGATTTCCTAAAATGTTAACACCTCTAATTGTACAAAACATAAAATAAATTTAAAAACAAGTTCAGGAACAGCCAAAAATATATAAATTTAAGCTTATTTTGTGGATATAACTACAAAAAAATTTCACAATGTACCTCTTATTCTATAACAATATTACTTACTCTTTTTTTTTTACAAAAATTACGGTTTTACTAAAAGTAAACAACACAATAAATGCCTTTCTACATACACTTATACACGAATAGTAACAAAATAAACATGCCCAATTGTTTTGTTAATGCTCTGCTTAAAAAACAATTGATGTTTTAAACCAATTTCTATCTATCTACCAAAAACATTTACAATGGAGGAATAAATGGCATAGCGAAAATAAAATCAAGATATAACCCTTAGCAAGTCCTCAGTCTCTGAATAATCAAGTGCATTTAAAAAATTGTAAAGTGACCTTTTAGCTTCACGAATTGTCAATTCTTTGAGATTACAGTGCTTGTTCAAGACATTGTAGACGTGAGCTCTGATAAAACCACCAAATCGCCGAGCAAAAGATGTATGGACGTGTGGGAAAGGAATTTTGTAACACCTCTTGTTGAGGTTTTCGTCGTAATTCTTATCTGTCAATGTGGACCTATGTACAGAAATTGTTAATTTGTAAATAAATAGTTGCCTGACACTTAGAACTCCACTTTCCTTGAATACATCTTTAGTCGGAAACATAATAATAATACATCTACTTACCAAGTTTCAACAGCATAGTTCTTATAGTTTTGAATAAAAGTGGCTGTGACATACAAGTGGACAGACAAACGAACAGACAGACATGACGAATTTATAAGGGTCCCGTTTTTTACCATTTAGCTACGAAACCCTAAAAATACAGGCGAGCAAGTTTCCGCTTGAGGCAAAATTACAAATATCCGTAAGTTTGGCGAAACGTCATACGCAGTTCCGCGGTTCTCGCCGCAAAACGGATGAGGAAAGACCTGCGCGCGCGCATACTCGCATTATGCAATTACGTAGGGTTACGTGGATACATTTGCACTGACTAGCTCGCAACACTTAGCGATATTTACGTACAATTTATGTTATTGTTGCTAAAAGAGATTTGTTTGGTTGTTTTGCTTTAATTTTTACTAGTAGCGGCCCGTGGTTTTACCCGCCTAGTTTCCATTCCCTTAGTTTACTCGCGATAAAAAGTAGCATATGTGTTAGTCCAGACTAAGTACATTCCAACTGTATTCCAAATTTCAACCCGATATTCATCCTACTAATCCTACTATCCTGCTTCCTACTAATATTATAAATGTCAATGTATGGATGTTTGGATATTTGGATGTTTGGATGTTTGTTGCTCAATCACGTCCTAACGTATGAACGGATCGGGCTGAAATTTGGAACACAGATAGATTATAGTCTGGAAAAACACATAGGACATATCCCGGAAAAACAACGGGAACAACTGGAACGGGTAACACCGCGGGGCGCTGCTAGTTTATAATATTAATAGTTTATGCGCGTTGTTGTAAGCTACACGCCTGCTCGTAACACCACAGTGTCGCGCAGGTATTTGAAGGCGAAGAGTTCATTTCAATAGTAGAAAAGTCATTTTTTTTTTAATATTGGTGGACAATTCACACAGTTTCGGATAATGTTTTTTTTAAACATATTGGGTTTGCACTTGTCTTGACCGCCATCACGCCAGTTGTTAAGCGACGATGCGGGCTACGATGAAGCGTGCTTACCTATAACATATCAATTCACCTGAATTCAAAATACCAAAGTGGTATGATCAAATTACCATCGAAAAAACCAACACATTCCACAGCCTAAACGTTCTTATTACAAAAGTGGAGTGCAGTGGATTTTGAAACGAATAACTTTATTATCGCTATGCTTGATGTAATTTTAATTATTCAATTCACTATTTTCCAGATTTTCTTAGAACTTAAATATTTCACAAATTTGAAATACTTATGTCAGCATTTGATCAGAATGTAATAAGCCAAATCATTTACGTCGTTCACTCTTCAGTCCACTCTAATGAAGTAAGTAATTAGATATTCAGCATTCCTCGTTACCCAGGCATTTTGTAAATGCATTTTGTTAGTCGATGCATGACGATTACAACACCAGTAGTGGGCTACCAACAGTTATATCTGCCATCTGACCTATATTACTGTACCTAAAATCGTTAAGGAAGGTGTATGGTATCAACGGATGTAGTTTTGAACCGTCGTTCCGGTTATTTCAAGGCAACTTTATTTTATAAAAAAATATATTTCTAAACCTTATAGTGATTTCCGGCATCCCTGTTCGCAACCTACCTTTGTTTAATCATTTTTGAAGTTGTCTCTGGTATGAATTACTCTTCGCAGTATACCTGGTCCAATACCACACTTGTGTCAGTTACCAGTAATTGTAAAATACTGTGTTTCGATTTAAAGGGCAATGTTTTCAGAAACACTACATGGTGAAAAATTTATCATCGCATATCTTCGGGTGACGAGTGCAGTGCAGTGCTAGGCAGTGATTTGAATTAGTGCATAAGTTAGAGGACAATGATGTACCTACATGAAATTAAAAATATAAATCAGTTTTTTATGCTATGTTTATTGAAGTTGGTACCTACATTATGTGAGAAGTAAGTAGCTATATAAAAAAAGTTTTAGGCGACATTTTTATTGCTAACCCAATGATTTTATTGTTAAGCATAGATTTAGTAGTTATATGTAAATCTTTTGTGTTAAGTCTCCGTGTGTAATTAAGAAACTCATTACCCTGGGAACAGGATTGGGTTCTTTATAAAAACAAACTGCTTCCAACAAAACTGAAGTTCTAACAAATTTAATACAAACTTCAATTACTTTATGCACAACACGCCAATTATTATTTCCAATAAATATTCTTGATAAGTCAAAACTCACCAGAAAATTGTAGAGCAGTAATCCCAATCAAAAACAACCACTTTGCACCGGATGCCATGTCCTGCTTCATAATTAAATAAACTCAAAATATTAAATAAAACAAAACGATAATAATCACAGATTTATATCACAAGCGTGGTAACGTTTTCGTAATAGTATTTGGTATAACTAAGGAAGTTTAATATGCGTGTTGCGCGTGAGTGTGCGGTTCGAGGACTGACAGCGAAAGTGGAGGAGGTATTTGAGATGGAGGTGGCAGGTACAGGTGACGAAGTGACCCTCAGCTCACTCCTTGGAACGCTGCATGTCAAATATTATTTAGGTAGCATATTTCTACGCCTCTTAAAATAGTAACGTTTATTAGATAAATAGTTGCGTAGCTCACGGAAGTCAAATGCAGAAGGTGCTTAACCTCAACACAGTTCGTATCGTCAGAAGATCTTTAATTGTATCATCATCATCAACAGCCCACTAAATGTTCCCACTGCTGGGACTCGGGGCCTTCTCTCGCAAGGACAGAGTAAAAGCCATAATCTACCAAGCTGGCCTAGTGCGGGTTGGTGGATGACACATAACTTCGAAAGATTCTAAGTACATGTCGGTTTCCTCACGATGTTTTCCTTCACCGTTTTAAGTTAGCGGCATTGCGCACATGACTTCTAAAAGACAGTGGTGCGTGTGGGGTTTGAACCCGGGGTCTCCGGATCGGCAGGCGCCGTTCTCCCGGAATCCTATCCCTATCCCGTTCGGTATATAACTGTTACTCGCTGTTGCAACGAGTTAATTGTCAATTTCAGAACAAATGATCAAAATATTAAACTTCTATGGAGTATTATATTAATTCAATGCCCTTTTGCCTATACAATGAATATGATTATTGAGCAACATTTGAAAATGATACCCTATTGACAATTTAATTTGTAAACCTAAATTATCGTTAGTGCAATGTTTTAGCGATTCTAACTGCTTAGATATCATCTTCAACAAGTCGTCTTTCAACTAGTAGGTACACTCATCAAATTTGCTGAATGTGAATTTGAAAAATATCTTAAAAAATTGGGTGAAAATAAAAAGATGATTATATATTTAGTAACGCAGATAAAAAAAAACAAAACGCGTTTTTTCTCCAACTAGTTTTTTTTACAACTTTAGATTTGTGATGTGTGACATATGAGTATAGTATCTAAACAGTGATTTAAACTTGCTGTCTGAATTCAGAGCAATAACCAATAAGACATCTGACGATTACATCTTACGTATGTATTATTTTTTGTGTTACGAAAGCTTACACTTACTTGAATTCAACGACATGGGAGTGGTTTATAAAATTACCTAAAAAGAACCTTGTTTCTTTAATTAAATGCATATGATATTTGGCATTTATACCGCAGTACCGTTCGAAGGTCGATGTCGAAACGCAATGAAGTATGAAGTTGGGAAACCCACGCGGATGCTGGGCCCGCCTCGATGCAACACGAAGGGGCGGGCGACGATCGTGCGACAATATGACGAAATACCAAATTATAGGCGGCAAAGGATATTGCGAAACTAATAAATTTTGCATGGACTTCGATGTGCCCTTCCGATTCTAGTCTTCAATTCATCATTAGTGTGGTTATAAAAAACATTTTTTAACGGCACTGTGTGCTTCGTTGTGTCAAGCCACTGTTAATTTTGTCAAAATCTATGTTTTTTTGGAGCCAATGAATTCACAATTTATACTGTTATGATGTTATTTTTTAAACCAAATAAAGTTTTATAGTAACGTAACTTTCTAAGAGCTTACTTACGTACTTAAGAGGTACTTTATCAACTTATATCTTAAAATTTGACTAAAACAAATCACAACACACACACACAATTTATGTTCTTTTCGTTGCCACACACTTCCATCAACATAATTATTACGGCAATAAATAAAATCGCAACAAAAACTTAGATATTGTTTTATATCATTAATAATAATATTAAACAATATAAACCGATATAATTATCTCGATCAAAAATATGATTCACAATGATCATTGTGAAAATCAGTGGCTGTTTGACATATGAGATCATTGTGGGCAATAGGCTTTTAAAAATTAATCGGTCAGATTATAAAAAAAATATTGTACACATATTTTATTGTTTCGTATTTTTTATTTTTATTCAAAAACATACAATGACGAAGATTTAGTACTTAGAAGTTTCCAGTGACGTCAGGTCTATTTACGATTTTATGAAGACGTGACGTTACAACCCCCACCTCTATAAGTTTGATGATTTATATCTTTGTTGATTTTTAATAATTTAATGAAACAAAAACCAAGTGTCCCATATTTTTCCATAACCTACCTGGCGGACTAATTAGAATTCCATATCTTTGATTTAACATCATCTCAATAATCAGGCCAAAATATAATATCAATTGCAGTTATTTTGAATAAAATAATAACTCTAGGCTCAGACAAGTTATGCTCAAATTCTGAGGTCATATGCGTTTGCGACGACATTACGATTTCAACTGTGTGATGGAGACTTTATGAAGGCTGTTTTTTTTAGATGCATTACGAAATTTACATCGTAAAATTGTATATAAATATAGAGTGTACCTACTAGTTGAAGGACGACTTGTTGAAGATGATATTTAAGCGGTTAGAATCGCTAAAATATTGCACTAACGATAATTTAGCTTTACAAATTAAACTGTCAATAGGGTATTATTTTCAAATGTTGCTCAATAATCGTATTCATTGTACAGCTATGTATAATAAGTATGTATTTAGAACTATTTATATATTATATCAGCTATAGAGTATAACAAAAAGAACATATAAGTTTTTATGTCGTGTCCCTGTCGTTCAGAAATAAAGAATAGTTTAAAATTAATAAGTAATCCAACCTCTTTCAAAATATTTAACAACCAGTACCATCCATGCTCTATGTCGACCGATACCTTAGACACAGAGTGCATTCTTCTTTGTGAGTGAAGATTATTGCTTTATCATCACTATCACTAAATAGTATAAAACAAAGTCACACTCATCTAAAACCACCAAACAGATTTTGATGCGAGGGTTTTTAATAGAGAGTGGTACAAGAGGAAGGTTTATGTGTACATATAATACGTGCATAAAATAGCTGAGAAACACGGATTTTTTAAAGATTTCTAATGAAATGACATAAATACATGTTTTGCGCGTACACTGCAAACGCTGACTGAACCCTATGCGCTAGATCAAAATAATGTAAGTACAGCGGTATTGTACCCCTTCAAAAGGTCGACAAAAAGTTTGCAATAGTAAATGTCTATCTCTTAGGAATAACCCACAATAACCATTTTTATTTGTATATATAGTATTAGAATTGCACCCGTGTGAAGCCGGGGCGGGTAGCTAGTTATTTATATAATGTGATCAATAAGATACATTTATAATTTATAGCAAAGTATTTTCTAGAAGAATTATCTAATCCTTTGAAGAGGTTAAATTTGTTAAGCTACTAAATTTGTACCTATAACATACACTAACTGTGCCTCACAGCATACTTACAAAAGGTTAATTAAAGATGTAACTATACATATCCGTACCCGTAAACAAAGTTATCCGTTGCAGCACAAAAAACAGTATTCTAGTTTTTGAGAGCAAGGTGTTCAAATAAATTCGTAACTTCTTTACGAAAAAGGGATTAGGTAGGTACTTATTTTCATCAAGCATTACACATGTCTGTAAATTTGTAATAAATAGGTTGGTAAGTGAAGAACAATAATTGCTTACAAGTGTTTTTGGTTTTGTATTTAAGTTCTGTATCTATTAAAGTATTTAAGTTCTGTATCTATTAAAGTATTTAAGTTCTGTATCTATTAGAAACAGGTTTCCGCATAACGGCTATTTTAAATCAAAAGGGTTACGTTCGTTTTTATGAAAAACTTTTACTTAGAAATTTTATTCGGGTTACATTTATGTTACGAGGAATTTATCTATCTATATAGTTTGTTTGTAATAAGACTACCGACATTTGAAAGGTATTTAAAACAGTAAATTGCATTGACTAATCACCTCCGTGTTAGCGCACTTCAATAGCAGTTTTTCTTTATACCGTGGTAACGGGGACCCCATAAATACCCATAAAATCCATAAGCCCCTATTTTGGGACGGTCGCTATATAAATTTTTAGTATTTTTTCACATGTCGTAATAAAAGACTGCAATTTTGTGGAGACTGCATAAGTTAAATAAAAACCGGCCAAGTACGAGTGGGTCTCACGCACGGAGGTTGCCGTACCACTAGCAAATAAACGGGGAAAACCAACGAATTCCGTATACATAGACTATCGCAGTTTCTACAGACAGGCTTTCATCCAAAAAGTTCCACTAAGGAATCTACCGGAGTTCCACCTGTCGACAGAAAAGTGTTTCCGTGCATTCGAGTATCAACGAAGTGGAAGTTACTACCGTGAAGCTTGTAAGACTAAATGATTACTAACAAAGTCTACGAATAAGTCAATAGCGCATTTTATTCTACTACTGGCGCTATCTAGTTTGCTTGGGACGGTACTTATCGGGCTAGAAACGATAAAAAAACAAGTTTGTTGTATGGGAGCTCCCCTTAAATATTTATTGTATATGTTGTTATAATATATATGTTTACATGCTGTTTTAGCGGCAATAGAAATACATCATATGTGAAAATTTCAACAGTCTAGCTATCACCGTTCTTGAGATACAGCCTGGTGACATACTAACGGACGGACAGCGAAGTACAGTAATAGGGTCGCGTTTTATTCTTTGGGTACGGAACCCTAAAAATAAAAGGACAGGATATTGTTTTGTTGAAAAAGAGATATTTTTAATAATTTTGATTGAAAAAATATATTTTCAGCTTAGTATAATTGGTCTTTGTTGTCCTGTAAAATGTAGGTAAGTATTATTCAACAGATAGAGTTATACTAAACTGACTACAAGTGTATACAGTTAAAGTTTAATTTTAAACTTTAATTGTAACTTAACTTTAATTTCAAAATTAGACTTTTTTTTTACTAAATTTAACTGGCAATACTTACTTATTTTTACTTTCAAAACAATTTATTGGAAATCTAAATAAATGAGTAAATGTAGTGTTTAAAATGAAATACATATGTCATTTCACTTTTTATTCGTTTTCTTTTTGTTTCGTTTGGTTTCTTCTACAGCCTCGCGCGTACGGTGATTCCGAATTTGTTTTCATGAAGTAAGCTCCCGACGCACTGAAACAAGTGATGTCGATTCATTCTCCAGCATAAACAGGCCACTAATATTTCCAAAGCTGACACTCGGGGCTTTATAGCGTAGTCGGACAATATAAATAGTCGGAGTAATTGTTATAGTCACTATCTTTACCATAGTATCATTTATCAACACAAGACATAATTTTCAGTAACATGAATCTATTCAAGACATGGCAACAGACCGAAACACTTCCCTAACCACACTTTCACTCACTGTAGTGAGTGAATTTAATTTAACGGATTTCCTTTTCATATCAAATCTTTTTAAATGCAAAATATTGAGTAGACATTTTTCAAGTAGTTGTTAATTATTTTTTATTCATAATTTAAAAACAGTAGTAGGAAATTACTAATAAAAGATGGTAACTAAATTTAAAGTTACTACAAAACGTGTAAAAAACTATTTCTGCAGTATGTAACTAAGCCGAAAAAATGATTAAGTAAATATCTTGGCATTAAAAGTTTGTCTAGTCACCTTAAAATTGTAAAAACTATCAGATTACAATCTAGCGACGTTAGATTTTAAAGTAGCCTACCGTACGCTTATAATCTGACGGTGGTCGCAATTTTGCAGTGACAAATATATCCTACACCTGGATACATTCAGGAAATTTGTTAGTGGGACTAATTGATATAATTAACGGTGGGACGACTACATTTTTTTAATAGTATTTAACTGATGGACGAAACGAGTCCTTGAGTGGAGACCCCGGGCTGACACGAGAGGAAGAGGGCGGCCACCACAACGCTGGGTGGACGACATCAGACGACACGGAGGCCAAGACTGGATGAGTCGGGCACAAGACCGCCAGAAGTGGAGAAAAGGAGAAGAGGCCTACGTTCAAAAATGGACTACCATAAGGCCATGATGATGATGATGATTTAACTGATAACGGCCCATTTTTGTACGCTTATAAAGAGGAATTTTGCAAGTGTCAGAAAAAAATCCACATTTGAACTTACTCTCTGGGTACGTGTTCTCCCATCAGTACCTCTTCATCAGAGCGCAAGAGCTCGCACCATCCTATCATGTATGTGATCCAGGAAACGCATTTAGTGGCGCAAAACCCAAGTTTTGTAATAATTGATTCCGCAAAATATACTGGTGCTCTCTCGTGGTCACATCCAGATTTAGCTAAAAAAAATGACATTGTAATGTATGTAATCATAATTATATAATTATTTTTAAAAAAATGTTATGTTGCGTGTTATTCTATGTGCACAGTGTTCTCGTAATTGTAAGATTACCACACAATAATTTATTTAAATTATATATTTCGATGACTTATGAACACATTAAACTCAAAAAGTGACTCCATTGCTATAATTGGAGTCTATTACACTGCGCACAATGGGCTAATTAAGACGCTAAGCGCGGAAAAAGCCTAATCAAACTAACTAAGATAATTATTACACTGAAAGCTGTGGTGTGTTGGCCTATTGAGCCCTAGTGGTCTAATGTGGCCTAATGATTCTACAATCATGAAGTCGTAGATTTGACTCCCACCGGAGCTATTGTGTAATTTTCCAAGTGCAAATGTACAAGTTTGTCACCACAATTATCCTTAACGGTAAAGGAAAACATTGTGAGAAAACCAGTATGGTACAATAAAGACATTTTTGACAACATGTGTTATCCAACTACCTACCCATAATTTGGTATGCGTGGTGGATTATGGCCTTTTAGAGTTAGAGAAAGCCTCGGCCCAACTATGGGAATATGTAATAGAATGGTTTGCTTATGCACTGTTATTGTTTAGGCAAAAATGCAACGATTTGGAACACGACTAGATTCTGAAACGAAGCAGCACCCTTAAAATCATAACAATTATAGTTTTTTGCCGTTGATATTTATAAGGATAATAAAATTCAATAACGTTATTTTATACTCATAACTGTAATAGAGTAAGATCCCAGAGCTCCCAGACGTCACCTATTTTCTGATGAATGAAATGTGGACAATTGAGTAGAGTTAGTAAGTACTAAGAACACATGCTTACTCGCTAACTTGCTTAGACGGCCAATTTTGAGATATGGGGTAATGAAGGTACATACCAACATTACTTACTTCACGTATTTTCTAATAAGTGATTTTCACGTATGTTGTAGGCAATATCCTTAAAAACAAGGTCCCAATACTCCCAGACACTTTCCGTCGGCCATTTTGCTTAACAACTCCAAAATAATAATTTAGTAGTAGTACTTCCTAAAGATGCAATATCCAACGCTTTAGACTTAAAGTCATAGGTAGGTAAGTGTAGCCATAAAAAACGTAAAGAATTGTAAACGTCTTACTTTGATTCTCATCAGCTTTACATCCAGGCTGAGTCAATCCTCCATTAGGGTAGAAGTCTACATGCCCGCTTTGTTCTAGTTTCCCCTTCTCCAAACAATTTGTATGTATGACATCCACAAAATTGGCATCACTTGCGTCTACTTTCTTATCAACATCGGTCGTCACAAACAATGGCATCGCTGGATCTAACGCTGAAAGCAAAATTATATAAATAACTCATCTTTTTTTTTGTTATGGAGCTCCAAAATAGTTTATATACATTATGAATTTAACTAGCTACGCGGGGCTCAACAAGTAGAATGTTAAAAATTATACCCCGTTTACATTATTCCAGTCCAGCGACCGAATCCAGCGCTGGATTGCTTACTGGAATAATGGAAACCGGCACTGGAAAGCATCAATCCAGTGCCAATGCATTCCAGTGCCGCAATCCACGTCGCAATCAATTCGGTCGCTGGACTGGAATAATGTAAACCGGGTATTAGAGCATTTATAAACACTAAATACTAGCGGCATATCAGTTTTTCACAATAATTTATTTTCGCCAAATACGATTCCAGGGTATTTTTTTACAAATGTTGAATGTCATATTTGTTTACATCTAATCGAAAGCATAAAAGTAACTTTTTTTTAGCTTCAAAGACGACAAAACTTACAATCTTTAGTTGTCTATCTCAACCCTTTTTCTCATCGATACGTATCCTATGTCCTTTCTCAGGCTCTTGAGTCTAGAGTCTAGACTATATCTGTACCAAAACTCATTTCATTGAAATCGGTTTAGTAGTTTTCAGTGTGAAAGCGTTACAGACAGAAAGTTAAGTACTTTCCCATTTAAAATAGGTAGTAGTAGGGATTTCAAAACGGAAATGATATCACCTATCTTCGTGTTTTTGTGTATTATAGGGCTATCACGTGCAATATACACTAGGGATACCTATACAAATTGAACAATATTTATGTATTTTATTATCTGGCATATAGAAGTAAAAAGCTCTATAAAGTAAAAATTACCTCAAACAAATTAAGAAACATACAAAATCGATGCTCTCATGTTACAATACGAGTATCATAGTAAAATACAGGTAAATTGTTATCTCACCAGTAATTCTATCCAATCTGCCGCATGTTACATAATTCCCGACGTATCCGGCCGTCTGTCCGCCCAAACTGAATCCTATAACGTGGAACTGCTGAAGTTGGAAGCCGTTATTATTAACTAGTTCATCAATCAGATGTGCGATACATTTCCCGACCAATTCTGTGTTCCTAGCCGCCTCCACATAGCAGGGTTCGCGACAAATAGGATTGTAGTCCACGGAGATGATATTGTAATCGCAACACTCCATGTACGCTGGAAAATTATCGATCATTTACCTAATGAATATAGACCAATTACCTAAATATTTAAAAAAAGTTTTCATTCAAAATCACTATAATAGTCAAAGCGAACGGAGAGTGACAATACGAGACCCAAATGAAACACTGAAAAAGGAAAATAATAATACAAACTACTAACTTCGACCGACTCATTCATTCACAAACTTTATTTAAGCACAATTCTTATTATTTTGGCGTTACTAGCTTCACTGACTTCACATTATTATTTTCATACAAAAAATTAAACCGTCTTTAAAACCACAAATAGGCACTCAAAAGCGAAAAATAAGTTAGTATTATCATTATAAGTGCTACTTACTCACTCATCTATGTATTTGAAGTCGGTGCCTGTCTAGTCAAAAAGCTAGTGGATAGATACTATGTACGCAGTAAGTAGGTATAAGTAAGTAGTATCTACCAATCTACTACCTGTTAGACTTGGCTGGCACCGACTTCAAATAGATAGATAGATACACTTTATTGAACACACCAAAATAACAATTATTCACAAATTGAAACAGGTTCAACACAATAAAGTTAGTGCGACAGATGGCAGCCTTATCGCTAACATCGAGCTCTTCCCTTAGGGTGGAGAAAGAAAAGTAGGATCTTAACATAACAAATGGATGGGTGAGTAGCGCTATTAACTTATTTTTCGCTTTTGAATTCCTTCTTTTTTTATTATTAAAGAGTAACGAGACGAGCAGGACATGTGCCTGATGGTAAGCAACATGCCTTTCACATAACAGCACAGTGACACGCAGCTATTGGAACATGAAGAGTCCAAATTATTACATAGCACTGCACCCAGCGATCTAAGATATTAATAAATATTGGTGGACAATTCATACACAACACCGTCTGACCCCAAACTAAGCAAAGCTTGCATGATGGCTTAGATATATCGGTAATATTATATCTCTTAGCCCTGTAATTTCTCTGGAAACATTGCCCTTCAAACCGGAGCACAGTAATGTTTGCACATTACTGCTTGGCGGTAGAATAACTACTGGCAAAGGCGTGGTACTTCGCCAGTTGGACTCTGCCAAGAGTCCTACCATGCCTACTTGTGTTTTTGAAGTCGGTTAAATATTTTCTATAAAAAGAGTTTATTACTTATATAGTCCCGAACTAAAAGTCTCAGTACGTAATGTTCAGTCAGCGCTAGCGTTGACGCTAATGACGCCAAACTAACAAGAACTGTGCTTAAATAAAGTTTATCTTATCCTTTATAGTGCATAACTAGTTTTCATTAAAGCACAATTTACATAATTTCGTATTAATAGGATCGAATTTCACAACTTTTGTGAAATCTACAACAATATCATCCAGACAAAATTGTAGGCATATGTAAATTTTTGTTGATGTTTAAAAACCATCCACCCGATTTCGAAAAACTTATATGGGGCCATTCGGAAAGCATACTCATCCGAACAAAAAGAGAAACTTTAAAATCGGTTCGTGTGTTCTCGAGAAGTCAGGTAACATAGGTACATTAAAAAAACATGTTAGTCGAATTGATAACTTCCTTAGACTTTTTGGAAGTCGGTTAAAAATTACGATCAAGAAGATGCATTTAAGGTTTGTGTGCCACAACTTCTCTTTTTAACTTCGTAATTAGAATAAAAAAATACGTGCTGAAGCAATGGATGGTAAGTGAAAAGAGTTTCGCTCAATGGTAGCACTAGACCGCATCATATTAATATTTTGTAAGGCGCAACTTCTTTTGCGAGTATTTTGCTTCTAGTTGTGTAGAATGAAACATTCACATGATGTAGCGATGAATGGGACGTAAGCAAGAAGAGTTTCAGCCAATAGTAACATTTGATTATCATTATAGGAAGTCATATTTTGTGTACCGCAACTTATTTTTGAGTTTATTGCTTCTAGTTGTTTAGAATGAAACACTACACATATTGTAGATATGAATAAGATTTAAATGGAACGAATTTCAAAACCCAAAACAAACACTCATCATATAATCCAATGCAATTACGGAAATAAATAAAGATTAAATTATGTAGTTTGGAGACTATAAAGGATCGATAGGGGGTGCATTCTGAGCATATATTCCAATTTGAGGGATTCTGGCATGGTCAGCTCATGGTCATTTCGATGAAAACGCGTTTAATTTGATATCTCGAGAACTGTTAGTGTTAGGCAAAAAATTGCAGAGATCTTTTCTCTTCTAAATTAAATTTACTAACTTTTACATTAACAACTTTTCTTTTTTTCATCAATATTTTTCAAGTTATTGCTTCCGAAAGGCAAAAAATTAACTTTTTTTTCTCCCTTTCGCCATTTTCTCCCCAAGCGTTAAATTTTATGAAACTTTACCGATAATTAAAAGTTTAGATCTTTTAATAATAAACAACTTTTTCCTTGAACTTTTTTCTGTAATGACAATACCTTCAGAATTATGTTACTTTACCGAGCGAAATCCGCGCCACTGCGACACCTCCGCGACACTGCGATAAATCCGCGACACCTCCGGACTTAGGGCTGAACCCAAAATTCATTGTTTGATTGTGTCGGTGGGTTTCTTCTACACAGGCTTATGTGGGACAACAACGTAGCCCTAAGACCGGAGGTGTCGCGGATTTTTTGCAGTGTCGCGGAGTTGTCGCAGTGGCGCGGATTTCGCTCGGTAAAGTAACATAACTCTGAAGGTGTTGTCATTACAGAAAAAAGTTCAAGGAAAAAGTTGTTTATTATTAAAAGATCTACACTTTTAATTATTGGTAAAGTTTCATAAAATTGAACGGTTGGGGAGAAAATGGCGAAAAGGAGGAAAAAAAGTTAAATTTTTGCCTTTCGGAAGCAATAACTTGAAAAATATTGATGAAAAAAAGAAAAGTTGTTAATGTAAAAGTTAGTTAATTTAATTAAGAAGAGAAAAGGTCACTGCAATTTTTTGCCTAACACTAACAGTTCTCGAAATATCGAATTAAACACGTTTTCATCGAAATGACCTTGAGCTGACCATACTAGAATCTCTCAAATTGGAATATATGCTCAGAATGCACCCCCCTATCGATCCTTTATACTCCCCAAACTACATAATTTAATGTTTTTTTATTCCATTATTTTGCTTAAATGCATTGGGTTAATAGCACTAATTAGCTAAACTACATGGAATGCAGACATAGGTAATGGTTTTAAAGAAATTGTGACACTGTTAGAAAAAAAAACACATAAAAAGCCCTCGATTCTCAAGAAACACAATATTTTCGAAATTAACATGTATATGTTATGTCTATAATATAAAAATGAATCGCAAAATGTGTTGGTAAGCGCATCACTCAACAACGCCTGGACCAATTTGGACAATTCTTTTTTTAAAATATTTGTTGAAGCCCAAGGATGGTTTTTACGGCGGGAAAAAAAACAATAATTTTCGGGAAAACCCTGAAAACAGCCCTTTTCTTTTTCCCATACCCACGTTTTCTAACTAAAATTTTAAGGCAATTTGAGCTTTATTGCTATGTTATAAAGTTCATATTAAATAAAGTATTTCCCATACAAACGTTTTCTTACTAAAATATTAGGACAATTTGAGCTTTATTGCTATGAAATAAAGTTCATATTAAATAACAAGCACTCACTTACTCGCTGGAAGACGTTTTCAAGCTACTGGACTGGAACGGACATGGCATCAATATCAACGGCGAATGCATCACTCACCTTCGGTTTGCCGACGACATAGTCATTGTGGCGGAGTCGCTGGAGGACCTCGGTGCAATGCTCAGGGACCTCAGTAGAGTATCCCAACAGGTTGGTTTGAGGATGAACATGGACAAGACGAAGCTCATGTCAAATGTGCATGTCTCACCTGTACCGGTTATTGTTGGGAATACCACACTCGAAGTTGTTGACGAATACGTCTACCTGGGTCAAAAGATCCAATTAGGTAGATCCAACTTCGACAAAGAGGTCCAGCGAAGGATCCAACTCGGATGGGCAGCGTTCGGGAAACTTCGGCACATCTTTGAGTCCAAAATACCCCAATGCCTAGAGACAAAAGTCTTTAACCAGTGCGTGTTGCCAGTGATGGCTTATGGAACTGAGACGTGGTCCTTAACTGTGGGCCTCATAACAAAGCTCAAAGTCACACAGCGAGCTATGGAGAGAGCTATGCTCGGAGTCTCTTTGCGCGACAGAATCCGTAATGAAGATATTCGCAAAAGAACTAAAGTGGCCGACATAGCTCAACGAGTAAGCAAGCTGAAGTGGCAATGGGCAGGCCACATCGCTCGAAGAACTGACAACCGATGGGGAAGAAAGGTTCTCGAGTGGCGACCACGAACCGGAAGACGCAGTGTTGGACGGCCTCCCACTAGATGGACAGATGACCTCACAAAGGTCGCTGGAAACCGCTGGTTGCAGGTTGCGCGGGACCGTTCGTTGTGGAAATCTAGGGGGGAGGCCTTTGTTCAGCAGTGGACGTCTTGCGGCTGATGATGATGATGATGATGACTCACTTATATCTAAGCAATATACATATAGGTGTTCCTAAGGTCAAGGAGTCAATTTGCACTTTATTCCCGCTGCACAAAGTTCAAATTCCATCAAAATTATCAAAACAGGGTGCGTGTGTGCGTTGGAGAATATGAGGATTTAAGGAGGATCTAATGTCGTGTTCCGAAACTGACTCACAGAAAACTCAACAAAAGAGATAATATCGCGAACCAGATCAAATTGAATAGTCACAACACGTAAGACTCATACTTCATTAGAACTGGTTTTCAATTTGGTCGGCTTCACTATATAATTTATTTTGATTTAGTTTCGGCACGCGACGTAAACTGCGTCAATTTTCACGTCATTATATCAAGTGTCAGTCAAAGACAAACCGCGTTACCAAAAGTGTTTTATTATTTTGAATTATTAATGTAATATCCCTATCTGTGCAAAATTATTTAAACACACACGTTTGCCAACGCGCTCTGCGCTCGGTGCATTATTTTTGAAGTTAAACTAACGGACAGAATACGAAACACCATACTATGCAGTATGGTGTTTCGTATCCAAAAGCGGAATAGCCGATGTGACTGAAAAAGCAGCCAATTTGAAGTGGGAGTGGGCAGGACATGTTTGCCGCATGTCGGATGATCATTGGCCTAAAATTACCACGCGGAGGAAGCCAGACTCATTACAGAGCCAGATTACAGCAGTAATGTGCAAACTTTACTGTGTTCCGGTTTGAAGGGCAATGATTCCAGAGAAATTACAGGGCTTAGAGACATAATATCTTAGATCTCTGGGTGACGAGCGCAGTGCAGTGCTAGGTAATGATTTGGACTATTATGTTTCAATAGCTGCGTGTTACTGTGCTGTTATGTGGCAGGCATGTTGCTTACCATCAGGCACATGACCTGCTCGTCTCGTCACTCTATGCTATAAAAAAAAAAAAAAAAAACTCCAAACGACGACGCGGCAGACCAAAGAAACGATGGCGAAGACAACTTCCACAAATATTGGAAAGACTGGACTTTATTAGCCATAGAAAGGAAAAAGTGGAAGGAGGAAGCCGTTGCCAAACATTGGGACAAGACAGCTACATGATAAATAAATATTAATATTAGTTATAACAAATGAGTTAAATTTCAAAATTCAAGAACAAATTACAGGCGAACTGAGGATTTATAAATCAGTTAATTCGGTGACTAATCAAGATGATGTCGTCAACAACTATCCACAAACTATATGCAAATACTACAACATTTCCACAACTTTCAATTCATGTTTTTTTTGTGTTGTGAGTTGTGAGGTGTTAAAATAGTATATCAAATAATCAGACCCCCTCCCCCGTCATCCCATTCTTTTTTACCAGTGTGTATATTTTTTTGGACGTGGCCTGGGAATACTTTTTATAGATAAACTATTCCTCAGGAATCTTAAGGACTTATCAATAAAGATACATATTTCGTAATATTATTTCTCTTTGTTTCTCTCTTGAATGCACATTTATTATTCAACTAAATATTATCTAAAACTTACTATCACTCAATTCAGAGAACAAATAATTGTAGTTATGTATACTAAAACGATCTGCTCAGTTAGCTGGAGATAAAGTGCCATCAGCCCCTATTATGACAAGAAGATGGTTTAATAGAAAACATTATCTCATAAGTAACAAAGTTGAAAAGAAAATTTTACGCTGAAGATGTGCAGAGGTGCTATAGAAAGTATGACAGAAAATTATTGGTGGCAAGGCTTTCAGAGCAGCTCAAACAACTACAAAATGCTCAGTATGTGAAAGTTTTCTGTGTCAAAAATGTTTCAATAATATTCACTGATTTATTTTGAACTTAGTAAATTGATTATTTAGTTTCTAAGTAACTTTCTTTTTTTAATAAAATTATTTCAAGGTGATCATTCTTTTTCTCTTAATATCTCCGTAACTGATTGTCCGATTCCCAACCCAAAGCCACTGGGAAAATGTATAGGAAGCGTGCGCATTTAGGATACACACTGCTTTTACTGAAATGGGTAGTGTGAATCATAAACTATACACACTCCTTATGTCAGTGTGTATCCTAAACGATACACATGGCGATGAGCGTGTTATAGTGTTTGTGGTATTAATCTAGAAAACCCATGTTTCTCACATGGTCGATTGTATGTTGCATATTCCCTCCATCAGATTTGTTTGTTTATGTGCCAGGTAATCAAACAAAAAATATCGTAGGTATATCACAAATCGCTACAATGATTTTTGGTAATAACTTGATTAACAATAAAAGGATTCATCATCTTCATCAGCCTATTTAATATTCGTTCACTGCTGGACGTAGGCCTCTCCTAATGAACGCCACAAGGTGCGGTCTTCTGCATTCTGCATAAAGGGATTATTACTTGCGTTTAAATGCTTTTAAACGTTGAAATAAATATGTTATTAATAAAATACTTACTTAATGCGGTTCACAGAATACATCTCTTACCAAGTTTCAACAGTATAGTTCTTATAATTTCGAAAAAAGTGGTTGTGACATACGGATGGACAGATAGACAGACATGACGAACCCATAAGGGTTCAGTTAGTACGTTTTACGGAACCGTAAAAATGGATCTTCGAAATGTACGTACGCTCATAACTTTCAATGACTGCACCAAATATGATTATTCTTTATTTTATGTATTTGTTATTGTCAGGACAAGATTTGTGCAGCAAAAAGTTTAGAAAATGTAAACGAAATAAAGTGGCCAAGTGCGAGTTGGACTCGCCCATGAAGGGTTCCGTTGCAGCAAGTAACATAATATACATAGTACACATAGTTTTTGTAGTTCGTTGTAACTTTGATCGAAGTTTCAATAACAGTGTATTTATGACGGACTAAAAAAAAAACTACTCATCAGATCGAGTTCAAACTAATTTTCGTTGGTAGTTTACATGGTAATATACATCATATATTTTTTTTAGATTTTTCATTTTCTTACTTTAGAAGTTAGAGGGGGGGGGGCACACATTTTACCACTTTGGAAGTGTCTCTCGCGCAAGTTATTCAGTGTAGACGAAAATGATTTTAGAAACCTCAATATCATTTTTGAAGACCTATCGATAGACAACCCACACGTGTAGGTTTGATGAAAAAAAAATTTTTGAGTTTCAGTTCTCAGTATGGGCGGCAACCCTAATTTTTCTTTTTTTAAAATTTTTCTGTTCAAATCTTAATGCGGTTCACAGAATACATCTACTTACCAAGTTTCAACAGTGTAGTTCTCATAGTTTCGGCAAAAAGTGACTGTGACATACGGACGGACAGACAGACAGACAGACATGACGAATCTATAAGGGTTCCGTTTTTACGTTTTACGGAACCCTAAAAATACATGGTGGTACGAAGTTCACCGGGTCAGCTAGTATATTATATTATGAAATGTTGTGAACGTGAAATGTTGATTATTATATAGGACGCTATAAGTATATAGCGTCCTAACTTTTTACAGCCTCAAGAAATGTTTATTTTTTAACAACGTTTTTCAATACCTGGTCTTATTTGTGTATTTGGAGAGAAGTTTTTGTGACCTGTATAACCATGAATTAATATCTTCACTGGAGCACCGTTGACCCAAGGAGCTGTCCTGATAGTCTCTGTTTCATTAGATATTACCTGATGGGGTTCATTTTCATTACTCCTGTAATACAGTAAAAAAATGTATCATTACGAAAATTAAAACTACACGACTGATTAAATTAAACAACATGAATTACATTGACTCAAAATTTTATTTAAGTAAGTAAAAATAAATAAATCGATATTGGTGGACAATTCACACACAACACCATCTGACCCCAAACTAAGCAAAGCTTGTGTGGTGGCGGCCAGATAGCTGATATAATAATACTTATATAGTTTTAAATATATACTTATTATACATAGAAACAGAACACCCAGACACAGTGCAAACATTTGAATTCATCACACAAATATTTGCACGTACAAAGTTAATCTTTTCCCTTCCCACTACTTGTAGGAAGTTTGCTCAGCATGTTGGCGGCGTTGTCACGCTGAACGGTACGAATGCTTATACGTTGACCGAAATAAACGCCAGTATTTGGATCACAAGTTGCATTGACCAAACCGTACATAGCTAATATAGCCTTAGACTTCTCATGCACTATCTGTAGCAACTTTAAAGACATTTCCTTTGATGGCTTCATATAGCAACATGGAAGTGCTGGGCTGTTCCAGTAATGAAACCATTTAACAATAAAACACTCCCGAATATTATTGATTTATATGTACCTAACTCGATAAAACATCATGAACATACTTTCCGGAACTTTCGATCCGATGTATAACCGAATGAGAAAATTTATATGCATCTATATGTAAAGTAACATATGTACCTTGTGTATAACCAGAATGTCACATTATGATTAGGGCACTCTAGTGGAGGAGAAACACACTCCGATTGCACTAATGTGTAATCTGAAATAGAAAAAAATAAACAATTTTGTATCCACCAATGCCTATAATCAAGAATACAATGCACATGTTTACAAAATTGGCAGGAAAACTAAAGTTCTCAAAAATAAAAAGGCCGTTTTGATTTTCAAGAATGACCCTATATAATAATAACAGAAATGTAATTTGGGACGAAACTGAAAGAACCAATAATATAAAAATTAATAGGTGCAAGTGGTATTTGACCTTACGACCTAGCTGTTGTACAACTGGACTATCTAGCGACTAGACCAACACTGTGAACATTTTGACTGCCTTATTATTACGTAGATAGTTATTTTTACTGTGCTATCTTATATGATCGTAACTAATAAATAAGAGTTTCATAATCTCTGGTAAGTACGTATGTACTTTAGCTCATTCATTGATAATAATCTAAATTTTTAACCAACATCAAAAAAGGAGGATGTTCTCAATTCGGTTGTATGTTTTTAGGATGTACGTTACGCGATAGCTCGTAATCGAATCGAATTGGAAGTGAATCGATTTCGATGCTTATTTTTTTGTTTCGTAGATACTTAGTTCAGATGTGGTCCCATATAACGTGTATCGTTATCGGTGCTGTGGTGTTTGAAATATCTACAAATACTCTGTTAAGGCGCTGAATAGAGCCAAATGGCACTTTTTAAACACATTTTTAGCAAAATGTATAGGGTTTGAGATGTTGAATAAAATATATGTTATTCTTGAACATATTTATAAGGGAACCATTGCTTTCAAAACACGATTTGGAAAAGATATCTTGACAAGAAAAAATCGTAAACTAACCTCTAAAATGAGTTTTAAACGTAAATATCTGTGTTATTAATAAACATACATTATTCAAATTTTAAAGATTAACGTATTATTTCCTAATAAAGGGCAAGGATGTTTTATATTTTAGATTAAGTTGTTTAATTCGCATTAATTAATTGTTTTTTAATACGCTAACTCGACCGAACCGGCCTGAGTCTTGCTTCTCGCTCACTACTATGAAGTCCGGCAGAAAGCGCTGATGCGCCGTGCAGGAAGGACGCTACGTCGCTTTGCCGTCGCGCCGCTCACTATTTACAAAAATATAGTAATCAATAGGTACCGGACTGGGTCAAAAATACACCATCCTAATTAGTCCGTCAGCTAGATCATGGAAAAATATTGGGCCCGTATTTTTTGTTTTTTAATAATATTAAAAATCGTCAAAGATATATCATATACCATCAAACTTCAAGAGTGGGGGGTCGCGACGTCACTCGTGAGTAAAAATCGTACTCACAAGTGACGTCACACGAAACTTCGAAGCGCTGTATCTTCGTCATTTATTGTTTGTGAAACAAAAAAAAAATACGTGTATAATATTTTTCGGCAATCTAACTAACGGGCTACTTAGTTTTTTTGAGGAAAAAACTCACAAGTGCGATGCAGAAACGTCAATAAAGTTCAGATGATTTACAATTTTGACGCTTTTGCAACAAGTAGGTTTGGCTGAGTGGTCCCAGTGGTCGGCTTTAGGCAGATTCAGCACCGGGTTCAAACCTCTTACCTGAGTATCATTTTTGACTGTTTTTTTTTAATTTCTTGGTGTATAATATTTTAAGTTGTTTTTCAAGCTTTTATTTAGTTCCACTTGTCTCGAGGCACAGATTAGAAAATAGTTTCTACGGAACTCGATACTTGTTATGAAATCTTGCAAATTAAATCTACTTTCCAGTTACCGTTTGAAGTTACAGATACCAGTAGAAATTTCGCATTAGAGGTACGTGTGTAAATTTTATTGCAAGGCAATGTTATGAAAATTATTTGATGCTGATCTGATGATGGAGCCGGAAAGTTGCCATAGGAATTCAGTAATTAAACGACATAGCCCCACCGAGTTTGGACTCGTTTTCTTTGTCTTGACGAGTACTTTAGTGCTAGATGGTAACCAAGGTCTGATGATGGAGCTGGAAGGTGACCATAGGAACTAAACAATTAAATGACATAGCCCCAGCGAGTTTGGGCTCTTTTGATTTGTCTTGAGGAGTACTTTGAGGCTGGACGGTAGCCAGGGTCTGATGATGGAGCCGGAAGGTGGTCATAGAAACTCAGTAATTAAACGACATAGCACCACCGAGTTTGCACTCGTTTTCTTTGTCTTGACGAGTACTTTGGTCCTAGATTGTTACCAGGGTCTGATGATGGAGCCGGAAGGTGGTCTTAGGAACTCAACAATTAAATGACATAACCCCATCGAGTTTGGGCTCATTTGATTTTTCTTGATGAGTACTTCGGTGCTAAATGGTAACAAGGGTCTGATGAAGGTGCTGGAATATGGTTAAGGGATGCCAGTAATTAAACGAGTACATTGGTGTTAAAGTCCAAGTCGCTGTTAAAGTCTACGTTATGGCTCATCTATTCGGGAGAACGGTGACTGCCGATTCGGAGCCCCACGCGCACTACTCGATGTCAGCGTGTAATGCCGCTAACTTACGAGTATAAACGATGAAGGAAAACATCGTGAGGAAACAGACATGTAAGTACCTAGTACATGTACCTAGTGTTTTCACCTCATGTGACATTTACCAATCCACACTTAGCCAGCGTGGTGGATTATAACCTTTGAGACTAAAGAGCCACAACTCAAAATTCAGTTATTTTATTTTTCAACTTTTCTACTTCTGACGATTTTCTATCATTCTCTATGTATTTTAATGGGCTATTTACCTACTTTATTATTTCTACATTGTGTTAAAATTAATAATCATAAGAATGAAATTAATATAAATGTGTGGAAATGGGGTTTCTATAAAATAGACCTGATTTTTTGCTGTTTTCATAGATATTGGTACGGAATCCTTCATTCGTTCATTCGACTTGCACTTGGCTTATTTTAGACATATTTGATATATTATCTAATGTTTTATGTAAAAATACCGTATAATTAGTCTCTTACCCCTCGAAAACCCATTAACCCTACTAAACTTTGTCGAATCGACGATGCGAATGTGAAAAAATTGATGTAAATTTTAAGTGCGCTGTCGCATCCATTGCTGCTTCCGTGTAATTTTTGTTGAGCCGTTCCCCTCACAACACACCGTAGTATTTCTTATGTGGGAGGCCAGTGAGAGCCAGACCAGCAACCATGACTCGTCGAATCGACGAAGTTTATTAACGACTCTTTTTTTTACTATTGTGTTTCTAATATTTTGAGTTTGTTTTTTAGTTTAATAGTATAAAAGTATTAGAAAATTGTTTTTTTTTTGAGATTCTTTTGTTATTATTACGAGATAAAAGTTGAGAAAAAATATCCAGAGAGTGAGAAGGCAGCTGTATGAAGCATTGTGCACATTATACCTGGACCTACTCGCATGTGCGAAGATGAATTATATTCTTTATGTTGTTTTTAGGGTTCCGTAAAACGTAAAAACGGAACTAATAGATTCGTCATGTCTGTCTGTCTGTCTGTCCGTCCGTATGTCACAGCCACTTTTTGCCGAAACTATGAGAACTACACTGTTGAAACTTGGTAGGTAGATGTATTCTGTAAACCGCTTTAAGATTTTAACAAAAAAATTAAAAAAAAGTAAAATTAGGGTTGCCCCCCATACTGAGAACTGAAACTCAAAAATGTTTTTTTCGTCAAACCTACACGTGTAGGGGGTCTATCGATAGGTCTTTAAAAATGATGTTGAGGTTTCTAAAATCAGTTTCGTCTACACTGAATAATTTGCGCGAGAGACACTTCCAAAGTGGTAAAATGTGTGTCCTCCCCCCCCCCTCTAACTTCTAAAGTAAAAGAATGAAAAATTTTTAAAAAATATATGATGTACACTACCATGTAAACTACCAACGAAAATTAGTTTGAACTCGATCTGATGAGTAGTTTTTTTTAGTACGTCATAAATACACTATTATTGAAACTTCGATCAAAGTTACAACGAACTACAAGAACTATGTGTACTATGTATATTATGTTACTTGCTGCAACGGAACCCTTCATGGGCGAGTCCAACTCGCACTTGGCCACTTTATTTAGTTTCATTACATATGATTTGAAAAATATAAATGTCACCTATTCTTACCAATGTTGAGTACCTATGCAATAAAATAAGTACAAAATGAAACACAGAAACCAACAGATAATTCTTGAGACTGAGAGAAAGAAGCTGCAGCTCATTACATCGCAATAAAAGAGAAGTTCGTATCAAATACCGGTCAGCAAAACGAAACATGACAAAAAACAGTTTCTACAAGTACAAAAAATAACACAAACTTGATATGAGTCACAAATGCCTAAGTTAATGTTTTTTTAATTTAATATTCACTTTTTTTGAAAACGCATATTTTATTTCCATAATTTACTTTGTCATAATGAATGTAGCATAATATATAGTGTCCTAATGTAAATTTTGCATAAGAGTTTATACAAATATATAGATATTAAAACAGTAAAAAAAGGTTGCTAATCCTTGAAACTATTCAAATTAATCAATATCCAGAAGCGAAGGCTACAGCCATAATTTACATAAAAAATAATAAATACATTGTTTAGCAACATTTTAAAGCTGATTTTGTGCGAGTTACGATGGTTTTAAAAAATTGACACACTTCCCGTGTCATACGCCTTAAAACGAAAACTTGAATGACACGGTTTTGAAAACGAAAACTTGAATGATGGTTTTGAAACGAAAACTTGAATTGACACGGCCGTGTTTTCCGCAACGGTTAAGTCAATTTACAGATAATAGTTTAATATGACACCATCATAACATGTCATAGATGAAATGATTGCATACAATGTAACCGAATGTCATCTAAAAGTCACTTTACTGAGAAAGGACATTTTTCATTTATAAGGGACTTGGGGTTCAACGTGGACATTGACTGTCACTGATATCATAAATTAAACATGATAGCTTCTAGCAGTTGATATCAGAATATTATCTTTTGGTTGCTACTACCAAAAGATAATATTCTGTATAAAAGACTATTTACTCGTATTTCCCATAAGTAATGCGAACGTTGACGTGGTTATGTTTTAAACAAAACTACAACATTTTGTACCATCGGTGAGCCAAAATCGTTATTGGATGATGCCATCGAGTTCCGAGGTGTCAGCTAGGGTCTTAAGAATGTATTTTCATCAACCAAATTCACATTTCACAATTTAATAAATACGAAACACGTGACACAACAAAACATAAACAAACAGCTGATAACTACGCATTTTGTATTGACGTATTCAGTGCTGCCATTGTAAATCGATGCTATTATTTATTATGGCCGTTGTTTAAAATAATAACTAAAATATTCACAAGTTAGTGGTTAGTAGATTATTAATACTGCTGTACGGAATTATTGCTTACTATTATTTATTCAGCAATTGTCTCACTGGCAACAATGAAAAGAGTTAGAAAAGCTAGAATTAGAAACGAGTTGACGAGCCGCGTGGAGCGAGTGCGTAGTTCCGATAGATGTGTAGCTCGGCTCTATGCGAGTAGGCGAGTGAGACGAGCGATTACTCGCATCACTCGCTCGCGGCGTAAAAAACGTGTACTTTCAGATCCGCACTGAAGAGAAATTAACCGCTGGTTGCTGGTTGGCGTGTTCTAATCGCTTAGCGAGTATTATCTTTCATAGCTCTTGTCGCTCAGCGACAAACTAGTGAAGCGAGTACTCGCCGGGAGTGTGAACAGTTAGGGATCAACTACTGTTTGTATATGCATCTCTTTTATGTAGGTACACGGAATGTATTATATCTATTGTTTACGTTTCTTGAGCGAGAAAATAGTCGATAGTTACGTTACGTAATAGTCGTTTTCTCGCTGGCAGTGGAACAACTGCCCAAAGTAAATGATTTTGTTTTTCGCGGCGTTGTGAAGTGAAAGCGGGTGCGATGAAAAACCATCACACAAAAAAGCTAGCTACAGAGTTGCTTGAAAACATCTTAAATACGATATCAATTGTTTATTTCACGCATAATTGTTAACATATGCAATTTTTTATCGATTTGCAGAAATCGATATTATTCGAGAATAAAAATCGACATCATTAAAATATTAAAAACTGGCAATATAATTGGTTGAGAAGTCGGAAATAAAGATTAAAATACTTTTATAATGAACTTTTAGTTTATTAATCTGGGTACTAAAATAAGTACCTAATGCATTAATTATTCATTCAAAAAAAATTTTTTTTTACAAAATCAAATTATCAAGTACATTTTGTCCACGGATAGCCCATTTTGAACTATGCCCTTTCATATTATTTTTTTTCAAATTATAAAATAATCAGTAAAATTGGACAACAACAAAGGCGTTTGGGTACTTTTGTATGGACTAGTGGCGTCGTTTTCTTTAGCGGCCAAAGATCTGTTATCACTATCTTGTATCAATGAATTACCTTGATGCTATTTGTGCAATCATATTTGCTCTAAGTAATATCGGAGCGGAGTTATGGCAGATCGAATCGAATATATCAAAGTTATTAATTTTGGGATTTTTGTACGGGCTTAGTGACATCGTGTTTTTTAGCGGCTTAAGATTTGTTATCGCTTTTTTGAAATATTACTTTACTCCTAGGGTAATTGTCCAATTAGATTTGCTGTAAGTCATATCGGAGCTGAGTTATGGCTTTTCAAAGTTTTTATTAGGTATTTTATCTGGACTAGTGGCAACATTTCCTGTAGCGGCCAAAGATCTGTTGTCACTTATTTGAAACATACCTTACTCAAGGGTATTTGTGAAAATCTGATTGCAAAAAAAAACCACACCAACTTTACCCAAACCCCTCTATATAATACGAATTTGTACTCATTTAGGATATGTATGTATACAGAATGTAATAATTATTTGTTACTTTGACTTTCACAAATTTTTTTACAAATGCTGTTGTAATTGACGAAACTCCTTTCCAGCTGCAATATCCATTTCTACATTGTTATTTGAAATTTTAAAACCAACTTTTTGCATGATATAAATTCCAAAACCTTTTCCATTGCAATTTATAAATGTTTCATTTTACAAACGATCCGCATGGTTTAAATTTTAAAAAAATATTTACTTAGGAAATAAAAATAATTTTGTAAAATTTTGTTTGTGGACCTTTCGTTACAAAGCAGCGAAATGGTGTTGTTTCAAAAACTTGTTTTTCGTGTTGTAATGAGCAATAGTTGTGGATTATTAACTTGCGGGCTCGTCTATTGATGATGATGATGATGATAACTATTATGTTTGTATAATATAATTGACAACGTGCATAGCGCGTTGAAAACACTAGTTCTCGTCCGATCACCGAAGTTAAGCAACACCAGGCGTGGTCAGTACTTGGATGGGTGACCGCCTGGGAACACCACGTAATGTTGGCTTTTTGCTGTAGCTACTTTTATGCAATTAATGTTTGTTTCGAATGAATCAATTTGACTTCAAATAGATGAGTGAGGAGCGCTTATAATAATTAAATGAACTTATTTTTCGCTTTCGAGTGCCTATTTGTGATTTTGAAGTCTGTTTAATTTTCTGTATAAAAAGAGTTTATTGTAATTGTAGACCGTAAATTCACTAAAATCACTAGACAGAAATAAGACAATCCGGCGAAAAAAATCTCATTATGTCTGTAACCGGTGGAAAGTTAATTATTATTTATAGGCTTTACTCATAGAATTTCGATAATGTTCTTCACAATCTGAAAAAGTGCAAAAAGAGAAAATATTGAAGGAAACAAAAAGTTACGAATTACAAAATATTTTTAAAAGCGCCATCTACGAGCTTAGCGCGGTAGCTTTTTGTTTTCATCAATACTACGAGTAATAATGTCGCCGGCTGGACGCGGTTTCGTGTGGCGGCGCTGTCTTATCGAAGTTGTAAAGAGGCGTGGCTTCATTTCGAATTCGTGAATTTCAGTTAGCTATTGTCAGCACCTTAACTAAAATTTGAAATGTTATGATCTGGATAACTTGATGGTCGATTCCATAAAAATTATGAAACTTATTCGAGTGTCGGAATGTTATATTGTACCTTTTTTTTTTTTTTTTTTTAAGTAATGGGGCAGAGCCTTTATTAACAAAACTAAAATACAATGAGAACTACACTACGCTACATACCTAACAACTACTTACACTAAGCACACCTGAATTATCCATAGACCAATGAAGGTCTACAGATAATCAAGATGTTCAAGCCCACTACCAATCGGAAGCGTACCCAGCATGCTGGCGGCATTATTGTTGTACCTAAATTGAAATCGATTTTTGTTGTTTCAGATAAAATAAACTATTCATAGTAATAGTTATTCATATTATATCTAATTATGTTTCTAAAAGTTTTGATACTTAACGATGTTTATTAAAAAATAATATACTATGAATATGCATTTTTGTTTGTGGCAGCCTCACACGCGTTGCAGTCTAGTCATTGTCGGCATTTCTTGCAAGATCAAAAGCGTCGAACTACTGACAGTATTTTTATTTATACTGTGGTTCTAGTTCACTATAATACACAGGCTAAAATAGTTTTAACGTTAAACAGGTACAATGAGTATTATTGTCAAGGTTTAATTAATGCCGTTTAGATTAGGGTATTTTAAGTAATAGATGGTATGGCACTTGTAGCCTCGACTGTCACCTTCTTCTAGGTCTAGGAAAATTTGAATGTCAATACGATTATTTTTATCTATCTCTGTGAAAACACAAACATTTGTGACCTTTAGATAAACAATAATAATTGAACCTTGATGGTGTCGTTATTTAACCTAATGTAGAGTGTAGAAAATTTACTGTAGAAACTCCATAATGTAGAATAAATACACTGGGATCTCAAAATTTGGCTAAAAATGCTAAAAGGAAAGCCATAGCAGACGCCATAACCGTGTAGAATCCCGGCAGTACAAAATGGTGTTGGGCTTGGTCAGTCACACTAGAACACACGACAGGAGTTAACTAGAATCGTCATCGTAAAGCAATTCACCATCATCATTTTTCTAAATGAAGATACACAATTCATTAGGTTCAAGTTGTCAGCTTAGGAAAATCAACCTTATGTATGAACTCGGAGTCTTTTCGCACCAGGAACGAGTGAAGGCCATAACCCAACACGCTGATCAAGTACAGTTATGTGGATGAAATTACCACGAACGCAAGGGGATGATTGGCTCCTTAGATTGGTCTGTCTTTTTGGAAAAAAGCTTTAAAATTATTGTCTGACAAACATATTTACAAATGGAATATGAAAATTTAAGTGAAGTTAAGTTATTTATTTGAAGTTTTAAAACGTCTGTGAAGCAAAACGGCCGACGGAAAGTGTCTAAGAGTATTGGGGCCTTATTTTTAAAAATATTGCCTACAACATACGTGAATATCGCTTATTAGAGAAACGTGAAGTAAGTTATGTTTGTATATACCTTCATTACCCCATACTTATCTCAAAATTGGCCGTCTAAGCAAGTTAGCGAGTAAGCATGTGTTTTTAGTACGTACTAACTCTGACTAACTCTACTCAATTGTCCACATTTCATTCATGAGAAAATACGTGACGTCTGGCGGCCCTGGGATCTTACTCTATTACACGTGTATGTAGGCATTACAGGTTTATTGAAAAATGTCTTGAGAAAGTCGTAAAACAAACCATAAAGGATAATGCCCACGTCCCATACATTGAAAAACCTGTCAAACTTTTTTTGATACTGAAAGTGCGTAGAGATGAATAGTGTCTAATTAGGATTGTTCATGGTTCTTAAAACGTCTGCTGTTGGTGTTTTTTATTTCCCAAATACCAAAAATGAGTTACAGTTAAACCAAAAGTAAGGTTATATTTACTGTCAAAATACATTAGAATTATGTTTTCTTTCGGATTAGAACAGAAAAGAAAAGAAAAAACTATGATATCATCTTTCAAAACATATTTCTTATCAGAATAAATATGAATAATAGTAGGTACTGCTCACTACCAACTATTACCATATGTATGAACACTTCATTTGCATAAATAAATATTGTCACAGAAGGGAATAACTTAATTGTGATATAAATATCTCATTATTTTGATATTCGAGTTAGAGGTTTCCATCAGACAACACAAGCATATATGGTTTTATGTAATTATTACCACAATTATGTACCTAAGTAATAAGGAGTATTGAATCACATAATTCCCAGTTTTGTTAAAATCAATATAAATTCCGTCACAAAAACTGGATGAGTTGTCGTTGACGTCCGATTAGGAATTAATAATATTCTTCTTATTCCTAATATATCTCTACACACCGCAAAGAAGCTCAAAAAATCTTCCTGGAGCTAAACGACATTGTGAAAGAAATTGACATACATAACATCTATATTCAATCTCAATCTAACGCAGATGATCAATAAAACGAAACGCAAGTACCGTTTCGTTATTGCAATATTTTCCAAGTCAGCTTTGTTGGAAAATGGTAGGTTTAATTTAAACAAATGCAAATTATTTTATTTTGCAATGTTAGAAAGTTGTATAACTTCGCACACGAGTACAATAAAAAATCCTCGATTTTTTAATATATAACTCATATGTCTACACGACAAATATTTTGGCGAGTCAAAAATGGACATTGTCCTTTCAATTCAGTCCATGAACTTCACATAAACTGACAAAGGAAAACCGTTTATCATGAATGGTCTAATTAAAAATCATTGCAGCAAAATTTAATCCCTAAAAGAAACCCGGTAGTTTCGGTAACGCCACTCTCGGATTGTCCTCAATTAATATGTTTGATAAATGGCCCGACTAGCAGCAGACAAGGCAAACATTGTTTTGTCGTTTAAATTAGGAAGATTATTTCAATACTAATGTCGATTTTAAAATGAGGTTGTAGAAGTGTGAAAATTAAAAGCCGGTAATATTTATACCTAATACTGCCAGGAGGCCATACAGGAAAAAATTGGCCAATAAATATTTTTGGGGTAGGCCATTTATTATTATTAATTATATGTATAATTAAACATTAGTAAAGTTATAGTTTATGGTCTATTCTTAGACTTGCATATCAATAAAATAATTCATTAAAGTTGGTAAGCCGTTTCAGAGAAGTTTGGTTACAAACACTGTTACACGAGAATTTTGTATAATAGATAATATATTGGACAATTAACTAATTTAGTTTAGTAATATCACAGTGATAAATGCATTTAGATCCTTAAAATCAAATAAAGAATTCAAAAAGAAGAGTACTTACGTAAGCTGAAAAAAGAAAATGTCATTAAAAACAACACCATTTTCAATTAAACTACCGTAATTTACAATTTTGAAGCTACTGTTACACCTAATTTTCAGCTCGCAACATTAGGGGAACGACAACTTAATTGAAATGAGATGAAACACTACAGGCAATAATAAAGAAAATAGTAAGACTCTGCGTTGAAATTCCGACAAGCACGCTGTTAGGCCAAGTTTAAACTGAACGCTGTTTAACATAATTTGGTGTCTTATCAGCTCATTTTCAGAGCGATATTTTTTTACCTTTTAGAAATTCGGAAGGAAACCTTTTATGGAGTTGCAAAATGCGCAATAATGTTACAGTTGAAAATAACCCTTTTTGTGCAAAAAAATACACGCAATTGAGTTTACGAAACAAATAGATTGGTGTTGCTAAGAGTCGATATTTTAATGTTTTTCTGTGTTTATGGAAATGTACATTTCAATACTTGAAAGAAATTGAATTTTTTCTGTATCGAAACAATCAACTAGATTTTTCGATGCAGACAGCTAGTGGTGACAGTATAGATACTCTGTATACGATTTTGAAGCATTTTGGAATACTATCTAAAATGATTGAGATAGCCACAGAAAAGTGACTTAGAGTCGAGAACCCCTTCGTTGTATACTCTAGAGGACTAGTCGATAATTTTCCGGGACACTGGAAATTAAATGCACCCTTGCGTGTCCATAACATCATTATAGTTGAAGCAGTGGGGCTGCAGTGAAAGATAAGAGCCGGTATTGCGGTGCGCCACTCTCCCTGTCGTCTGGCCCGTTGCAGGTGTTCAACGATCTCCAGAGGTGGAGACATCTGGCACTCACTTACCTACTGCTTAGAACAGAGGTGGTCCCAGCGTATCATAGGAGTTTTAGTGGGCCGGTAACGGAGCTTCGCCCCTTAGGTGGATCCGGACATAATCAGACCACGGCGGTTTTTTGGAGATCATCAGTTGGGGTTTCGAGTCCGACATAATCTATCTCAAAGTAAATCTGTGTAAATGTATTTTAGAAGGTTTGACAGAACCGCCGGTCTAAAACAACTGGGTGCCGTACAAAAGAAAATAAAGTTTTTTAGTACATTATAGTAATTAAAAAAAAAGTTTGATATGTATAATAAATGCATGCATAAAATAGCAGCGAAACACTGATCATTTTAAAAGTTTCTAATGTGATGTCATCAACAATTTTATTGTGCTTACATTGCAATGGCTGGCTGAACCCTACGTGATAGATCAAAATAATGTAGGTACTGCAGTATTATACCCCTTAAAAGGTCTACAAAAAACTCCGCGCCAGTATATATCTATCTCTTAGGGATAACCCACAATATCCAATTGCATTTTTATCATATCAATACATATTAGTATATATTTAGTATCAGCAATACACCCGTGCGAAGCTGGAGCGGGTCGCTAGTTAATCATAAAAACAGTTATCAAAATGATATTAAAGCAAGTTTTCACTCCATTTTCTTGATGTTTAAGGGCCACCCCTGTAAAAAAAATGGATCAATACACCTCCTGGCAACATCCAAAATCATAATCTGCATGCTTTTCTGAGTCCAAAACCGAACACCGAGTTCGGTCCTCATATTTCGCACACTCAACTCAGCGCCTGGTCTAGGGTCTAGGTACTGAATAATATTCAGTTATTAGAAATCGACAGTCTGATGATTACGCATTGATAGATGAAAACACAGAGTTTTCTATCAATGCGTAATCTGTACAAAGAGACAAATAAAATAGCTCGATTTTGTATAATGTGTGCTATGCCTTTACCGATCCTGAAATAGAATGTCACTATAATTTTACTTGAAATTTCATAGTTGTCATTTATAACGCTTGTATAGGTTGGTCAACATAAGTATTTGATTAGATTTTATAAAACTGAATTATTACCTGTTAAATGCGTTTCATGAATTAGATATGCTCGGAATTACAGTGCAGGAGATACAGCTCGCTATAAAACAAGATTTAACTTTACTTGCGAATTTTTTACAAGGCAATAAAAGATATAAGTAGATAGCAGGGCTTGATTAACATGCGTAACTTTTAGCCCACGAAGTAGTTTCAAAAGAGAAAAAATGTTCATCAATTAGGTATCAATTCGGCTACGTGTCGGTAGTGTTTCAACCGCCGTGGTCACGAGGAGGTTCTTAAATTAATAAGAAAATTAGAAGAGCCTTCTCCTGACCACGGCAGTTGTACCTAAAGGCGGTGGATCGCGCGCGACCGCGACACTGTCTAGCGACACGTATCTCGGTCTCCTGACACGGTCTCCTGTCACGGTCTCCTGTCGCGGTCTCCTGTCACGGTCTCCTATCACGGTCTCCTGTCAAGGTCTCCTGTCGCGGTCTCCGCGCGAACCGCTACCTTAACGCTGCCGAAACGACGGAAGTAATTCAATGATAATTTAGATCGCGATTAATTCCTGTGTTACCACGATTTTTCAGTTTTATTTTGGTATTTGATGGGCAATTTCAATTAAAAAAAACCGGTTTCAACATTGATTTAATTTGAATGTAAAAAACAGATGTCATATTTCTGTGATGACGGATATAGTGAACGATTAATACCGCGGGATCAGTTTAAAATAATTAAAGAAATACCATGTATCTATTCCACAGAAGTTTTGTTCATCATACATAAATTATACCAATTAGTTCCAAAACACGCGAAGAACGTTATGACGTTTTATCGGCTTACGTTCCATACCTTAATTTTAATTAGTATGGAAATAACAACGCTGATAGTGAATCAAGAACACCTTCGCTATTTTCTTATTTTTATTTATAGTTATTTGATAAGGACACGCATTTTAATAGTTAATTTAAACCTAGTCTCGTATGGTATATTTAATTCCTAATCTATCTTTGACAAGGTTTAGCACCAATTTAAGTGACATTACTACAAATTTATATGAGGCAAATATTTCTGGTTTCAAAACAGTTGCTTTAACTATTCCAATTTACTTACAATAACGTTTTGCATAAATTACTAATTTGTTTTCATTTTAACAGTACTTACCCGAACTCACAAGAGTAACCTCCGTATTACGAAACCTGACTTAGGGTCACAGCTAATTAGATCTACTGGCCACCTGACCCGCACCACCTTGTTACTTGGCATTGCAGGCAGATAGATGCCTCCAACGGGTGGACGCCACGTCATCACCAATAAAAGTCACGTGGTCAACCAGTGGATCTCGAGTAATTAACGAGTGGACATCGTGTGGTCAACCTCTTGACCTAACGTAGTCAACGAGAAAAAATCACCCGGTCAAGGAAACTTAACGTCTAATACTTTAGATAAAAACACTGGAAATGACGATGGTCAGCAATGCACAGTCCGTAAATAGCCTTTTGTGCACCCTATGCGAGCTTCTATCTGTCTGGTCTATATTCTATCAAAATGGTACGATCATCTGATTCGCCCGTCGTATTTTATTATTACGTAAGTATTAAAGTAACTAAAAGAAAAACAAAACTTATGTTGAATGTATTTATTTTTTTAATTAACTTAGTCAGTTCTTTTCAGTTAACATTTGGCACCATTTTAACATAATAAATGGCTGTTTAAAAATAGACATCTACAAAAATACGATTTGAAACAGTATACAAATCTAAGGGTCAATTTCCATAATTATGTTTTTTGATACGAAAAATAATTACACAGATATCTAATCAAAAATTTAAACATTGAACTTAATCCTTACAAACTGAGCCCAGACAGATGAACCAATTTTAAAAAATGAGTTAACTCGTTAACTCAGGAATTTTAACTTCTTACTTAACAGGTTTTTATATGTACACTAATTCTTAGATCATATTTACAATGAGGTTTAAAAATGTCTCGTATATACTAGTATAGATATTGGAGAATGCTTTTACTAACTAAACGTAATTTTATAAATGCATCAAGGGCATAATAGATAATGATATTACAAACGTGAATTATATTGGCGAGAAGTTAAACATTAAGGGCAAGATAGAATAATTAATAATTTAATAAAAGAATTTACAAAAACAACTCGACGAAGACTTCATATAGTTAATTTTATATTATAGTTAAATTCAATCGATCGATCAATCAATCAATAGAATTTAACTATTATATTTGGAGTAATTTATTCTGAAATAAAATATTATTATCATTTATGACCTTTATCGACACGAAATAAGTAACTCTAAACTATTTTCAAATACCAGAACATTCAGGGTATTTATTTGTTTATGCTACCCTTACAATATTATTTTGAAAGCTACATTAATTTTATTAATTCGATAAATAATTTACCTAAATTAATTTATATTACTGGAACTTTATTTTCCATGTCGAGTCATTTAATTCAGTATAATAATATCTAAACTCAAAAAGTTAAATATTTATTAAAACATTAAGATTTTTGGATTTTGATTGTTTTTTTACACGGTTATGTCCGATACCTGTTGATACCATAATATACATAACATACAGATAATGACAAAGAATGGGGCTTACACGTAAACAGCCTTTGAGTTAAAGAAGAGGAGGAATGAATAGATTTGTATAGTCTTCTCTATGCCTATTAAGGAACAATGTAATATAAAGTAGCATTCCCCAATGATATGGCAAGAATTAAGAAATCTTGATACAAGATTCCAAAATTTTACGTGGTTACTAAAATAAATTTATACAGTCTTATTTCTATTACATAATACTATTCGCACATTGGAAGAAGTTTACATACAAATAGGCGAAAATTTTATGACAGAATTTCAATACATTCAATAGTACTAAAATTAATCAAAATATTTCATTTTTACAATGCGCTACTGACATAATTATTTAATATTTACACCAAAACTATCATACATATTCTTCAGACGGTTTGGGAGTTCCATTCTGAAGTCTTAGAGAGGAAGACATTCGGCCGTTGACGGAGTCTGGTAATTCTGCTATGTCTTTAAAAACTCCGATCATACTCTCAAAATTAGGTCCCCAGTTGAACAAATGATCCCAACCGAGAGTTGCTGATGCTGGAGATCCATTAGCTTGTCTATACAATGCTGCACTAACGTGCGGAGCCAAATCATCATCAGATGCGACTAGAGTACTCAACGATCCACGGAAAGAAGAATCGAAGCTTTCATAAGGAGGTGGTAAGACAGGTTTTTTAGGATTACTGGCACTACTGACATTTTGTCTACGAACATCTTCTAGCTTGTCTGCATTTATACTATTGTTATCATACTCTATTTCAGAACAAGTAAAGCTGTCGTTCCCGCTTTCGTCATCAGAACCTGTAGAACTTCTATTATCGTCGGGAGGTGAGTGGTGTCTGTGTGACATATGGTGTCCAACACCTCCTCCTCTTGGAGCTTCGCTTGAACTCGATACAGCATCAAGTGTAGAAACTAAGCTCGAGGTTCGTTGTCTCGCATTCATTCTTTCTATTTCTTCTGCTGTCAAACCTACTGCTCCGGATCCAACAGACACTACTTGCGGTACTTGAGGAGGTGCATTTGGTGTTTTTCTTCCCGCTGAAGAGCTCTGTCCACTCAGCTGGGACATCACGGGGCTATTAAGGCTTCGTTCACTATTACTATGTAAAGCGTCTTTACCGACACCTCCGGAGCTTGATGTTGTAGCCAGAAAAGCACTTTGTAACGGTTTCCCAGAAATATCATGCAACGTCAGTATACGCGGCTGCTGACTCAGCTCACTACTTGGAGAAAGACGCGCAAGTGGTGTCGTCTGGAGCTGTCTAGTTGGTTGTGGTGGAGGCTGTGTTGCTTGAGGTAGTACTCTCGACGGATAGCCACTAGGATGATGTGGCGAATGGCGATGTTGTGGTGTTTGATGCTTGTGATGATATCCTGCAATAGGCGGTGGTGTAGCTTTATATTTTCTTACTCCTGCAGCTTCCCGGAATCCTTTATAATGATATACAATGTCTATATCTGAGGGTGCTATAGAACTAGCATTTTCCAGATCATAATGTTCAGGAACTTCAGAATTTAAATCCATTCCACTAGGATGGTCATGAGTATGATGTGAAGTATTAGTAGATGGAGGAGGTAGTGAGTGATGATCTTCTCGCAACGCTGGACTTTTACCGATGACTTCTCTTTCTATTATATCAGGTCTTTGAGGTCTAGGTGGGTCTATATTCATTATTTCTCTGTCTTTATATTTTTTAGATAACAGTTCAGGACCTACAATATGACCAACATTGCGAGTTATATCAGCATTATCTGACATGTAACTGTTCAAATTAGTATCATTATTATGCAAACTTCTATTAATCAGACTATCGTTTGTTCCTGCTATTAAGTTTGGTGCATTTAGCATTGCTGGTCCTCCATTTTGCTTTGAAAGTGTTATGTTCGTTTTACTATTCGGTCCTCCACTTTTCTCTTTCTTTTGTTTACGTAAGCGATAATACAGAATAGAAGATAAACTTGCAGCAATCAAAAATATGAAGAACACCAACACAAGAACTAATCCTACGGTCAACGGCGAGGTGTTCTGTGCAATTCCTCCAGCAAATGCACTTTGGCAACCACTAAGAACTTTCCCTTTGAAAGCAGTATTTTTAAATATACTTCCGTTCCCAATAAATGGCTGAATTTCATTGTTAATTGTGAAATTTGCCAAGCAACCTTCAAATTTGTTCAGTGCAGTAACTGTCAGCCATTCAGTTTTAACACCACCTAGCGACACAATAGTGAGATATGGATCCAAGAAATCGTGAACTCCAGCTGCGTCCAGTTCTTCTCCTACATTTTCTCCATCTACTATAAGTCTGATACTTCTTCCAATTGATAACAATGTTACATTGTGCCAGTTTCCATCTGAAACATCATTCTGATCTGTTTGAGTCATGTTTACTATGGCATTTTGTTTTGATACATAGCTGACCTTTCCTTCTATTAATTCGATCAGTGTGTAATATTTGTCAGTAGCTGCGTAAAAAATTATACCATTTTTACGTTGTGTTCTAAATGAAAATGATAATACTTTGGGGTGATTTCCAATCTTGGCTGTCATCTTCAGAATAGATTTATCAGTTTTTTTTTCCCAAACAGTGTTACCGCCATAAAACGTATCAAGAAGCTGCATTCGTCTGTGCTTTTCAGATATGGTGTATATGACAAATCCGTTTTCAGCAACTGATATTGATTGCAAAGACATGCTACAATCTGGAGCAATATACTTTCCGCTGCATTTACATAGTTTTTCTTTCCATTTATCTTGACATTCTCCAATACCACAAACATCTTTCTTGTAGCAAGCTCCTTTCTCTGATCGGGCACAATTTGGTTCTACACCCCTCGCATGAAGAGGGTTTGACATATTCAACAATCTTCCATTAACGGTAATGCTGTGCATGCATCCAACAAAATCATCCGAATGAATTTGCCCTGGACGTTCCAAAACTGGGTCTGCTTTATGTAGTCCACCAATCAACAGCGGCTCGTTGTTGAAGTTTAAAGTACTGTAAAAAAGAAAAGAAGAGAATATTATTTTCGTTCATCTTGATACTTTTTTTCATATATTTTAATTAAATTTTTGAACATTGTCGCAGTCTTTAGTATGAAATAGTAAAGAAATAGTAGTGCTGTAATGCACTACGGCAATATGCAAAGTTAACCAATTGGTTCAATCTCCCGAAAATTACTAATTAGGAAAATATTATTAAAATATCCAGTAAAAGTAATGTATAAATGTATGAGTTTTATTGTTTAATTATGAGTTCAATTCTGTACAGATCCTATAATCTAGAAAACAAAAACTAGAGTAAAGTTTTAGCTCCGCACAACCAACAATTCACTAAATATTTCCCCTTTTTAAAACTTTTATAGGTTTACACCTGACTGCCATCTCGCCTGATGTTAAGCGACGATGCGGTCTACAATGGAGATCTTGTTTACCTAGAACAAACTCTCGAATTGAAGACACAAAAACTGCTGGGATTTGGGGTCCTCTTTCACAAGAATATATTTAAGATTATAATTTACCATGCTGTCCCAGTATAGGTGGTTTGATGACGCATGACCTCGATTTTTTTTATGAACATTTCGGTTTCCTCACGTAGTTTTCGGTCACCGTTTTTAAGTAAGCGGCATCACGCACATGACTTCGAAATAGTGATGAGCCTCGATCCTACGATTGAGGCTCTGAATCGGCAGTGGCCGTTCTCCCAATTAAAGCAGACGTAACTTTAGTAATTTTAGTAGTTCTAGAATAGTTGAAATATTGGAATAATTATAGACATTAAACAAAACTGAAATTAAAAAACTTACCCAGCTTGACCAGTGTCGTCGCTATAGCAAGAACCATCTCCTGGCTCACATTCGGTACAAGTGTCTCCGTGATCAGTGCAAGATGTAACGCTCAACGATATTACTCGGCCATTTCGTGTTGCAGTTAATTTGTACCAGCTGCCATCGGCAAGGTCTAAATTCCCAATAGAAACCGATGTGATAGAAGTACGTGCACCACCAAAGGAAAATAATGGCTTTCCATTCAGTAATTCAATGGCAATAAAGTCCGATCTTCCGCTAGTTTGTGCACCGTAATTATATAGCAGGAGAGCGTCAGATTTTGTAGTTGCAAAAATTATGGTGATATCATTTGTCGAAGCATCAAGAGCTGGAAATTGCATGTAAGACAGATCATCAAAACCGTACGTGGTGCTTTCACAGTGAGTTCCATATCTTCCATTGGTGCAGCTACATTTATAGCCGGGCTTTAAACTAATGCATATACCTCCATACATACACGGATTTGGCCTACATGAATCTACAAGAGCTTCACAGTGGTTACCGCGGTAACCAGGCCGGCACAGACAAAAGAAAGAATTCCTGTCTGCACTTTCTTTGCATGAACCTCCATTTTTGCAAGGGTTACTGCTGCATACATCGTCTCTTTCCATTTCACATGTTTTTCCTTCACGCCTTGAAGTACAAGAACAAGTAAAATCATGGCCTAGCTTATAACACTGCCCTCCAAATCGACAAGGATTAGGAGTACAAGGATCTTGTCGTTTCTCGCAGTTACTTCCGATGAATCCATCTGTGCAATGACATTTGTACTCATGTTTCACTATAGGTGAAGACAAGATCAAAGAAGAGCTTTCAGTTATTTTTGTGTCTTCTAGTACTCTTATACCATCAGTGCAAATACCTCTGTTTTGACATTTGTGCGAAGCGCATGGAAAATAAGATATAATAATTTGACTCTTTAGGTGTTTAGTTATTTCGACTTCTTTTGACTTCAAATATTTTTCGGTCATTTCTCTTTTCCAAATAGTACGGTCATCTTTGGTAGCAACCGTTAAGTCTAAATGACCTTCAATTTCGTTTATGCTGTACAAATATATGTTTTCTTTACTTTTCAAGCCTTCTTCTAACAGTTCAATTATACTCCTGTAATAATGATTGAGAAAATCTGAGGATGTCATATTCAAGATTCTTAATGTGATGGATTGTTCCACTGTCATATTATTAAATGAAAAGAACTCTACACTTATAGAAGATATTACATCGTTGTGTATTCCATCATTACCAGAAACTGAAAAAGAGTATCCTTGACCAGGTTTTACAGCATTAGTATACAAGTCACAGCCACTTTTGATATTTAGAGTGGCAAGTGTATTTTCTGAAGTTGATTCTTTGATAATTGAACATTTATAATCACCAACAATGTCTGGATCATTTGGTTTGACATCAGCAATTTTTCCGTGAGGAATTTTACTGTTGAACGCATATACAAGAACGTGTGCTGATCTAGGAGTAGGTGGATTGTCATTCCGATCTAAAACTTTTATTTGTATTGTAAAATTAGATTTCATAACAGGAGTACCACTGTCGGCTATTTCAATGACAATTTCTAAAAATGGTGTGAGTTCTCTGTCTATTTTTCTAGTTGTTTGTAGAACGCCAGTGTGTCTATGAACTTTGACATAGTTTTGATGTTTGCCTCCTATTACAGCATAAGAAAATGGTGCACCATTAGGTGGAAGATCAGGATCTGTGGCTGACAATGTCGCAATACTTGTATTAGGTGGTTCGTTCTCATATATAGAACCTTCAAAATGTTTTTGGTCAAAAACTGGACCATTATCATTAACGTCAGAAACAGTTATTTTGACAGTAGCTGTACCAGTTTGAGGAGGTACACCGGTATCTATAGCACCCACTATTAGAGTATATAAAGATAATGTTTCTCTGTCTAGATGACGAGATACTTCAATTTTTCCATTTTGTGGATCAATTTTGAAGTGTTGATCCATATTTCCGCCGATAATAGAAAAGCTGAACTGATTATTTTGAGGCCGAACGTCTTTGTCAACTGCTTGTACCCGGATCACTTCATGGCCAATGTTAGCACCTTCTGAAACACTTGCCTCATAATCGCGTCGTAAAAACTCGGGAGGATCGTTGCCATCTTGTATAGAAATTATAACCTGTGCTTCATCGGTATCATTTCCTCGAATGCCTCCTGAATTTTTGGCCAGCACCGTTAATACAACTCTATTTTGAGTTTCTCTGTCCAAATATCGGGCAACTCTTATAACGCCAGTTTGAGAATTAATACTAAAGCCTTTGTCATTGCTAGATCCAACAAATAAATAGTAAATAATCCCATCTTCGCCATTATCTTGATCTGTGGCTTGTATTACACCAACGTTTGTTCCAACATCTGCTGATTCTGATACATCGAAGTGAAATACTGGCTGCCTGAACTTTGGATAGTATTCATTGACACCTGTTATATGCACAATTACTTCAGTAGTGTTTTTCATATTTGAATTAGGATTTTCTGCACGAATTTCCAATTTATAAACAGAATTTTCTTCGTAATCAAATGTTTCTTTTGAATATATAGCCCCTGTATTCTCATTTATGTAAAACAATGAATTCATTTTATTATTAATATAATATTTAATAACAGCGTTTTTAGGCGAGTCGATGTCAGTGGCTTTGACTTTATAAATAAAGTTATTTACCGGTGAATTCTCTGCTAAATAAGCAACATACTGAGTTTGGTTAAATTGTGGAGCATTATCATTTATATCAGTCAAAATGATGGTCAAGGTAGCAGTGGTTTCTTTTGACTTAAAACCGAGATCTTCCGCAGTTATGTTTAGACGATATTCTTGTATAGTATCGTAGTCAAGAGGACGTAAGATACTTATTGATCCAGAAATTGAGTTAATTTGAAATTCTTTGCCGGAATTTCCCGAAGAAATGGAATATCGAACTATACCATTGGGGCCATTATCATCATCACTTGCTTTGACAGTAAGAATAGATGATCCAACTGGCACGTTTTCAGGAACAATTACTTGATAACTGAGGGCTGTGAATTTAGGACTATACATATTTTCTCCAGTAACAACAAATATTAGTTTTGTTACATCTGACTGTGGCGGAACTCCTCTATCAATTGCTTTCACTTTTAGCTCATAATATTGTCCAAGGTAGTGAAATTGTTTATTAACAACAATCCATCCACTAATCCTATCTACAGATAAATATGAACTTCCATTGCCACCACTAACATAATATTCGATTTGAGCGTTTATGCCGCAGTCCATCGTATCTTCTGCTTGTAGTTTAACAATCTTTTCTCCTAGAGTTGCATCTATAGGTACAGGTACAAAATTTTCATGTTCTTTGAATTTCGGTGCGTTATTATTAGCATCTACAACATTGATTGTTACCAGACATTCAGAAGACATAGGTGGCTTTCCATTATCTGTAGCTACAACAATAACTGAATAAGTGTTTTCAGGTGAGGCGTTAACTGAAGTTCGTTTGTATTTCATAACATATTTGCTTGAAATTTCTCCTGTGGCTGGATCAATTGAAAACAAGTCTGAGGGTTGTTGTAATGAGTATGAAATTATAGAATTTGGACCTTGTTTGTCTCTATCGTTTGCAATAACTTGTCCAACGAAACTGTTTTTCTTCTGCAGTTCAGGAAAATTAAAACTATAATATGAGTATTCAAATTCTGGAGCATTATCATTTTGATCTTGAATTGTAATAGTTAAAGGAGTTTCAGATCGCCAAGCTCCGTCAATCGCTGCGACTTTGAGAATATATTCATCCTGCATTTCTCGATCCAGAGGTTTCGCAACTGTTACGTTGCCACTTATAGAGTCAATGAGAAATTTTTCACCAGGATTTTCAACAAAACTATAAGTGGCATTAGCGTTTGGACCAGAATCTAAGTCTGAACTAGTCACTCGAATCACAAAAGATCCAATTTCCGCATTTTCGGTGACGTTAACACTAAATAATCGTGTAAATCTTGGCGGATTGTCATTTTTGTCTAAAACTGTAACAAGAACAGTTGATGTTCCCACTAATGGAGGAACTCCATGATCAACTGCTTCTACGAGAATTTCATAAAACGGAATTGATTCTCTGTCTAATGCAATATTTGTATAAATTTCTCCACTTTCAGGCTCGATTCTAAAAGTTTCTTCATAATCATTTATGAGTTTGTAAGATATTCTGCCATTTTCATCTGAATCAGCATCGTGAGCATTAATTTTAATAACTAATAGTGAGGGTGACTCTTCTTCTAGCACTGTGGCGTTGTATAAGACGCTATCCATAATTGGAGCATTATCGTTAGCATCAGTGACTTTGATTTCAATTTCTATAAACGACTTTAAAGGCGGGTTATCTGAATCTTTGACTTCAAACCAAACTTCATACATAGGCATAGTTTCATAGTCAAGTCCTTTACCTGTAATGAAAACTTCTCCACTCATTGGTTCTACTTTAAGAGCATCGCCTACATTTCCACCTGCTATTCCAAATTGCAATAAACTAGTTGGGCCTTTTTTTGGAGATGTAGCCGATAATCTAGTAACCAAGACACCTTCTGGTGTATCTTCAGGAAATGTGAACGTCAATTTATTTGTTACCGTGAATTTTGGGAAGTTTTTTACTGATTTAGGTATTAAAATTAATTCTGCTGTACTTTGTCTAGGAATATTTCCATTATCGGTTGCCACAACAATTAAACTAAATGTTTCGTCTTTATATTTCATCAAATTTTCTTTAGCTTTTATTACACCAGTTTCTTTATTAATGGAAAATAAATCTTCATGTTCACCGCTTAAATTGTACACAATTTTTTTGTTTTCTCCGATATCATTATCGTTTGCCTTGACTCCAAATACAAAATCACCTTTAACTGTGCGGTCAGATATATGTGCTTCATATACTGGGTTAGCAAATGTAGGTGTGTTATCGTTTTCGTCTTCGATGATTATCGTTAGATTAGTTGTGGCTGTTCTGGGATCAGTTGTTGACGAATCTTGGGCCATAATGATTAAATAATAAATATCCCATTCTTCTCGGTCTAACGTTGTATTAGTGGAAACAACACCAGTCGATGAATCAATTTGGAATCTCTCTGATTTATCCCCAAGAAGACTGTATCTTATTTTAGCGTTATTCCCAATATCACCATCTGTTGCTTTAGGGTTTAATAGAACAGTGCCAGCCGGTAAATTTTCCTTAGCAGTAGTTATGTAACTTTGCCTATCAAATTCGGGACTATTGTCATTTACATCTTGAACTATGATTTTCACGGTTCCTGAACCAGTTAGGGGTGGCGATCCTGAAAAATAATCCTTCATTAATGTTTGAAAAAAAGATATGGGTAAGCGCAAACTTTCATACGCCGTGCATAGTAAGTGATTAACTTAATAAGTTACATACATTAGAACAGAATAGCTAGTTACTAAATACTTAGATAAGAAGAAACTTACCGGTGTCCATTGCAACAAGCGCAAGTGAATATTCATCTTGCGCCTCACGATCTAATGTTCTCAATAAGGAAATTTGCCCAGAAGAGGCATTAATTTTAAACAGATCGGCATCACCTTCCTTTATAAAATAACGCACTTGATTGTTGAAAGGTGGTGAATCAGCGTCGTAAGCATGAACTGTTATTATATAGCCGCCATTAGGGGGAATAATATTTTCCATCACATACGCTAAGTATGGTGAGTCTAGAAACGTGGGTGGGTTGTCATTTATATCCTGAATGGAGATTGATAGTTCTGCTGTATCAAATCTCACATCATCTTTAGCACAATCTTCGGCTCGTATAGTCAATAAATAACGAGATTTTCTTTCAAAATTCAGGTTTTTTGCCACTCTGACTATACCGGTATCTTCACTTATACTGAAATCTCTATTTTCGTCTCCTGATGCAATTGAATATCTAACTCGTCCATTCGTGCCTTCATCTATATCGGTTGCTGAAACCTGAAATCAAAAACGAATAATTTTTTTATTGTACCTTGCCTCAAGTGTAGATTTGAAGATTTTACAACTTAGGTATAATTACTATTTTTTAATGTATTAATACGATAGTGAAACTACGTTTATCGTGATTTATTTTAACGGCATATATGTTTAAAACATGTTACTTCTGCTTCCGTTACTTGTTTTTGTGACGACAAATACATAACAACCACGGATAATAACACACGAGTATTACTTACTTCTAGTACACTCGCTCCAATGCTGGCGTTTTCAGGTACAGAAGCGCTATATTGCTTCGGGTCAAATACAGGACTATTATCGTTTTCATCTAGAATATTTATTTTAATTTTTGTTTTCGTAACATTTGGTGGATCTCCTCTGTCCTTTGCTGTGACTATAATAGTGTAGCTTGATTTTAATTCTCTATCTAATTTACCGGTTGCTCTTAGTATCCCATCAACATTTCCTAAAGAAAAATATCCATTTATTTCAGGATCTGGTGCCATGAAATATTCTACATATCCGTTTCTTCCTTCATCCTTATCGATTGCTTTTATTGTCATTACAACAGTGTTGAGAGGGATATTTTCAGATATAGTAGTTACATTCGGAGTCACAAATTCTGGAGCCATATCGTTGACGTCTTTCAGTTGTATTGTAACCTGAAAATTAAAACAACACACCATGTTAAAGTAATGACGAGCAATGCCATCAACCCGACAGATCATCGGAACTAAAACTATTTAGGGATATTTATTTTATAGTTGTTTAAACATAAGTACACAGGTTACTTTTAACTTAGTTTGCTATTTATTTACTTGATTTTTGGTATTTTTCTTTACTTATTTTGATATAACTATTAGAACAGTATAGTTTTTACTAAGCTATTTTGTTGTTTCTATTGCAAAACAGTTTTGCTTAAATATCAATGGCAACAACGATACCTACAGAAACATTTAAAACCTTATATCTTTGTAATACTGTCTCTTTCATTACGGACATATTGTAGATCCCACATCCCACAATGGATAAATCCAACAATGGGTCGTAATGAACACTTCCTTTGAGTATTATAGTCTATTAAAAAGGTTAAACTTAACTTCAACGGAGATTTTAATGCTCCTGCGACGTATACTTACACCAACATGTTTTGCTAGAATATCATTGCAGTTTATAACAAAATGTTCAAGATTAGGTACCTACTTTTTTAAGGTTTCTATGACTATTTCTTTGTTAGCCCTTCCTTTCACAGAATAATAAAACTAGAAAGCAACTTGTGTAACTATCTACTAGTTAGTAAGAGCTTCCTAAATATGACACTGCACTGTAAAAATAAATATTGACTGTATCCCGAAGGACAATAATAACATTGGACTTCGACTTGTTCAAATACATTTTATTTAGAAGCGACGTTGGTCGTGACCATAAAATGTATTTAATTATTTTATGCTGTTATTAATACGTGTTGCGTGTTATTTTAGGATATATGTCAAGGATGCAAACTTAATGTAAGTACTCTGTTATTTAATTTAGCCATTGAATAAAATTTTCCAAAATTCGTTTGAATACCTTTTTCATTTATTTGAAAAAATGATTTGAATTAACTTGGAAAAAAATTGGCAATTAATCGCAGTTTCCGAAACATTTATCAAAGACGGACGCGACAAGTAAAAACCGAACAATACAACTAACTCATGACCGAAACTGGGTCATACGTCTTATTACATCTAATCCTGAATTAGCTTCAGTTGTTATTATGCTCGCCAGTTCTGAACGCGTTGCTTCGCTTGAACTTGAACTTAGCTTGACACACAACCGTGTTTCTAAATGTTTATTTTCTAACGTTTACAGCATTTAATTTTACTAACTTCACGATTAGCAACATCACCTAGGTACTCGTGTATCTATATTTTTGCGAGGCTTCATAAAATTAATGAGCTTTCTAAATAGTAAACGGATATTTTACAAAATGAAAGTTTACCTGAACTGTTGAGGATAGCTGTGGTTCTGGAGGTTTAGCCATGTCTTTAGCTGTGACAACTAAATTGTAAATCGGGAGAGTTTCTCTGTCCAGGAGTTTTCCTGTGTAGATGGTTCCATTTTCAGTTATCTTAAAGTCTTGGTTGTCGTCGCCCGACGTAATCGAGTACGAAATCTTCCCATTTAAACCTGAAAGAGTTTTATAAAGAGAATATTTACTTTTGTTTTAGACTGGTTCAATATAGCTCCCATTGCTGGGACTTGGGGCCTTCTCCGCTTCTCCCACAAGGAGTAAGTCATAGCCATAATCTATGACAATGGTCAATGACAGGTTAGCGGATGATACACGTCTTCGAAAACTATTTTCCTTCACCATAAAAGCTAGCGGTGATGACACATCCATCCATTCATCTATATTAAAAAAAATACTCAGAAGTACCAGTGAGATTCGACCCTACAACCTCGCAATGGTGAAATCAAACGTCCGAGCCACTAGGCCACTACGAGGTTTTCCCCTAAATGGCTCAGAAAACTACCAAACAAGGACAAATTTGAAAAATCAAGTAACTCTCATACAAAATTACGGGAAAAACTCATGTCGTTTAAAAATACACAAACGCGTACATGGTGTTAATACTTACGAGTATAAACCCTTAGTGGAGATGGTTCAATTTTTACAAGAGATTAAAGAAGAAAACTGACTAAAAAAGACTACATTTCAAAAAAAGCAGATGTAGACAAACAAACACATAAACACAGTAACAGACACGCCAAACACATGCTACCTCTTATTTACTATGGGGGTTAACAAAAAAAACTGTTCTGTATATGTTACTTACTGATATTAATTCCAAAGGAGGCATGTTAAATAAAATGATAATTATTTTTACAGCATCGTTTAGCTTTAAATGTAACCAGCGCTTCCCATACCAAAGTCGGCTAATTTCAGGAAATATCATTTGTGACAAACATTCATAGTGTTGATTGACATCAACAACAGAAGTGGCATATATTATTATCTATATCGGGCCATTAGCCTCTTTCTCCAAGTTTTCATGCGTTAGTTCTATCTAACGCTTTGCCACTGATTTTTAATTTGCCTTCCTCTGATCGACTTACTTTCCTCAAAATTTTAACAACTTTTTGGATCCCGTATAAATGTTGAAGAAATGTTTAGGATACGTTGGTTACTTGTGGTAGGAAAGTAAAAGTTTTTTTAATATTTTACCACCTACAAAACATTACTCAACACTCGTACATGTACCTACATTAAATAGAATGCTGAAACGAGCAAGACGCCTTTTTTGAGATAGAATGCTAAGATGGCCTGACGGTAAGTAATGCGCCTGTGCGGATCAACCTAGGTAAATTTTGCATTATATTGTTTGGGACTGTTCTCTACTTCAGAGGTTAATACTGAAAACATCACACAGGACTTAATCGCAGTCTAATTTTAATTACATTTATTTCGATCCCAACACTTTCAGTATGAGTTTAAATCCCAATAGTTCGAAAGTTCTACATGGGGACAATAATAAGAAGCACTGTGACGTTTATGTTTAGTTTTAACCATTAATTAGGTGGTTAAAACCCATGACTAACATACATACTGGTTCTTTCCCAGGTGAACTACAATTAAACGACATATAACAAGCATTTGCTGAGTGCCTGCATGAGTCAAAAAACTAACAAACTTTTGACTAAAGTCAAATCGGTAAAGAAATTTACAACGTTTGACGTCAAAAGACACAAATCGGAGGTTAAGTCTGATTTTGTCTGTGTTTTGTTAGATCTATTGGAATCTTAACAACAGAAAACCATCATAATCATTTTCAATATTATGGATGATAAATAATTATAAATATTAAGATTATAATAGTACAATTGAGCTAAAATAGAAAAGACACAACCACATATATTTTTTTTCTAATATCGATCAGATCTGTTGTATTAGATATAAGATAAGTTGATAAGACAAGATACGAATACTAACTCGTTTTTCGTAGAAACCTCAACAAATTAAAATAATTGCTTTTCAATTAAAAGTACCTGAGTCCAAGTCAGTAGCGCTGATAGTCACAACAGAAGATCCAACGGGAACGTCTTCTAGAATCTCATTGGAGAAGCTCATGGGATCAAAGATGGGAGCATTGTCGTTGAGGTCGATAACGTTGACGTAGACGGTGACAGTCCCAGAGAGAGACGGATGCCCGTTGTCCTGCGCCTGCGCCACTAAAATGTAGTGCTGTGTCTGAAAATAAGTAGATAAACGTGACGGTTATTTCAAGAAGTTTAGTATCATATAAATAACAAATTCTTAATTAACATGATAGTGTTAAAACTAACTTTAGTATTATAAGCCACCGCACCATGGCACAGGCTTGAAAATATTAAGGGTTACCGAAAACAATAAAGAGTATTATAAACTGAATGTTGACACAGTTAAGATTAAATGGCAGTTAAGACTAAAGTGATTATACGAAAACGTTGTAGTAAAAGAATAGGTGTTATGGACTACATTAAAAGTTTATAACAACAATGGACACTCTAAGTAAGCATTTAACAATTCTGAAATATTATATTGGTGGCGAATAGTAAATACATAATTTGACGAGAAATTCGAAGGGAATTGAAGTTCTGAGAATATAAACGTACCAATAATTTTATTATCAGAAATACTCATTAGAGTTAACGATGGCGTCTGAAAACACTCATTACACAACAAAAACCTTTTGAACAAAAACAAATGAAGCTGGCATTCAGATTTTCCATATAATAGGACACCGAAACTTGCCAACTATGACAAGCTCCCTCATTCGTGGATCGTAAACCGAGATGCCGGTTTAAAAAAGAGCCAGTGGACGCGGAATTCGGGCCGGGGCTGTTTTGCGGACGGCTGCTTTGTCAGACATTGTTCAAGCCTTAATTTCGATGGCGGATCGAGCGGGCAAATGCCGAATATGACGCGCGCCGCTAAAAAACTGTACCGGGATGAAATTAGCAGCTCTCTAGCGGGGTACGTGGGATTGGCGGGCGGTCGTGCGGCCCAGAGGACGAATGTACTCCGCGAATTGTTTTTACTAATTAGCAGGGCCGGCCGACTTGATGAGTCGCAGGCTCGTTGTATGGCTGCGGTCTGCAGCATTGTATCGAGAAAGGCAGACTGACGCTTTTAAAAACAATGAAGCGAGTTTCTTTGGCCGACAAAAACGTAACTTTTAATTTGCTAACAATAAGATTGATGAGGTGTTCCTTTAATAGTTATTTTGTAACTAAATAAAAGTCGCGTGGATTTCTTGTATTAAGTCAAAAGAGACGTGTTATATTCCTATCAACATTATTTACTGAGGAGCCAAACCTAAAATTAAAAAAAAAACAGCTTTAATTTATTTTTCAGTCGTGTTCAAAGTCAATTTATGCAAAAAACATAGATTAACATAAACATCGTGCTAAATGTGCACTAGAGGATACCTTATTTCACAAGGAGAGAGTGAAAGACGCTAGCTAAGTACAGGCAGGCAGATCACACATGTTTGATGTTTTATTTTACATGTCGGTTTCCTCACGATCTTTTCCTTCATCATTAAAAGCAGTGCTAATTTCAAACTTGCACAGGGAAAAATATTCAGTGGCGTCGAACCTATGCCCTCAAGATCGTGGAGCGGACGTTCTCGCCACTAGGTGACTTTTTATTGAATTTATGTTTAATTATGAGTCCCGATTTTATGATTTACGCCATAATGTTTCAAATTCCAAGTGATTAGTGAAATACGACCTTTCCAGTTTAGTACATGAGCTCTGCGTAACCCTGTGCACCAGGTATTCGAAGGCAAACATACATGAATCATTTATTCTGTTTCGAACCGTCATCAAGGATTGTTGAATGGTGAAACCCAATTATTTTAATCTATCGAATATTTGTCACGATTTCGGGTTTGAAAGGCGCATTTACGTAGATAAAATATGTAGGGAGGGATAGCACTCTCCTAGGCAACTAGGTAATGAAGAGTATCTCTCTACTTAGTCTGTGGTAATGGTATCATGTTTGACGCTGCAAAGACACAAACGAGGAGGTTTGACTTGACTTTCGTAATAACAATATTCTAGGCTGTAGAATGCGTTGCCTTAGTGGGTTTTCCCTAAGTTTACAGTCTGAGTGTCTTAAAATCCAGAGTGAATCGGTTTCTTCTATGTAAGCACGCTCGATCGTAGACCGCATTGTAGCTTAATATCCAGTGAAACCCTATTTTTTTTAATCCATAATTTAATGTTAGCATATAGGTATGTACCTATAAGTAAGTTGTAGGCACTTACAAATAAAACCTACTCTTTATAAAGTACAGAACTGCATTACATACGTACAACAGCAATAAAAATAGAGCAAATCAATAAAAGGTAGTCATTTTGTAAAAACTCCTCTTAAGCTTACCTTAAGGGCATCATTGTCCTTCCATACAGGCGTTCTGGCGGCATCGAGTGGCTTCATATTTCTTACAATAAGAAGCGATTTATAATAACTTGACTCTTAATACATTTAACGTTCATTTTCTCTCATTTTTATTCCTCAGTTTAATATGGTTACAAGAACTTTATGTGATACATTGCCTAGGAATTATTGGTGCAGTATTAAAACTTAAAAAAAAACCTGGTGGTTGAATTGATTATGTAAGTCGGTTAAAAAGTAAACTTTAATATCATTGGATGACATGAAAAATAAACTACAATTCGTTTCTCCCAAAAATAACGATAGCATCTGAATCCCAAAGAAACTGTAGAATCTCTATCTAATCTGTGGAAACTTACTAGGTAGGTACCTATATAAATGTACATTTCAAAATAAAATAAAAAAAGTGGCCAAGTGCGAGTTGGACTCGCCCATGAAGGGTTCCGTTGCAGCAAGTAACATTATATACCTAGTACACATAGTTCTTGTAGTTCGTTGTAACTTTGATCGAAATTTCAATAATAGTGTATTTATGACGTGCTAAAAAAAACTACTCATCAGATCGAGTTCAAACTAATTTTCGTTGGTAGTTTACATGGTAATGTACATCATATATTTTTTTTAGATTTTTCATTCTCTTACTTTAGAAGTTAGAGGGGGGGGGACACACATTTTACCACTTTGGAAGTGTCTCTCGCGCAGATTATTCAGTGTAGACAAAAATTATATTAGAAAACTCAATATCATTTTTGAAGACCTATCGATAGACACCACACACGTGTAGGTATGAGGAAAAAAAAATTTTTGAGTTTCAGTTCTCAGTATGGGGGGCAACCCTAATTTTTCTTTTTTTTTAATTTTTCTGTTCAAATCTTAATGCGGTTCACAGAATACATCTACTTACCAAGTTTCAAAAGTGTAGTTCTCATAGTTTCGGCAAAAAGTGGCTGTGACATACGGACGGACAGACAGACAGACAGACAGACAGACAGACAGACAGACAGACAGACAGACATGACGAAACTATAAGGGTTCCGTTTTTACGTTTTACGGAACCCTAAAAATGAGTTAAAATGGTTTCATATGCTTTTTTTTTTGGTGTTAAATAGTGTAAAATCTGATAATTATATTGCGGTTATCTATAATATACACAAAAATAAAGTGGCCAAGTGCGAGTTGGACTCGCCCATGAAGGGTTCCGTTGCAGCATGTAACATAATATACATAGTACACATAGTTCTTGTAGTTCGTTGTAACTTTGATCGAAGTTTCAATAATAGTGTATTTATGACGTACTAAAAAAAACTACTCATCAGATTGAGTTCAAACTAATTTTCGTTGGTAGTTTACATGGTAATGTACATCATATATTTTTTTTAGATTTTTCATTCTCTTACTTTAGAAGTTAGAGGGGGGGGGACACACATTTTAACACTTTGGAAGTGTCTCTCGCGCAAATTATTCAGTGTAGACGAAAATTATTTTAGAAACCTCAACATCATTTTTGAAGACCTATCGATAGACACCTCACACGTGTAGGTTTGATGAAAAAAATTTTTCTGACTTTCAGTTCTCAGTATGGGGGGCAACCCTAATTTATCTTTTTTTTTAATTTTATTGTTCAAATCTTAATGCGGTTCACAGAATACATCTACTTACCAAGTTTCAACAGTGTAGTTCTCATAGTTTCGTTAAAAAGTGGCTGTGACATACGGACGGACAGACAGACAGACAGACAGACAGACAGACATGACGAATCTATAAGGGTTCCGTTTTACGTTTTACGGAACCCTAATAGTGTTATCAGCGATATTGGGCACGTTTCTTGCTTGTCCCGCCACTGTAAGTAGGTAAAAATAACCCTATTTGTAACCGACTTTCAAAAAGGAGGGGGTTATCAATTCAACCACCACTTTTTTATGATACCCGATTTCTCGAGAACGCCCGAACCGATTTCAATGTTTCTGTTTTTTTCGGATCGGTATGGGGATTTCTTTATTGGTCCCATATAAATTTTATCGAAATCGTCCGTGTGGTTTATGAATGAACAAATAACTATAATTTGCCTACAATTTTGTCTGGATGACATGGTTGTAGATTTCACAACAGTTATGAAATTCGATCGAAAAAGGGTTAAAATAAACTAATTTTATACCAAAAATTAATACGACTTCAAAACCACAAATATGCACTCAATAGCGATAAATAAGTTAATTTAATTATCAGAAGCGCTACTCATCTATTACAAGTTGGTGTCAGCCAAGTCTAACAGGTAGTAGATGGGTCTGTATGTGATAGCATACAGTTTTTGTACTAATTTAAGAAGGCATAACGTTTTTAAAAATAATGCTAATTTACCATAACAACTAAACGCATAACTGTTTTCTCATAATGTTTAGTAGCATAACCATATACCTACAGCATAACGATAACTTACCATAATGTTTAAACACACAACCATATATAGTATAAAGAAAACTTAGCATATGTTTAAAGGCACACATTGAGAAAAGCAGACGGTACACCTAAGAAATATGCACTATTTAACTCCGGGTAGGCTCGCGCCAGAAGCTTTTCGCTCAGCCCTGAAACCTCTCTTGAGCTTCTGGCTCCTGCATTTTTTGTATACACTTTAGGGGTAGTAGCGACAAGACTAGGTGGAATCGGGGTGCTCCGAGTCGGATCTGGGTCCTATGTAACCTGGGCCCATATTAAGTAGCACAAAAAATAAGTAAAAAATGCTTAAGGACTATTATTATGTGTCTCATCAATATGCCTAAAGAACTATGCGTCTCATCAATAGTCGAATCGCATGTAGTACAATAGATTGTTATGCTTAAAATACATCATGTCATAAAACTATTATGCAAAAGTTACATTATGTCACTATATTATTACGCTACATTCATTATGACAAAGTAAATTAGGAAAAAAAAATGCGTTTTACATGGCACCCGTAGTAGATAGATACTACTTCCCTTTGTCTACTTACTACGTACATAGTATCTATCTACTAGCTTTATGGCTCGACTGGCACCGACTTTAAATAGATGAGTGAGTAGCACTTGTAATAATTAAATTAACTTATTTTTCGCTTTTGAGTGCCTATTTGTGGTTTTGAAGTCGGTTTAATGTTGTGTATAATAATAGTTAATTTTATTTGTTTACAAACTCAAGTACAAAATAATTTAACCCTTTTACAACTTCCTTTATCTTTATACTCGTGAGAATTCGGAAACACACATAACCGCTAAAATATTAACTTTTTTGTGTACCTACCTAATCAGTTACAATTGTTTTTTTACTCATACCTAAGAGCCGTTTTTATTTCCTGTCTATATAATTGCATATTTTACGTTTCAATTTGATAATAACAATAATTTGCATTGACTATTTTCATTTCGTGTTTGCCACCATCACCATATATCATTAAATTGTTCTTCAATTATATAATTAGGTATAGATATTTAGTATAGGATTGTAGAGCTCGTTAGGTCATTGCCCTATCTCAAGATCTAAGTTAAGATAATAATTATTTCAACCGCAACATCGCCCGGAGCGGTTAGGGGCGGTCTCTGTGTGAGTAGTACGAGTTCTCGGACAGAAAGCGACGTCGAACATGCAAAAATGCTTAAAGGTATGCTCTGATTCTAGAATGAGAGATGATTGGATCTGAATGACTCGTTCTCATATTATTAAGCTTGAAGTGAGTTACGACCCAATAAAGCGTGGGTAAGCAATATATTGTCTTTTTATAGATATGAGTTTATCTACGAAAAGGCATGACCGCAAACCTTTTTTTCATAAAAGTCCCACTGCTGGGAATCGAGGCCTTCTCTCTTAGGGAGAGAGTTAACATCATAATCCACCACGATGGTCCAGTGCAGATAACGCATGACCTTCAAGGATTTTAGGATTATTCCAGGTTGTCCAACGTTGTCCTTCACGTTAAAGTAGTTAGGACAAATTTATACATCTCCACTTGGAAAATATTCAGAGATGCAGGTGGGACTAGAACCTACGACTAGCCACTAGACCAGAGCTTTAAGCTTTATGTAACTTTTAACTCTAATTTAAATTATTATTGCTGATGTGAACAACAATGAGAGAAAGTTATTTCCGTCTTCAATACCAGGTATTTACTGAAGTTAATTTCAATTAACAATATTATCGAGTTTCCTGGTGGAAATAAATTACATTGTAATCGCAAATGACACGCCAACATCTATCTACTTAATGTGTAAATTAAGACATTTCGCGACAAACATAACAGGAATCTTTATCACTCTTATCTCTAAGTACGCTGTACAATATCCTCTATATTTACCCAGGCATTGAACATACATTGTTGAAAACATTATGTACATTAGCGTGGCAGCATAAGCTGTAAATTATGACGATAATAAAGATGGACACACTGAGATATACTTATCTATAGTACTTGATCCTATCGTCTGGCTAAAGTAGTTTTGGCTATCCAACAACTTGCCTTTTCAGTTTATCTTCGAACGTTCGATCTCAGAGTTACTGCGAGTTTAATATTTTATAACTATTCGTATTTTAGTATTTTGTATAGAACCTACTAGCTTTCGAAATAATTGTTGTAGGCATTGAGTTAGGTTTAAAGTTCCAATTGATTACTGAAGGAGGGAAGAGAGACTGATTTTATTCTAAATTGTTACCTACAAGATCTCGTTCATACCTTTGGTGAAACAATGCCATAATTTATTGTTTTGTCATTTTTCAGTAACAATTTTTTAGCTTGTTGTATAATAAAATGGTGTTATTTTTCATAATTCAAACGTTCTTCGTTTTTTTTTGTGTGTGAAATATGCCTTACTCTTTTATTAGTTAATATGCCCCATAAATGTAGGCTAATGTTAAGATTTTATTTCCATTATGCTCTTGTCTCACCTAAAGTACGACATATTTAAAAAGCTTAATGCGGCGTTTTCTAACGAAATCAAAATGTATTGAAAAAAAACTGATATCATCTAAACATATTACATCCAAATCTAAAGGTATGCCCATGTTAATTGGGTTTATTAACTTAAATTATGACAAATTAAATTCCTAAAACTGACAAGTTTGTTTTGGTGGCGCTAGCATGTTTTTGATTCTCTTTTTACTTTTACGCATTATACTCGTATATAAACACGCCAAAGTCAATAATTAAGCAATTTGCAGTACTCGAAAAATTTACGTATGCTTACTTAAAACGAAATAAGCAAATATTGGAACAGAGAAAGTAGTACTACTCGAAAAACCAAACAGTGCCATAATGAAACAATTTTTTTTCTGAACACTTCTATGCCCAAAAATATTTAATTGAATGCTACTAGCAACTATGGGGAAAATTATAATAATAGTTGTTAAATTAAGCTGCAGACACCTCCAATTTAAAATGAAAGTTTTTAGTAACATTTCGTAGAAGTACTAATTTATGGGAATAAAAATCAACTAAATACTTAATCACATCACATACACTTTTTACTACTTTTAAAGGACAAGGGCAATACTCCAGCACCTCGTCAGCCTGCAGATCGTTATACCAACATTAAGCGGTAGTCACTTAATCTATTTCAAGTTTTCTTTAATTGCACATTTTGTCTGTTTTTACGATGTGCTGTCGTGCGATTTTACGACGCCATTTTTTAGTCGTTTTAGCGATCTCTTTTAGCGATATTATGCAGTTTGCCGGCTGGAAGACTCTACTCAAGCTGTTTACTTGTGTAATTAGAATAGCACTTATTAACATTACTATTTTCTCGGACATCGCTTTTACAGAATAAAAAAAAATATTATACATAAAAACTAATTTATTGCTTATGCCTAGTAATTTATGATTCTGAACTTTCTAATGAAAGCAGTTTATCAGGACTTCCTTTTTGTGATATTGAATGCATATTTTTTCAAAAACATTGCCGTGAAACAAAAGGCCTGTTTGCATTTTGATAAGTGCAGGTGTGTGGTGCGAGTACTATTCAATTCTGTATAGTAGCTGAGTTAAGTTCCTTGAGTTGCCAGCCGTCGCGTCATTTATACAATTAATGCGAATTTCTACTGAAAGCTTGTATTCACTTCAAAATGCACCATGTTCTGTATCTTACAATAAAGCCTGTGTTTATACTATGATTAGGGCAAGTGCAAGTGATTAGTGCAGGTGTTAAGTGATTAGTAGGAAACACGTGTGGATACTGGACACCGATCGATAAGTACGAGTGTGCAGTAACTTACGTAGTGAAGTGGTTAGAAGCTCAGAAGCGTGTTCTATTTTTTAGCGAGTAGCCTTCTCCCGCGCGCTTTTCCTTCCCCCTCACTCGGAGTTTACCTGCCACTAAACACGTCTGGACATCATTGTTTAGCGTGTAGCGTCAGACAGCGTTTTCATATACACATATTTCTCCGTATTTCTACATATTTTTCATGTGCAATATAGATTGAAATTGGATACAGATATATTTATACAGGGTTATAAATCAGCCAGCATCCTTTTAAGAGGATGTACCTTAGTAAATTAAATAAGTCAACTTTTGTTCTACGGTTTAAAAAAAATCATATATTTTTTTATTACTACGCAAGTTACTACACACTCGCACTAATCAATTGGTGTCCACACTGGACACCGATTGATTAGTGTTTGCTTGTACGATGTGGTTTGATTGCAGTTTGCTACTAATCACTTAACACCTCCACTAATCACTTGCACTAATCAAAGTATAAACAGGCCTTAACGTTTCGTTCATACATTTCAAGTTGCTCATTTGCGGTACACATTTCCAAGAACCAAGTTACCACCAATCTATCACACTACAAAACAAAAAGAAGCAAAAATCAAAGTTAGTTTAATTCATACCTCTTCATAGTCCAGTCTTGTAGTCAAAGTGAAGACGCCAGTCTGCGGGTTCAGCGAGAAGACGTCGTTTGCCCAGTCCGAGATGACGGTGTACGTCAGCTGGGCGTTGGCGCCGGAGTCCAGGTCGACAGCAGCCACGGTGCCCACCACGGCCCCACGGCCGGCGTTCTCGGGGATGTCGAACGAATATGCGCTCTCCTTGAACACTGGCGGGTTGTCGTTAGTGTCTGTCACCTAGAAAGGAAACACATCACCTGTTGAACTAATAAAGCATTTTTTGTATATAACATATTTAAACCGTTGCAGAAAGTAACATAATATACATAGTACACATAGTTCTTGTAGTTCGTTGTAACTTTGATCGAAGTTTCAATAATAGTGTATTTATGACGTACTAAAAAAAACTACCTACTCATCAAATCGAGTTCAAACTAATTTTCGTTGGTAGTTTACACGGTAATGTACATCATATATTTTTTTTAGATTTTTCATTCCCTTACTTTAGAAGTTAGAGGGGGGGACACACATTTTACCACTTTGGAAGTGTCTCTCGCGTAAATTATTCAGTGTAAACAAAAATTATATTAGAAACCTCAACATAATTTTTGAAGACCTATCGATAGACACCCCACACGTGTAGGTTAGATGAAAAAAAAACTTTGAGTTTCAGTTCTCAGTCCCCATAATAGCACAGCGACACGCAGCTTTTGGAACATGAAGAGTCCAAATCATTACCTAGCACTGCACTGCGCTCGTTACCTAGAGATCTAAGATATTACGTCTCTAAGCCCTGTAATTTCTCTGGAAACATTGCCCTTCAAACCGGAACACAGTAATGTTTGCACATTACTGCTTGGCGGTAGAATAACTGGCAAACGTGTGGTACTTCCCCAGTCGGACTCTGCTAAGAGTCCTACCACTACTTATTAATAAAATTATAATAATGATTGATAAGAGCCAGACATCCTATGGATACGTTGCGTAGAAATAAACAGACATGCGGTACATCTCACTAAATGCTCCAATGATTAGTTAATCGCCAGAGAACGGCAGACAAGTGGACGCAGACACGCCGATAACAATTTGAGTGATTCAAGCCGACACGCCAGTCAACCGAGATGCAGATGTTTCTACCTACAACCGACTACAAAACTGTTTACTGTTAGAAATACGTTACGGATACCGTAGGTATGCACCAAATCCTCTACACGGAGAAAGTAGTACCGGTAATTCGATTGTTTCTCAATTCAATCATAGTCATGATTGAATTTGCTAAATTGGACATCGGAATTGCAAAATTGGTTGGCCTAGGTTCATTTGCGAAAAAAAATCATAAATTATATAATATAATTCGAATAATTGAATACTATAGTTGCAAGGTCATAAAGATCGCGTTCACACACACACACACGTACACACACTAACCAGGAACTTTGATCTACGTTATAGCTGGCTCACTATCGCCTAAAAACCAAATATCATAATCTGTTCCGTGACCGACAGTACCCAAACACCTATCTCACTACACTAATCTTATTCTGTGCTTGTGTATATACGAGTAACATGAATGCTACTTATTTTTTTATTTCTTTCTAAATATATTTCAAGTGCACAAACCTGTACGACGACTGTGGCGTCCGTGTACTGTATTCCGTCATCAGCTCGCAAGATTACTTGGTATTCAGATACCGTTTCTCGATCCAAGGGGTCCTTAAGAGTCAGCACTCCGTTCTGGGAATCCAATGTGAACGGAGTTGGAACTTCGTTTTGGATGCTGTACGTAATGGTTCCAATAGTGTCAGGATCTTCAGCAGTAATTGTGGCAATTCTTTGTCCAGGAGCGAGATCTTCCGATGCAAAATAAGCTGATGGGATGTTCTTGAACTCTGGAGGACTGTCATTCTTATCCAGTATCACGACTTCCACCTGTGAACAATGAAGACAAAATAGTGAGGTTTTTGCACCAACATATAACATAATCAAGTATTTATCCAACCGTCGACTTCTACAAAACAGACGGCGTCTCGTGATGTTTTATTTATGAGGTCGGCACAAAATCGGCCACTTTAACACAGTATAAGAACAGAGACCAAATTAATAATTCTAAAAATGCAGTCAACGAACGGCTCGCTCGACAAATGTGCGATTTCAGTCAACGAAAACAGACACGGGACAAGAAATACGCCTCGAGGTATCTTATTTGAAACGCTTCAAGACTTAGAATCGATTATATTCGAACACATACAAAATACTAATTGAGACAGATGATTTGGAAAAACTTTTTGGCTTAAAAATTATAATTGCAAAAGTAATAATGCGATCTGATAATAACTATCTAAATTAACTTAGTCTTTTGTAGATGGTTTATTACAAAGTCATAAAATTTCTTCTAGTAGGTATAGAATCGAACTTTTTAAATATTTTAGAAACTCATGATGAGTAGCATTTTAAACGATTTCGTGGCCCCGTTTCGTTTGATCAGAAACATCAGATGAAAGAAAATCAAAAATGGTTTGGAGCGGCCGTGGTGCAGGACGTTAGTATCTGTGATGCTAAGTGTATTCATCAATATGATTAATGGAGCATTTTTTTTTCTTTCTGGTAATTTGAACTTTTTGTCCTTTTTCTGGGTTCCATTTTTTCATTGCTCATATTTGGCAGTCGACGTTTTGATGAGTTTTTGTGTGAATATTTTGCAAAGATTGATTACATCGGAATACCGCCATATTACGCATTGAACATCAGTAGATAACGAAAACAACGTGTTCTTTGTTCACGGCGAATAAATATGAGATATGCAAGTTCGTTTATTTGAGTCGACCATGTCATTGTTTTTTATCATATTCTAGCTATTAAACGGTATTACTGTTGCCCGATGCGATGAATTAGATAAGGTCTCGAAGTTAGAGATTCGAGCTTTACAAACGAACCGGATAGAGCTTTACAAAAAACGATTCGAAAAGAAGTCGACAAGTCAACAAAGGCGGAGAAAAGTAAAAGACTAAAACGCACCAGTACCTATTTCGTCATTCATGCGCCATGGCACGAAGTATTCCGGACACAATGATTCGAGCCGTCACAGAGCTCACAGATAAGAAGGGACTGATTGTGGAGCTCTCGGCCAGCCGCGGACAGCCTGCGCATTTGTTATGATGACTCAATCTTTCCTTTATACCAGCGCCAGGGTACGAATACCTATTCGCTTCCACACGCCCACAGCCTCATACAGTACCTACGTAAGAGGAGCAGCAATTAACGTCGATTGTACGATCGAGCCTCTAGAGGAAATAAATTGTGACGTGTTAATAAAATTTATTGTTCAGAAAATAAGAATGCCTGAGAAAATGTGGGATGGATTGTAAACATTTATTTTGTATTCGTTGCCTTACAAATTCCCGGGGAGTTCATTAACTTTCGAATGGTGGCTATATAATACGGACACGACAAAGTGTACTCCTAATTGTCTAATTGAATCTCTAGTATGCCAATGAATTGATATTAAAGGTCATAAGTTGGGAGCGAGACACCTCGTGGCGTCGTAGATAAATATTTATGTTTTGAGGCGGAGGCATAACATAGGTATAATGATAAAAAATAGTTTAAAGATTTATGAAGCATAGACGAAACGCTTAAGTCCGTACGCATAGTTTAGCTGAGCCGTGGCCCCCTGCAGTTCATGTTTGAAGTAATCGATTAAGGGAAGAGAAATGACAGTACGTCGGTTTATTGGGATCGTCGATAACTCAACTTTTGATAATTGATTGCGGTTCGCTACTAGATTAATAGGAAATATTCCGTGTTTCCATGTAGTGGGTGTTTTGAAAAATTGACCGCGTCGATATCGTGTCCAGTTTGGCGATCTTAAAACGTGTTGTTGCATTTGTTACATGAAATTAACATATTTGTGTGTGTGAATTGTCCACCACCAATATTATATACTTTATTGGGCCTTTCTCTAAAACTCTAGATTGAATATATGATTATTATTTTACAAGTAAAGGTTAGGCTAGAGAAGTCAATCTAAAGCCTTTTAGGGATAAAGTATACAAAGTAATAAATAAATCAAACAAACTACCTACTTATTTGTTATACGTACAGTTTGTATAGAGACTAACAATGAATAATTCAAGTTTCTTTCTAGTTTATTATTTTAGGTTTACTTTACTTGTCTTATTAGTTTATCATTAAGTGATTGGCATGATGCAACTTTTCCGATTTGTTAAATTTACCACAAATCAATCAACTAAATGAGTTTTTTAATCGAATTTAGTTGATTTTTGTCGTTTGACCGCCATTTCACCTGACATATTGTAGTGATGCAATTTAAGCTAGACTCCGCGTCTAGTCCAGGATCCATGGTCCATTATTCCCTAGAAAAAACCAATACGCTCTCGATTTGAAGACACCGAAATTCACTGAGAAATAACTACTCGGGCAGCATATTTCATTGTTTGGCTGTATATACAACACTATTTCCTGAGTTGTTGTAACACTAACCATAACACAGAGTAATCATTTGAATTTGAAAGAACGGCTTACTATTAGGTCACGATGATAGATAGATAGATAGATAGATAAACTCTTTATTGCACTAAATAAAACAAAACAAAAAAATATTAAGGAACAACAACCTAAAAAGAAAATTTAGTTACAATTGGCGACCTTATCGCTAAAAGCGATCTCTTCCAGGCAACCGTGGTATGGAAAATGATTATAATTATAGGAAGACGGGTTCACAAACAAAGAGCAAATAGAAAAATAGGAGTAAATTGATACCTACATACTAAAACAAACAATGTATTAAATAATAATTGTTGACTATCATACATTAACAATAAACATACATTCTAATAATGTTACATTCTAATACATAAATAACATTACTATATATATACACTAATACATAATTCAATTACAATTATAATACTAATGGCCAAAAGTTAACAAGAGTATTTCAGTAAAACAGTAATAGTGTTAGGACATCCACAGAGCGACCTTAGCAGGACTTAGACAAATAAAAGGTTTTCACGTGTTCCTTGAATACAGGAAGAGAATGAGCTTCCCTGATTTCCACAGGCAAGGAGTTCCACAATTGTGCTGCTTGGAATGCAAACGATTTTCCAAAGAACTTTTCACAGCGTGCAGATGGGGCTTGGAGTACTAAATTATACGTAGGTCTCAGAGTACGTGTCTGGGAGTTGCTCCAAAAAGTGAAACAGTCTCTCAGGTAGCGGGGGGCAGCAGGATTAAAAAGCACACTGTAGAGCAGCGAAAGCACATGAGCATTCCGACGAAGGCGAATGGGGAGCCACTTGAGCTGTGTACGAAATTGAGATACATGATCATACTTGCGCAAGCCAAATATAAATCTAATACAATAATTTTGGAGACGCTCAAGTTTATCTAGCTGGCTTTCCGTGAGGTCAAGATAGCAGGCGTCAGCGTAGTCAAGGATAGGGAGAAGAAGAGACTGAGCAAGGGCAACTTTAGTGGCAGTAGGTAAAAAGTTACGCACTCGTCTTAGAGACCCACCAGACGCAAACAATTTACAACTGATTGATTCTAAGTGAGGCTCCCAACTCAAAGTACGATCAAAAATCACACCAAGATTCTTGACGGATTCACTGTAAGGGATTGTAGCCCCGTCAAAGACAACCGCAGGAATTGTAGTCCAGTCGATCCTAGAGATCATGTATGAGCTGCCGATAATTATTATTTGTGATTTAGTAGGATTAACGTTCATCCCAAAAGAATTACTCCAATTGACAATTTCGTTGAGGTCTGCATTCACCGTGTCTATGGCTACGTCTAGTTCGGAAAGTTGCGCTTGTGAATAAATTTGGAGATCATCTGCATAAAGGTGGTAGGAAGAATTGAGACGTTGAGATATTGAATTGATGAAGATAGCAAAGAGAAGAGGTGAAAGCACGCCGCCCTGAGGGACGCCTGCAGTTGTATTACACCAAGACGAAAATACATCGTCTAGGCGAACACGTTGCCGACGACCAAACAGGTAACTATGAAACCAATCAATCACCGATGGAGACACGTTAAGAGAGCGCAGTGTTGCCAGCAAGATATCGAAGTCAACGGCGTTGAAGGCATTACTGAAATCTAACAGAGCTAGAACAGTAAGCCTGCCGCTGTCCATACCTTTGCGGATATCGTCGGTGATCTTGATAAGAGCAGATACAGTACTATGCCCAGGACGGAAACCGGATTGAAGTGGATTGAGGAGGTCTTGCTTGTTGAGGAATGTAGTAACTTGTGTATGGACTAGACGCTCAAGCACTTTGGACAGGAAAGGAAGTATGGATATCGGACGATATTCGGACAAGGAAGAAGGATTAGGTTTCTTCGGCAAAGGTATTATATGAGCTTCCTTCCAGATTGATGGGAAAACTCCACTGGAGATCGAATTATTAAATATTACACACAGGATGGGAAGGATAACATCAAGGATGGGCAAGAGCATGTTCCGACTTATACTATCACCTCCGACAGCATTAGATGAGATTGACATCACACTCTTCCTAATATCACATTCGGTAAATTGATTGAACGTAAAGGGACAGTAGTCAGGAGTAGGTACGGCAGCAAGATAATTTAAAGTTGAACTCTTGACCGAATTTTGCATAGAAGATACGGTAGTAAAAAGTTTATTAAGGTTGTTTAAATCAATGTCATGAGGAACAGAATTTTGACGAGATTTGCCGACTCCCATTGACCTTAGAAATTTCCAAACTTTGACTGGGCTTTCATCTTTTACAGATTCATGCACATGTCGGCGTATTGCATTCCTACACACCTTATTGCAGCGATTACGGGCCTGAACGTATTTTTCTTTAGAAATATCACTGGGACGCGATTTGTAGCGAGACTTGGCTGCAGCTTTCTTTTGAATCAAAAGTTTTATTTCATCGGTGAGCCATGGCGTGGGTAAATGTTTTATTTTGAAGGTACGTAATGGAGCATGAACATCATACAATTGTATGATCAATGAATTGAAGATGGTAATCTGATCTTCCACAGATTCAGCCGAAATGACGAGTCCCCAATCAATCTTATTAGCGTCTTTGAGAAGGGTTTCGTTATCCATGCCACCAAAGTTGCGTTGCTTAACAATTTGGGGTTTAAGTTTAGGAGGTCGAGTTTTGTATGAAAGGAAGATTAAATCGTGGTACGAAAAGTCATTAGCTGAGTATTGGCCATGTCTGGCCACGTTGTTTGGTAAAGCCACGATCATCAAATCTAGTAAGGAAGGACTGCTATCGGGAAAATGATGGGTGGCGTTAAGGGGAAGAATTTGCAAGTTGCAAGATTTAACAACGGAGTCGAGCGCGAAAGAACGGGCATCTCTTTTAAGAAGACAGGTATTGAAATCACCCATAATAATAGAGTGATTATATAAGGGAGTAAATTGATGCAAGAGATTTTCAAATGAGGGGAAGTAGTTAATATTTTTGGAAGGGCTATAGTAGACTCCGAGAAGAACTTTAGTGTGTGCAAGAAGAACTTCAATAAGAAGATGTTCGCCCGCATCTATCGGCGGTGGTTGTGGCGATTTACTCAAAATAGTGAAAGGAATGTTTGCTTTTAGATAAATAGCCACACCCCCGCCGACGCGATTGGAACGGTCATTTCTTATGAGAATAAAACCGGGAAGAGAGTACGAAGTTGTAGGAAGACATGGACGAAGCCATGTCTCGGAGACTAGAATAGCGTGTATATTATTATGATCAAGAGATGCCAACATTTCTGGATATGAAGACGGAATGCTCTGTGCGTTAATATGAATTACGTTAAAGTTTTTAGGTACACTTGAAAAATTATAATCAAGAAAATCAGCTAAAGGAATAAGATTATTAACACTACTACAATCGCTGCTGTTAGAATCAGAAGACGGCGCTAATACATTTTCATCATCACTATCATTACAAATATTTAACATTATAATACTAATACATAAACCATAAATATATAAATATAATAATCCAGACCTAAAATAGTCTTAATGACAGATATTTTACTTAAACTAATATTCAATAACCACCTGTCCGGTTGTGAAGAGAAGAAATTGCTTACTTTACATAATACATAATAGTAATTTAGTAATAACACAGTATACATACATTATTGTTCAAATCAAATATCACTTTACAATATTTTCGCATTTACCTACAAATATAAGATGAACATTGTTAATACATAAAGAAACAATTTAGAGAGCGGCAAAATAACAGCATAAAGCTACAATAAGAAAAAAAAAAAAATGTTTCAACTTGACGTTTCAATTAGACATTGACAGTAGAAATATAGGTAGAGGTACCCTGATTTATATTTATTATAATTAAACAAAAGAAGTATTTGGGTAACTAAACGAAAAGTAGCTACATAAAAACGAATTACACTGTGTCATAACATACCAAAATTAAATTAATACATGACATTACAAGATATGGGAAGGTAAACTTCACAATTCAGCTATACATACCAAACAAAATGAAGTGTCATGTATCATAAACAAAGTAATTTTTCACTGTATTATTTCAACGGCACTCGTCTTGTAGTCCTCGAAACCTTCTTCTCTGCTCCCACATCTGGTTTTTTTACCTTGTGAGGCGTTGTGGTGACTGTGGCAGCAGCGATGACGTTCAAAGAGTTCGGCGCCGGCATCTCAATTTTGTCTAGTTCAGGACGGCTACAGACACTACAGCTACAGATGATTTGATGAATACTAAGTAACTATATGAAATACTAGCGGCCCGCTCCGGCTTCGCTCGAATAATAACCTAGATATCAACTGCAGCGCCATCTGCCGTAGCCTATGTTACTCGGGAATAATGTAGCTTTCCAAAGGTGAAAGAATTTTTGAAATCGGTCCAGTAGTTTCGGAGCCTATTCATTACAAACATACAAAAATAGGTACAAATCTTTCCTCTTTATAATATTAGTATAGATAACTGATAAAAATTGACAAGACATTTTACATTAATGAAAACATCATTCAAAGCATGGTAATTTTCAAATACAAGCAAAATGGTTTTAAACTTGTTTCCTTACTGTTTCAATTTCGTATCTCTATCAAATTCAGTTAATTGCCTATAATAATCACTAGGATTAAATAAGTGATAATCACAAAACCCAATTTTTAATTTTAATTTGTTCTTCAAAATTTGGAGATATATTATGTATTTGTAATTAATCAAATGCGTCAACTCAATCTCTATTGAATTTTAACGGCAGGCTGTCGTATTATAATATGTAATTACGTTTTTAATTTCACTCAAATTTAGGCTCTGAAAAATGACCACACGGTAGTGTGGGGTTCAGTCTGAGGTAATTTCACAAACATCAATCATTCACATCCTTATACCGAAAATTCCTCGTCAATCCTCTACTCCTTATTCTTTTATTCCTTCAATATTGTATCCTCGACATTGCAAAGTATCTCTCAAACTAAAAAACTTATAAAATCAAGTAGATTTTTGTTTCGTATTTCTACTTTGTCCTCCTAATATTATAAATGGTAGGATTGGATGTTTGTTGCTCAATCACGCCGGAATGACTGAATGTTGACATTTTAAATATAACAGATGATGGTCAGGAATAGACACATGCTATTTTTATAGCGTAGTATAGTATAGTGTTGGTAATATAGTTTATTATAATGATTTAATTTTTACTGTAACGGTGTATACAGTAAAAAAATGTACTGTAAATTATATTATTTTTTTGAATTAGCAATGTTTTAAGGGGCTGTATAGAGAACATAGTACATTGTAACTATGCAATAACTTTACTCTTAAACTCAACATTAAAGAATCTGTGACCACGTGATAACGGTGTATAAAACTACTTAATTAAACAGTGTTAAATAAAGTAGATAGTGGTCTTGGATTGGAAAGCTTGGAATATTTTATTTAAGTATATGTGTTATTGGTGGCTTGAATTTGGAAAACAAATTATTTCCAACAGTCAGGGTAAAAAAAATCAATATGTTATAATAAGTAGAAATAAAGCGGCCAAGTGCGAGTCGGACTTGCCCATGAAGGGTTCCGAAGAAGCAAGTAACATAATACATAAGTTCTTGTATCAAGTTCAAACCAATTTTCGGTGGAAGTTTGCATCACACACTAACATCAAAAAAATTTTTTTTTAGTTTTATAATTCTCTTACTCTAGAATATAGGAAAAAAATATGTTAGAAACCTCAACATCATTTTTGGAGACCTATTTATAAACACCCCACACGTTTGGTTGGGTATGATGAAAAAAATAATTGAGTTTCAGTTTTAAGTATGAGGCACCCCCAAAATTTAATGTTTTTTTTTTATATTTTTGTATGAACATGAATGCAGTTCATAGAATACATCTACTTGCCAACTTTCAACATTATAGCTCTTAAAATTTCGGAAAAAAGTGACTGTGACATACGGACGGACAAACAGACATTTAGACAAACATGTCGAATCTAAAAGGATTCCGTTTTTATTTTACGGAACCCTAAAAATACCAATTTTTGGCAATGTAACGAAAAAACAAATTCCACAATCAAAAAAAAAATCACTAGAAAATTAACCATAAAACAAGGATAATGTTTAAAACGGAGAACGTATTTTACAGAGGCGCAATGCCGTGAGCGCAGAACATGCGAACTTATGAGTAGATGCAGCCTGCCAACGGATATGGTGGCATCGTTTAGGGCTAGACTATGTTTAGCCCGATTCGTGACCGCATCGGGCCGCTCTACCCCCGGGACTCGGCACAATTATGTTATGGTGTCAGAGATTAGTGGCCGGGACTGCAGATACGTATCTTTATTGCAAGTATTTATTTAATGCCTACGTTAGTTACTAGAACTTGGAAATACGTGTATGTAGTTCCAATTATCGAAGTTATTAAAGGTATATTTTTATCTATCCTTTTTTCTATCGGAATGCTCGCAGCTCGAAAAAGTGACATCGTTTCATGATTGATGTTCCAAAGACAAGAATGAAGAGATTTGACTCTGCTTTTGTGATAAGAACGTCAAGACTGAGGAATACGTTGCGTGAGTGGGTATTTCCCGATAGTTACAATATTTGTGTCTTCAAATCGAGAGTGAATCGGTTTTTTCTAGGTAAACACGCTCCATCGTAGACCGCATCGTCGCTTAACATCAGGCGAGATGGCGGTCAAGTGTAAACCTATAAAAGTTTAAAAAAAACAGAAAACAATGGCAAAACACAAATAAGACAATGGCAATAGTAGAGAGTCTGGCATCGAATTCTTCAATATTTCAACACGTGAAAATTGTGTGTAAAGTAAAAATAATTAGCAGTCTTTAATTAATAGTCTCGAAGAATATAACTACTTAATACTGAAGTTACCTTCGGGGAAACAGGCGTGCTTCCACTGATTGCGTTCTCCGAACTGTATCGTAGGCATAGGTAAATCGTCCAAGTCCTGTTTCAAGCAGTTGACCGTGCATTAGCATGCGGGCCCGGGATACGCCCACACGGGCTATCGGCCGCGTCCCGACAAATATATTATGTAAAATATGCACGAAAGTACCCGGATAAAGTGCACCGATAAGAGGCGACGCAATTTGCATCGCCGCGAGCGCAACGCGCAAATATTCGGCCCTATGTTTACGGTAAACGATGCATGTGGCGTCAAACAGCAAAGATGGCGTTTCGATGCTGCTTGCTCTGTGATCACAACAGCTCACAAATCTTTTGCTATGTTGCCAGCTAGGTTCCGTCACGAAAACTTCAATGGTATTTCAGAAAAGCAAGTATTAAATTATGTTAAGTCCAATCAAATAACGAAGGTCGCTGGAAACCGCTGGTTGCAGGTTGCGCGGGACCGTTCGTTGTGGAAATCTAGGGGGGAGGCCTATGTCCAGCAGTGGACGTCTTACGGCTGATGATGATGATGATGATGATGATGAATCAAATAAAATGCTACATGTACAACAATAATTATACCTACACTAAATGCAACTTTGCGTTAGCAAAAATGGAAATGTTGTCATTCATTGCTACTGCCATTCCTTCAGTAAAAACATCATCAGCATGTAATCAGTAAAGACAACCCTCATAGTATTTTTAAACTAAAACGAAACACTCAACATATAAAATAAGTGATACTGATTAAATGTCCCGTTCGTGTGCCTTATGATGCCAGTGGAGAATAACATTTATTATGTTATGTATGTGCGGATTATTCAGCTCGCGGGAAGGCACGCAACGCAGCACCTTCAATTTCTCCTAAATTCGCCACCTCGGGGCACTATCCGCGTATTATTGCCTGATCGATAGTATAATTTGGTAATAACTACACACGACTCACATATTTTTGGAAAATCTCCAATAACTACATAGAGGGTATCGTGCGGCATGTGGAATTTAAAAATGACGACATTAAAATTATAGTGATAGAACGTCGAAACTTTATCTATAGTTAAATTATAAACGTATCGCATTCTATGATCGATTTAAAACAATAGCTCACTTTTAGTTCAGGGTTATCAACTCACCTACGAAATATTCATGAGACGCGGCCACGGAGACGGCATTTCGGAATGGGGGCGCGCCACAAATTGATTAATTAGTGTTCCATGTATCAGATATGGAGCAACATTTAAAATATTGGAGTATTTATTAACTTCCGTCATAAAGCTGTAGAAGTGAAAGCCGGAAAGCTGTACGAACAATATTCCTCGTTTAAATGAAGCACACGAATGAAAATCACGAGCTCTGAATTTTTCAACGTCGCTCGCGGATCGAGATCGCAATGAGCGGCGACCACAAAGCAGCTAACGATTAACGAACTGAATCCAAACGAGACCATTACTTATTTTGGGCCTGCGACGTTTATTTAATCCTTTTGGGTGTTCGTTTGACACGCGCTTTATGTTTCACGATCTTATTTGCGCTACAAAGCGATCATAGAAAATACGAACACAAAGCCATTATATCTCGTATTACAAAACAAACGGTTTTTTGGATGATCTGACATTATCGTTCATCTCCAAACGTAGCAAAGTCACAAGTCATCACAATGAAAATAATAGCAATGGCAACAAAAGAATTATAATGTCGGCTGCCAAAACTGTATAGAGCGGATCGTATTGCAGGTGGTTCTAGCGATTTATCGGTGGGCGATGCGAGCGCCTGATAATGATGGGGCCCCAATCTACTAACTGCGGCGGCCACGGCTTGAGAACACCATAACGTTGTAGCTTGACTTTTACTAGCGTATATACTGACTACTGGCATTGGTACTGGCCGTTTCCGGTTGTTTAATCTGTGATTTTCAAAGTCAAAACAAAATTATATTTACGAAGGTCAATTGTGCCTTCTTCGACCATATGCATCATTGCTCAGCACCAGACGAGCTGTTCCACCTAACCAGACTCAAGTTTAGTAATAATCATCTTGCAATTGCTAAATTCGTTGAAAGTCAAAGTTCCTTATTGATAAATGTACAATTTTTACGTCAATTTGAGAACAGTTCTCTTGAGAATCGGTTAGTCGAAATAAGTCAACTTAATTTGAATTTACTCATTCTTTCACTGTGAGAGCACAGATACGTTAATTAATATACGTTCACTTTTGCAGCTAAATTTGTTGCTATGTAGGTACAACAGCTTATTTGCACCTTTTTATAAATTATACGTACTTAAGCCTAAAATTAGTACTAGGCAGGCAGCACTTGTTGTTTATCTTAATTAAAACATCTTAAAAATTCTAAGCAAAACACAGTAATTATCCGTTTGATCGTTAATTCGAAGTTTATTTCATAGTTGGGTCTCTGCAATGTATCTCCGGAAAATGATGTAAATGTGATATTCTATCATTTGACGTGTAAAATGTATAATAATATTTACTGGTATGTAGTTGATTATTCATAAATGTACTCCATAATCTTTAATCTAAATATTGTTTGGACATTCCTTACACAACATAAACCAGCTGCAAACTAAGTAAAGCTTGTATTATGACTGTCCGATAGCCGATATAATACTTAAATAATTGATTAGACATGATATTATGACCATACCCTTGGTGCGGATTACGTGGCTAATAATTAGAACTATTTGTTTAGAATTCGCGAAAGTGCTGCTAAGGATTGATAGCACAGCATCAGGAAACAGCGACACCGTCGCAAAATGCACACATCCCAATGAATCAGCTGGTTTCTTTTTAACTATGAAAACTTGTACAAAAAGTATTGAAGTACAATAGCGGGCTCCTCCGATAGACGATGTCGCAACGCTCGCCGATTCCGTCTGCCCGTCGGTCATCTCTAACGATGGAGCGATAATTAAGATCGGACTGAGGCATTATTTACGCCCGCAGCGTCCTGGCTGACCCGACAGAGAGATGGTCACGACTTTTTCCATCTCGGCCGACTATTGTTGCTTAAGATTCGCTTGTTATAATTTACCGGCTACGTTTATGAAGTATGTTTGAAAGAGACGGCGTTTTAAATACTTCCGGTTTAGAAACTTAATACGTCAAATTAGTACTATGCGATGGCGGTCAGCGATTTTGCAAAAAACAGTTTAAAAAAAAAACAATTCAGTACCTGTGATTGAGAAATGTAATAGCGATTTTTTTTTTAAATAAAGAGTGACAAGACGACCAGGACATGTCCCTGATGGTAAGCGCACAGTGCACAGTGACACGCAGCTATTGGAACAATAAGAGTGCAAATCATTAACTAGCAGTGCACTGCGCTCGTCACCCAGAGATCTAAGATGTTATCTCTAAGCCCTGTAATTTATTTGGAAACATTGCCCTTCAAACCAGAACACAGTAATGTTTGCACATTAATGCTTGGCGGTAGAATAACTGGCAAAGGTGTGGTACTTCCCCAGGCGGACTCTGTTAAGAGTCCTACCACTACAATTGAACTAGTCGTGTGTTCGCGAAATACCTAGGATTTTTCCAAAAATACAGCTTATCAAATCATCCTACGACATATACATACACGTCAATCATCGTACATTCGTAAATAATATAATAATTATGTACGTATTAAATAATCACCCAAAACTTAACAAAAAATAGAAAGTTTTCTTTAAAATATTTTCCGATAGCAACAATTACTATAATAATCGCGTATTGATTAATATAATTATATCTATTTAGCTCCAATTAATTCAATTTAAGCTGCTACATTACTCGTGTAGGTATATCTATATATTATAAGGATGATGTTCGTTTACTGCTCCTGCTGTGTTTTGCCAGATTTTTTAAACTATCTGTAAATCCTAGATTAATTCACAGACTCGATCAGTTGCAACAAATAGTAGCTGATCATAAAAATAATTTTAATTTTAATAAGTTGCACTTCACACAATGTACGGAGTAAGTAAGTTACGGATTAGAGTCCAGTGCCTTTTGCGCTACCCCAAAGTTCGGCAGCCAGTAAAGGCCTCTTGAGGCCAACTGCCATTAGTCCCTTAAAAAACTTAAAAAACAAAAACTGTTAGATTGTATTTATTTTACTACACATAAATATTATTATGATTATTACTAAACATATACAAAGTTTTAAGCTTATGAACGTGATAATCCATTTAATTAAAAAAATTGCAAATGTATAAAACATTTTTTATATGATAAACAACGTTCAGTTCACACGACATTACCGACTTTAAAACAATCAGGCATAAAAATATACGGCATTAAATTTAACGGCAATGAAGCTGTTATAACTAGCTTGCTGTGTGAGATGGCTTATATCTTATTTTGTTTGACATTTTTATGAAAAGCTATAAATTTGTTGATCCAGTACATACCTATTGTATTTATCCTTGGTTTATAGACAGGATGTTGAGTAATACTGCTATGGTGTCTTCATTTTGTTTTGTAAGTGGCTGTAAATTACGAAAACTTAACGAGCGTCTCGCTGACTTTATGGTTTCGTACGTAATTGAGAAAGCCCTAATCATCCTAGGCTTTGGTAAATATCATTATTGACATAAGTGATGGAACTGGATGAAACCGTCCATTATGCATCAAAATATCTTGCCTAGTACCCGGATAACAGGATAACACATGACTGTGAGCCGTGAATTTCGCTGTCTTGATTTTCTATTATCTTCCTGGTCTTCTAAGGATATAAAAGACTTTGTCCTAGCTAGTTCACCACTAAACAAAACCTAGTATCAGCCAAGTACCAGCGTCTAGCTAACCCCATCAGAAATATAAAGACTTGATCTTTAGAAAGTTTACTTACTTAAAGTTTACTGACTGACAAGTTGTAGTTTAATAAGTAACATTAGAATTTCGAAATTTTTCGATAAGCAAACTTCAACCGCACGGTTGAAGTTATCTATAGGCAATCACACTCTTTCTAAACAAAATGGTAGGTTTACGTAAATACAGTTTCCTTTTTAATATCATTATTTTATTGTTGTTCATACATATATTATTATAATATACAAAAACACATACCTTACACTAGATACATACTCGTATATCTAGTGTACTTTTAAAACAATCAAATTTTTTCTACAATCTACGATTTTTCAAATTTTAATTTCAATTTTTCAAAGTGATGTTTCATTTAAAATGGCAGGTTCAACAATACCTAAATAAATCACACAAAACTATAGAAAGACAGAAATAACCTCAGAAGAAATATATTGCTTTACAAAGTTTAGCGATAAAAAGCTTCAACAAATTTCAAACAATCTGATTTCATTTTATCATAACACCTATTAATGCATTAAGTGTGCTGATTTTATCTTAATCACTGTGACCTACGAACTCTTAACACAGCCTCGAAGTCTGCGAGTATATCGAACTCAAGTTCTAACTCAAGGTATTAGACAATTTATTATTAAAACACCTAAAAGCTATCGACATTATGTTTGGACAGTCGTTAATGGACAGCATAATGTGTGGGTGTGTGTTTTTATAGCGAATAAAATACCTATCTACGCCTACTCTGCTGTTAAGTACTTACCATATGACGGAGAGTTAACTCTGGACAAGTTGACCACTTTTATCTCATAACGGTAAAATTAACTTGTGACAAATCAAAAACGCAAGATTCTATCCATTAATCATTACACATATTAGAAAAAGCACGAGTAATTTTGTCTTGCTTGTGTAATCCGTACAATCTTTTTATTGAAAGTGTAACAAAAAAGTTATCGTTAATTATCTTCAGAGATTGAATGCTTTTTATTTATTTGCTTTTCATTGCAAAAAAATGTTCTTGAAAATACCTTTTTTTTGGTACGATCTTTATTATAACAACGATGGCGGTAAAACTTTTCCAGGGATTTTAGTCAACTGGCTCTAAAGATATTCCAGGTAAAGATAAAATATAAAACATCTTAAAGGGTCGTCACCCTTCGCAGTGCAGTGTTAGACAGTAATTTGAATTCTTCATATTTAAATATCTGAATGCCGTTGTGCTGATATAAGCAGGAATGTAGGTTATAATCGGATGCATGTCATGTTCGTCCCGTCGCTCCATATTCAAAAATAACTTCTAGCCTCAAATAAACAAAACGTCTACTGTGAGAACCAAGTACCTAGCCGATGAAAAAACTTACTAAATTGTGAATAAATCCTTATGGTACCAGGCGGCGTAGTTTGGCTAAGTTAACACAAATTCTATACCAATTTCACTTTGGTCAAAAACTTGACTTCCGTTATTAACTTAACCATTCACGTCACTTACTTAAAGTAGACTAACTCAGAATTATAGCTCAAAATGACACTTATTTTAAAAAGACATTTTACTTGTTTATTTTTCCGTCTCACAACATGAATCCATTAGTGCAATGATGTAGCACATACTCGAACTTATTATTAAAATCAATCGCTTCGCTGGCACAATTTATATCTTAATTTGATGGATTATACGTCTAGCGATGCTTTTTGCTAACGCTAAAATTTTAAATTGTAGTTATGCTCGCTAAACGTATTTTTAAGCTGCGTAGTTACATTGTAATTGTTATCTTTCAAAATTGAAATGTCGGAACTATACCTTTTGTTGTATTGTTTTGTTGTATCTAAGATCTTAGCTTTTAATTATCAAGTTTTGTTTTAGGTGTATTCACGAAAAAGAATAACCTACACCGTAAATTCTGACGTTTATGTGTCAAATAAACTCTAAGACATACAATAATTTAGCTTAGGCAAGTTTTAAAATAAGACTTCTGCCACGCATTTCTACTAACGTACATACGTACAGTCGTACATATATCTAAGTCATAACTTTATAACCCATAACCGTCTATAACCTTACCTGATAATATTTATAGTGGAAGCTATTAATATGATTCAATACAAAATGCAGCAAAATACCGTAGTACCCCAATTGTCTATCAATGTATGTATTAAATGGTCTGCAAGCTGCTTTTACAAGTAATATTTTGGATGTAAGGACGATTTTCTAACACAGATATTATTCTAAATTATCAAATTTGAACACTTAAATGATTGTCAATTAATATCGAATATTTGTAATGCTTGAATGATAATAAAATCATGATTAATTTGTTTGCACCATGTTCACGGGTAATTTGACCGATCATATAGTTCGCAATTCATAAAAATACGTACTGCTGAAAAGATCTTTCAGCCTTGGGACTAATTTTCCCAAGAACTTAAATAAATATAAAATTTGAATTCAGACGATTCTATTTAAGTAGTTACTCATCCAATCCTAAGCACTGCCGCAGTTCAATCTGAATAGTACCCACCTGATTGGACCATTCCAATTTAATATCGCAATTAGATGCAAGCCTCTGCTTCGATTGTGCCGCGGCCATCTCCAGAAATTGCGCGAGCTAAATTACTGTTCAGATTAATGTTCCGCGGTAAAGTAAAATGTTATCGAGTCTAGAGCACACAATGGGGGGAGATCCTTGTCTGGAGACACGACGGCCGCGGGCGCGCGGTTCGATTCCCGTTCGGCAAAATCCAGGCTAACGAACCGATACTCTTACCTAAATACCGTTTTTTAACACTACTCTTTTGTTCCCCAGCAAAAGCTAAGAGCCAAGATTTTATCGCGTTTAATTAACTATTAACGCGCATCTGTACACCGACATAGTTAAATGTAGTCATGAAATTGCTTACAATTCTTCACTTAATTCTGTTTGAAACTAACTGAACTTAGCTCAAGTTTTACCTTTGAAAAGTTGATGTCACAAGTTTGAAAATTTGTATACTTACCAATGTATGTAATTGGTAGGTATACCTAATTACTCAAATTTGTATTCAAATATTTTGTTTTTAAGATTTATTGTTGTCTCGATTGAGACTGGGGTATAAATATAGAATACGGCGGTAAATATCAAAGTAAGTATCTAAGTCGACAAAAAACATACTCAGTGGTAGATTAAATATCAAAGTAAGTATCTAAGTCGACAAAAAAATTGGTTGCCTGTAAAGTCGGTATACGGGTGAAAGTTTTACGTGACAACGACTTTGAGTGGTAAAATAATTTTAATGTGAATATTCATTCGTAGTCTGTCACATTATCACTACACAATCGTTTTACAATTAACTGGCAACGTGTAAACTTGTATGCAGGCGCCTAAGCGAATCGGCGACTCGGGCATGGTTAGCCCGCCTAAGAGCGAGAGAGACAGACATAAAAAGTGAAAGGCACGCGTCCCTCTCACTCGCTCTCATTGTGAGCGCATAACGTGAGCGGAGCGTAACGCAGTTTCTTGAAGTGTCACCCGGCAAACCAATTTATAAGACGTTGTCACGTCAAAAACATACTCAGTGGTAGATTAAATCAAAATATATACATAATATGTACCCTGTTTAATATGTATCCCTTCAATGTACCTATCCTATATTGTATTGATTAATGAACAACATAAAACTGCAATGATGTTTTCTTCATCTTTGTATTTCTTTTATTACTATGACTGTATCTAATAGTCTTAAACCGTAGATGTTTACACTTTACACTTTTTATCCGAATCTTTTTAAAAACATGTTGAACATTTTATATTTTTGATAAAAACAGTACTTATGTACTAGGGCAAGTAGTTAACTATGATACAAAATCTAAAAAATAACATTTTAAATGTCGCGCCGGTAAAAGTAATAAACATCATGAATCGCTGTAGGCATCGCGTTAAATTAATTGGGGACCCCTTGCTGACTAGGAATAAGATGGTAATACCTCCCTACATATACTTACATTATACAAACACGTTTGTCAGTTATTGTTTATTAATATATTTACTAACCAAATATGTTTCACGCTAGCAGCGGCCCGCGGCTTTACCCGCTTAGTTCCCCTTATTTTAAAAAGAAGCATATCTGCTAATCGATAATCTGACTAATGTTTCAAATTTCAAGCCGATCCGTTAAACCCTTACGACGTGATTGTGCAACAAACAACGAAACTTTGACATTTTTACTCGTAATAATATAATATTAGGCAGATATCTTTCTCGGATATTTTTTTATGCAATCAACAATTACTATACCTAACTATTATTATAAACCAGAGCTATTTTTGTGCGAAAATATACAAAAATAAAACATCCCTTATATTAAACCATCTGTATCTACACAAAATATTAAAAGTATAAAAATATTTTGAAAGAATTTCTTAAATCAAATCGGGGGGCACGGCAGTGCCGCCGCCATTACATTGACTGGATAACAGTTATGTACTTATAAGAAAATTATTCGATAGGTGCATTAAAAAAAAACAGGTTTGAATTGTGAAACTGGCCCTTTTCGTTTAGTTTATTTATTCCATATTAGGACTACAACTATATTATGCAAACAAAATATCTTCCATACGCATATTGGTTACTTGGCTATGGAAACTCCAAGTAAAGTGTTTTGCGACAGGATTCCTTTTGTTTTTCTTTCATTTTTATAATTCAGTATATTTCGATATGACAGTAATTGTAAAACGCGGCTTGAGTTTGCACTGTTTCACATTATTTCGTGGAGTTTACGATCCTTGGCATTATTATACCCTTTCCGAGGCAAATTTCAGCGTAGAAGAATAATTTATTTGTGAATATTTATTGGTTTATCGTTCAAATTTATTCGTTTCCTTTCTTTTTAGTTTACAAATCATTTTAAAAATAAAAAATACATCGAGGCATTCGAGTTCAAGAGCAATCTCTATTTACAATTTATCCGATAGATAACCAAATATTATGCATGTTCATTGTTCATCTAAATTAAGTGTTATCGATAGGATTATAATTATCCATTATATCCTATCTTTATTCCAAATATTTTTTTAGTTTTCAATTGGTTTTCTATCAGTATGTGTAGTTATCACAGTTAATTGCAAAAATTTTTTTTTTTTACAATATGTATTGATAATCGGTTAAAAATGCATCAGTTTTAACCGCTGGCGCTGGTAATTTTAGTGAGTGTTTATCTATATTGAAAACGTCTTCTTTTTTATAGAGCGGTCGTAACTAAGTTATGTTAATAGGTATCTTTATTAAAAAAAAATGCATCATGGAATACATAAAAGCTTTGGTCATAATAGAACACAATAAATTGTTTATGCATGAAAATACGATTCTATTTTATGAAAATATATTATATTCTCACGATCTCACGCTTATCACGTAGGATTGAGCAGAAGTAGAGTAAGCTCTCCGTTGCGTCGATTGAAGTGACCATTATTTTGGTATGATATAAATATTTACTACTAGCGGCCCGCTCCGGCTTCGCTCGAATAATAACCTAGATATCAACTGCAGCGCCATCTGCCGTAGCCTATGTTACTCGGGAATAATGTAGCTTTCCAAAGGTGAAATAATTTTTGAAATCGGTCCAGTAGTTTCGGAGCCTATTCATTACAAACAAACAAACAAACAAACAAATCTTTCCTCTTTATAATATTAGTATAGATAACAATACAATAATAATAAATTCGAAAGTTATGCACCTACGACTGTTCGTAGTTTTGAATCAATCAATGTATACATTTAATAATAATGATGTTCAAAAATGCTTTTTGTAAAACTTTAATTAAAAGCATAATATTTATTATTTTTGTAGACTCGACTCAAAAAGTTGACAGAACACATCAAAAGACTCACACAATAAATATCCAGGACTACTCCACTACAGGAGAGCTGTATTTCTCTTTATTCTGAATAAGTTCTAACTATGGCATATTCGACACAGACCGTAGTTGTGCAAAACCTGACTTACCTAAGCTCAATTTTATCTAATTTTTGTACACTAAATTTTCTCAAACATTTGGCAGTGTTTGGCTCGCATAAACCTTGGCAAAAAAAGACCAAATAGCGCTTTGATATTTTTTTGCCGTTTTGTAGTAAACAAATTGTCATTTTTTAAAAAATGCTTCTTATGCAAATATGTATCTAAGGTGTGGTCTCCCTACGTTGATCTACTAAGCGCGTAGTATAACGAAGTGTGACGCGTGCGGTCGTTCCGGCGACAGATAGCTATCGGCTAATCATTATAAATTAAACCGATCATAATCGTAAGGACTCGATTATGATTACGGTGCGGGTAAATGCTGTGATTACGGTGCGGGTAAATCCTGTTCCTGCGGGTAATGTTTTAATCCACAGTATGCTTAAAACATGAACAAATGATAACTGTAACATATAAAGTAATAATAATTGATCGCATAACGAACTACAGACGAAGTCGCTAGCAAACAAATCTGAATTATACTCATGAGTTCAATGTTAAATAAATCAGCAGCCTATAGGTAACATAATTCTCGATATGTTATAACTGTAAAATATCGATTGTTGATTGAAATAATGTACAAACAGATAATAAATTAAAGGAATTAGGTAAATCAATGCTCTTGGTTTACTGTAAACCACACTACTGCACAGACAAGTTCAATTAAACAACAGTTTAATGCGCATGCAATTACTAGCGGCTACTGGCCCCGCAGCCCTTTCTAAATACTAATCCATCAATCTAGCGGTTCCACGGACAGGCTGTATCGTCTGCGACGAGAGACGAATCTGCATGATCTCCTATTATATCTCTTTAATCTTTAAATACGAGCTCATCATGCTGACCGAAAAAATAACAAAGGCGAAATCAAAATAGTTTAGTCAGCGAAAGTCCAAAGTAAAGTTCAAAGGACGCCACTACTCTTGCCTTGCAAGTTTAAGTTGTATGAAAGAAGTTTAGTTATATATATTAAAAAACTAGTCCCATTGAGAAACCTCCTTCTTTTTTTAAGACGGTTAAAAAGTAAAAAACATATGTACTTATGAAAGTTATAACAATATTTCTGTCATCCAGCTCGAAAAAGCTGTAATTTTGCAATTTAATTAAGTCTGTATACTTGATTTACAACTATCTGAGACCGTTTACAATGTCAGATAAGCGGTAGCAGACGAGTATTACTTGAGAAACTCAAATAACTATATTTAAGCAAACACTACGTCTCATTTACAATAACTTAGGCTGGAGATTGCAATCAGAAAATCTACTTATGTTTCAAATTACAATTTCGAGAAATCACGCGATGTGGAACTCCTTGTTTTGGCTAAGATAATGTCTATTTATAAATTTCCAAATATAGTCAACCAGTAAAAACTTGATCGTTTTTTAAACTGTCTTTGAAAACACACACTTTAAACAGATTTGCATTAATTGTTTTTAATATTTGATTTCAAAAGTATGTAAGTGTTTTAATATTGCATCGTGAATTTAAAAATAAAAACTAGGCTGAAAAAAATACTAGGTTGAATAAAGTTTTATAAGTCAAGTAACTGTAGCCAAGCAAGAGCAGTGATAGTGAACGTTTATCCAATTAGGTTGTTTTGCTTCGAAATCAATATCCGTAGTTATGAAACTCGCCCTTACCGGTGTATTGTAATTAACAGCGCAATTCCCAGCTTCGCCTTTGGCTACCTAGTTGACCGAATTTCAACAACAGGAAAACAAAATTTCTCTCTCTAATTACCGCTACACGACTCGTCTCTGTAAAAAGTAATCGAGTATTGCAGCGATATATCCGCCTTTGGGTTAGGTTTGTTTAAGATAATTACGGTTAGCTGTCCGCCCTCCGTTGGCCTTGAGTTTCCCTCTAATGGCTCCGCATCGTTCAAACCGTGCCAGTTCTGAGACAGCGACACGGGTTCATTAGTGCTATCACTCGCTGAAGCCGATTCTGCACTTATCTGCAGATGCTTTTAGCGCTTACCTCGGTGTTTCACTTCTTTTCAAGACGTCGCTGAGTTTTCAAATAGATTTTCTTATCGATTTATCTATTGAACGGACGCAATTAGGGATTGAAGGCACGAAACGCGAAGACGATCTTTGTGTCCGCGCGTATCGTCAATGTAGTGACGTGATTTTGCTATCATGACAGTTTTATTTTTAAAACCGATGGTAAGTAACAGAGCAATTACGACTAGGTTATGTTTTTATTTATTTGTATCAAATGCATAAGTACCTATAAGCTCTATTGGCTTTTTATGTTTAACATGACGAATTTAGCAGATAATTCAGATAGAAAACTAATCTTATTTAAACATAATACAAGATTCAATAACCTCAATTCAGGTATTTCAAAATTTGAAGATTATAATAATATTTCACGGACAATAATTGAGGTAAATAACACAGATTAAATGACATTAATTTACAAGAAAATCAACTTTACAGACAGAGAAACATTTAAAGAGATTATGGCAAATCTTCTTGTCACACTAGTTTGAATAAATTACAATAATTAGTCATAAAATATACTAATGGTGTGATCGAAATATAGGTACAGTGAATCGATTGGCAGTGAGACGCGCCACGTAAAACTGTCATGATAACCATCAACTGCGAAGATAGGCATCGGATCTCGATCCACTCGACTCTTGGAAATATCTCAACACAAACAGTATGGAATTTACACGGAAATGTAATTTTTTATCATCCACATTTGTTACAATATACCTTTAATTATAATAAATATTCAGAATCTAGAGTGTTGATAACATAATGCCAAATTTTGAATCTAAAATGTTGATACCACAGAACAGATATGTTGATACCTTAGCAAAAAAAAAATGACACACGGCCACGTAGAACAAATGCACCGAAAATTATTTTCTATCCTAGTACCTATCTTAAACATTACACGCTATACATATAAAAACGTAAACACTTTTGATACCTAAAATAGGTATTAGTGGTATTATAATTTATTGTCGTAAATTCTTGTCTTTTTTAAATAGGTACGAAGATTGTGTCAGTACGTCGGAAAAATCAAATTCAGGCTACGCATTCTCAAGCCAACCATTCTCCTTTCCTTGTTCACAATGAGTGTATCTATTCATTACTATCATCATTTACCGATAATCAATGACTATAAGTATAGACTTATAGGCCGATAATGTTTTATAATTCTTTATTTATGTCATCCGAAAGATATCTTTGGATTGGTGAGAACTATTATTACCACATTTGGCAATTATGACTTGTTTACAGCCAACTTTACTTATTCAGCTGTAGTAGATAAATGTACATATACACACTACCGGTCCGCCCTTGCTTCGCCCGTGGTACATAATGTATAGTCTATAGCACTCAGGGATCACGTACATAAGCAAAGGTGAAAGAGTTTTTGAAATTGGTGCAATAGTTCCTGGGATTAGCGCGTTTAAACAGCAAACCTCTCCATATGTAGTTAGTCAAATTTCCCGCCCATACTGATCGTCACGAACTGTTCGACCGTTGCTCGACATTCCAGAGAAAGCACCCCGTCCGCCACTCACGTCGTCAACCTTAACTACTTAACATAAAGCGAAATTTCACTTAATTGATTCGTCGTTTAACCAGAGGCTTAATTAAGCTATATGTTATGTTTCCTGAGCATTTATCCGGTTGCAATGCTAGTGCAAATCATTTCATTCATTAAAACTCAATTGAATTAATTATACATTTCACTGGATTATAATTATCAAAACGAGTAAAGACTACATTGTAAATCAATTACAAACACAAACTTTTACTTAAGTACAACTAGTTACGGTAGTGCAATTGTAAATGTTTAAAATTGAATCTTTTAAATTGAAATTAAATCATAATATAGCAGCGTACCCTTCTAACCTTAGTACCTTCGTCGTATGTAACTCCATACGTTTAATAGTACTAAACTAGCTTTCTCCATATGCGTTCTCGCCGTATTATTAGAAGTAACCAACCATTTGCGAACAAAGAACACATATTTTCACGCTGATTGAAAAGTAAGAGGCTCCGAGCGCGTCTTACCCCAATAAAGGAACGAGTTCTGTTAAGAGTTGATAAAGTCTGACCACATTTTACTAGATAAGTAGGTATTCGTTCGACAGGGCGTTTAAGTGGTCGTTGTAAGATTGCCGTAAGCTCGGACGTTCGCTCGTTCCTGTCCAATTTATTTACTTTTTTCCCGGGTGTAGTGTTACGGCTATAAAATTCAGTTTTTGTTGGTCGGCTAGATCTCCCGTCGCGAGATATGTTGATTTACGTTTAACGCGCGTGACCTCTCGACGGAGCCGATCATACAGTCGATAGACGATTCGAACTGGCGCTCGAAGATATCGGCACATCGTGCTCGTGCCGATGTATCGCGGGAAATATTTCGCAGTCTATGCCTGTTGTTATCCGACACTCGATTCGAAAAACATTCCTCCGGATTTTTTATTGTTATTCCAGAAATCTATCTCTTCTATCTTCAAATCTCTCTTGTGTGTCTAGGTGTCTCTAGGTGATATAATACTCATTTCAAATATCAGTATTATATCAGCTATCTGGCTTCCATAATACAAGCTTTGCTTATTTAAGAAGATATTGTGTAAAAAAAAAATTTAAACAGTTTCTAAGTAAGCGCGCTTCATTGGAATTGAATCGGATTGGAATTTACTGGAATGGCACATACTACTACATACTACTACATGCTACTTTTTATCGTGTTAAAATTAGGCCAACGGGTAGGTACTGCAGATAAAATCAGATGATGCTGCTAGTAATTTGTATGACAGAACAACGACTACGTAGTCAGCCAGTAAAAAAAATCTTTCAACAATTTTTTTTTTTATATTTTCGTGGACAATTCACACACAACACCATCTGACCCCAAACTAAGCAAAGTTTGTAATATGGCAGCCAAATAGCTGATATAATACTTATAAACTTGTAAATACATACTTTTTACGCATAAAAACACATAACAATCGTACAAACAGCGTATTCACTTTACTTTTGCAATCATGCCCCGACCATGTGAAATACCGGTTCATAAATTCCATTCATACATTTAATTAAGAAGAATCCTATGATTACGGGTGACGTTTCAAATGGCTCACGGCTTGTTTCAATTAGCCTTGGACGTAACAATGTATTATTGTATGGAAATATTGAACTGGTTGCATTACATCGGTCCTGTACGGTTTGGAAGCGACAACGGCTAACCTTTCACCCATATAGAACAGTCGTGATATATTAAACTGTGATTAGATATCTGTGTCAAATTATTTGAAAAAAAAACACAACCGTTTATTAAATAAATCATGGAAATTATTGTCCATAATATTTAGCACTAACTTATATGTTTGAACTATGTATTTACTCTATATGTAAGCGTAAGTTTAGTATAAAATATGTAAGAGTACAATGTTCCCATTGCTGGGAGTTGGAGTCTTCTCTCACAAGGTTTTCACTTCTCTCTCATTTTTAGACACTGAAAATGTATCACATTTAACATTAGAATGGGAAGGTAAATTTCGTCGCGTTACGCGACAGTATAATAGCTCAATCGGGTTGTCGGGCGGTTATGAATTCCGGAACCGGGTTCGAATCTAGTCGGCTTCTCTTTTTTTTAAATTTTTTTTTGAGAAAATCTATTACTTGTACCCTTTTTATCTATAAGTATCTAAGAATATTTAGTGTTTAAACCGAGCAACTGTGGGCCTCATAACAAAGCTCAAAGTCACACAGCGAGCTATGGAGAGAGCTATGCTCGGAGTCTCTTTGCGCGACAGAATTCGTAATGAGGATATTCGCAAAAGAACGAAAGTGGCCGACATAGCTCAAAGAGTAAGCAAGCTGAAGTGGCAATGGGCAGGCCACATCGCTCGCAGAACTGACAACCGATGGGGAAGAAAGGTTCTCGAGTGGCGACCACGAACCGGAAGACGCAGTGTTGGACGGCCTCCCACTAGATGGACAGATGACCTAACAAAGGTCGCTGGAAACCGCTGGTTGCAGGTTGCGCGGCACCGTTCTTTGTGGAAATCTAGGGGGGAGGCCTATGTTCAGCAGTGGACGCCTTGCGGCTGATGATGATGATGAAACCGAGCAAAGCTCGGTCACCCAGGTACTTATATTAAAAGCACATGACGTGCTATTCAGCAAATAAAATACATACTGTGGATCGAATGACCCTACTTCATTAGCATCAAGTTTTCTGCTCAGTTAGTGGCTCAAACACCTCTACGATAGGAATATGAGGCGAGAAATTATGCAAACTCCAAAGTAAATATTGTTTTAACTAACCAACAAACATTGTACGAAACGCACTCCGCGTTAATGTTATCTGCGAAACTAAACGCTTTTAATTTACATAAACATCTAAGCACTGCATTACAGCTGAGTACACGAGCTAAACTGTTATTGCACACAATTTCATAATGTAATAAAAATATTTTAAGCAAGGGATAATGTATTCATATACATTTTTCTCAGTCAACAACTAAAATAAACACGTTTTGTGTTTTAATGAAGAAATTCCCACAAAAATTAGGAAGATGCTGCGGTGAATTGAAAGCCAATTCAATTTCCAAGAGAATAATGAAATATTTTCACAGCCACGGTCTCCCATTTACCACCGTCCAATCGCAATAAAGCACAATAAAGTTGGATGTCTTCCGGCATTCGTCAAACGGTCAGAAGTGGGCAACGGTTGCGCAACCCGCCACCCAGCCAGGCCGGACCGCAACCTCCGGACTCCGGACCCGGGACAATTGAGCGATTTGTCAACCGTTGCATTAGGCAACCGGTCACCGCGGGCAACGCAAACTATTCGCTCACTCCGTAACTACCTTCGTCTATTTCTTCTAAAGTCGCATCGACACAGATAAAAATCGGTACCAATGCGGTAATGGATAGTTTGTCAATCAGTAGTGACGAGCATCTGTAGCGTGGGCCGAAGCGAAAGCTCGCCGGAATCGCAGGCTCCTTACGCAAGATATATCTGTAAGGCACACAATGGACGAGGAATGCTTGCAGAACAAGCTTTTTGGATATTTATTGGATAGATATTGTGTGGGATGGATTTGCTTTTGCGAGTTGCACGCACGCACAGTCTAACGCCATTCATGTAACAATAAATTCTCTTTGGTAAGTTTATTGTGCTATATTCCCCATTTGTCTCATAATCCAATACTACGCGTATTTGACAAAAGAACAATAAATCACAAATTAGAGGTATGTAGACAACTGCATAGAATAAAGTGTATTTCCCAAAACAAACTAAACTAGCAAGCAAACTACAAAGCAGTACTTTAATTAAAAATACGATAACGAGAATTATATACTGATCTGTTTAAATTGTTCATACAAATTAAAACAGAAACTACAAATATAAACTGGACTAACATAGAAATATAAACTATAAACATACATAGTTTCTGAGTACAATGTTTTCTTGAACTGACGACTCATTAAACTCTAATGAAACCTTTGAAAATTCATTGAAATGAGTCAAATGAAGTGTTCTTCTTAAATGCTAATACATTTGACCCCTCTTTGTACTTATGTGACCAAGCCTTGTTGAATACCAGAAACTAGTTACAGATGCTGGGATAATTGTAGAAAGTAAACGCAACTAACAAACGAAATAAAGTACGTAATTCATAGATGCTGGTATCGAGCATGGAACAGCGTTCAGCAACACTATCAGGTCATGACGATCAGCTCGGGTGTCACTATCGGCGGTGCAGCCAATGCTGTGTCTAACTGGTTAAATCTAGTGAATTCTGGTTGCGGGAATTAGGAGAAAATATTCTGAGACATTTAACTACGTAACTTCGCTAGCTTTGTGGAGTCGGTAGGGCCACTTTCGCCATTTCGATTCTGCAAGATTGTCTGTAGGATACATTTGTTGGACGCTAGCAAAGGTAGGTGTCATAGTGACCTTCTTGGTGCTATTACGATACGAGATTTCTCCTAATTGAAACCAATCCTTACTTAGATGAATATAGTTTTTATTAATATAGGTACTCGCTGTGCCCTGCGCTCGTTGCTACGTCACCTGTCAAAAATTGGTCGTACCAACTCAATAACCTTCTTAGGCTCATGCACAACAATTTTGTTTATGATCATAACATTATCAAATGCGTAGTTTACGATTCTATAAAAGACACACAGACCGACATTCATTTTTATCTGTTACCTACGTATAAAAATAATGTAGAGTTAGTTGAGAGTTTTTTGTTTCTAGAAGATCTTTTTTCATTTTAAACAATGTGTTTTGCGACGGAGCTTACCTAGAAGAAATAGATTCGCTTTATTATAAGACTAGCTGTGCCCCGCGGTTTCACCCGCGTCTATTTGAGGAAAATCCATACTAAAATATCCATTGCTGGCCACTTTATTACGTTTTACGGAACCCTAAAAATACGTAAATAAGCAACAATGCATTGTTGTAGAACAAATTTGATTACTTCAAATGACACAAACTTCAAATGTAGACACGCGCCGTCACAGACTTCAACGACCAAAGAGAATTTAAATTCACGGAACTAAAGCTCTCGAAGAGAAATATTTTTCCCCGTTTTCTTTACATTCTTGACTCATACTCCGTACCTATTGATAGTAGCGTAATGTTATATACCCTATAGCCTTCCTCGATAAATGGAGTATCCAACAAAAAAAGAATCTTTCCTATCGGTCCAGTAGTTTCCGAGATCCTAGCGTTCAAACAAACAAACAAACTCTTCAGCTTTATAATATTAGTATAGATTTTAGAGGATAACCGATCACAGAGCATAATTGATTTTGAAATCAATTTAGGTGCTAGTTTATGTTCAAACATTAGCTTAGCAATGCTTGAGACAATCAATTTTAACGTATTTGTGTTCGGGTAAGTTCGTGCCTGATTTAAATCAGTGGACATTATAACGATTAAATTACTTGTTCCTGACGCTTACAAGTTGAACATTATCGACAATATAATAGCTATCCCCCATGATATTTGGCTTGACCACTAGTTTGCGTAAAACCCAATAAATCTAATCCAATGACAATCAGAACCACAGAGAAATTAGCTATAGAGGGAACACGTGATTCCATTCCGATTTAGAGTGTGAATATGAGTTTTGACCGACTAGTATGCACAACATGTATAAAATCTCAATAATTTTTTGTAACCCTAGTACTCGTAGATTATTATTTATATAATCTGGAATATCATTTACTACTACTGTTTACACCAAAAAAAGAAGGTATGGCCAGGAATATCAAAATAATATTTTGCGGGAACGGTTGTTTCACAGAGCCCTAAAAAACTCAAAAAATTAAGAACGTAAGTACCTACCATTTGTTTAACGACAACCTTTGTAAAAAAAAACTATTTTAACAAATGATTTTGTTTTATTCACGATCAGGTTTTTGAAATATTTCATAATCATTGATAATACTTAATTAAATGGTTACATAACAAATATCAATTAACTCAGTATCATGTCGAACAGTTATGTCTGATCGTTCATAGGTAATAACTTAAAGGACAAGACCCAACCCAATAGTCAAAAGGAACAGAAGTAACATGTTACATTTATGGAATGCGACTTAGAACATGAATCGGATCTAATTTTAGCTGACTTCATTTGCAAAACTAATAAACCACTAAATCGAGACTGCTCACGACAGCAAATTAATTACAATGGATTCCAACCTCCGTACCATAATGCAACATTATTTTATTGGTCACATTAAATTATTCTAGTACCCGAGGTTTACTCAGATGGAGTGTGCTTAATGAGAGACAAAGAGACCAGTTTTTTTAGTTTATTCACTATGTGTTTTAGTTCCAAATTCGGTAGTGATTTTGTCACTTATTTGTTATATACTAGTTAAATCTGTAAACGTTGGATCTGCCGTATACGAAGCAATAAACTATCTTTTCTCTTTAGTGGGATCAAACTGCACACACCGTGCAAAATTGTATCTGTTGTTTAGGCATTCATTGCGGACAAACAACGTGACACGAAATTTTGGTATTTAAAGATTTGTTTAATCTCGAAGTCTAGTGAGCCAATCAACCAATTGCGATTTTATACATTGGTTAATGGTCTATAGTTCCATATATTAGCATTCCAACATTTACGGCGAGAAACGAAAAAAAAGAGAACTAAATACGCAGGATGCTCAACTCGTAACAAGTACTCGCATTTATTCGCTCTGATCGTTTGTTACCAATCAAATGGCCCCAGTAATGACTTTAGTTTACTATTATTACAAAATCATAAATTTTAGTTTAGACTGTGAGGTCTAATATCAAATTTCATTATGGTCTTATTTGTCTGACCCTTGTGAACCGCGCTACCCGACACGAGAGAGAGAGTAGGTCGACTGTATGTGAGGTAAGTACATGGATGGTTGGTCGCGGTGCGAACTATTTGTACCGTTCACCTTGGCAGTTAGGGTTACACGTGTTAATCCAATACTAGATAAATGATACGCTGTGCTATGTGGAACGCCGGTATGCCTCTGGGGACTGATATCTTGAAGCGCATAGTTTGACTCGGCTCGCTGTAAATTAATATCTAATATATCTCTTGTTAAATAGCCGATACAAAAATTGTAACTCAAATAAGTTCTTTCATATCTTTTAATGACACAAGCACTTTAAAATAATTCGATTTCACAAAGGGGTCACAATCTTGCAAGTTAGCAATAGCAAATAATAACAATAAATAATTCAATAGTAGTGAAATCCTCATGCAAAAATATAGTTAACAAAAGTTTGATAGGACGTTAACGTGCTTACATCTTTCGCTAAAAATACAATTATGTACTCGTATCTAAGTGTTGTAGTACTATTACCACCTATTATTTATTACATTAGTGTAAGTAATTGTGTTGTAAGGATATGTTAGCAATTATGACCATTAAACAAAAGCTGTCTGAAACCTCCTTTCAAAGCTGCAAATGACATAAAGAGTATTAAAAAAATAGTATTTTTTCAGGCATGTTGCGGTGGATTGACGATCGGCCCTCAGGCAGCGTCTAACGGACGGTCGCCCACTCCGGAGGTGTCGCCTGCCCCGACAGAGCCTCCGACGATTTATTAGACATCTTCTACTTTATTGGGTACAACGATTCACATAAATCCACTAACCACATCCAAGGGTATAATTTTTAATGCAGGATATTTTTACGTCTCTCATTCATTCATTTTTAGCCTTTGGTTGTTTAATTAACGCGTCTAACGCGTTACGGAGAATTAGATTTGTATATTCGAATGTTTTACAATGAAAGTTTATACATTTTATACCTCTACATAGAGCCGCAACTTGAAAGCATGAGTTACTTAATATACCTACTTGCTTTATTTTAGATATATGCAAATCTGAAATTATTACGGTTCAACTAATACTAAAAAAAAATACAGAATAATAGGTACCTACATATTTTAACCTATATAAACGCATTTCTTCGGGTTAGCTGTGGTAAAAGGACAGACCTCATATTTTTATGAAGACAAAGATGTGTTTCTGCTTTAACAACTATCGAATTATATAACATAAATTGACATAATGGTCACTATAGCAACTACATTACTTTGTATGCATAATTGCATATGCATATGCGTAAAGGTACAAAATACAAACGCAATATTTACTATCGATTGACTATTTGGTAAAAAAAAAAGATTCAGGATACATTCAGGATATCATTCTCATTGTACAAAGAGAGTGCAAATTTAGCCAACTGTCTATGCGCATGTACAGTTATTTGTTGAAGTGTAATCTGCTGAAAGATTGAGTGACAGTCAGCTAGAGCCGGCCGTCAGCTAGGCACTACCAAGTCTAGAGCCAGACGCGTCCGTTAGGCATTCAGTCGCACACAGTGTACCCGGAATCTACGCAGATATCATCTGCCCACCGTTCGTTATTTGTTGACTTGAAAACGGACAGAACAAACAAACGGTCGAAGCCACCGGTATGGTGATAATCTTTAACTCTTTCAGACCAGACCTCGTACACGGGTTAGTTCAGTGATCACGATGTCATTGGACATTTGAACTTGAACATTGTACCACAAGCAAAACTTAACCAAAATAATAATAAATAGAAAAGTAACTGAATCGTAATCTAATTTTAATAATGGCATCAGTCATCAGTTTTTTCGAAACTTTTAAAAGAGATGAAAACCTACTAAAAAATGTCGCTACTTATGCAAATAAAATTCAGGACAAAAAAGTTTAAAAAAATTACACTCAACGCATACTTCTAGTTGTTACTCTTACTGAGCCCAGGAGTAAACTTGAATTACCTCCAGGACTCGGAGTATCTGACAATGACGGCTACAGTTTTATGTCCCGCCATAAATTGGCAACTGGCAAGACGTCCTGATAAAGCCACAAATCAAGAGGTAAAGTTAATTACGATAGAGACGATTATTTACTCCATCTTGTGTGCACTGAGCGTAATTAAATAAACAGTAAAATACCTCTTCTACTTGCTCTAGCAATCTAGTCAAAACGTTTTAAGTTTCATATTTCATTTCGTTATTTTACCTGTAAGAATCAATATACTTACCTATTGAATTTCTAAGATTTCATAAAAACTAACGTTCTTAATCTTGAGTTTATAGTTTCATAGCTAGATTATGCGAGCTAAAAATTTATCAATTTTTGACGTAAAGAACCTCCGTGAACTTTACTTTTGCAATTTTTTTTTGGTTTTTTAGGCTTTGCAGGCGTCTTTATTTTCATTACCAATTTCACTGTATACATAAAGTTGGAGGCTGTATAGCTCGCATAAGCTTTTAATAAGCTAGTAAATTTTAGAATGTTGAATACTTTGCAGGTTGAAGAATTAAAAAAAATATCAATGAAGGATAGATTATCTTTACAATAAACCTGAAGTTTTGTTGTTTGCTGACTAACGTGTCAAAGTTTGCAACGGCAAAGCTTGAATTTAATCTTGCAATAGCTAATGACTCATCTGTGAATGAAAATCTCATTCTACTGGTTTTTGCTGTCATAAATGTTAATCGAAAACATTAATTTACCTTGTTGCCGCATGTAGATTGTGTTTACAGCTATTCATTTTGTAGTTTAGACATAGGCGAAATGTTGTAGACATAGCCGAAATATTTGTTGAGAAGTTACTACTAGGTAATTAAATGGTCCTTGATTTAGTGGAATGTAGATTGGTAAGATGTAGGTACATAGAGATAAACTCAGAAACACACTCTTACATTTTACAACGTAAAATATTGTGAAAAGTATAGGAAGACGTTAAACATCGGAATGTACTAAAGCCCTTTTCACGATGACTCTAAAACTAATTCAAATACTTATCTCAATTATATCAAAAATGAGCATGACCATAACGAGATGTTAGTTAGAACAAGTAAATGGAAACTGCCAAAGACTTTTTGTGGCCGATTCTCATAACTAATATAATTGAGTACGGTGAGACTAACTTATCTTCTGCTGTTGACTAAATAAAGTAATGAAATTTTAGAGCATAAATATCTGCTTAATAGTTTAAGATTTATCGATGGTGTCTCCCTCTTGGAGGATGTTATTAAAGTTTGTTATTTTAGAAGAAGTTGAAGTCGCACGATATCTTCATCTCGATCAGAGATAGGCGACTTTCTAATCGGGTCGAGTAACGTTTATGTTTACAAACTTGTTAACTGACTTGTTGTACGTTGACAAATCTCAAACTAATGTTCAGCGGTATAGTCATTTTATACCGAGTTAAAACAAGCTACTAATTGTAACACAGATGCTCATTAGAATAGATGTATTTTATTTACATCACACACATAAAAAAATGTTTTTTGAGATTTTTTTTTGCGTTTCCTATTCAATACAATAACTTTATCTTTATACAAGCACAAACATTTTGGGTACGTTTTCTGTATGGTGTTAGTATTGACAATACCTAATACAGTAACGAAATATGTAAGTCTCCTGTTTATTTTGCCGTAGTTGGTTAAAAGTACAGTTTAAACTGAAATGAAACGATTACGATTTTTTTAGATTATTTTACTTAACAAAACCTTAATTTTGTTTTTTCTATTCATTTGAAGTTGCTAACGTCAAACATTTTTGTATCAATTCTCCACTCTCAATTTGTCAGATTTTTAACTTGCGTGAGCCTTGAGCAAATGTTTGGAATATAACTTTACAAATTCATATAACTTTAAAAATCAATTGAAAATTTCGGTTAGTAAATCAGAAATATTACATCAAATCATGTTTTTACATGTTGCGGCAGGATTTATGGCTTCTTTCGACGTTCGCCATACATGCAGCGCACGCAACGCTGTCATGATGAAAAAAACAAAAGTTTCACGCAACAAGCCTGCGGTCAGCAATTTTATATTTATAATCATCAGGTATATGATAGTAAAAACTTAGCGCTCCTACTCCCCTTTACGTATCGTGTGAATAAAATAACGTCTGTTAAACTATGGACGGCAGCGAGAAATTATTACCTATAACCAGACGTGAATTGGGTTAAATAGTTTTTTTAAAGGGATTATGGCTGTTGGCTCAAGTGGTCTGTTCTACCTACTGAACTTTGGGGTAGCGCAAAAGGCGCAGGAGCCTCCTAACCTAATCTTACCGAACGTAATGAGTACTACAACATCTCGTACGACCAGCGCAAGGGCACCTCTTATGGTACGACCACGGATTGGGCTGCCGCCGGTAGGCTAACACAAGTCACAACATCTTAATGTCTTTAAATAGAATTCGTGTGATTTTATTTCTAGTATGTATTTTTTTTTTCAGTCAACTTAATTTTCTTACAATAGTTGTGTTTCTACACTACTACTGCTTTTCTACAATGTTGTTGGAATGTGGTCCCTAAATAATAAACATTAACTAACTAGAGCAAGGTTAATAGGATTGTTTTCGGTTAAGGTTATTAGCTTCATTTAATGCAAATTTAATCTTTTCTTTTTGCACAGTTAAAGACATTTTAAAATAAATTCAAAATCATAGGTACTTACATTAACAATTTCTGGTTCTAAAATATATCGGCGTACCAAATAGATCAACAGAGTGATCAACAAAGTAAAATCTTTACTTTATTAAACTTTTAAAAGTAAGAAAGGTTGATCAATACTAACGTAATACAAACTCATTCCGCATGTAGGACAACAAAAAATTATTGCAAAACCCGATTTTTTACTAAAAAAAAAAGATTAAATTGAACTAGATAGAAAAAAATCACTGCTACTCAAAATAGTTAAGACACATTAGAACCTTAGACTTGGCTACAGGCGGCACGGACGCCACATGAGGAGGAACCTCGCATAGATGAGTTATATAAATCGTATAGTTTATTTCGAATTTAGTTGTATGAATAATTTAACAGTAAAAATGTTAGACGCCCGTAACGTTTGACGATGCAATAAGTGATAAAGAACACGTACGCCCATCTAATAAATTGGTTTGAAATCAATTGAGAAATGTCGGCTACATTGCATAGAAAGGATTACTTTATCTGTATACGTATTTTATAGTGCGCTTTAAAATATAATGTCATAATTGCTACTTGAATGAGTCGTTTGTAATTTATTGTAGGAATTCTATTGTTACGTCTATTAGTAAATTAATGTGTTTGCGATACTATTATATTAATGCTTCAGTGTTATAGTTATTTTTCTCGGAGATTTAGCATTTTTGTAGTTTTTTCGTCAAATGTTAAAAAAATACACACATAATATATCACACTTTATTGACCTCCGTCAACAGCTTTCAGCATCTACGTCTGACCACAAAGTGAATAAGGTCTAAGCTTGCTTAAACTCAGTCTCTCCTTTGCAACTTATTAATAGGCATATGAGTACAGGAAACATCAGAAGACAAAAGACAAACGCCGTCTTATAAGTCAACGAGTCACTTACACCGCGAACGTTCGCATCATCGCTAATTGGCCGGTAATATGATAAACTGTATCTCATATCCGCAAACATATTCAAAGCCAAACGTTGCGCTCAGTACCGCTCGCAGAGAACAATTTAAACAATACGAGGGTCATAACAGTGCTGTTTATTATCCAGACAGATGGACAGAAGTGTGTCGGTAGTAAATAGCTTTTCGTGATAGCGGAGCGGTACCGTCTACTCAGTACATAATTTCTATGAAAAATAAGTTTGTTTACATTATAACCACTCGCTGTATCGCAGTTTCACTCGTAGCTTTTATAATTTTTATAAAGCCTTTGTCTTATTTCGTATCAGACGTGAAAAGTGGTTTAAGTGACTAGCGAGTTCGATACACAAAAGTTTAACTCTTTAACTTAGTTTGAATTACCACAATTTTTAGACAGTACATATTAAGAGTTGCATTTTTGTTGCTATATTACATTGTCAGAGAAAAGATAAGAATGTTTTTGACTCAAGATAAACATTTTATGTAAAATATGCCCTATATCACACAGTCCTCGGTAGTAAGTAGCTAGCTGAACCAGTGTGAAATGAGCCGTTTCTGAGAAGTAAAACAAACATTGCGTGACATTATATCTATGTATATTAGTAAGCTTTCATACCTGGACAAATTATACTACTGTTCCTATTAAAAAAATAAACAACTAAAAAATCGAGTCTAACCTAAATTATGTAACCTAAATAATAAAATAAACAACAGTTGCATTTTTCTTTGGCAATTTTTGTCAGACAGAAAGCTAAAACATATTTTAAAGTATAATATGTTTTAGCTGAAGTTAGAGCACTGTTCCACGGTCGCAGGGTGGCCTGCGTGTGAACTCTTGCCTCGGATACGACTAGCAAACGCTCCTCTTGCCTCCTATATGGGATAAACGGAACGTGATTATGCTAATACCTATATTTGAAGGAATAACTCCGCTCTGACATGATGAATTGCGTGATTCTGCATCTTGGGAAGTCACAAATCGTCCAAATTGTCAATCTTGGGTACGAAATAATCAATAATCTTTATAGCCAAAATGTGGTTTGAATTTAAGTTTTAGCATGTAAGAAGTAAGCTAAATCGACGTGTGCGATACACGCTTACAATATAAAAAATCTTGTGTCACGATATGTATGTTAGTACCTTTCCGAAACAGCTAGTAGCTTATGAATTTTTACGTGTAGGTATGAAAATAGGTCGGAAAGTGTTCAAATTCTATCTAAATTTACTAACCTAGATTTTATTATACATTGAAAGCAATATCCAAATAATTGAAACGTCATTCCATGACAAGAAGTCATCCTGTTAATGGTGTTAATGACTTTATGACATTGGTATCGCGTTATACATTTTATTCAGCTGTATTCCTATTTCTGAGTATTCAGCTGATTATTTAAATGGCAGAAGAACGTCTGCAGTGTCATTTATATTAACACACACATTGGGCTACACAGAACACACGTATTTGGCTGAAAAGGCCATGCATTATAAACAAATGTTACCATATTCTGGCATTGCAAGCGAATTAAAAACCAATATCATTTATGTTCCTAGAAAATAAAATATATTTTGTGAAGCAGTAGCAACAACCCCAAGAAACAGTAATCAATAAATTAAAAACATTATTTGATTTATTTATGTTACTCAAAGCTGTCAACCAAGCAACAATGGATGGACTAAAACAAGGCGGGCTTTCAGTAAAGCTCGAAAATTAATCAGAAATAACAAACAAATAGACAATGCAAACAAGAGCTTCGCGAGGCTGGTATCGCGGAATCTCGGCGGGGCGAGGTGGCGAACTAACAAAAATTGATGAATCACATCCAGCGGCCGGTTGCTGGCGGGACCATTACCAGTGGACCTGGACGTAACCAGGATATGACTAGAAGGGCTTCAGGGTATAGGGCATAACGTCTGATCTAGAACGTTGACAGCGCCATTTTGTTTATTTCCTTTCAAGTGAAAGTTTATTAAACGTTCATTAATACAGGAAAATCATTACTCCATCAATGACCAACAGCCCACTAAATGTTCCCACTGCTGCGACTCGGGGCTTTCTCTCGCAAGGAGAGAGTTAAGGCCATAATCCACCACGCTGGTCCAGAGCGGGTTGATGGATGACACATGACTTCGAAAGATTCTAGGTACGGTTTCCTCACGACGTTTTCCTTCAACGTTGTAAGTTAGCGGCATTACGAACACGACTTCGAAAAGACAGTGGTGCGTGCGGGGTTTCAACTCGGGGTCTCCGGATCGGCAGGCGCCGTTCTCCCGACTAGACCAGCCGTAACTTTATCATTACTTGCTACAATTTAATTCCAAAAGATTCATTTGTTGCAAGTTATGATTTTCCTGTAGTTATGAACGTTTATAAACTTTCACCTGACAAAAAAGCAATGCACATAGTACCAATTTTTAAAATAGCTTCAGATACTAGAATTAAACTACAAAATATCTAATCTAAAAAGAGCTGTGTTTATCTGTAGGTATATACAAAAGACATTGAGTAACATTATCCATTTTTTTTTTCAAATAATTACTCCGAAATATTCTAAGACGTGTACTAAGTATTTTTTAAATAAAATAGTCTTATCTTATGAAATCAATTTTAAGCACCTATGAGTCAAAAAAAAATTAAAATTCGATTTTCATAACATTTCAATAAATACCCCCGCAATTCCACCTGGATACGCCCACACCCGACCATTACCAATAACCGTTTCCCGGACGCCATCTTTGTTCACGATTTACTCGACCCGGGTATCGTGGGGATCTTGAAAATCGACCAACGGTTTGATTTAGTATTCCAGTTGCTGTAGATTTTATTATTTAGAAAATGTTAGAGGTTCTATGTGAAGTTGCGCAAAAAAAGTTGTACATTTTATTGCGCTAGTGGATTTCATATTAGATTATATTTTAATAATTACGTAGAACGAAGCTTAATCCTGATCACACTACAATAAAACAGATTTTACCATTTTCTAAAGCTGAGAACAGACCTACTAAAATCTAAACAGAAATAAAAAATGTAACAACGTTATTCACACACCACACACGTTTGTTATTGAAAGTTAAAACCAAATATTTTAACTAATAGCTCTTTAATTATTAGTACATTATTAAAATTTAAACTAAACTCTCATTATAAATAATGATATTTTATAGTAAACGCTCACAAAGTTTATTGAAAAAAAACTATAACAACAAACTGTATTTATACAAGTTTATGTCGACATAAATAGTAGCGTTACATTTTATCAACAGTGTGGCAAGGAAAAAAGTCGATACATAAATAAAATAAAGCGCCTATTAGTGTGATATAAATAGTTATCGGTATAAATGGATAATACAATATTTTAAAGTCACGATTTCGAGACAAAGTAATGTTCAAAAGTTCTTAGCTCTGTGTAGATATTCTTGTGGCAAACAAGCGATATGATCGGACGCCCCGCTGCCTTATTGATAAGGTTTCCATACTTCCCGTGTATATCGGAATGCTTCTGAGTTTATTTAATGTAATTTCTAAACGAGTGAGCCTTTATATTGATTTTATGGCTATATACGACGAGGAAACGCATTTAGATAGTTTTGCTTTACATGTGTGTATTTAAGAAGATAATAAAACGAATGGATAAAGAATTCTACTAGGTTCGACGCAATATTCGCATCACAAACTTTAAACTGCATTTTATCCAATACCGCTTGGTGTCGGGTAAAACGCGACACAAAGTTTTATCTGTGGGTCACACGAGTGTAGTGCAGTGCCCAATGCAAAAGTAGCTCATATGTTAATATACAATCCAATATAATACATTAGTATACAGTTTAAATATTATTAAATTTCGTTCAGTCTTTGCAAACATAGACATTTAGGTACCTATTTATTTGTTAACACACAAACTTTCGCTTTTGGAATATTAGTGTGAAAAAGGTCGCCGGACGCGACCGAAACTTGAGTCGGATTGGACGGATTGGGAAACGTGAGTTACCCGTGGATTTAGGACTGGCCTCGTGGCTTAGTATAGTAATATAGCTCTGCCTGCGAAGCCCGAGGGTCGTTGGGTTCGAGTCCCACCCAGTGCAAATATTTGTGTGATAAATTCAAATGTTTGCACTGTGTCTGGGTGTTCCTATATATAATAAATAATAATATATAATAAATATGTATTTAAAAGTATAATAAGTATTATATCACCTATCTAGCTGGCATCATACAAGCTTTGCTTAGTTTGGGGTCAGATGGTGTGGTGTGTGAATTGTCCACCAATATTTATATTTATTTATTTAAAATATTAGTGTGATTTATACTCACAAATAAACTTTCGACTATGAAATATGTGTAAAACTGGAGTAAATCCTTACTTTCCGAACGTAGTTTAATGTCTTCAAGCTAAACGATCGCGTCGTAACTAACATTGCAGATCCAATAGCACCATACATCACTGGGTAGAATAGCCACCGTAAATTGAAAGCACCGATTATGATGGGCAAAATAGATTCGCCTGAGGTCAAGGCGACATCACGACTATAGCAGGGTTAAAGAGCGACTCTCCTAGCTAGCTCGAGTTACGGGGCCTCCCGATACAATGGCCAATTTCACAGGATTTCCTTTGATGGATACTAGTTAGCCTGAAACAGTTAACGGTAACAATACTTCAAATTTTATGTTGGCGCTTCAAAATAGCATGTTACGTTTAAGTAAAACATAATCGTATTTTTAGTAACTTAGTTAATGGATTGGAACGGGCATGTTTTAAAGCGGTAAATCACCGTCTAGGTCAATATTTATGCTCTTTATTCGGCCACAATTTAGCTTTGTGCCGTGAGAGTTGAATGTCAAACGTACACATATTGTATGTAATTAAACAGGATTGGCATTTCTTACTGAGCATTTGGAATTATAGTAGTTATAACTGCCGTATTTTAAATATCTCAAGACTTTTGCGAGCCAAAAAAAGGGTTAGGGTTAGGACTTTAATCTCGATATTAAAATATTCGATGTTTATCAGGTTAAACGAACTCAGCACCATCAGCCTGTGTTCGTCCACTGCTGAACCTCTCCTCTCCTTAGGCCTCTCCCATAATACGCCAAAGTCAATACAAATCAATAAAAAACTTTGACTTTGATAAATACATTTACAAGTCAGACATAGTAAATTGTATAACAGTAATTATACGAATTAGAATAAAATTGTAAACACGGAATTAGACAAAAAATAAATAAGTAATAATAATTAGACAAGGTCATAATAAGTACTAATCAATTTTAATATGAAGCAGACAATGTCATAATAAATAATAATACAACAATGTCAAATGGTATATAAAATTAGTTTCCAACCGTCACCAGCCGTATTTGGTATATTGTCACTCCAACTAGTCTCAGGGCGTCCTACACTACATATGTTTGCCGATTCGCAGTCTCCACTCCACAACTCGTCCAAAGAGAACTAAACGAACTCAAAGAGACAAAACCGAAGTTGCATCAAGTTTTGTAATACGGTGAAATCTCGCACAACACACCAAAGATAAAACAGTAGTTTTGTTAAACGAAGAAATGAGTTTGACTAAACATCCACAGATCTGCACTGGGTGAGCTTCGTGCAGACTTCGGACCTTGACTCGATCTTGGCGAGAGATCGCCCCAAATCCAAGCAGTGAGGAAACCGACATATACCTAGAATCTTTCGAGGTCATGTGTCATCCAGCAACCCGCACTGGGCCAGTGTGGTGGATTATGTCCTAGACTCTCTCGTGAGAGAAGCGGAGTCCCAGCAGTGGGTACATTTAGTGGGCTGCTTATGCTTATGGCATATGTATATGGAAAAATACTCAGAGGTGCAGGCGGTATTCGAACCCACGACCTAACGATTGTGAATCGCACCTTCTAGCCGCTAAACCACTACGGCTTCAACAAAAAAAAGGACACTAAATAAATTTCGAAGATACAAGATCCACGAAACTAATATTCAGAAAATAAATACATAACCAAGATATGATAATTGGAAAAAGGGAATGTATATATAATCGTATCACAAATACGAAGTAGACATTTTTCAGGACCTGACAACGCCTTAATCTTACATCAGTCGATACAAAGTTGTTCCAAATAACCGATAGTAATTAATTATTGATCAACTTGAAAAAAAAAACGAAACGGTCCAGAGCATTAGAGAATACAATTGAATAAATTAAAATTATCAAAAGCTCGAGTCGAGTTCATGTTTAAAATATCCGTAACAAGAAAGGGTAGGGGTCTATTCTCAGAGGGATTTGTCACGGGTGACGGCGAGCGGCGCAAGCGCAGCGCCGCATCACGACCCGGACAACACGGAAATAAATTAATGAATTTGATATTTTATACAAAAAATCTCTCTGGAAGGAAATACAGACACAAATGTTCAAATGTTGAAGCTGCGGGAGATTTTAGGATATCGGTTGGTTAGATCATTTAATTTTATAAGGATAAAGAATACCATAATAAAATAATAATCGTTGTTTTCCAAAATACGAGTATTGTTTAGGGTTGAATTTGTGTTTTTAAGCTTTTCCGGTTAAAACTTCGTAAACGTCTACACTGGTTAACTAAAAATATGTCATGTCTTGTTCGTCCCGTCAGTCTGTATCAAAAGTGGTTTAATAGTGATAGGAATCTTTGCAGAGTCCCTCTGGGGAAGTACTAGTAGTAAGTACTGTGTTCCGGTTGGAAGAGCAATGTTTCCAGTGAAATTACAGGGTATAGAGATAAAACAGATTAAATTTGGGTGACGAGCGCAATGCAGTGCTAGGTAATGATTTTAACTTCACATGTTTGAACTCCACAATAGCTGTGTGTCACTGTCCTGTTGTGTGGCAGGTATGTTACTTACCATCACGCACATGTCCTGTTCGTTTCGTCACTCCTACTATATAAAAAACTATCAAGTTATGCAAATATATGTAGATGTAAAATGGTAAAATAGTATTACACTATTGTGATATAAGTCTAAAAGCTGCGGACGCGTTGAATGAAAATAGTGATTTGTTATTGATTACGTTCTCAAACTCGCATAACTAGCATGCGGAAGCGTTTTAAGCTCTACTTAAGTATGGTCATTCGCTCAGGCCAACGTCTGAACCCTCGTAAAACGAAACGTCGAAGAACATCACAACAACAATTCGACACAGCGCCGACTGACTCAGCGATCACAAAGCTTTCTCATTAAACCGTCAACGGTCGAAGCTGTGACACTGAAACTCATTTCGGAAAAAACGCTCTTCGACTCGTTTTGTTACATTTCTTAACGCTCGGGAAAAGAGCACAAAAGATTTTCTTAGTTGAAGCGTGACTTTCGTAATTAGGTGAGTAGAGAGTGCATGCGGTAACCGCTCGTTTTGACGTTTATGCTGTTCGTATACAGGAATTAGATGAGTTAGTCAATTTGTAAAAACGAAAAAAAATGGCAATAATTTTAGAGACTTCCAAAAAATAGGTAAAAATAGTTCGATAAAAAAATTGTTTGAGGTATATGAACAATACATAAATAACACTTTACTGTATACAAAAAACTCTACAATTAGCCATAGTACAGAATATCCGACTAGGTATTTTTAAGAACTTTTAAAGTAAAACTACAAAAACTAGTGGGTAAAACCGCTAAAAACTATTTAAATACTCCACCGCGCGATGTGCTACAAACTTTACTTGGTGCAATGAATTCTTTCATACTATAGTTTTTTTTATTAGCGTCCACATGGAATAAATTTTAAAAACACATTAACATTTAAAATCTATTTTTGACATGAAAGTAACTGAAATAGAAAAAATATGTTAAAGTTGTGTGTTGTCTTACTAAGGCTAGTGTGCGAACAGCGTTACGTAGAAGGCACTTTGTCAGCGGTAGCATTATGGCGGCAGACGTCACATGTACCATATGGATCGTAGAGATTATCCTGTTGGGTAATAGCCTGCCTTTAAAACCAATTCCATAGTTTTAACATTCATAAAAAAAATTGAATTGAAAAGGAAGCTTTCAACGAGAACACGATAAGCGACAGTAAAAAGTTTAATAATTACATCCGTAAACTTAAACAATTAAGTACCAAACAAAATTACGAAGGATACTCAGACTATGCTAAAGTTGATGGAATTAGGAGAGAAGTTTATTCGACAATAGGATAGCTAAAATTGCTTTAAAGCATTGAATATTTCTGGAATTGCATTTTATTAGTATTTAAATCATGACCCACCCTGAACGGTACTCGACGCAAAAGTACCCATTACACCGACCGCGTTCGATAGGACCAGCTTTTACATTAGGTACGAGTAGGAGCGTAAATAGTAGAACTAATTTTCAGAGTTGTATAGTTGTTTTTAAGGAACTGTGGCTGTATTTTTTTTATAGAAAAGGGTGACAAAACTAACAGGACATGGTAAGCAACGCGAAATAAGCAACTAGCTCAAGGAGACAAAATTGAGCTTCAGTCCCGTGTTTTAATACACTGTCTTACAACTGTAAAATGTTGCTGATGTTTTATCTTCGATCGTTAAGTGTTTTTTAAATACGGTGGTTAACGTGATTAGTTGACCAGCAGTCTGTATTAACGATAAGGGTTTTGAACTATTTCAAATCAAATAAATAGCAAGCAAGCATAACGCTGACCTTCAATGTCTCTAATTTACTTCTACCTTCTACTCGATAACGCGAGTTGGAGCGTAAATCCATTCGTTATTATGAGAAGTCTTTTTCGTTGCATTTTTGATCCCAATTTCAACAACATACCTGACAAAATTTAAACGAAATCATAAAAAACGCTGCAATATCCACTTACATAAAGTCTAGATTAAAACAAACTCAACTGTGTGCACGCACCAACCTGCGTACTAAGTATCAAAAATACGTTAGATCTGCATAAAAAATAAAAGATGAATGACCCGAAATGGCCATTTCAGGCAATTCATGGCTATTTCTAAAGCCGTACTGCGTACTAATGACCGCATGCCGATGTCTTCCTGCCACCAATTTTCGCGTGTCCCGTCGCATAAAACCAGTGCTTAATAAGTTGCTACCAATTTAAGGTGAGCCGTCAAGCGCATTTTCCCCAAAATTTAACTTACCTTTCGCTTGAAATTTATAGCATTTAAGTTGTATTTTATAATTATTCACACAATCGAGATATTACCGTAAAAATATACCCACATCCATTAATTTACGAATACTTTGGATAAAAAGCGGGAAAGAATGGCGAACCCAATATGTCACCTGCCCCATGGTAAGCAAGGTAACAGTAGCAAGATATGCAGTATTTTGAGCAAGAATTCGTAGATCTAGCTTTTTAATAATTTAGAGTGAAGGGATGGACAACAGCTGCGCCTGCAAGGTATATACGCTTCTGATAAGATCTGAATCATTGCCTAGCACTGCACTGCTCGTCACCCAGATATAAGAGTAAGATGATCTCTATGCCCTGTAATTTATCTGGAAACATTGCCCACAAACCGGAACACAGCGACGTTTGACCATAACTGCTTGGCGGTAGAATAACTGGCAAAGGTGCGGTACTTCCCCAGGCGGACTCTGCAAAGTCATACCACTAATAAATGATAAAATATAGGAATATGAATAAAACGTAGAAGAGACGATCCGCCTTAATATGTTGCTTCCAATTTAAAATGAAAATTATTTCGGAGTCGCTGTCCCCGTGACGAAGACCCGTCGTGGTCTGGATTATAAATCATAAATGCCACGTTAGCTTGGCCTCGTATCGAAATTATCGCCCGCGAGCCTCGCGCAAAATATACAAAACAGTTTCAGGTTACCGCGTCAAATATTTCTTATGCACGAACCGACCGACAGGATAAAAGGACAATGACTCATGAGAATTTATTTATTAACTAACTGTCCGTGTCAGGCATCGCTCGGGTTGATTCTATAATACCTAATTATCAGAGATCTACAAGTTTTCGTATAAATCTGTACAAATAAAATCACAATGATAAACCGCTAAATCGGTCTAGCCGTTCTTAAGTTTAATCACTTTATCAATCAGGATCGCAAGTTAGAATATTTAGTGATGATAGTCAAAAGAGAAAATTAGCAGGAGCCCGAGGTTCAATTTGCGTAGTCGTTGTTATTTGAAAAATTTACATGCTTATAAAATTGCAATGAATTTCTTTTTTAAAATATCTATATTATACAAGAATTAACTAGAATATATGAAATATAGTACAAACATTATATTATTATTATAAATATTTAGAAAAACTGCTTCGTTTCTTTGATCAATCAAAATTAATTTTTGAACATACTAACTTAGTTTACAATTTTGTGACCTAGAATTTGTAAAGAATAAATAACATAAAAGTAACGCCTGATGTATTTTTAACGTTATTACGAAATTATTCACTTTTACAAGGTTAAATCTATACTAATATTATAAAGAGGAAAGATTTGTACCTATTTTTGTATGTTTGTAACGAATAGGCTCAAAAAGTACTGGGCTGATTTAAAATATTTTTTTACCAATAGAATGCTACATTCTTCCAATTTGACATAGGCTACATTTCATTTTGAAAAAAATTAGGGATCCTTGGTAAAATTTGAACAATGTAACCGAAGGTGTAGAATAATTGTCTACCCCGTGCGAAGCCGGGACGGGCTGCTAGTAATAAATAAGAATACAAAAACTTATCGATGGAGAACAACTACGGTAAGAGGTAGCTAATACATATTCATTCAATTTAAATATTTTAATAAAGCAAAACTAGCAGAGATACGTTGGCAAGTGAGATAAAAGTAATTAAGTCAAAATCATTAATGAATCACAAATATGGACCTCCCGTACGAACTGTATCAATTACTGATTCATTCTCACAGGTTAATCGTATAATATAATGTTTATGCAACTTTTACTTGATACAGTTTTATCTAGTGCAACACTTCCGCATACTTTCCAATGTAATTAGGCTTGTACTTAAAGGCGCATAGAGCGAGCTTTTAAAAGTAATGGTCTTTCTTGCAAATTAACCAAATAACCATTTGCGTTTTTTAATTCCACGATAAGTCCTGAACGACGACGGCAGTCGTCGATTTTGGCGAAAGTGGTACCTTTGGAATTTAGCATTGACTCGAATGTCATAGACTTTTTGTTAAATAACTTTTTTTATCCGAATGAAGATTTAAACGAATAACATCGATTATCTATTCTTGCACACAATTAATGACAAGTAAGTGGGTCTATGAAATGACGATAATAACATAACATTTTTTTTGAAAATTGTAAAAAAAAAAATATTGTAAATATAAATTGTAAAATCCTTTTTAAATCTTACTAATATTATAAATAATTATGGAAAATTAAATGTTTATATATTTCCATGGCTCAGGTACATTCAGTTCTCCTAGTTTTACTTCTATCTGATTGTATGTTCTATCTCAGAAATTTAGTATACAAGGACTGTGCCGGTTTCCTCAATTTATTATTACCTATTATTTGGTATTAAATTCAGTGGTGATAACAAACTTGTAGGTGCTTCTAAGTTAGAAAAATACATTGAGATGCAGCTGGGATTCGAGCTTACAACATCACGCTCGCGAATACTTTTTCACGGTTTTCAAAAATATTGCAACACTCTAAAGAATTATTACGTACATCTATCAAACGTTAACAAAAATACACGTGTCCTAAAACAAATAAAACGTATAAACGACAAATAAAAATCTTGTTTGACCGTTCCAATAAAACTACTGCTCCGAACAAAAAATCAAGTGTCACTTAAATTAAGTAGGTACAAATCACCCAGATCACCTCATGCGTAGGCAGAAGGTGCAGGTAGCGTGGTTTAATAATATTAATAATACGTTTCATAATATGTTTAAAAAGCCATTTGCTTCATCCTACTTACATAATAAATTTGAAAGTTTGCATGTTTATGTGTTTGTTGCTTGAATTATGGAAGAACAGCTGGAAAGATTAGGTGAAAATTTAAAAAATGGCAGGTTTATAGTTAATTTGTATCGACCATTCTATAGACTATTTTTTAATTAAAAAAAATGTAAAAGTTTATGTTCGGGAATATTCAGTATATTCACTAAATTATATGTGATAAATCCAAAGACGTCAGATCTTTCAAAACTTTAATTGAATATTTTAAAATTGAAATATTTATACGTACATATTCCAAAAAAATGTTGAAACTTTATGCGAGTAGAAGATGAGTTACTTCTAAATTGAGCTTAAAGAAAGTTTGTAGATTGTTATAGACTTAATTTGTATGTAAATATAGTGTAGAGTATGTTTGTGTTCACGTATCTATAAAAGTCCTGAAAAGATTTAAATGAAATCAGGAACGTAGAAAGTATATTACCTAAATTAGCACACAAACTATACTTCAACCCATGAAAGTGGTTTTTAAGCCGCGAAGTGCATCGCAGGGTGCTTCTAGTTGCCGTGATGATGAGTAAACCAACCCAACCAACCAACCCTTTCAACTTAGCATAGATAATAATCTACATGACACAGTATTATACTAAATATGTATGTATATTATAAGCCGCAAAGCGCATTCTACGCCAACATATTGTACCAATACATCACCGTCTAAGCCTCCACGTTACTGATACGTGGGCCGCTTCACTTTAAGGCCTCCAGTATACAGGGCGATCATTATCAAATCCGTCTAAGGTATATTTGGTTGAGAAGCAGAAACAGGTAAACAAATTATTATATTGAACTTAGTAACAGAAAAACAAATTTAATAACTTGAAAAAATGATGGCAATCGCATGGCATGGAAGGAATAGCTTTTGGCCGTCTCTTCTAGGCATAGTGCAATAGAAAACAAATTATAGGAGAATAAAATGGAAGCACGAGTGTGCTTCCATGCAAGGATTAAATAACTATCAAAATTGATAATTATATTCACTGTTTCATGTACATCGTAGTTTCACTACGGTTATGATTTTTTGACGTTTAATTACAAGACAGAGTGACGACATAAGAAAGAATAGTAAGCAGTACGCCTTGTCCACAGCAGCGCAGTGTGAAAAAGCCATTCGAACACAGAGTCCATAATACACTACCTACTACACTGCGGTTGTCACCCAAAGATTGAAGAACATTGATCTCTTTTTCCTGTAATTTCACTGGAAGCATTGCCTTTCAACCCAGAAAACCATAACGTTTCTAGCTTGGTCGTTTATCGATCATCTAAAGTGATCTTTAAGTCTCATATTATTAAAAATTCACAAACCAGCTGTGTACGAACGTCGTCATTCGAAGTATATCACGAGATGTCAAACATCGGAAATGTCGCACACATAACGAAGTTGAATATTCAGAAAGCACGACATGTATCTACGGCGAACTCTTAGTGTTCCCAATGGGACATGATAAATCGATGCGGGTACAATTGCAGACTCAATTTAACTATAGCCATTGACGTTTCTTGTACTTTATTTTCTTGGGATTGGTTGTTATAGCACTAACAGGGAAATTACTTGATTTGGATAACTAAGTAGTTAACATTTTTTCAAACTTTGTCAACTGTACTTTGGTAGTTTCATAATTATTCTACTAATAATACCTCTACCTCTACATAATAATATCTCTCTACCTCTAGTAATAATATTATACCTAAATGAAAATGTTGATGTTTGTTTGTTGGTTTATTACGCCGGAACGTAGTGAACGGATTGTGTTGAAGTTGGATTCGAGAAATCGTGAAAATTGGAACACAGATAATATACATAGTCCAGAGCAACGTAGAGAAGAAGAGTTCGACTAGCCGACGACGAACCCATAGGAGCAAATTATATTTTTGGAACAAACTTCCTTATCGCGCCTTACACTCTTCACCTATGAGCGGATGAGAGTAGTAGACCGAAAAACGTGTAATAACAGTATTTTCCAACACTACGTACTAAAGCTACATCCATGTATGATAGTCGTTACGGCTCTGTCCATTGATTCGCATGCCGTTTTTAATAATTTATGAAATTTATTGAAAGAAAAGCAATCTTCGTACCATATCAAATTAAATCATGACCTGTTAATTAGAGCGTGAAGGTACAAGAAACACACAAAACATACGCATAAACTTTTTCATTTTACAAATTAGTATCGGGCCATGTCAGTTTCGAACTGAAATATAGTACCATGAACGGTAAAAGTAAATCATACCGGTTCGAATTCTCGAAAGTTACAATAGAGCCATATTTGGTCGACGCTAAATTAGCGATAGATTGGGTTTGGGTGGGCCACAGAGTTAATTAATCAATGTTTATTGCATATATAATTACCTACTCAGCTACTGATAGTTTTGACTCCTTAACTAGCCACTACAACTATCTATTCTGTGTTGGTTTATTTTACTATTTTCTCTTTTATGGCTTTGATGAAGCCGGCTTTATTTGCTAATAAATTCACATATTTGTTGTTGGTTGTAGGATACAGCAGTGCCCTTTGTATGCATTTTATGTGTTTATGATGGCAATACGAGCTCCAGAACAGGCGAGTTCGTTTGTGTGGGTAATTATTTGCACATTTTTCTCACAGCAGGTGTGATTCATTACTTTTTGTCTTGGTAAAAGTGCCTATTTGGTTTAAATGATCCATCGAGATAACTTATTGAAGCTGTTTTAGTAAAGTTGTCATGTAGTTTTCTAAAAATGTATGTAAACGCCTTGAAGTCTGATTTTGTTACATTTTAGTGTATGGAAATGCTATACCTGTGTCTGGGTATTTCTATGTATAATAAGTAGGTATTTAAAACTATATAAGTATTATATCAGCTATCTGGCCGCCATTATACAAGCTTTGCTTAGTTTGGGATCAGATGGTGTTGTGTGTGAATTGTCCACCAATATTTATAAATATTTAATTATTGATTTTGTAGAGGAAGGGCTTTTGCCAAAGTCCGTTCATTTTCAAATAGGTTTATGCTTGACCGCCGTCTCGCCTGATATTGAATGAGCGTGCGATCTACAATTGACTGAAATTCAACATAAAAGAAACCTATTGACTCTCGACTTGAAGACACAAAATTGTATCCAACAGGAAAAACCAGAGAAATTAACGAACGTAAACATAAATAAAGTGGTCAAGTGCGAGTTGGACTCGCCCATGAAGGGTTCCGTTGCAGCAAGTAACATAATATACATAGTACACATAGTTCTTGTAGTTCCTTGTAACTTTGATCAAAGTTTCAATAATAGTGTATTTATGACGTACAAAACGTACGTAAAAAAAAACTACTCATCAGATCGAGTTCAAACTAATTTTCGTTGGTAGTTTACATGGTAATGTACATCATATATTTTTTTTAGATTTTTCATTTTCTTACTTTAGAAGTTAGAGGGGGGGGGACACACATTTTACCACTTTGGAAGTGTCTCTTGCGCAAATTATTCAGTGTAGACGAAAATGATTTTAGAAACCTCAATATCATTTTTGAAGACCTATCGATAGACACCCCACACGTGTAGGTATAATGAAAAAAATTTTTTTGAGTTTCAGTTCTCAGTATGGGGGGCAACCCTAATTTTTCTTTTTTTTTAATTTTTTTTGTTCAAATCTTAATGCGGTTTACAGAATACATATACCTACCAAGTTTCAACAGTGTAGTTATCATAGTTTCGGCAAAAAGTGGCTGTGACATACGGACGGACAGACAGACAGACAGACAGACAGACAGACAGACAGACAGACATGACGAATCTATAAGGGTTCCGTTTTTACGTTTTACGGAACCCTAAAAATCATCTTATATGTATGGGTAACGAGCGCAGTTCAGTGCTAGGTAATTATTATTTAATTATTCGACGTTTCGGCAGCGCTACAACCGCGAGAACACTATTCAACTAGATATGTACCTATTAGAGATGGGCCGAGTACTCGGTTTATACTCGGTACTCGGCATACTCGGCGGGTTTTTTGATACTCGTACTCGGCCTCGGTACTCGGTTTGAATGCCGAGTATACTCGGTTTAAGAAAATCAATATATTTAGGTAGGGTTCTCTCGAAGTTACGGCTGGTCTAGTCGGGAGAACGGCGACTGCCGATCCGGAGACCCCGGGTTCAAACCCCACACGCACCACTGTCTTTTCGAAGTCATGTGCGTAATGCCGCTAACTTAAAACGGTGAAGGAAAACATCGTGAGGAAACCGACATGTACCTAGAATCTTTCGAAGTGTCATGTGTCATCCGCCAACCCGCACTGGGCCAGCGTGGTAGATTATGGCCTTAACTCTCTCCTTGCGAGAGAAGGCCCCGAGTCCCAGCAGTGGGAACGTTTACTGGGCTGTTGATGATGATGAGGGTTCTCTGCCTTTTCGCCAAAATTTATTTACAGGGCATCCCTGTAAATAAATTTTGGCGAAATTTTCATTTGGAACAAATATTATACAAGTTGATGGTTATTGGAGTATTTTTTCATAATTATTTTTCTCATGTTTGTGTACTGAAACAAAAGCGGTTTGGTTCTGGCACTTCGCCGGCCGCTGCCGTGGAATGCTCGCTTCGCTCGCTTGGCTTCTGCCTTATTGGTCACACTCACAGTTCTGAGGTTCTTACCTAACCAAACCGATCCCTTTCTATTTCACCTTAACTTCATTCCGAACTTTGAAATTTTGCAAACGTGTACATAAGTTGGAGATTTCTGTGGTTATAATATTACATGTAAAAATAATTTATTTTCTAATATAATATAAATATATAAAATTCTCGTGTTCTGTAGGTATGAGAATCGGCTACTAGCTATTTTTCATACCCCTAAGTGACAAGGGTTGTTAACTAAGGCAAAACAACGTTTGCGGGGTCAGCTAGTATAAATGTACAAAAAGGAACTGATACACAGACGAAACGTTATTTGTCTAAAAGTTGTTTGGCGTAGTGAAAGATTTGACAAATTATAAGTGCTTTGAACGTATTGAGTCATTATAAAAATCTGTTTTACGAAAATTCTGCCAAATGAAACGTTGCCATACAAAAAGTTGACAATCGTTAGTTGTCAAAGTGAAACATAGACGAACCGTTGGTTGGACAGTGATAATCGACCAATCACTTTTCGGCGAAAAGGCAGTATCCCATTTAGGTAGATATAACTAAGCCAACAGTTAATCAAGAAGTATTTTTTACTAATTTAGGAAAGCTTTGATAATCTCAATCAATAAAATCAAAATTATGCTAATGAATGAGTAGTAATAGTAACCTGTTTGTCACGCGCGCGAAATGGGAATTTGATTGAACCGAGTTACTCGGCCGAGTACTCGGTTGAAAAAAAATGGAACCGAGTAATACTCGGTACTCGTTACTCGGCAAAAGTGTTACTCGGCGCATCTCTAGTACCTATATAACCACAGCAAACATCATGAATATTATAATACTGCAACAGGTATCCGCAATCCTAAGCTGCAAAGAAACTTAAATGGCGTACCCATTTTAACCGAGATCATAATGTGTCGTCGAGGATGGAGTAGCAAAAACTAGTGTCAGACCGCGACTCTCCTCGCCGGCTGCGACGCTCCAATGCAGCGCAAAAACTTCCACATTCACTACAATTACAAACCATTTATGGCCGGCTACGTGCCTTACATAATAGTAAAAAACTAACACTTTTCTATTCAAAGATTTATATCTTCTGTTTTTTCTGTGCTATTGATCGTTCGCGCCGTGTTGCTATGATTTAATCTCTATTTCTCTATATAGACAAGCAGTTGTGTGAAGTGTGAATACACGGCATTATTGTTTTCACGGTAAAGTTCTAGGCAGAGGTATATTTAGTAATTTATACATTACTAGCAGTGCCTCGTTTTTACCAATATAGTTTCGTATTTTTACCACGATAAAAATCGCTATTTCAGACTATATAAAATATATACCTTATCTAACTGTGAACCAAATTTCATCAAAAATTTTTAATCACGTGATTTAACAACAAACATCCGCACTTTCGCATTTATAATATTGGTGGCTTGTATTAGAAACAAAAAAATAATTAAGTAGACCTACTTGAAGTCGATTGTTTTCGCAAAACAACAGAAAAAAGACTACAACTGTCTAGATACGATTTTGTTTAGTAGATGAACCTAATATATTGTAAGTAGTCATTTTCAAAGCTACTATGAAGTCTTACTGAAATTCTGAGAAACTTTGTTTTTGCTTCCGTATTTCAAGACAGCACTAAATCATTGAATCCAGGACACACATCACGAGCGTATCAAAGGCACATCTTTTTCGCTATTTTATAGAAATACGACCCGCGGCAAATAGCACTGCAATTACAGTCGAGCCGTCTTCTCGTCCGTCTGTCCGTCCTCGCAAGATGGCCGCTGCGTGCCTCGCTAAGATTGACTAGTAGCTGAATGCTTCTACGCCAACGGCGATCTAGCCTCGTCCGATCTAGTCAGACTCTGCCGGCATGCAGGAATGGAACACTGGCCCTTACGTAAATTAAAATACTTTTTGTTTGATAAGTGTCCTGTGATTACCCTTATTTCCAAGAGATACAAACATTTTTCACCAATTTTCTTTTACTCACATACACGATAGTCTGCCATTAATTTCGTTTTTACCTGAAACAAAAATTTGCATTATGAGAATAAATTATGACCCAATCAGTAGCTAAAATTGATGATGAGGTATTGTCAGATACGATCATTTCACAGCAGATAGTGTCATTAATAATTCCAAATTAATTAGCATGCAAACATTAGCATTAAATTATGAACTGGTTGTGAACATACAAATTACTTTTTATCGGCGGATCTCCGAAAAACATAATAATAATGTTCACACATTAAACGGTGCCCGCCTAAAATGCACAAAACCTGTCATTACACAAATGTATTCGCCGTTAGCCTAAACCACATAAGTCACATTTATCGCCACATCAAAAAGCAATCAAGCGACAAAAGTAGGGACGAGTCATCGAGAGGAACTCGACGAAATGTATTCGAAACGCATCTAATCGATTCCACAGCCAGGGCACAGGTTATACCTGCCTTAACATAATTTACGAAGGTGCCCTATAAAAAGATGGGGCGTCAGGCTGCTTATAGAATTTTATTATCAACAATAAACTGCACTTATTTATGCAACTGCGCCGTGTGTGTTTAAAATATATCTGTTAGCTTATTTAGCACCGTTCTATGCTAGCTACTTGCAAAACTAGAAAATTTGCGTAACATTATTTATCGACCGATAACTCAGTATCTAGGAGATATATAATTGAATTATGCCGTTATTGTAAAAGAGATTCTATCTGCACACCTAAATTCTGTTTCGTAGTGAAGGGGACTAATATGTTATCGATCAAGGTCTAATTTAATGATGGGAGTATAAAATAAGGAATAATTTATTGGGTATAAACGACACACCTGGACATTAAGCAACGGGTAGGTGTAGGTACATGGTTCATTAAAGTTAAATAATTGTAAAAACACGTTCTAGTCTGTCCACGACATACTCGTGTCATCTTATGGAACGTATTCAGGAACCTAATTCACTGTACATGAAAAAATCAGAATACCAAAATTGATAAAGGAAATCATTACTAAATACCACATTTTTTTAAACTATTATAATTTTGCACTTGACCGCTATTTCGCCTGATGTGATGCATCGACGCGGTCTACAATGGAGCATGGGTGAACCTACCTAGAAGAAACTCATTTACTCTCGATTTGAAGGCACTAAGATTGTTACCATATTTATATTATTTCGATCAATGTTTAACATTTTCACTTATCGTTAGATGCTGCTTTGTGAAAAATGTCGACTGATATATATTATAATTATTTATTTATATCTCTACAACGGCTTCACTGATACTCTTGACAGCATTTAAGTTCGCGTAAGCCTTGAGCAGTATTAGGAAAACGGATAAAAAGGATAAATATACATAGGATATAAAAACACATCGATCACGTGGAAAGACGCCTACGAGAACTTAGAATAAAGGAGTTACACCCTTCTCGAACTCAGAGTTTTGTATCAGACACCCCCTGCCGTCTTCAGAAACATGTTACCTGCTCGCCGGCCGGAGGAAACAAACACTTATGTATTGACGAAGCTATAAATTTCCAAAACGACTGCATTTTGATTAAGAAACTAATTTCAAGGCCCGGATTTAATATTTGTGGTTTCGTTTTATTGAATGCCACGTATCGTTCATATTTTCTTGTTTTAAGTTGGATAGTGGTAGTTGTAAATTTTGCTACCGGTGACGTTAATGTTTTACGTTGTTAAACAATGTGTAAAAGAATACGTTAACGTTAATAATTTGTCAAATATTTGCACTTATCTGTGACTCATATCTGTTTTTCTGGAAACACCTTTTTCCATGTATCACCATGAAATTGTGACACATTATCTATATTTAAAAAAATGCCAAAAAAGCAAAATGGATCGACGATCATGCCATGGATTATCTAATTATTGATGTGCAACTCTTCACATGCACTTCTATATTTAGAGGATATACTTCTATATGTTATATACCTATATACCTATCAATATTATTATATTGATTCCCGTATTTCATTTTAAAATTCTTGGTACAACAACAATGTAGTGTTTAAAATACGTGCTACAGTTCGTTTTTGTAAGCCAAACAAACATTCAAGTAAGACAAATTCGACACAGCAGGTATTCTGATTTAGTAACTATGTTGTCGAGTGAAATATATCAAGTTAGGGTAATATAAAAAGTTAATACACACTCTCATTTCGTTTATTTATACAATATATAATAAATTTATACAAACAAAAATTATTTAAAAAATCCGGAGATCTACGATACTGACGACATCTCAGACTTAAGGGCTAAATTGTTGAGACAAGAGCAAGATTAAAACCTGATTATACTTTCTTAGCAGACGCTTTGCAAAACAAATCCCTGTATTATGAACAAAACATGCATCCAAATTGTAAATGAAAATTTTATTTCACACACAGAGAAACTAACACATACATTATCAAGTATAACGCTCATAGTATAGCGCTCAGTCAGCTAGGGAAGCCTCAAAGTGCATCCTTCAAAGTGAAATGATTCTTTGAAAAATGAGCATAAACATATGAGTTTTCGAATATAGTGACTCTTATGACAAATAAGTAAAACATAAAAAGTAAGTTTTTTTTTGTTAATTAACAACACATTATTTACTCACAGATAACACTTTCTATGGTAAATTTACTGAGTGAGTTGTAAGATATCAAACATCTCGAAGGATACATTTAAAGACCCATACATTTCAACACTCATTACCCCCAAAATGATGGTATTTCTATGACATACACCCGCCATAAACTAAACTGTTTCTTTGTTGATTCTTAAGTATAATAAATAACATACCTATTTTCCAAGAGGCATGCTAATTTATCTTTCCAAATTCCAATTTCTAGTAGATAACTTAAGCGCTCGAAAAAAAAACAGTTATGTTTAGGCGTGCCATTGTTGCAAAGCAGTCAATCAGCACAGAAGGTGTGGCAAGAAGCAGTTTAATAAGCTCCAGTCGTCTATTCACAAGCTGTCACTTCCCTAAGTTATGGTGTGAATTTCACACCTCGGGGCAAACACGGTATGAAGTCATCTACTGTCGCCTGTCGGTTTTAGAATGAAAGTGTGTACGAGTGTGTGATTTCTAGAGAACTTATTAAAAATTACAGTGACGTTCATCGATCACAACTTTTACGTTGTGCTTTTAAGTAATAGGTTTTAGAATTGAATTATGCCTTTTAAATAGATAACTTGATACTTTTTATCTAATACTCCGAACAAATACTGCCCAATCGTAACGAAGTGGTCGACAATGTGTGTCAAGCCTACTCCCATGGAACATGGAATTGCTTCCGTATGTATAGTATCCTTTAACGCTCCATTGTTACAAATTACGTATTTAATGATAATTCAATAAATATCAAAGTCAATAATAGCAGTTGGACATTATTGGAAGGGAACAGAGTAGCCATGGCATAGCTCCAATATTTATGGTTGGAATAAACTCAGTCCAGTAGGAGGTCTGAGAAAGCGCCGGACACCCGCCGGAAGCTTCGCCTACCTGCCGAGAGTCTGCGTCTTATTGCACTGACCTTATATACTGGTAAGGTAATGTTTTAGAATTGATAATGTGCGAACCAGAGCTGACGTGAACACGCAAAGTCCCGAAAAAGGCTGTTCACTAAGTCACTCACAGAAATCGAAGCTACGCGAAAAGTTACTTGTGAAGCATTTATTTACATGTCGATTGAGCACTGTCCACCAGTAATCTACCCAAGCTTATGTCGTAGATTTGTGCGCGTGGTACGTGCTATACTTTGCACATTTACGTTGTACGATGGAGCGATGAATATTATTATTGTGGCTACAATAAATAAACAACCAAAATAACTCCCAAGTATAGAATTATTTTGGTTTGGTTCTCATCTATCTTACGGATCTTACTGATGAAACCTTTTTCAAACTCTTAACACCCAAGCAGCATTACTAAAAAAAAATGGTTGTCTGTAAAGTCGGTTTACCGACGATAGTTTAACGTGACAACTTCAACTACACCTTAGAGCGAGGTAACGCCGCATGACGTCATGCGGCGAGATAACGGCGTTAACGGCACATGACGTCATGTTTTGCGGGCGTGCAGCCGGCTTCATCGAATTATAAGACGTTGTCACGTCAAAAGTATTCATAACTTCAAATATGTAGAAACCCCATAATAAGCAGAAAACTGTTCAGTACTCACACACTGTCTTTTTTGTCATTATTTAGCATGATTACGGTTTGTGAGCCGCACACTGCAAAATTGCGAGTTGAATCATTTTTCTTTAAAGAAATCCGGAGAAAAACTATCATCTAGATTCAAACTGTGCCTTAAGTGCCGGTTAACTCGGCCTAAGTAGTGGCCTACCAGTGATTATACGGTGATTACTCGCTTGATTGGCGGCTGAGGCGTCAGCTTAGTAATTTAGGTTACCATCGATATCTGACACACATTGGAGAAATCTAAGAGAATCAGGTCGCGAAAGTGCTAAGTATAGGTGACGCGCAAAGCGACTGTGATTCAAGAATCTACAATTTTTCGATAGTAAAAATGTTAGACGCGAAAAGTCTACTTTAAATATTATGTTTCAATAACTGCTCGACCAATTTGAATGAAAAATGAAGAACCTACTGGTATTCTATGAAACCAAAAAAAAATCAGGCGTCTTCCAGTTTTTTGGGACATACAATTAACAACGTGTTTGTGTCACTTTTAATATTGAACATTTTATTACCATAGATAAATTACATTACATTATCTTTGTTCTATGCTTTTCAAAATAATTTCATTACGAAATAATGAATGCATTCAAATTTATATTAAAAGTGTCATTTTAATTAAGACCTGACCGTTTAACTCCATCTGATATGAAACCACTCGTAAAACTTTCCCAATCCAAAAACACTAAACATTTAAGAAGACAACGGTAATATATTATTATATTTGAAATATAATTAAAGATATGCCTCATTATATCTAGTAAAATAAATAAAATCCACTGAATTCTCAGTAAAGAGTTACGCAATGCCATCAAAGTGGTATTGTAAGTCAAAGCCGTAGGAATAGTTTAGTTGGTCTATAAAAATGTTTATTGCTTTTCTTCCCACTTGTCCACAAGTTCGTCAACCTCATATATTTTATTTTGAATTTACAATACAACTAAATATGTACATACGATTACCATCCAATTAATCAATATTATATCTAATATCTACCTGTTACTTGAATTTGTCCGGACGAGTGAGACTCTACTGATTCTTATCTCGGCGTTCTGATGTTATGACTCAAATCAGGAAGCCAGTGCAATCAGTGACGTTTCGTTTAACTTACTTTTTTCTTATGAAACATTAGCAGTACCCTATGACTTCACGTGTATGTATTTGTTATCTCGTCAAATTATGTCAAAGAAATCACAATGGTTATCAAGGCAATGATTATTTTATTCATTATACATCGTCTCATATCTCTGGGCGTTGAGCGGAGCGCAGTGATAGGAATTGATTTGAACTCTTCTTGTTCAAATAACTGCATATATTGTTATATATTTGCGTCTTGTTTACCACCAGGGGTATATCTTGTCCGATCCGTTACTATTTTGTAGAAAACATTTACAGGTTTTTCCGTAAATTAGGCTAACAAATGAAAATATTTTTTTGAAATCCAACTGTCCTGAACCGATTTTTGTTTTAATTTTAAAAAAACTGAGATTATGTTTTACCTCTTGAAACATTCTTGAATTAATAAATTTAATTAGTGCAACAAAAAAATAAACTTGGCTTGCTTATAATTAATTATATTAGTATAGTATTGACTACCACCTTTCGAGCATTAAACTTTTAGCTAACTAAACTTTTATGATCCTACTATGACAGCTAACGTGGTTATTACATTTTTTAATTAGTGAACGGGTTACCCACGTGTGATATGGTCGGGGCAGACTTAAGTTTCAATCGTTTTTTATGATCTTATTCGGACTAATGGATCATTTTATTTAAATGGTTAGTTCCAAATTCAGGTGAAATAGCGCCTGTCAACCATAAATTAGCAAAGAACTCAAACAAAAAAATGAAGTTCATCTAAACCTTCACTTGACCAAAACAATTTAAACTTGAAACTTTCAATCAACCCGCTAGAGTTTGCACGAATAAAACACGCGTACAGTCTGCCTGGGGAACTACCATACCCATACCTTTGCCAGATATTATAAGGCTAAGTAGTACCTAATGGGCAAATGTTACTGTTTTCCAATTTGAAGGCAATGTCTCCAGCGAAACTACAGGGAAAGAGATAAATCACCATGGTTTTGGGTGACGAGCGCACTGCAGTGCCAGGTAAATTAAGACTTTGCATATTCAAATAGGTGCGTGGCGCTGTTCTGTTATGGGTAAGGCGAGTTGCTTATCATTAGGCGATATTTTATGTCGTCCCGTCATTCTGTATTATAAATTTAATAAAAATGTACTAGCGATTGGTTGATTAGCCAAAGAGTGACAACTTCCTGCAATACTTACCTACCTTTTTCATTTACCCGAGTTTACTGTACTATCATTTTATAGCTTTATTTTTCACCTGAATTCATAAACGGTATACACTTACGATACAATGACTCTTGAAAAGTTAACGGGATTTCATATGATACTGGTACACGGTCACTTGTTAATAAAACACATCGCACACCGTTCTCTCATATTAATCTACATCAATGCACTTTAACATACCTCCGTTAATTTTCCCCTTTCTTTCACGTGTTTGAGAAATTTATCAAAAGGACTTTGTCTGACACTTTATGTTTGACATGTTACGTGACAATTATTATTTCGGTGTCAATAGTGAGTTTGTGAAGAAAGTCGTGAGAATACCATCAGCGAACGTGCATTCGTGACTGCTCAAGGTTTGACCGCTTAGTTATTGCTGGACTTTCGTGAAGCTCACGTATGATGCATCTTCGCACTAATGAACACCACGGCTTACAGCTAGCATTTAATTAAATACTGTAAATTTAATTGAGAAATAAAACTGTACCTTTAGGTATTGCATACGGCATTTCTATAAATGTAGATACATCGATAAAGCTTTTATATTTTTTATAAGGCAACACTCGCTGGCCTCGTCATAAATTGACAAGTTTATCTTTTTACGAACACATTATACGATTCTTGTTTTTCTGCTCTCCGCCAGGCGTCTGCAGTAATAGGCGTAGATTAAGTTTCACTTCGGTTAATATTTGTTGCTTTAATTGGATATAGGTACAAGGTTTTCATATCGAAGTGAGATGTAAAAAACTATTTTGTAGGCGGTTGTGATATTAATAAACTTCTTGTTCTGAACTTGTGTTATGACGTACCACTTAATATTAAGATAAGATTAAGTTTTAGCCACCTGTAGAGTTAAATACGCTTATTTAAGCAGTCTGCACAAGTTTGAGATAATGTTGCAAACTGTTCCAAGTTACGTCAATCTTATACATTGTCAAAATAGGATAATATTATAATATATCCATAGCTCTAAAATCGTTCAATACATCTAACTAGACTAATTTATTGAATCATAAAACCTTCTTTTCTCTCGAAACCTTTAAATGTACAATATTAATTTAACTAAAAGCCTTCTCTACTAAACAACAATGTTAAGCTACTCTCCAATAAAACGTAGATTTTAGTTTACAAATGGAGTTACTTTGTTAACAGAAAAAACTGTGCGTCATAAAAGGTTCATCTCGCTGTTATTTAATTAAATTTGCTGATCGATACACTTTTTTACGATTATTTTTCCAGTACAACAAATACAATAAATTTTCAATAAATAAATATTTAGACAGGTTAACATTCGATAAGTACTATGACATGTACAATGTAAAACCGATGGTAATAATTTGGTACGCATTGTAAAAAATATATACTACAGAAGAATATCCGACATGACCACGGAGTGTACAAAAAATAACCAAAAATAATATCATGTCCAGTAATGCAGATGACCACGCAAAACATTGTAGGTACAACATTAAAAAATAAATAACATCGCTTCTGAATAACTTTGGATTTACTTCTTATATTTTAATTCTAATTTGATATTACGTCGATCATTCTTCTCTGCACCTATTTGTTTAAATCGTTCGATTTTAAGAAATCTTTTACATTTAGATTATGGAACATACAAACTATGAAGACAATCCAAGAAATGATTTCATAGTTTGTATGGGAAGAACAAAATCCATTAGATCACACAATTCAAAACACGCTACCAGCGGCGCCGAGGACTAATTGCAAATAGCGAATACCCACTGCCTAGGTTCAGCGTATTAATTAAAACTAAAGATTCTCGCCTCTCCTGGCTTACGCTCAAATACCTATTCCAAACCTACTATTTGTAAAGCCTCTTCTAGACTCATGCTGGCATAAATTAAACATTAACACCAAGCTTTATGGATTAAATTCCAATGCGCGCCTAACTTCGTCTGTAGAGCATTCTAAACCGTAAACAAAAGCCTCAAGGTAGGTTTTGAGGTGAAAGTTTGGCATGAATGTGAAATCAAACAAGGAGCGTAGTTAATAATTTATTGATATAAGACATGCGAAGCCCATAAAGTTACCTTTGGCACACGTCTCGGTCTCTTTTAATTTGTAACTCGTTAGCATTAAGCAGCCGGCGCGAAAAGCAGCTTAGATTAAGATTTCGACTTTGGCCAAGGAGCATATTCAACCCGGTCGTATTTCATGGCTACCAATATCAAGAAACCTACGTTTAATTTATGTCGACCAATACCGCCCGTTAATTGTTTAGAACAAATTCTAACACGGACAGGAAATAGTGACGAGAATTAATGACAACGAATTAAATAAATTTGAGGTGCTTAACTTTTGGCTCATTGATTTTGATCATTAACATTTTATAATAATCTCGTTACGAAAGAGTGAAGAACGCATTACAGAACACGCAATTGTAAATAAATCATTAGAAGGATGAGGTAACAGAGCTTCATTAGGCGAGTAAACACTTATAGCAAGCGTAACAAGCATCAGTGTGTCGAACAATAGTCATAACTGTTGAACAAACAAAAGTTATCGTTCATAAGGTAGGCGCTCGGCACTCGTCCGAAATAGGGGGGCGTGCGAGCGGAGAATGTTAGAAAAACTTATAGAAAATGACAAGAGGCTGACAAGGACGGAGATAGCGAGGCTATAGAAATGACAGGGACGGATAGAAAACTCGTTCTCCGGCATTCCGTCGCATGGTGGATTTAGGAACGGGGGCATAAAGTTACGATTAGAAGGTTATGCTGTTTTATTTTTAAGGATAGTCTAACTGAGTAATTATGTACCGACAACTAAGTGAAAAATTATTGCCTCGCGGTGGGATACGGCTTTAGAAGATATCATTAAAATTGATTTATAAAGTACAGGAGCGTTTTGCGAAATTGATTTTTAAAATGCAATGTGTTTTCGGAGAAACGAACACGGTCATTAAATTTATTCGAGGTCTACACAGAACTTATATTGAAATGAAACGCTGTACGTCTGTGTACATTTTAAACGTTATTCATTTGAAAGAAGTCATAATACCTAGTCGAAGAAGAAGAATCAAACAATTAATTAGAAAATGACAGAGAATAACAAAACAAATCTCCATTTCTTCCACTACTAAAATTCATAAAAAATGAATAAGTTATGATGACAGAAGAAAATAGTTCTTAATCGCTTTAAAAGGCCTTAAACATGAAAGTTTTCCAAAGTAATCTTGAGATGCGGAAATATAAGATAGGTCATAAATTAAGGAATTTACGAGAAGAGCTGGCGTTAAATGGCTAGCGAGGGTATTGGTTGGTGCGGGTAACTAGTCGGTAAAGATAATAGAGGTTCGAGCAAAGTCAATTATTCTTCAGCAGTTAGAGTAGTTTATCTAATAGCAAAATGGATAACACAGAACACGATGAAATTTGACCTTAGTATTTGTAATGAGTCCAAGCAAACTTATTTCTGTCAATATTTGACAAAACATAATTCCTCAAAATCATCTACCTGCGACCACGGAAAATCATAAGTAACCTGTTTACGTTATCTGGAGCATATTTTGTGATGTTAAGTTTATTATCACTGAATACGGCCCCTGAGGCAGAACGACTTCGGTAATGCATTTATACTAGTGTATGTCTACGATTTCGACTGCGTAGAATTTTGAAACAGACTACTTTCTGAGAAACTGCATTTTTTTGTATAAAACTACCAAGGATTTCAGCTTTGTCTATTCAGTTCTTATGACGGGATTGAGAATTAGATTGAGAGACGGGAATAAAAATTCAAACATCGAAACTTTAACACCAATTAAATATTTTACATACATTACAATAGGATTATTTATAGTTATGTATTGAAACTAGCACTTCCACGACTTTTCCGGCAGTTTCCACTTTATCCAGTGATATTTTGATTCGTAAGCCGTTGCACGTCATAAATGTCAATATATTACATTGCTAGCAGAGACCCGTGGTTTTACTCGCGTGGTTCCCGTTCCCGTTATTTGTTCGTAAAAAAGTTGCCTACGTGTTCTTCCGGACTATATTCTAGAGGTGTTTCAACTTTCAACACAACCCGTTCAGATGTTATAACGTGATTGAGTAAAAAACATTCAAACATTTCAACTTTTGTATTTATTAGTAGTATTTAATTGTGTTAAAGAATAGTATTTATGCAACCCACTTTATGTTCCCACAACTGGGACTTGAGACCTCCTCTCACAATGAGAGGTCAGCACCACAAACCACCACGCTGGTCAAGTGCAGGTTGGTGTCTCATGTCCTCGAAAGTCGTCATGAAAGATGCCGTTGTTGTCACGATATTTTTCGCCACCGTGGGAACCAATGTAAGATCACTAAACTACGGGAGGGTTGTCCTTCATGACATGTTTTTATGACGCTCTAGATGTGATACAGTCTAGTAATTAAACATTTCTACGACAATTACCTACTACTAACACCCATCATAAATCTTTTAACTTATAATTTTTTAAGTACAGCTGTTCTTCGTCTTTGAATTAGGCGATAAAACAAAATGTAATAGGTAGTAATTGATCTGAGAGCTGAGAGAGTTCGCAGTTCTTGAAATTGCCAGTCTTGTAATCTCTTAAGATATATAAATCTCCTGTCACGATGTTTGTCCGCGATGGATTCCTAAACTACTTAACCGATTTTAAATTAAATTGGCACAATGTACGCAGTCTGGTCCAACTTGAGAGATATGATAGTTTTTATTTCGATTAATAGTCTTCAAATGACAATATCCGAGCGCAGCCGGAATGGGCCGCTAGTAATTCTATAAAATAACTGATACTCGTACCTTCCTTTAATAACATAACACATTTCTCTCAGTATATAGTTCTTAGAGTAAGATCCCAGAGCTGCCAGACGTCACCTATTTTCTGATGAATGAAATGTGGACGATTGAGTAGAGTTAGTAAGTACTAAGAACACATGCTTTTGTTGCTCAATCACGTCGTAACGTATGAACGGATCGGGCTGAAATTTGGAATACAGCTTCTATAGAATATATATTCTGGAAGAACACATAGATTACGTTTTATTCCTACATAAAATTTATTGGCGCTATTAACAAATATTAATAAAATTATTATTAAAGAAAAGCCAAGAGATTTGAAAGTATTTTATAGTTCTAGCTTTTAGATCCTTTGCATTTTTTTGTATTGTAGCATAGGTCTACTTTGACTGCGATTTATCTATTTTTAGCAACTTCACGGCCAAGGTTGTGACACATTTACCAACAAGGTGCCTGTTTACTCATTATTTGTAGATATCTAGATTGTATCTGTAGAAAAACACAGAATTTGCTAGAATATTTCTCAGTTTTGCAGTGCGTATGACAATAGTAGATTCGAAGCGTTTGGTAAGCATCTGGAGAATGTCTACCATATACCTACCGATGATGCTTGGATCTTGTCTGCGTCTCAGTCATATTGTATACCTTCTATAGGGTGGCTGGAATCAGATTATTGTAATTCCTGGGCACCTTTTTCGAAACGTATCTAATAAAAAATCTATAACATAGCAACACTACGATGACTCCCGCGTCATTGAATTCGGGAAAACGTCGGAGATCCAGCGCAATGCGCACACATTCATCGATGCGCAAGCGATGTGGAATCATAACCGTGTAACTACGTATTTAGTGCATTAACATAAAATAATAAAAAATACCCATCATAAACCGAATCGATAGCCCACAACCCTCGAGCTACGAACACGGTATTTTTAAGAATTTAAAAGCGATACGTTATAAAATTCCGAACATGGGCGACAATCGCCAGCCAGAAAAGTGTCGTAATGATATGGCAATAGGTCATAAAATACTTTGATATAACATTTTATCCACCGATGCTCATTATGAATAATTCGTCTGCGAAAACTTTTTCGAAAAACTGTGGACACAACAGGAATTCTTAAACAGGATCCCGGTTTTTTGCACTCATTAGGCGATTGCATCGCGAAACACTGCCTAAGTGCATTAGTGTTAGTTTTGGTGATTTAAATTATTTACATAGTAATTGCGTGCATACATATTTAAGTGACTACATCCGCGTTTCCAATTTTATTGTAATAATTTGATTGTACACAAATGTGAGGTTCTTAACAACTTCAGTCACAATGCATAGGGTCGGCTACCACCCACGCAAAGCCCGCTAAGGTATTTATTTATGTGCAAATACTTATTTTTTATTGAAATCTTTAGAAACAAAACTATTATAAATAGAACCATATTTTAAGTTTACCAGTTGACCTTAGATAGCTTCTACTATCTACCAAACTTTGAATGAACGCAGAAGGCGCAGAGCCCTACTAACCTAAACATCGTCACACGTTCATTATAAATATATACTCGTAGTTCATAATATAGTTCATTTAGGTCATTCTATTTTTCATACTAATTTAAACTGTCTAGTTGACAGTATGATAGTATGACAGCTGAGAAAATGTATGAAAATGAGTTGGTCTTTTGTATTTTTAATTGTATATGTTGCATGAATATTCAAAATAAAGTGGTAAAAGGTATTAATTTATAATTTCAAAAATAGGTGGTTATTCGAATATAAGATACGTTATTAACGATTGCAGTTGGAGAAAAAAATCTACCATCGAATTCATATGAAGATGTTACTCTGACAGAACCATGTCTAGTTTAAATAACAAAGAGGTACAAAAAGTGTCACGAGCCCAGAGAGCGCGGTCTCTATTTACCTAACACGGCCATGCGACTTGTTATTATGAGAAAAAATAAAAGTATGAAAATGCCTGAGCTTTTTTTATTTTTTCTCGGAAGTGTTGGAGTGAACGTGCGAAGTGATAAAACACTGCAGTATACGGCCACAGGTCCAGTGCCAGAGACAATGCGAGAGTTTTTGTCAGCAGTGGCAACTTCTAGGCTAGTTCATTACAATAGCATAAAGTAGCCAGTTATGAAGCGGGCGGACCTTGTGAGAACTCGCTTCGCAACCGGTTCGTGTACGGCTTAACGCTTTTTATAGAAAAGTGATCTTAGTAACTTGAGCAATTTCTAAAATGGATACTCGGGAAGCTCGGCCTAGTTGCCGATTAGTTCGCGATGTTACAGATCCATTAATGAAATGTAAACATTTTAGAACCACCGGCAGCGGCACATAATCGCGGCCCGCTACCTGTATAGAAATTATAGCATAAAAGGCCAATCTCGAATTATCGATACACAGCGAACAACCGATCCATAAAAGTCAGAAAAAGAAAAATCGAATATCGTATAAAATCGTATCGGCAGAGATAAGGGTGGCGACGCGACGCGTTCGAGGCGTGTAGCCCACGGCTGCGTCTCGATATTTCATGAAACAGTCGATTTATATTCGCTGCCGCGGTCGAGCAAAACTTTAATGCTCACCGTTCGTAATTACTGCCGAAAACTGAATATAAATAGTAGATGGGGAAAGAAGACAAGCAAGTGCCTTACTTTCCCGATAACATCGAACCTCCAAAACTTTGTCCGGCATTAATTATTCTCATCGATAACCGAAACGGTAAAAAAAACTTGGCGAGCTATAAAATGCAAATTCTGCTCTAGGTGTGTTGTAAAATGTTTGAAAAATAATTATATTTCCTAAAACATAAAAGTACAAAAGTGACAAGAACTACATATGGGACCATTAAACTAATCCGGTATCATTCATTAGGCAATTTCAATTTTATGAGCGCAGCTATCGGAATGGTCCACGGTCCACCACACGTAAACTGGGATTGTGAAATTATATTAGTCGTTATAATTCGATAGCGTACATAAATTTAATCCTTCTTATGAAAACGCAGGGAAATATGAGAAATAACTAACTCTGGAGAAGATAACACAAAACGTTGAAAGTGCAAAAGTTTAGAAAAAATATGATGACATACTTTTTTACCCGACTGCGCGACGCAAAGGAGTGGTAATGTGTTTAACAGTCTATGTATGTATGTATGTATGTATGTTTGTATGTTCCTTTGAAGCACTATACAGACCAAACGCCTGGGCCGATTTTTATGACTCACACGTCAATCGATTCCTCTTAGTCTGGCGAGTGACACTAAAGACATGACATTAGTGTAAGTCCAATATGGCGGATTCAGAACGCCATATTGTCCAAATTAAAAAAATGAAAATCACCAAAATATGTCAAGAGGGGTATCATTGAATAGGTATTTAAAATTTATGTTTAGCTTTCTCTCAACGTTTTTCGTTTTGTTTGACCGTTTAGGATGTATATCGATTTAAAGTTGAGTAACAACCATTCTCACATTTATAGGTTTTTAGGTAGCAAAAAACATCGTATAACTAACTGTACGTGTGAATGTGGATGGACATTATATACTAATGTATCTAGTAGGCATCGATATAAATCAATAGATGTGCCCTGAGCACCTTGAAATTGGTAATAAACTGCGTCTCTGTTTGTAACGTAAGTAGTTTACAAACAACCAATCTACTTGACCCCTATAATCGCTAGCGGCGAGATTTGCTGTGGTTCTACTTATTTTGGTTGTTGACACCGAATAATGATAGGTAAAAACGTCCGGCGTCCACCGCGTCCTGCAACCGACTAGAACGGAAAGAGTGAGCTCACTCTTCCCAACGTTGACATGATTGCGTGCGCCGTGAAGTTCGGGATGGGGCCCGTCTTGGGTTCTACGATCTATCCTAGTAGGTATATTGGACTACCTTTTTTTCGTACGTGCAGGAAATGTATTTACTGCCCCGGCCGGGGGTCTACCGCCTAACGAAAAACGCTTTGACGCTTTGACATTGCCGTCTCTTTCATTTCAAGCGAGAAGAAAAGAGACAACATGTCAAAGCGTCAAAGCGTTTTTCGTTAGGCGGTAGAAGCGCGGGAGACACAGCCGGGTTATGTTGCACTCTATATCATGTATTGATATAGTGCTCCCATCTCCTAATAAACCTCCATGGGGTTTCAACTCTGCCGCTGATAGTGGGAACACGGAACCACTCTCGGATTTCTCCGCCTTGGTCGCCCATCTCCAACTTCAAACGATTTAGTTGGTACTCAAAGTCAATCGAAAACCTATACTAACACAAAACTATAAATATGAATTACATGCAGTAGAAAATCCTACATATTATATCAGTAGAAACGAAGACAATTGGTCAACAACTAAAATATGCATATTATTATGTTGAGCATATTTATTAACATTCACAACATTGTTAATAACTAAAAAGTATAAAATAAAAAAATGTAATTTAAAAACTCAAAAACCCGACTGCGTAAAAAGTGAACCAAACTACGTACTCGCATACTAAAAAAAAACTGAAAAGAATAAAACAAGCATTTAGATATCTGGTGGTCAGAATTCTATAATAATATGTTATTGTATTAAAACTATTGAAATATATACAATATTTTCTAATAAAAGAACATTACAACTGAACAGTCGGGATCCATTGAACAATTACATTGTATGTCGAATAACAATGTTTTTTTATTCTTTTTTTTATCATGTTTTTCAGTCTTACTTCATAGTAAATACTCCATTTGGCATAAAGTCATGAAGCTCTATCATTGCATATTTTTGCTGACTGGATAACACTCCACTTATCATATTATCTTTGGCACGTTGTTCCACCCGTTGGTAAGACATTAAACTTAATGAAGATGTTTATAAGTGTGCCAAGTTATTAAGGGTACAAATGTCAAGTTGCTTCTTAATATGTTAATTCTCCATGTTATCACAGTCCACATTTTGTCGGTTTTATTTCATTGAAACAGCTTTGCACACGCTTTTAATGAATTTGATTTCTGACCTTTAGGTTCAGCAACAATTTTGGTTTCTTGGCAGTCTGCCACTGAGTATTAATCTGTGTTAAAATTAACAGCCAAAACCATGTGTCGAATACTTCATTTAGCTACTTATTTCCACTTGTCAGTTAGAACATTATCAGGCAACTTGTATCTGAAACGCACGTTAGTCGTCGCACACCAGTTTACTTAAGATACTTATCAGACACTTGGATTTCTGAACAGTTATGTTCTTAAGCCGAAAAAAGCTTCATTTGGTTTTTGTCACTCTGTTAATTACTATTACAGTAATTGTAAAAGGTGAAGGTTAATATTATTATTTATGGTATATATGTATGTTGTATAATAAGTATGAATTTACAATTATATAGGTAAGTATTATATCAGCGATTTGGCCACGAAATTACAAGCTTTGCTTAGTTTGGGGTCAAATGGTGTTGTGTGTGAATTGTCCAACAATATTTTTATTTATTTATTTAGTGCTTACTATGATTTTTTTAAGTTATGGCTGGTCTAGTTGGGAGAACGGCGACTGCCGATCCGGAGACCCCGGGTTCAAACCGAATTTTCAAACCGGTTCGGTTCGAAGTCATATGCGTAATGCCGCTAACTTAAAACGGTGAAGGAAAACATCGTGAGGAAACCGACATGTACCTAGAATCTTTCGAAGTCATGTGTCATCCACCAACCCGCACTGTACAAATGCGCACAAACGTGAATAGTGAACAGCATTCACTCACAGACGTCAAAAAAAATGGATTTCATAATAACCCCACATTAACTTTTCGGAAACACGATTCTGATTGTAATCATGTACACCTATGGTTTTAAACTTAATCCCCACTGACAATAAAGAAGTGCTGCAAAACCTGTCCAGATGACAGCTAGTAAGAATTCTAACTTGTTCAAAAGTTCAATAACAATTGTTTTCCCAAAGTACATCAGCAAACGTACTCTATGCAAATTATTAAACCCAATGAGGGTGTTAAGCGAATACGAGAGTAATTTAATTCTCTTTTCTCGCATCGGATTCCAATGTGCTCGGTATCACTATTTGCAATTACAAAGTTGTTTTAATTTGCACTAACTAGTTTAAAATAAATACCTATTTTTAAGGACATTACGTTCTACTGGTTTTCGCTGCAATACAATTTTATTTTTTTATTTAGTTTAATTCAACCTAATTACAACAAACTAAATTCTATGCTTGCTCTAGTTTAGTTATGTGCCTTAATTTCCCGAAATAAAATGTAGCTTATAATATAATACCCTGGAATTTTGTTCGAGGTTAATTGAACAACAAATTGAGCCAAGATTTTTGTTGAAATATTTAATCATTATTTTAAGTATTTAAATATATGTTTTAATGTTTGCAAAATTTTATAAAAATATAACAATGATATTATATTTGGGGACTATTCCTTTATTGTACACAGGTATAATACCTCGTTTACATTATTCCAGTCCAGCGATCGAATCCAGCGCTGGATTGCTTACTGGAATAATGTAAACCGGCACTAGAATACATTGGCACTGGATTGATGCTTTCCAGTGCCGTTTTCCATGATTCCAGTAAGCAATCTAGCGCTGGATTCGATCGCTGGAAGTAATAATGTAAACAGGGTAACCGCAGCCAAAGTGACGCTACGTGTTTCATTTTGCATAATAATTAATAGTATAACAGTAGCCACTATTAGGTTTTCTTTAAGTAATAAAAAGTTGGGTTGTTTTAGTACAAAGAATATTTAAAAGCCCCTAACTAACTGGTTCCCTGTACAAACCCATTCTGGCAAAACTAACGCCACCTCCAGATAATATATGCATTATTCAGCTGGTTCCGTAGCTATTTACAAACCATTACAAGTTTTTTGTCTTATTTTTTATGTATGACTCAAGCGGTAATACTTATTACTGTGACAGGTATATGCCCTTATCTGCGCCCAGTGCCTGATGGATCGATGTTAAAAGAGGTTCTTATTGCTCGTATGTGAGTTCTCTAATCGACCGTTCTTTAATGGAAGCCGCAAAGCTTTTATTTACGTTTACAGCCTGCCTGGTAACTCTGGTCTTTCCCGTTGCATACTTTGCTAGTAGTACTGGTAATTGTCCGTATTTCTTATGTTTTTAAAGTCAATTCTGATTAGAATACTAATATGTGTGCGAGATATAGAACTTTAAGTAACGTTATTTCGCATTTTTATAACATTAATCGTGTAACGTAAATCACTTATGTAGAGTTGCATTTTCAGGTTAGAGAAAAACAGAATAATTAAAGAAAGTATTACAAAAAAAAGTGTCGATAAGTCAAATGTGGCTGTTGTAGAGCGACACTTTATTTAATTTTCACTTTATTACCTACTACTATTTACAAAAAGTAAAATATCACTCACTCTACAATTTGTAAAAATCTGTTCAGTCGTTATGTAGCATGAAAAAGAGGACCTATAATGTTATATTAAGGAATTTTGCAAATAAATGTTAATTTTTTTATTTTTGTTAATTGTTTTTTTGCAACTTTAGAGTTTTCCATTTTATTTTCTGATATGACAATTCTATTTACAATTCAAGGTAAGTTGGTTAACATTTGTCTTGTATGATAACATTTATATCGATGTCACGAGAAAACTTCCATTGCAATACGCGAAAACAAAGTAACTAAAAATCATTACTTTACAAAATTACGAGTATTGCAAAGCTGCTGATCATAATGCATTACTTGCATTATGATCTATGCTATGACAAAACGACATTTTTCACTAAGCAAAGATGTTAAAAATCCTAGATCATTTAGAAAAAGAAATACGAGTTGTGATAAATTCATTACCAAACACGTCAACCACTTACCTAGAAACCGAATCGTTGTTATAAACACGTTTATACTCGTAGGTGAAATCCAACGTTCACATAACAAATGCCAGACCCGGCCTCCCACAAAAGCCATACTACCTGCTGCCGACCACAATAGAACTTGTCAGATTAAAAGATGAATGGTTCGAATTCGGACCCACAAACCTCTACCTGAGATACACGGGCCTTTTTAAACGATTCTATATTATAGGTTTATTAAACATTATTATTTATGCAAGTAGGTTTTTGAATTGAATGCTTGAACTAAAAAAGAAATGGCCGATGCGCTCGCTCTCTTTAAAAGTTATTATTGAACTTTGGCTTTTCTATCTGAATATTTTATTAACAACATTCTGTCCTAAACGTAAATGTAAGGATCACAAACAAAAGATTTTGAGTGATTAGTAATCTGCATAAGTCCATAATCTAAGCTTTTGGATTACTACTTTGGTTGTAGGTGATTTAGATAACGCTATTCCAAAAACAATCAAAAATCTACTGAGCCAACATAAATACACATATATTTCAAGATTTCAGTGCCACTTTTTTTTTTTTTTAAATAAAGAGTGACGAGACGAGCAGGACATGTGCCTGATGGTAAGCAACATGCCTGCTACATAACAGCACAGTGACATCCAGCTATTGGAACATGAAGAGTCCAAAACATTACCTAGCATTGCACTGCGCTCGTCACCCAGAGATCTAAGTTGTTATATCTCTACGCCCTGTAATTTCTCTGGAAACATTGCCCTTCAAACCGGAACACAGTAATGTTTGCACATTACTGCTTGGCGGTTGAATAATTGGCAAAGGTGTGGTACTTCCCCAGGCAGACTCTGCTAAGAGTCCTACCACTACAAAAACTACTTCAGATATTACATGGGCAAAAGAATAGTCAGAAGTCAGAATTTAGTAAATATCACAATTAATAACAGTAGAAAGTTAACCAGGGTAGTCCCAGCATCGAATAACTCAGCCCAGCCCTTAGCTTCCAGTATTTGTAAAAACTCCGTTTTTGGTATAGGCCCTGGACACCAAATTCCCTAACCTCTCAACCTCACCAGCGAGGCAGATGAACTCCCTCGAGATCATCTGCAGATTCTGCAGATTTATTAGCTCTTCGCCAATAACAAAGCAGCTGACACTAGCAGCAGTCCGTCAAACGAGGTACCCGCTGACCTCTTAAAATTCCTCAAACATAATAAATACATACGACGACATTAGATTTCACTTAAAATAATAATCAGTCAGGAAATAAAAACCACCTACCAACAATTTTTAATCAGTCAGATGATAACAGATGCCTACTAAAATAAGTCAACCGACATCATATAACACACATTAATAATATATCAGATAATATAAATATTCCGTCGCATACAAAGCAGGTGCTAGATCCCTCCCCGTTAGAGTCGTAGCGCATACCCTTCGGCGATGTGAGATTGATCCTTCCTCCGGCAGCAGCCCAGGCCGAGGTAACACCATCTGAGGCGCTCTAGACTCTAGAGCTAGTCATAGTACGAGATGTAGTACTCGTTGGTAGGTTGATACCACAGAAATCTAAATAATATTACCTTATTATTTAGATTTATGTGGTTGATACGTACATACATATGTAGTTTATAGATAACTGTAAATGTAAAAAAGATGTAACCAACTATCCTGCTTTTTTTTTTTTAATGTGGGCAGAGCCTTTATTAACAAACCTAAAATACACTGAGAACTACACTACGCTACATACCTAACTAACTACTTACACAAAGCACACCTGAATTATCCATAGACCAATGAAGGTGATACTTTTTATACCGGGCCAAGATCCAAGAACACGAACGGTAACAACGTGGGTAAAACCACAGGGCGCTGCTAGTACTGTATATATTAAGTAATATGGGATGTTTTCAGGTGCGTTTCATGTATCCATGTATGCCTTTAGGTATGCTGTACGTATGTACGTAAGAACATATTATCAGCTGGTATTTGGCGCTTTCTGCATTACCCCAAAGTTCGATAGACAGTAGAGGCCATCTGAGGCCATGTGGCTTATGTATCTTTTTTAACAGTTGTCTACGTAACATAATCATCAGAACATCGTCTACCTCGCTTTTTTGTCCCTTTGATTAAATAAAAAAAATGCTTCATACTTGTACTGATAAAATGTACATAATTGGAATTTATTATAATTTTGCTTACAAAATTAACCAGTCGATGTATACTCGTAGTTACTTTCAATTTTAAAGTTATAGCAGTAATTACTACAACGTATGCATATTTCTAGCCGTCTATTTTACCGCGACGGATCTCATCAGGTGAAATTTGAATTTTAATTAAAAGGGCCATTCGTGAATAGTAGAGGGATATAAAATTATTAATTACGGTGCATTAGGTTTTAATGTTGATCGATAAATTCATCAGTGCCGTAGCTAATTACGGTGTCGAGTTTATTTAGGATTGAATTGTGCAATGCGGGCTCGGGCTGAATATTAAACCGGGTGTCGGATATCCGACGGGACCTAGAGAGTACACTCGCCCACAACAACATCTTAACAACACCACTCAATTTTACACGAAGCGAGAAATCATCCAGAACGGTCCGCTTCAAGCACAGAAATGCTAGCATAAATAACTTCATACTACGCACTTCCTCCATAAATTACATAACAAATAACGTATTTCGTATGAGAATTTCAAATAATTATCGCAAATCCATAATTCAGACATAAATTACGAGGCGTCCATTTAAGCTCCCAGACACCTATTTAGCAAGTAGCCGAACGCCTGAAGCGCGCAATGTCGCCGACTGTACCGGGCTGGGCGAACAATGCCCGCTAATAATAAGGAACGTCGTATTTACGAGCATACGTGCCCTCCGAGCTCAGACGAGCAAAACCTATTGTGCTCGGACCTCCTATGATTATTTCAGTCTCTCGCACTTTTCTAGAAATCCCAGTTTAGATTTTACGGCCTTTAGATGGAATGAATCTGGCGTTTGCCGCGTAAATCTAATTTACGATTTACCGAAACGTTTCCATTGAAATTTTAAGCTTTGAGTCGTTTCGCTGGGTGAAGTTATGCTTTATGTGAAGGCTCAAGATTGTTACAATGGGATGGCATTGAATAGGAGGCTTGAGAGACTCTGTTCCATGTTGGGAATCGGAGAATTGCTTCGGACACTGCAAATTTTCGTTTGTTAGTTGCACATTCAGGCGTGAGTCATGCAACTTACAACAATATTTGGTACGTCGAACCTGAGGTTAATTCGCAGCAACATTTATAGAAATACGGTATTTTTAAACATATAAATACAAGTCTTAACTAATGTAACTCACACTAACCTGGCCAGACCATTATTACATTATCATTAGAATTTTCAAATCACTGCCTCGAACTACAAATTAGATATAACTTTGAGTCTGCCATCAACCCCGAAAGACAACCAGTTGTTCAATAATAAAATGCACTTTAGTGCATTTTATTAGACATTTAAGTCTAATCTAGTACACTCACTAACTAAACTAAAACAAGAGGGTAGATAAACAATAAACTGAGTGTTGCGTCAATGAACAGTGAAAACCACACTAAGGTGACCTGGATCGTGGGAATTCAGGTTCTTACCTTTACGAACAGATATTAATTTTAAATGAAAGGAACACATGGCTTATTTCTCAATTTCAATTTTTCCTTCTTAATCCCCATAGCCCTTTCGTGTTAGTGTAGATGTTCTGCAAAACCCTTGATAATGGCTATCGAACGAACAATTAAGTCTGCTAATCGGTCTACAAATATACAATCATAGTTCCACAAGGATTGCGATGTAGCCCTGAATAGTTTGGGTTACAAAAGCTGTTGCTAGTGTAGACCTACGCGGTGACCTAAATACAGTCGCCTGCGCACCCGGCTCGCGCCAATCACAGCACGCCATTCAAATCATAGACCGGCGCCTTACTACATTCTACAAATCTATACATAAAGCAATTGATACATTACAGGGAGGTATTAAATAATATTGGCAAATGCTCTTTGAATTATGCTTTGTAGCTACTATTACTTAGGCATTATAAAACACGACTGTGTCAGGGCTGTCGCACTAGTAGGAGCATCATTACATCATATCGGATCCAGTTTAGAATGGTCCAAACACTAATAATTAATTCTATGTTACATTATCTACTAGATAATGCAACGTCTAGATTTCTAAAGTTTAAGATAACTGTATTAGTTCTAGTTGCTGTTACTATATTGAATTTCGCTTTTTACAAAAAAAAAGATGTTAATGCATACGAAGTATCTTAATATTTATATGAAAATCCAGCGTCATGTATGTTTCCCGTGAACTCTTCACCAGGTCAAGCGATATTGTCGAAAGTTGGTAATTTTACGTAACTAGAAGTGCTCTGCGGTTTTGCCCGCATAGTTCCCGTTCCTTTTATTTTCCCGAGATAAAAAGTAGTTTATGTGTTATTCCAGACTATAGTCTAACTGTATTCCTAATTTCAACCCAATCCGTTTCGACGTGATTGGGCAACAAACATCCAAACATTTAATATTAGTAACTTTGACATTTACTTTTAACCATCTAACATTAGTAGGATGCAGTCCAAATTGAGCTCTCTTTTACTCCACCTTGAGAGAGAGCGGGAGTCCTCGCCATTCTTCATGTTTCGGTAGTAGTAGTATTTTGGTCTTTTTCACAAAATTTCTTACCCCGCTGTTGGAACATAAACTGAACTACTTGTGCTAATAGAAGCTGATCAACCCTAGTTTTTCTTACCTTTTACCAATTCATCTACAGATCGCATTAGAACATTGATTCCCTGTCAATATAACACATACGTAAATAGGCGCATGCCATAAATTTGTTACATTACAAGTCAAACGCAACCGGTTCAATCAATCCTTTGATAAGTTATGCAAAGAAGATAATCAATCCGTTACTTAGGAACCTTGAAATTCAATTATAATCGTAGCAATTAAATAAGAATTGCTTGATAAAAATCTAAATTGGTTTTATTGCTTCTTTCGGTTCTAATTTCACATTTTTGGTTTACTTTTACGAAATTTTGCTCTTGTCTTCAAATTAAGAGTGAAGCATATTTTTTTCTGGGTGAGCTCTAACATGCATCATTGTTTTCCATCTGGCAATTTCATTTACATAAATATATAAGTGAATTATATTGTGCAATTGCTAAGAGCAATATCTTTAAGGCAACGAGAACGCGCAAAGTTGTGCGTAAAAAAACTGAATTAAGACGTTTGGCATGGGCGTATAAAAAAAGTCGGACGTAGTCTCGCTAAAACAAAAACTGTGTCCATAGAGTCGGCCACATAATATCCACGTGTGCGCTGTCACATACAGGCTGACACGAACATATCAGTGGGTTATTACACGCGCTACTTGTGTATATGTGTGCGTGTCAGCCTATCAGTGACAACCTGACAACGCACACGTGGCCAATGCAATGTGGCAAAAGTGCAAATGTGGCCAACTCTAGTGACACAGTTTTTGTTTTAGCGAGACGTCCGACTTTTTTAAACGTCTATGGACGTAGGCTACTTTTTATGGTTAAAGCTGAGGTTTTTGTGCTGAGAGTTCCATCGTGCACAGCTAGCAATATACTATGGATGTATATTGACTTGCCTACTAAATGATAGATTATAACAAACATAATATAATATCAACCAATCCGCACTGGACTGGTGTAGTGGATTATGGCAGTGGGAACATTATAGTGGGCTGCTTGTGCTTAATGATAAACATTTATGTATCTTATAAGTAATATACGTACTAAGTCATAGGTATGAACATAATAAACATAATTAGTACAAAAAGAACCATGAACAAAAAAAAACATTTGAATTTTTTACTAATATTTTTTTGAACGTATACTAAAAATATAATTTTAGAACGATACAAACCCCGCTTTGAATAGAAATGTGTCCAACTCTTTTTCAATGAAGTACTGATATTTTCAACCCAGTGAAAATCGAGTTTTATTTTGTAGTACATGCATTCGCTTTCGCAATTCCATAGGTACTCTATCGGCCGCCGGACGGTAGTTGGTTAGAATTTTTTATCTGGAATCATATAAATGTCTCACTCGAATGTATGATAAAATAAGTAATATAAAATAAATTAATTACACAGTAAAAACAAGCTATTCAATTTCTTTGCACTTATGCAAGTTTATCACGTATTCACCTGACCAAACAAGGCTTCAACAGTACAATAACACATTTACAGATATTTAACCTTTAAAACTTACGGCTTCTTAAAACAGTGAGCAAAAACTTAATTTATGTCATGTGTCCGTTTTTTCCACAAATGCCTAGCAGGCAATAAAGTTTTAATGGCGAGTCGGAGATTTGGCCGAGATTAAAACTCATGAGTCATATGCGTCCGAGCACATTATGAACAAAAAAAAAAGTATTAAATGTTTTATGAAATTTTGGCAACTAAAGTACACTATTATGTTAAATCTAAAGTACAAAATAAATAATCATGTATGCAGCGTCGAAAATGTTTCGGTTCTGGTGTGGAAACAGAATGAGATGTTTTCAGACAAAGAATAGATTTAGTAATTTTATTTTCTCCGGAAAAACAAAAACCGACCTCAATTTAAAATCTCAGACACGACAAAATTTCATATGTTTGTGAAATCTACGATGACATCGTACAAATGAAGATAAGCAAACTATATTTTTTAGGGTTCCGTAAAACGTAAAAACGGAACCCTTATAGATTCGTCATGTCTGTCTGTCTGTCCGTCCGTATGTCACAGCCACTTTTTGCCGAAACTATGAGAACTACACTGTTGAAACTTGGTAAGTAGATGTATTCTGTGAACCGCTTTAAGATTTGAACAAAAAAATTCAAAAAAAAGTAAAATTAGGGTTGCCCCCCATACTGAGAACTGAAACTCAAAAATATTTTTTTCATCAAACCTACACGTGTAGGGTGTCTATCGATAGGTCTTCAAAAATGATGTTGAGGTTTCTGAAATCATTTTCGTCTACACTGAATAATTTGCGCGAGAGACACTTCCAAAGTGGTAAAATGTGTGTCCCCCCCCCTCTAACTTCTAAAGTAAGAGAATGAAAAATCTAAAAAAAATATATGATGTACACTACCATGTAAACTACCAACAAAAATTAGTTTGAACTCGATTTGATGAGTAGTTTTTTTAGTACGTCATAAATACACTATTATTGAAACTTCGATCAAAGTTACAACGAACTACAAGAACTATGTGTATTATATATATTATGTTACTTGCTGCAACGGAACCCTTCATGGGCGAGTCCAACTCGCACTTGGCCACTTTATTTGTTTAAAAGATTTAAAAAACCACTACCGATTTCGATAAAATATTAAATCTGAAATATTACAAGTATCTTCGAAATAAAAAAATAACCAACCAATGAGAACCGCCTGCTTTTCGAAGCCGTTTAAAAATATGATACTTAAGGTTCTCCAAATGGTGGTAATTGACGTATATTTTGATAAATTACATTAGTAAAAACTAAAATTTGACACTAACAAAATGACAGTTATGCAATACTTTATTGTAACTAGTTAGGCATTTGATTATCCATATATTTTTATGCATCAACGGATTCATATACGCCAAAGTCATGGAATCATCTGCTTTTCACGTGCCATTTTTACATTTTGTATGAAATCAATTTTATAAATAGTAAATAAAATTAATACAAAAGAGTTGTGGTAATTTAGAAATAAAAAAACACCACTACACTGTACAATTTTGGAGGTAGCAAGAAACTACATAATGTACATATGTCCCAATGGAAAACGATTATTTTAAAACCACATTTTTATCAAGCTTTTTTTTTCTAATGCAAACTGCACTGTATAATTTCGTTACCCCACAAAGACAGACAAATTCTTCATTTAACCAAAATAAAATAAATAAATATTGGTAGACAAAACTTTGAAAAATCAGTTAGCTGATATAATATTTATGGAATCGTAAATAAATATCTACTTAAGATACATAGAAATAGCCAGGCATAGAAAAATCTGAATTCATCACACAAATATTTAGGTGGGACTCGAACCCACGTCCAACAGCTCTGCAAGCAGACTTACTACCAAACAAGCCACAGGGTCTGAAGATATAAATTCCATAAACAAGTATCCGAATTTATAGAGGCTTTAAAACCGAAAAAATAACTGGACGACATACAAAGTTTCATCTTTATGATTTAGCGTGATTTTATGCATCAAATATATTTTTATAAGAGGCAGAGCCTTCATTAACAAAACTAAATTACAATGAGAACAAAATATGGTAATAGTACTCGTAGCTGTGTAATAAGTATCCCAGTTTTAAAAGAAAATTATGAACTTGTTGTAGATAACTATTGACTAAGTAAACATTTATTTAGACTAGAATACGCCCGTATGTACTCAAAAATTCTTTAAAATCAAATAATTTTATAGAATGTTTATGCATTCGTGTTGTGGCCAATTTAAACTGAACGAACATAGAGCTAGAGCTGGAATAAGAGCATTCTTTCTCGATCTTTTAGTGTAAACGAAAGACCGTTCTTAGCGTTTTCCATATTATATATTCCATAGAATCTTTGCGAACGCAAACTAAGGCCAATTTACATCAGACGAGAGAATGCTCATTCTATCCCCACTGTATCAAATTCATTTGGTGTAAACAAACGTAGAGCATTCTTTCGTTGTTTTGTTTGCGTTCGCAAAGATTCTATGGAATATATAATATGGAAAACGCTGAGAACGATCTTTCGTTTACACTAAAAGGTCGAGAAAGAATGCTCTTGTTCCAGCTCTAGCTCTATGTTCGTTCAGTTTAAATCGGCCTTCACAAGCAAAATTAAAACTATTAAAGTCCATGCTAAAAACTATGTTGTGTTGCGTGAATGAAATGAAGACGTGAAATGGCTGTAGAACTCCTTCGGTTATACTCGGAGATCTGTAGAACCTTTACAAATTGCATTCACAGTTCAAGTGCATCCCAACAAAATAAAATGTTTTTTGTTAAAACGTGTATCACAATATGAGCTTTCGCTCGAGGGATGAGGCGCACCTCTTAAAAGGTTTTCCGAGACCGAGCAAGGCATTAAGCGAGGTAAAAGATAAAAGTGGTAACAACCTCGAACGATATGTTGGCAACGCCATAAATACTTTAATCTCCTTGCTTTTGTTTCCAAGATAAATCGGGTCGTTTGACTAGAGCATCGTTCCGAGATTGAAATATACAAAGTGTTCCGAGGTGTTTCCACTTTGTCTAGGGCTTGTTACTAAGTCTCTATTTCAACTGCTAAAGTATTTTGCTGAACTTGTGTAGTCCTATGTAGAGCAAGCTATAAATTAGATGACTGCAGGAACAAGGTTCTGTCTGTTACACAAAACTAGCACTTGTTTCAAGAGCTTATTGATGAAATACTCTAGTATAGAGTATCTCTTCTGACTTTGATACATTTATTGACAAAGAAAATGCACAAGAAGAAGGTAAACACGATGTAACACAAAGAAAATAATTGGAACGTACAGATTTAAGTACAAGGTCTAACTAAGGCTATTGTTATAAATGCTAGAAAAGAAAAGTTGCACTATTAACAAATTCCAATCTAGACAAATTTTGCCCCTCATAATACAACTAGGTAACTAAGAGACAGCTATCAATGTTAGAAAAATATCAACAAGTATTCAATTTTAAATATTTACAAAAACAATTCTGATACGGAGAAAAAACATTTGCTGTACTTAAATTCTTGTAAGGAGCGCCTGGATTTTTTCTTAACATCAAGGTTGTCTACATATTAAATGCATAAAAATGTATTTATGAGTTTAGTAGGTAACTTTTCAACATCAGTGCAGTTTCGTTTAGCTTACGTTACGTTAGCAAAATTTCGTTTCAAAGTGAATTTCAAACTACCTTAGTTTTTGTGCAAAAACAAAACCTTGAAGTGTGACTTCCAAAGCCTCAAATTGACCCTTGTCACGCTAACGTTTGCTTAAATTTGGATTTACATGGTCATAAAAATTTAACAACTTAACGTTTTAATCTTTTTGGTACCTAAAACTTTAATATCTGCCATAAAGTTACCTCAAAGCTTCAATATAGTGAAGCTGAAATAAATATGCTGCCTTCCTGTTTTAATATTATTTTAAATCTATCAGAAGTTTCCAGGGTATAAGTCAACTCCATATTTCATTGGTTTACTTCGATACGACAAATATCAAGGATTTACAAATAAACTAATATCTTTGCAATATTAATATGACGTACTACGTTCTATGATTCTTTGATAGTCATTTGCTAACCCGCTTTCATGTGAGGTTGGTACAATATGTTTGCTTGCTATATAGGTTTGCTTTTTCAGCATTTATTACTTTGCATTCATATCCTCACTAACCGCGGTGTGACTCTCACGGTTTGCTACCCTAACGGGATAAAAATATAATAATATAATACTTAATAAATAGTTTATATTATATATCAATACAAGTAATGTACTTACTAGGTATTTAATTTCAATCATCGTCTAACTGCTACAGGTTTACGTGGGAACAAACATACAGACTTCCAAACCCACACCTCTACACAAACATTCGCATTTATAATATTAATATTATTAATGTGATAAGGGCAGTTCATCCATTTGATTATTTAATAGTCCTAGAACGATACGAATGAAACATGCACAACTGCTTATAAGTTCCTAACACTCTCGCAAAGAATAGAGTAATCCCGGCTAAAAAGCAGAGACATAACCTCTCTCGATCCGGAAACACATTCTTAGGTCAAATAATATATGAGTGTCGCTTAAGCAAAAGTAACTTCGATATTTCAAGCGGCGGTTAAGTTATTGGTTGTTATTAATAATGCGCCTTCCCTAACTTAATCTGACTTGAAAGGCATTGAGTCGCACGTCGTGTAGGCAATGTATTGTTCAAATAACAAATAGAATGCTTTAAGAGAGACTCCATGCGGATACCTAGCTCGTGAGCTGCGAGTGTCCCCTTTCAAGAAAAAGTAATATTTTCTTCTGTCAATATAAGAAGAGTTAATACGTGCTCATTTGACTAAGTCTTTATTCTACTTAAAAAATTGAAGCATTTGACGAAACTTTTGTTCTTTTAATTAGTTAACTAGACAAACAAAGCTTCGAAAGCTATTGATTATATTCAAATTTTCTATTCAAACAGCTTAACTGTATTTTACCCGTCCCCAAGAGACATAATGGTCGTAGAAGATTTGTACAAAATACACAAAATGGTCGCTTCAAATGAAATAAGCCCATTTGAATTGAATATGAAAAACATTAGCTACAAACCTGTGTAGGCGTGGCTTACTGACTCACCTAACAGATTTAAATGTTTGTTTTTTTTATAAGTAAATACCGGCTCAAATAATTAAGCGATGTTAAAAATGAGGCAGCATGACTCGGAAGCTCGAATAGATTGTGACAATTCTAATTACTCAAATGGTTTTATTTTCTATTGGTAACTTAATTATACGACAACGTGAAGCAAAACCGACAATGATGCAGATAGCCATTAGTAATGTTAGTTAATGGAGAATAATCGTGATTATTTATAATAGTTGTGTTTCTTTGTTGGTAGGTTACATTATTTAAAGAAAACTTTAATTTCTAATGTAACATTCATTCAATTTCTTTATTTTGTGTATTTTTTATTTGGGTTGACATTTAGAACACAGATAATTTCTAGTCTGGAATAACACTTAAAGTATTTTTAATGGCAAGATCAACGTTAAGAGTGCGCCTAAAGCCAGGAAAAAATCAGATTTCACCCGCGCGACGCGTTTCTTAATGTGATGGACATAAAGTCGAGAATAGCATGACACAGTTTGGAAGAAAAATCGATATTTAATCAGGAGTCCATTTTTGACCAAGTTTTATTTAATTACTCAATAACTAAACATAAATTAAAAAAAGTGTTCGGTTACTTTACTAGAACGTACAAATAGGAATTTTATTACCAAAAAATAATGTGGGGTCATCGCTGATAATTTCGAGTACTCGAATTAAAACGGGGTATTTCGGTGTCATTTTTATTTTTTTATTGTAAAAACTCTGATCTATTTTAAAAATTCTATTCGGTTATTGTGCTTCTTCTTGATTGTACCCACACGTCAATATTTTTTTTGTCATAGTTTTTAGTTTCTTAACTTCAGTGAGCGGCGTCGAAAATGTCCTTTTTTCGTTTTCTGGCTTTATGCGCCCCCTTAAGGTAAGGGGGGACTCCGGGGGGAATCCGGGTGGATTTTTTAATCGCAAGGCGCTTCTAGTGTTATTAAAAACGTGGAAGACGAACGTTTGAATTTTACAATGAAAACGATCCTGGTTGTTTCTCTGTTGATTTTTAATTAATTCACGTTGAGTTCATTAAAATCATGTTATTTAATTAAAAATTAAAAATCGTTTGAATGTTTATTTATTTTTCATGTAGAAACTTCTGACTAGATAACGATGAAACTTTACACTAACATTTTTTGAATGTTAGAGTAATTCTTAGGTTATTTGTAATCCCGTAGCGTAACCAGAAATTATAAATTTGCTTCTTACAATACACCTGTACCATGTTTTTTCGAATACTGGTTATAAACTCAAGATCAATATATAAGGAGGAAGCGAATTCCAACTAACATCTGAATGTTTATTGTTTCTTCGTCTGATATTATTTCTATATCATTAAGTCATCGGGTGTATTTATATATTGAAAGGCACTCGAGTCAATCTTAACTCGTTAGCTCGCAGTGCCTCGAACTTAACTTCTAAAGAATCGAAGTATCTCTTGAAAGTTAACGCTGTGTCATTGCTCGAAGTAAATAGAACAAGAATTCCATAGATTGGTGTGTAAGTGATAAATTTAAATAAATAATATGGTCTTACAAAATATTTTTTATCATAAAATTAAGCAACCCTTTGAAGATTGTAAACAAGCATGAGGATTAAAATAATAATCGAAACTAGAAAATAGATCCAGGGTAGAATAAAAAATTAAATAACCCCTGCAAATACTCCTTGTATCTGTAATATTAATGTCCGAGTGTCCGACTATATACAGAGGGCACATGCAAATTAAACAACCAAACCCAGAACAGACATTTTACTTGAGTATTAACACTGTTACTTGGCCTTTATCACTACTGGGCAATATATTTTATGTACATAGTTGATTTGTTGCAGATACGCCTACGTCATTGATGAAAAATGTCATTTCTTAGTTTATTAATAAAGTATAGTTTTATTTAAATAAAAAATGTACATTTTTGAAGATCCCATGAAATCGTCAGATTGTATAACGAGGTAAGTTTTAAGTCCATCGACGTACGGTGTATGCAAAAAAGTTAGTACAGTAATTTGCGTAACAGTCAACGTATTTATAAATATTTTGACTTTGCTTGGTACGTAGCAAGTCAGCCCGCAGAGCCGTAGATCGTGGGTTCGATTCTCACCCAGGACAAATAAATGTGTGGTGAATACAAATATATGTTCTGTGACCCTTGTATAAAATGTATGTATTTACAGTTATTTAAGTATAATATCAGCTATCAGTTATTCAGCTCAGCTTGTTCTATGGTACAAGCTTTGCGTTAATAACTAACATTTAATAACATTTAATAAAATAAAAGAAAGATTACGAGTTTGAAAATAACGTAAACAACGCCACTCCATAATTTCCTTTTCCCAATAGAAGTACCCGAACGATTGAGTGGCCATGGCTATAGGCAGGCGTGTGGGCCGTAGAGGACTATTGAAGCTATTCTTTTTTTCCCCGTACGCGCTTCGTGAACCGACGCGGCACCATTGTCCACCATACACTAAAATAACCCGCATTTTACTGCCCAGCAAATGTACGAATAAAATGACGAACGACTCACGGTACGAGTTAGAGTTAAATGATTTATTGTGGCCGTATTTTGCAACTTGGCCACAAGAAAGAGGATTATCGTTTTCTGGATGCAATTAGCAATGGTACTTATTCTAAGAATTAGACGCAATGATCGTGTTTCTGTTTGTTTAATTACCACTCCTTTGCGTCGCGCAGTCGGGTAAAAATATTGCTTCTAAAACATTCGATGTTTTAGTTTTTTTTTGTGGTTTATTAGCAGACTATTTAAAAGGATACATTACATTTATATGTGGTACCTATCTACTTCCAGTGTAATGTACGGGTTACGTCACAGATGTGTACAAGTGGTCAAAAAAGTATCGCACCTTGGAGATGTAGTGGGACAATAATAAAAATCTTGGTTTTTGGTGAACGTCAAAAATGTAGGTACATATATGTATTTGTAAGTTTTTTCGAAAATCATTCTTAAGGCTAAGTAGGTACTTGACGTCAACATCTTTAATACTGTAAAATATTTTTTAGTTTCTGGACTAAACATTTCTGCTCTTAGTCAATAACGAGCAAAAAAATGCCTGTTTTAAACAGTTCGATGTATAAAACTAGTTTCGTAAAGTTTTTAAATAAAGCTGTTTCAATTATAAACTTACGATATAACATCATCTAGTGAATATGATATACAGAAACAATAAAATAACTGCTAATATTCATCTTCCTACAGTATTTGTGATTCACAACAAATAACGGTTACATAAAGGATCATAAATCATCCTATTATCTAATAGCCCATATGACAAACAACTTGTCGACTGTCAAAAACTATACACGTAACCTCCTCAAAACTTTTAAACAATTGCAACATGCAATCAATTATTTATAGCTCTTGAGATTTTTTGTTCAAAGCATTGTGTCAGACGCTTATAAACAAGCTGAGTGCATAAAATCTTCAACCTTCATGCACTGAAGATAATCTTTATCTCAACTACTTTTCAGCGCGACATCAACGAAAGCTTACCCTTATCTGCGGCCAACCATTGTCGTAAAACTTACACTGTACTTTGCACTCTACAGGTTTAATTTACAGTTTAATAATGTTATATCCACGTTGGTTACGCTAAGTTAAGTGCAATTTCTAATGAACGCGAAAATTTTAAAATTTATACGTCTTTTTAATGATAACCTAAATTTTGAAATTTTCGGCGGACGACCATGATGGCATTGTTTAACAAATCAGTTCATAAACAACTTATACTATATGCATACACATTTTTTATCGTTTTGATTTTTGGGTGAAAAAGCAACAAACATAGGTACATCCATCTTAAGATATAAATTATATTTTTGAAGACGATAATAAAAGCAATTTAATAATTTTCTGGTCAGTATTGAGACAAACCCGATTTTTATTTACTGACAATTTCAATAAATGTATAACATTGAAATTGGTATTTTAAAATATAACAATAAACACTTAGTGATAAACTATGAAAATGAGTTAGCCATACCCATAAATATTTATAGTTATTAGGTAAAAATAAATTCATTTACATACTATAGACAGAAATTTTTTTAATGATTTGAAAAATTCACCCTATAGGAATAAATTTTTGAATGTATTTTCAATAAATAAATAATTGGGTACTCTATATTATAATTTACTTAATTAATTGTAGAGTACATGATGCGTCATTTCAAAACTTATACGTACAAATTTGGAACATTGTTTTGCAAAAATTCAGTCCTTTTCAGTTAATTAAATACAAAATTATAAGATATTCCTACTATCCTACTAATATTATAAATGTCAATGTTTCGATGTTTGTTGCAGTCACGTCGTAGCGTCTAAACGGATCGGGCTGAAATTTTGCACACAATTAGATTATAGTCTGGAAGGACACATAGGCTATTTTTTATCCCAGAAAAGCAACGGAAACTAAGCGGGTAGAACCACAAGGCGCTGCTAGTATGTAAATAACACTATGCAATGACAAGCACGTAATGGTAAGCGGATAATTGGTTATTAGCATTTATACGTTGTACTTGAATTAATTTGTTCTTTAGTTTCCATAGTCAAATAAATTCGAATATACAGTTACGGTTATTAGTACATATGTTAGAAAGATAATTATATTTTATACGTACACGTTTAAAACTGGTAAAATATTGTACATTTTACATATAAAAGTTACCTATACATAGAGTACTGCGCGTTTAACGAATATTTTGAAGCAATAACGGTTCTGATTACAGAGTTCCCTCAACAGAAAATTAAATGGTTTTACTCTTGAACATTCATTAATGATAAATAATTCATCAATTTAGGTACGACTTTTACGGAACATAATCCAGGGGATGAAAAAATCACAAATTGCATTATTTGGCGCTTCTAAATTAGGGGTTTAGTCTGAACAAGACAAGATAGATTTTATTAAAGACGCCAAATATCAATAATTCTGAAGTTCCAACAACATTAAGGTAGAAAAGCGAAATTTGGAAAGCTAGAATATATGTAGTTAGAGAAAAATAATAAAATAAAGGAGAGTAACTACAGCTATGAGTTTCGTGTTGTAAAAGACACTTCAATTGAGATTTGATTACTTTAATCGGATTTCGGAAAAATTGCAATATGATATATTGAGATATCATAAAATATGTATACGTACTAATGTGTGTTATTTACAGTTCAACACTAAAACTGAAATAATTTAGATGAAATATGTTAAGGATTTGTTTACTTAACTTTTTTTTCACAATTAGCTTCCTTAAAGTAGGATAAGACGCGAATATGTACCATTAATGTAACAATAGCTACTTACAGTGTTAATATTAAGGTTCATGATTTAGAGTCAGAGCGACTACGTTAAACTATGTAAGTAATTACTCTACAACAACTCTGGTTAACAGAGCTGTGTAGAAATTTAAACTATGCATGTTGGTAAACCTCGATAAAATCAATTTTGTACTTTACTGTCGGATGTCATAATAAATACTGCTATATAGCTTTTCATTTTCAACTTTATTCTGAATTAACTACTGACTTGTTACTTATACAAAAATGTATCTTATCTACTACCCACTTTAGCCCAAAATTGATGGGCATAAGTTTCAATATGATGATTTTACCTTTCTCATGTTACTTGGACAGTATTTATTTTTGTGTGAGTCTGAATTCTTGTTAGAATCGAGTGGCCAGAGGAACAGGTTTTAAATTGTATCTGCTATAAATATGTAGATAGTGACGCCCTCGAGGTGATCGTAGCTAGTTATTGAGTATTTTAAATATTATCAAACGTTTCAAATAATATCATGTTTTGTGACTCTATTATGTGCATGAATATTTATTTTGACATGTCCCAATCCATTCGATGACACGTGTACTATACCTATTTGTGTTATTAGAACAATATTAGTGACAATTTATTATGACAGTTTATTATCTTAAATGAGCTTATTAATTCAGTTATAATTAATATACCTTTGTTGATTAAGAAATTATGAATGATTAATTACAAAGATACTCACTATTAAGAAGTAGATAGTGTGTAGCTTCCTATATTTTTTTTTGTAAATAAAGAGTGACGAGACGAGCAGGACATGTGCGTGATGATAACATGCCTGCCACATAACAGCACAATTACATGCAGCTATTGGAACATGAAGAGTCCAAATCATAACCTAGCACTGCACTGCGCTCGTCACCCAGAGATCTAAGATATTATATCTCTAAGCTCTGTGGAAACATTGCCCTTCGAACCGGAACACAGTAATTATTGCACATTACTGCTTGGCGGTAGAATTACTGGCAAAGGTGTGGTCCTACCCCAGGCGAACTCTGCCAAGAGTCCAACCACTACAATTTATTTATTTTCTGCCGTTTTTGGTTGACGAGACCATCAAGATTACTATCTATAGGTAATATATTTGGGTTAGAAGCTTTAGGACTAAATCTCGATATGACTAGATAGCGGGTCTGACTAAATAGATTTAAGACTAAATCTGGATATGACTAGGACGCGTTAGGGCTAAGTAGCTGTGTGACCACATATCTCTCCGCCTTTTTATCAGATTGACTTAATATTGATATGACGTACAATGATATTTAAAAGTGGTACATTAGTTCAATCTCACATTTCAGCATAATGTAGGAATATATTAATAGTAGGTAGCGTCACTGAAAATGTAGGAATTTTATACAACTCCCAGGGAACGTATATGATTCCGAAGCTATTTAGGATAATTGTAAAATATGGTTTTAATAATTCAAATGTATATATTTACATATAGGAAATGTATACATTTCCCAGAAACTATTTATATGGCGGGGGCACTGCCGTGTCCCCAAATAACACCACAGTGTGAATGTCAATATCCAAATCAGTGCCTAGCACGGATTTACACTCGTCACCCAAAAATACAAAATTGTTTATGTATCTGCCCTATTATTTTCATTTTAACACCGTTCTACAAATATTTGCAGATTATTCGAATAATAACAATTCTTGTTATTTATACTTTATAATATGTAGTTAAGACGGTAATATACATAGCATTTACAACATATTTTCATGTCAAATATTGAAATACTTACCCAATCCTACCAACACATAGTAAATTATCTACTTACGCCAGTAAATTTAAAAAAATCTACACTTACTATGAGAAAACGATCTTCAAATGCAACTTATTGTATTACCAGTTACTACTCCAACTACTTTTCAAAATTACCAGTTTTAAACGAAGCAATATCATTAAAATTTATTCTAAGACGCAACACTAGCTGAGAAAGAAAGAAGTCGTAGTGGTGTAGTAGAGAGAACATCCAATTTCACAAATATGTAGTCGTAGATTTAAAACCCTCTTGGAGAGTACTTTAAGGTTTGAAAAAAGCTTTTAGAGATGAGTTCGCCAACTTGTCGCAATTATTTTAAAGTTTATCGTTAATTCTTGTTATGGATTCTTTTCTTTTGGTATGACAACTGTAACCTATCTATGTATATACTTTTTTAAGTGGAGGTGTGCAAGGTTTCTCCTCATCGCTGGTTTTAACGATGAAGGAAAAGAGGAAATCGGGAACATACAAGAAATATTTAGTCAACGTAGTAGATTCTGACCTTGATTCCGTCCTTAGATAGAAAGGCAATGTTTTCACAAAAAATACAGGGCAGGGCGGATACATTATCTTAAACCTCTGGGTTATGAGCGCAGTTCAGTGATAGGTAATAATTTGGACTCTTCCATGTTCCAATAACAGCGAGACACTCTAACGTTTCTTACCATCAAGCACATGTCGTGCTTGTCCCGTCACTCTATTCTATAAATAAAAGTGGTCAAGTGCGAGTTGAACTCGCCCATGAAGGTTTTTAGTTTTGTTTATTCATTCTCTTATTTTAGAAGTTACAGGGGAGAGATGGACAGATTTTACCACTTTGGAAGAGTCTCACGCGCAAACTATTCAGTTGTGAAAAAAAAATGTTAGGAACCTCAATATCATATATATAGTAATTTATACTTATTTATATTGTATATTAATTATGTAGTCTAAATCGTTTATACGAGTATATAGCATAAAATTAGTATGTGTATTTGTTTATTTCGTTAGTTGCACCACTGTCCAAAATATTATGTACAAATTTAGTGTCCTCATGATCCAAAGGGTTATCTGGAAGAGATCGCTTTTAGCGATAAGATCGCCTTTTGTGCCCATTTTGTTTTGTTATTTTATGTGTTACTTGTTGTCAATTTTGTGGTGCCAATAAAGTGTATTGTATTGTATCATTTTTGAAAACCTATCCATAAAATAACCCACACGTATGGTTTTGCTGTTTTTTTTTTAGTTTAGTGTTTTTTTCTTTTGCGGCTTTCAGAATACATCTACTTACCAAGTTTCAATAGTTCTTATAGTTTCGGAGAAAAGTGGCTATGACATACGGACGGACAGACAGACAGACATGTCCAATCTATAAGGGTCCCGTATTTTGCCATTTGGCTACGGAACCCTAAAAAGGCTGGAGTTCCAGCAATATGAATATATGTATACCTATATGTATTTATAAATGTATTTACCGTTTTATGCTATAAGTTTATGAAACGTAGAATCAGCACAGTTTACCGAGAAGATTAGAACGTCAGTCGTCAGTCAACCAAGATACGCTTCGTAAGTTCAGAGCTTGTAAGATTCCCACGCATTGTTTCATAAAGAGAGCATTGCTACTAGCTTTTTGCTAATCACTATAATTATTTTATATATCGTTATGCAAAAAGTTTACTGAGTGGAAAGAAAGGGTGCAACAGTCGGCTGTCTGGACAACTTGTACATTGTAGTCAAATCTAAACACAATACAGTTAGAACATTAGGTGCTTATAGGCTAAGCAAAAGGCTTTTTATCGCGGGAAAATAACATTTTACATAAACATTAGAAATATATTTATTTATTAAAAAAAAACCTTCAGACATGAAACGACAATGGCAAGGAATTCTCAAACGTTCAAAGTTTAATTGAATTCAAAGAATCATCGACCACCATATTAAAAAAACCAGTAAGTATTTTTAAACCGTATTCGACAAATGAGGTTGAATAATTACCTACGTTTGGTTTCATTAGCACATTTATTTGCGAGTAAAATTTATTTATTTATTTTATGTACGTAGTCAAAATAAAAAAGAAAAAAAATACACATACCACGTCGATTAAAAAAATGTTTCAAACAACCAACCTACCCGGAGCTAATCCCGACGCAAAAGTGTCCAAAACACTTAAACACATAAAATTTTACACTGGACGACCATTAGCTTCTCTATTACTTTGTAATCAGAGGAAAGAATCAGACCTATTAATAGTACTTATGTACCACAAGCAGCCCATTTACTTATGTGCCCACTGGTGGGACACTGGGTTTTTTTTACAAGAAGAGAGCCAGGGTCACATATTTATAGGAAAACTTAGGTTTCCTCGCGATGTTTTTCTTCACCGTTAAAGCCAGTGGGTATGCTTTTACGTCTCCACGTGGAAATTTTTTCAGAGGTTCTGGCGGGATTTGAACCTACGACCTCACGATTGTGAAATCGAACATTTCCGCCAATAGGTCACTACAACTTCTGTAAATAAGACCAAACAATAAACATAATCTTCAAATCTCTTTTGATATACACATGTGTAGTGATCAACATACACAAGACGTAATACACACATCTATTCATCATGATCTCTGTCACTAACCCTTAACATGAATCAGTATTCAGAGTTCATGCAGCAGTGAGAAGGAATTAAGGACAAACATCTTGTGATCCGGCGCAGAACAATAGAGACGAGACCATATAAAAACCAGAATGCATGCACGTATACCGGCGGAGCGAACCTGCGCCCGCGACCGACGTCGGGGGTATTAATTAGTTATATTAGGGCGACAATACTGCAAGAAACACTCATCAACTTTTTCAATGAGAAATCTTCACTCCCGAACCTACCACTAGAAATGGCACCGTGCCAATAAAAGCCTTTTAACTTTAAACCAAAATTACGATCTTTGGAATCACTTCGCCGCCGAAAATGAGATGGCGTTTCACCGAGACCACTTTTTGCATAGCAACTTGTCAAGTTCGTTGTCCGGAAAATTAGGCGTAATCATGGTTGTCCTAATTAACGAAAAAGTGTCGCCATTTCAAGGCACCAGAAAAGGACGACCGAATTACCCGTGCATTGGCCGTCTTGAAACTCAAAAAACCGTTTAAAAATGACTCGCTCCGCCCACGGTCCGCCCAGAAGCTCCTGCGCACTTATGATTTATCGTTAAGAGGACAACCCGCCCCTCGCACTAACTACCCGGCTACTGTAGTACCTCTAATTATACGTACACATCGAACTCCCAAAATCTTAAATCGCATTCCCGATTCTGTCATCGGTAGCTCGAATCGGCGACGCCGCACCATAATCGAATTCGATACGGCTTATTCGTCTTAATCGTTTAACTGCGATTCACGTGCTGTACCGTCCCGTCTCTATCTCATTCACTCGTGAGACCATTATTTATACTTAAAAACTTAATTAATAGGTATAATGGGGATAATTTACGAGTAATCATGTTTTAACGTCGAACAACAAATACGTAGGTGGTTCTGAGTTGTGAAAGGTAGATTATAACGATATGTCTTCGCACCTACAAAATAATACGGGTCTCTGAAATGAATCACAGCATATAACTACATAGCTAAAAATCTAAATGATTTCGAAGCTTAGACACGTTTAAAAACAAAACAGCGCAAAAATACGTAGGTGGATTTCGCGATTCGCTGTTGCGAAGAAGATAGAAAGCCAGCTAAATAATAGGCAATTTGCATAGCATCACAGTTTAGATCGAGATATAGCATTTTTATAGATAATAGGTAGTGTCGGTTGCTGGTACGTGCGAAGTAATACAATACGATATTCTTTGGTATTGCTTGGTAATTCAGTCACTGGTCACGCACCAAGGACGTGGATCGAACGTATTCAGAATAATTTGGCAGTGACCACGGCCGGTTCTCACGGTGTTGGCATTCTCGGTCGCTAGATAACGCGTATGCGTGTACATAATTTTGTGATATACTTGCAATATCTCCTAAGAACGTCAAGTCGTGTTCGAGACGCTGTAATTTAACACAACACTAAAATAATGGCAGTGACCACCTGACCTTAAAGCCAGACAGACGAATTGCCATAAATCCATCGTCTAAACCGAAAACGAAAACTTGTTAGGTCGGCAAGATTTCGTTTTTTAAACTGATATACATTTTAGCACTTTATCTATGCAGGCGAAGAGCGTGCAAATTAATGTAATTTGTAGGTATAATTTTTTAGTAAAAAAACTTTAATGGATTACATGGGCATTATTCAGAATACATTTGAAAACAGAAAAACAAAATCAACCCGTTTAAATAAAGTAAATATTTATTGCAAATAGAGAATTCATTTCTCACCTTCCTATTTTTTAATTTTAAATACATGTATCTTATGATATTAGAATCCATTTAAATGTATGTTTATATTCTCAATAAATTGTATATCAATTAAATTTTGTTTATTATTTGAAAAGTAATTTGATTCATTGTTACAAGAAAATCATCTAGGTAATCTGAATTGCATCTTAACATTTTTTTTTAACTCGGGGCATGGCGAGAACTTTCTTACAATAACACAAACCCATCTTGATCATAATGTTTTGACCAGGCGTTGCTTAAAAATCTTGAAGTAATTTTTTATCAGTTTATAGGAACGTCATGTAAATCACAAATAGCTAAAGCAAACATATGAAAGCTCATCAAATCGACAAAATTATTAATACTATCAAGCATGAGCGCACTTCATCATAATACATGAACCGCCCCGTTGGCATGCCCAGTAGCAGTCAACATTCGAAGAAGCTGACGTAATGCGCGTCCAACAAAAACTGGTAAGTTTGGTTGCCAACTATCCTGTTTTAATTAATTACGGCTAAGTATGAAGAGTTCTCGGGAGGTGGTAACGTTTTTGCCGTATCCACTAGCGGGTAGATCACATGCTGGTATGCGGTACAACGTTTTCTTGAAGAATCCTGAACCACAGGAAATTTTATACGTAACTTTAGTCAGTCACTGTTTGTAATCATTACGTCAACTCGTGTATAAGCGATTATCTCTGCCACAACAACGTATAACAACACTTTGTATTTCAGAATTGTACCTAAATCAAATATTTTTATTTCATAATAATAACTTCCAAATAATTTATAGTACCTCTAAAGAAACTGAACGAAAAAATTGTATTTCGTTATGAGTGGTTTTCAAATGAGCTTTTTTAAGTTATTAGAGCTCCCGATAATCAATTAACTACAAAATCCTACACGATATCATAAGTGAGAAATTTCGGAGGTCTGGATATCTATTGCTTGCTTAGCTAAATGAAACCGATTCACATCCGGCATGCAGACAACCAAATTATATTCACCAGAGAATAATCGCTCCGGCAATGTAAGTATTTCACATTTTAGATGTTCATATTAAGAAAGATAATCAACCTTAAGAAAGATAACCTTTATTCGAGTCTTGGAATATCACATTAGCTATATTTATATCCAGAAAAAATCTGCTGAAATATCATCATGTCATTCTACAACAATTTGAACTCTAAATCACATTTGTTTATACAATAGCCGTACCACAGCCATTAAAACAGTGTTAGACATAATGGCTCGAAATGAGATGAATAAACAGCACACATACCGCGCAAAATAAATCTAAAAAGATGACACAGCCCATTATAAAATACAATAAACGCTAGTCATCTCATTCATTAATTTATGGTAACGTATAAGTACGAACGTCCATAAGCCTTTTAGTGCGAGCGCATAAAGTAGACGAGAATTATCTATACATAGATAGGAAATGGTATGGGAATCAATATAAATAAATTGCCCAATAGAATTGCCTGAGGTACTCTCTGGCCAGAGATCAGATACTATAACTCAGAACGTAACATATCAATTAAAAGGTGTATTAAACATCCTCATCTTTCTCTGCTGAGTGTGATTTAAATGCGAATAAAGATGTAGCACTGCGGGACTGAATAATGACTTGTGGTTGAATACCGTAGCGACAGTTTCTAGTTATAATGCACTTCGGTTTATTCTATGTAAGCGCGAACCATCGCAGACCGCATCGCCACTTTACATCACGTGAGATTGCAGTCTAGAGTAATACTATTTTTAAAAAATGGTTAGCTTGGAAATTTTATGACATTGTCAATATCCCTATTTTTACCCGACTGACCCGACCCGAGTTAAATTATTTGCATGATGCAAACATTTAAACATAGAAAAGGCCAGCAAATGATATATTACTATAATAATAACTGCTTTAATTTACCATGGGAATTGTTTTACAAACAGCGTAATTAAAAACTCAAAATATCGACGAAACATACACGGTGTTATTTATGGATAAATACAAACATATTTCAGATCCTAAAAGTTAAGATTTGGTTCAGAGATTATACGAGTATATATTATGGCATAGTATGGCTGAACTAATGGGATGAACTGAAAGCAAAATTGATGATGAAGTTTGTAGAGACAAAAATTATTTAATACTAGCTGAACCGAGCGCGCGTTGCTACACCATTTATCGAATTCATCGTACCAATTCAAATTTTAAACAAATTCGGATACCTTACGCCCGCCTTAAGCCCGCCATACACGCTACGGTCTGCCGGAGAGGTCTACCTGTGCAGTTATGCCTGCGCAGTCCAACCGAACAGAATTGATTTTCGATCTTGCTCCGGTCGCCTGTGCAGGCTTCCCACACACACTCCGGTTTACCTGCGCAGGCATAACTGCACAGGTAGACCTCTCCGGCAGACCGTAGCGTGTATGGCGCATAGCTAGACCTCTCCGGCAGACCGTAGCGAATATGGCGGGCTTTAGGTTCTAATGACGCAACGTTTCACGAAGCTTTGAGGAATGACACATGCTGTCACGCAATGAAAACTCTCAAAAAGCAATATTATTTCCCGTTTTTGTTACATTTTTCATTCATACTCCGCTCCTATTGATAGTGGCTTAATGTTAAATAATGGACTATCCAACAGAGAAAGAATCTTTCAATTCGGAGATTCGGACCACTAGTTCCCGAGATCCTTCCGTTCAAACAAACAATCAAACTCTTCAGCTTTATAATATTAGTATTTTTATAATATGTGGTTAAACACTTTGTTTTAAGCTATTGCAGTTGTTCACTAATATTACCAATTACATATCAATAGATAGATAGATGGATAACTCAATATTGCGACACACAAACATAAATATTACAGAAAAACACTTACGTAATAATTAAAAATGCTGACGGCTTATACGTCATAGATTTTTTAACGCATGTATGTACAACAGCTTAGAATTTTAAAAGGCTTCCAGCACAAAATACTTCCACGTAGGTATACAAAGTCCCAGGCCACAGAGCCATAACATATTACAATTACTCCGTGATACATATCTGATTCCAGGAGGCATTAAAATCGGCTCCGAAGGAATTGATTTAAGACCACGTCTGCGTAATAGGACAAAAGCGAGTCATGCATGCACTCTTACAAACCTAATAGCGTAGCAATAGCATTGTCGTTATAAATCACAGCCGATATCGATCGTAAATAAGTTGCAGTATATGACAATTCTACAGATATCTTGTGAGCTAATCCGTGATACTGCCTATACATGGTAGATAGCCTTTGCTCTCTGCCAGATAGAAATGTCAGCTTTGAAGCGAATTTCCGTACGATTATACTAACAATGATTCTAAATGGCGTTTATAATGTTTTCGACATTCAAAGTCACACATTTAACTGCCCTACTCAGATCAGCTTTGCAACTGAATTATCAACTATTATTACAATCCTGAAAGATAGCTAAGACTAAGATTTATAATATAAGACAGAACATAATGCCTAAAATAATATTTGACTGGCCACGCGGGTCAGTCGGTAGTGTTTTTACTCGCAGAACCGTGGGCTCTGGGTTCCATTCCCACCCATCACACCATAAATATTTGTGTGATGAATTTGGATATGGATATTTGTTCAGTGTTATGATGTATCTAGGTATCATAAACAGAATGTATTTAAAATTATATATATAGTATATCCGCCATGTTGTGACTCCTTAGTACAAGCTTTGCTTAGTTTGAGGCTAGAAGGTGTTGTGTAAAAAAGTGTCAATAGAAATACGAATGTGGTCGTCATAATTCACTACATCAGAATACATTGTAACGTGTCTTTTAAGTTAATAGTTAATGCAAATAGATAAACATAAGGTTCACTTTACCAGCTGGTGAACCCAGGGTTATAAGGTTACAGGTTTACAGGGTTAAATCCCAGATCAACCAATCAGTTGTATTGTTTTCGAAATCTCAACTAAAATCTAAAAATTGTAAACGTCTATTACATTTTCGTTTAATAACACCCTTACCTCGTTGTCGCATTAAAACAGTGCATATATTTGGCCTACATATATAATTTGGTTGCACAAATTTTCTTAAAATTTGTTGTTATTAGAAAAAAAAATGTTTTTAATTGAAATGGGTTGTTTAGTTTTTAGAGAACTATAATAACTAATAGGGACATAAAAGAGGCGACAAAAAATATTTCGACAGCTGCGTGACTATTGACATAGTACAAATAAATACTCAGAAGAAAACGACAATTCACATGTTTCTCAACACATATCTCTTGTATACACGAACGATAACCATCAATATGCTTTTAATACAACTAATTAAAAATCAGATACGAGAATAATAGCGCAGTGGCTATATTTATGAACGATTCTTGAAAAAATACGACGCCTGCGGCCGCGCACTGGCATCGGTGAAGGTCGCAATATGGCATATAGATGAGTAACTTTCTTAGGGTTCTCTGCACAAAATGAGACCGTATTTCTAAAGTTCAGTATGTTGAGTTTGGTCGAAAACTAAAAGCATGTGTACATTTCTACATACAAATATTATGTTTACGCGTTCACGATATTGGTTTCAACAAAACTCGCACTCAGCTTACTTATGTGCTATTGTTGGTCTGTCAGTCCAGCTTATTTTGAAGTGTATTTTTAGCTGTAAGAAATAGCCTGTAATTGATAGTTAATATTTAGACATTTCCACAGAAAATGTCATGAGGAAGTAAACTTATGGGAATACGAGTACAACAGTTAAGTAAGTGTTAGCGCGTGATGAGAATTAGCTTTTGTATTATTCCAGACTATGGTCTTACTGTGTTCTAAATTTTAACCTGACCGGCTCAGCCGTTTTGACGTGATTGAACAACAAACATCTAAGCATCTAAACTTTCGCGTAAATAATATTAGTAGGATACCATAAGATATAGCATCATCATCATTAGTAGGATATAGCAAACAAGACATACATATTGGTGGACAATTCACACACAACACCATCCGACCTCAAACTAAGCAAAACTTGTATGATGGCAGCCAGATAGCTGATATAATACTTATATAGTTTTAAATACATACTTATTATACATAGACACACCCAAACACAGTGCAAACATTTAATATTTGCACTGGGTGGGAATCGAACCCACGACCCTCGGCTTCGCAGGCAGAGCTACTACCCACTAAGCCACGAGGCCAGTCAATAGCATATAGCATCATATAGCATCACAACAAATTTCCAAAGTGAGTGCGCGCATGGTATGATTTTCGCATTCGCGAATTGTATGTCTTAGCACGGAACCATCGAAATAAAGCCACGACTCGCACTTGACTGGGTTATTTTAGCTTCATGGGTATGTCAGGAATCAATTTATCGTCATCTTGGATATGAGTAGATACGTATTATGTACTCGGGTGATAAAAAAAAAATATCTTCTTGTGGTTTATTTAACTAGAATGCAAATTGTAGGCGTTAATCATAGGATAATGGTCACTGTAATACCATGAAAAATAATGTGTAATTATATTTTTTTCTATACTGAAAAAATTTTTTAAATAGGTTGTGCGTATGAGTTATAACCGAACTACAAAGACCAAACAGTAGGCGCAGCGTACCCGTACCTAACCTGTGCTTTATATAATTTGTTTGAATGTTTGTACTGCGCTCACCACCCAGTAATATAAGATGGTTTATCCCTATACTCTCTAATTTTTTTGAAAATATTGGATATGTATACATTACTATTTGGCGGTAAAATAACCGGTACTAGCACTACATAATGCATTTAACTGCATTGAAATATGGAAATAGTAGTGGTAGGACTCTTTGGAGAGTCCACTGGAGGAAGTACCTTTGCCATTTATTCTACCGCCAAGCGATAATGTCCAAATGTCACCGTGTTCCGGTTTGAACGGATAATCAATTAATTTGAACGGTTAATTTCCAGATAAATTACAAAGTACAGTAAAACCCTATTGTATTTCTGAGTGATGAACGCGGTGCAGTGATAGGTAATCATTTGAACTCTTCTTGGTCCAATAGCTGCATGTTATACGAAGTTGCAATAAACATAACATAATTAAACATACACATAATTTATTTCGGTACCAAGTAAGTTGTTACAATGTTTTGAATACCCTGCCTTTTGCTTTAGTTCTAGAGACTGTGTTGCAAAAGGCAGTGTCTTCCATAAGGTACTAGAATGATTGCAACATATACACTATTACAATTAACATTTTATAACATACATATAAACTGTACACTGCAATTGTGTGTGTTGTTATTATACGAAGTTGTGCAATGTGTTGTTGTACGAAGGCGTTTTGTTTATCATCAGGCGCATGTCATGCTCTTCTCGTCACTCTTTACTCTAAAAAACTTAAATAAAACAATGTTTATATTATTCCAACAATTTGGTTTAAATAGAAATACACTAATTTCACAGTTATACGAGTAAATAGTAGACCAATAAAAAGATAGTCTAATGATCATTTGATTAAATCTTATTTGATATCATCAATGTGTTTCTTATTCAAGAGTTCTCACATTCTAAATGGTGCAATAAACATGAAAACAAACAACACTTCTTTATTTTACAGTTAATACGATACTATATAAATTAAATTAGCATTTAAAAGGAATATATGCGTTGTTTAAAAGTTTCATGCATATGTATTTTAGTCATAGAATGTAGTACCTACATGTATAGAATTCGAAGGAGAAAACCCGATTCAAGAATTTAATTTCAACAAGAAATTTTACATTTGACTTTTGTTAGGAAAAACTTTCATAAGCACAGCAAAACCAATACTTCGACTCGTCGAATGAATGAAAAACGCAAATTAAGAAAATGGCAGTCATAGGAACTGCAAACTTATTATTATTATACTATTTAGAAGTGAAAACTTATATTGATAGTTTACTTTGGAAATTACGTGGGCTTAACCGGAGGGCGTGGAGGTTTGATGGCCATGAGCATGGCCATCTAGAAAAACTTACGCATTTCTAGATGGCCAATTGCCATGGTTCCGATTTTACCCGAAGATTTCTAATTATTCCCGAGCGTGACGCTATTTCACAGCCCACGAAAAATCTGTGGTGCGCCAAAGTAACCTTAAAACATCTTAACTTCTCTTGAGAGTTTCGATGCCACAGAAAAATAGAAACACGGGATTAAAAAGAGCATAACATACCTTAAATAGAAATTGATATATAAGTACCTACTTGCCACTTTCTACGAGAAAGTAATGTGCATTTCAAAAGATAAGTACTACAGAACTTAAAATTAAAACAAAATATTCAAATGAATTTTTCGAATAAAAACTAAGAAGATCTTACTTAGTTCTACACTTACAAGTTTGAGATGGTAAATCGTTTTTGTATAAGGCAAATAAAATCAAATTATTATTATTCTTATTTTGCACATTTTCCTGCTTATCCTACTAATACTTAAATGTCAATGTTTGGCTGTCTGCATATTTAGATGATGTTTGTTGCTCAATGTTGTCGTAACGTATAAACGGATCGGTTTGACATTTGGAATACAGAATATAGTCTGAAAGAACACATATGCTATACTTTTTATCCCGGATAAATAACGAGAACTACGCAGGTAGCACCGCGGGCGCTGCTAGTATTGCAATAAAGCTAAAGCGTTAATACGATTTAAGCAGTAATAAGTTTTACATTGTCATTACAAGCCGGCGAGCGAGGTCCGCGGGTTATCGCGCGGTTGCGCAGGCGATCCTTGTCAATGTCCAGTTAAGTACGCCGTCGCTTGTACTAAATGGTTTCGAGTTTGTTTCAAGTTAGATCACTTTGACACTTCCTCGAATATAAATATGTTGTAAGCTATGAACATTCACTACAATTGGACGTAGATACGCAGACATAGAACCTTTCTGAAAGCAAAGCCACCACAAAAAGTGACGTTCGAGATGCCGACGTTCAGATTTCGACGTTTAAGGTTGATATCTCGTAAGTCATTTTTTGTCGGTTAGATCCTTTCTGCGTATTCACCTACACCTAAGACTGATGATGAGCGGGAAGAAAAAGCGACGCACCGTAGTACTGGAGGTCCTCTCCCGTCAAGGCCTCTGCTTCACGGTCGCACTGCCTACCACCCAACATCGCAGTCCACCTTATTGCGCCGATGTCCATACTCCATACACCGCCCAACCTCCATGGTTGTTTCGTAATCAGCTTGCAGGCAAAGCCTAGATGAGAGGCCCCCCTCGGTTTTTTCTTCGCTTCACCCAATGGCCAAGCCACGGCTATTGAGCACCCCCGATAATGCGGGAATCCCTCTTAAAAATTTGGGTTCTTAATACAATAAGTCTAAAGCTATAAATAGCGTACACTAAAACACACCAAGTTACCCCCTAGAGTTACTTATTCTACCCATTAATATTTTACTTGTATTTGAGAGAGGAAATGTTCTTTATTTATTTGTACTTACACCCATGGGTTGTATTTTCCAATTTATTTTATTCGAGTGATCATTAAACTTAATTTATTACCATGGTACCGCTATTAAAATGGCTTAGTGGATGTACTTCGTTCACATCCAGTTGTCATTTTTATTGATCCAAAAGCATATAAGATTTTCTCATAAAATAAATATATAATTTAAATACACGTATTTGTACACAATATCTATAATTACATGTAAGTTACAGATATAATAAATACTGCTTAGATGGTACATTATCTAAGCAGTATTTAAGTACCTATTTAAGTATCAACTGCGTAAAGTTGACTATAAAAATCACGGTTTTGATTTTAAGGACATAATTATTTTAAATATTACTTAATAATCCAAGATTACGCTCACCATCAGCTGAGAAACTTGATGGTCTCGTTATAGGTTTGCATAAAATAAACTCACCAAGTTATAAGCAATACGTAACAACTGAGTGGCAGATTTATAGGCCCTTACCTGAAATCAAAGAAAAAAACATTTGACTATCATTAAACCGTTTAATACAATGGAATTATTTTCTCCTAGACTGCTATTGTGCTGCCTACCGCACTTGATTCCGAAGCGTTTGGTGCTAGTCCATAATTGACACTGAGACAATAACAGTTTCACGGCAATTTATTCAGCTTAAGTCAGAGCAATCAACGAATTTACACGGTCATTAAACAATCATCTTCATTTTTTCACATATTGCTGGTTTTCTAAACGGTTCAATAGGTGATCTATAGGTCACATATCCGCACCGAACCTCATAAACATGCGTTCAGTACATTACATGCTTATCGTGACCGGCTCCATATCGCCTGGTCATTTAGATCATAAAACAATAGAACAGTTGCAACCGGGAGAATGCATTGCAGCTATGCAAATAGTAAGAAGTCGCGACCTTAAGCATGAATATTGATACAGCATTGTCGAGATTGCAGATTTCCCCAGCGATAGCCCGCCCTCTCTACTCTCGTGCACGATTCCGAATTAACCTAAACTGATTACCCGACGACGGCATTAGATCTAGACAATAGATGTAATAAAGATACGTCAAAGTGATTGAAGTTAAAATCCATTTGCTATAGCGCAATCCCATAGAATAAGAATAGGCTGAGATGGCAGCGAGTGGTCACGCGGCCACAATGGCTGGCTGGCTAAGAAATGGCTTCAAAAACGTATATAACTTCGTCAAATGGTCATAAACCGAGACCCGTTTTATGGTGCACCTTTATAGCCGCAGGCTACGTAGGGATGAGCGGCGAATGCCAAGCCGTCGAGCCTCGCTGTGAGATCGCGCGGTTCGCGACAAAAAATAACCTCAACTACTAATAAGAAGATTACTTTATTAACGTAGAAATTGGTAATTATAGCCCTATTATGATTAAGACATTACATTACAGCTAATATTTATTAGAAATTTTAACAATTAACAAAACCGCCATTGTCTTTGTTCCATAACCAATCTTTATGTTATTTAAATATTCACAACGTTTAAATTTATAACAAGTGTTTCCTTATTCATGAAAACCACGGGACAGATATTTGGTAATTCAGTCTAGATATAGTTATATTTGAATATACTTTAATCGCTTCAGATATTAGATAATAATGTGTCGAAGCTATTTTTATTTATATTTTGTTTGGTACTTTTATGTATTGCCTGAAATCAAACAATAACCAATTATTTATTTAATAGTGATTCAATTTAAAACATTAAAATGTTTGATTTAACGTCCATTGAACTTTAGTTCATGCGGACCAAATGATTATTTATAGTTTAAATGAAGTTGTGTCGTAAACGTCCTGTTGATTTATTAACGGGGCTAAAGTTATTAAAAACTTAGACCGACCTCTTGTTTCTCCTCCAATCTTCTCGGGAATGATAATGGTTTCTACTTTCTGAATTATAATCACGGCATCAGCGACTTTATGTTAGTTACGTAAGTATTTTAGTCGAAAGGTTACGTTGACAATTTACTGTCTTGTAATTTACTTTAGAAGTAAATTACAAGACCTTTTTTTAAATAGACCGTGAGACCCTGACAAATTTTAACAGAATTCGAAAAAGAAGCGGTTATGCGTGTCTCTGTATGAACTTATTTTATTTATATTCGTCAATAATTCAGTGAGTTGCGAACCGATTAAGATTTATTTCTTCATGCCAACTAATATTTCTTGAGTTACTTTTTGAAGTGACTTATTTTCTAATATTGACAATCATCCATTTTTTTTTATGAGAACTTGTCATAGGAAAAAACAAAACTTAATAAAGTTTAAAGTTTGTCAGCTTAAAAATATCAAGCCGTCAATCGTCAATTCAAATCAATTATTCCCTATTCTCATGGCATACCATTTTATGAATCATCTGATTTGTCACTCGACAAAAAAATCTCTACTTAAAAATGTTTTCAAATGTGTTCGTTCAAAGAGCAAATTCTAAGAAGCAACTGTTTGAGAAACTGTTCTGAGTTATTTGTTAAACGTCTACCTGGCGCAGGTAAAGTGCGAAACAACTTGTTAAAGCCGGAAATGGATTTATTATAGCAACTCACCCACATAAGATATTTATGCAATCCTGACACCTGAGGACGAGACTCAGTAAGGTATCTTGAGTTCTTTTAACAGTGTGCTTTACTAGTGCGCTAAAACTTTATATTAAGTACAAAACAATACCAACTTTGTATGTACTCTTTATCAGATTTCTGAAAATGCATTTTTCAAATATTGCTTTATTTATTAAACCCTCAATTGTACGATCAAACGTACGTTTAACGAAGGTACCGTCAATGTGGAATGCTTTATTTATTAAAGATTCAGAATGGAATACCTTATTTGTTTACAAATAAAGTATTCAGTTTTTCCTTCTTCCAATTTTCAGTTTTTTTTTGCTTTATTTAATTTACTTGGACTACTATGCTCTACGTATGTGCACAGTAGTCCAAGTAAATTGTTTGACATCCTAATACTAGATTTTTTTCTCTCCTAAGTGAAACGTTAAACCTCTCGTTGAGAAAATAAAATCTTAAACCTGACCCCAATTCGATCTCCTATTCGCGTCTCCGCATTCTTTCAAAACAAAAGCCTGCCCCTGCTTAACTGAATGAAATATATTGAATAGGCCTATTAGTATTATATGGGGGAAGAGTTAGCCTCTGTTTGGCGGAAAACGTTCTCACACTTGTTTTAAACCTGTATTCTTAATTGGTCGAGTGGTTTAGCGCGGGAGCATCGTGATGCTCTACTTAGTTCCCGGTGCGCCGAACATTTAGAAGATTATCTAAATACGACAAAACTGACGGAATGTTTACTTGAACACATTTTGTTTTTTTAAGTTGATTAAAAAACATTTTAACTTCAAATTCGTTTGTTTTGTACTTTTGTTTTTGTTTCTACATACCTATGTTTTTTTTAAATGGCGAGACGAACAAGACATGTGCCTGATGGTAAGCAACATGCCTGCCACATAACAGCACAGTGACACGCAGCTATTGGAACACGAAGAGTCTAAATCATTACGTACCACTGCGCTCGTTACCCAGAGGTCTAAGATGTGATATCTCTAAGCCCTGTAATTTCTCTGGAAACATTGCCCTTCAAATTGAACACAGTAATGTTCGCACATTACTGCTTGGCGGCAAAATAACTGGCAAAGGTGTGGTACTTCCCCATGCGGACTCTGCTAAGAGTCCTACCACCACGATTTATTTTGTTTATAGACATACTCGCTCTATAATCGTGTGGATTCGGTGTGGACTGTTAATACATTCAACAGTTAAAATACCTAGTTTGTAAGCTGCAGAAAGGATCTATGTTATACGTTGTTTGTTTAAAATTTGGACGCGCTACCTCTACAACCTACTCGAAAAAAAAAAAAACGATTTGAATTTTACGATATCTCAGATTGCTGTAGGGTATGTAATAATTCGTTCAACCTACACGAAACAGAGAATGACCTACTTTATAAAATTGTAATAAATAAAAATCTTTTTTTGACATTCTCATAATATGAAAATCAGAAATCGTCATATTTCCAAAAGCATGACAAATTTTATTCAAAAAGGTGTTTACATACCTAAAAAACATAGACAAATTGAAATTAAATTAAGTCAATTTTATAGTTAGTTACTGTCTCCTAAGCAAAACCGGAATTTATAGGTAGGTACTATGGACGTATAAAAAAGTATACTTTTTTATACGTCCATGGTAGGTACATACAAATAGATTCGTGTTTATAGCAATTCTCATCGTATTTATTAGTAATTTTAAGAGTACTACAATTATTATCAAAGAACTTAAAAACTAACTATTATTACGGAAAACATCTTCCAGTAGGCAGAACTTTTCTTACCCTCTGTTCACTTGTTTCAATCTAGGCTCACAATAGAACAATATTGTAATGTTGTATGTAAATAACTTCGAAGCCAATTGTAGAGTGAATATAGAGGCAGGTCCCAGGTCGTGAATAGCTGTGTAAGGTATAATTATGGGTTGCGCGCTAACCAAATTAAATGTTTTTTACGGTTGGCTTCCTCCGGCTAGTGACGTAAATTTTATATCGACATATCGATGGTTACGATAATTTATTTACTAATTGTAGACAGAAGATTTTTATAAACTACATTTTTATTCCAATCTTTAGAAATTCAAAGTTCTCCAATATGTAAAATGATTTTAAAATTTTAGGTGACTAACCTACTTTAAAACTAGTAAGTTTACTTTACCCTTTACACACAACATATATACATACATATATATGTTCATATATATCAGTATCTTTAGTATTTGTGTAGGTACATCAATTTTGGATTTTCATTGATGTATCAAATAAATCATTAACGAATATCCAAAATTATTTTCTTTTATTTGTTTTTACGTTTAGATTGACGTAATTAAATAAATTAAGTACCGCTTTTTTACTTCGATAAATCTAAACTACGCCACTAAGTTATTTAACAAATTGAGTTAGTAACACCACAAAAGTCTTTATAAAATAACCCTTGGGTTAACTTTTATGGTTTAAAAAAGAATATTATAAAAAAATATTTAAAGTTTATTACATAAATAGAGAATCGATATTTTCACACCCCTAGTCACAAAATGGCGTTAAGCTGCCGTTCGGGGCGCTTGATCATCGACAGCAGACTTTGCGCCCCTGCAATTAGTGGATGAAATGTAGCCGTCTGTTCTCTATTGTCTCTACCTTTACTCGCCTACGATTTATGAACTCAACTGTACCGTAAGAACGATCTGTTGCAACCCATTCAATATCAACTAAATCTTTGAAAAAATAACCTAAATAAAAGTTCTTTCTTAACAGAATATTAACATGTCGTGTTTGTTTAACATAGAAGTCAATGGCCGTATTTGTTCAATCAATCCGTTTGCTTGTTCCCCTAGCTGTTAAAAAAATCAAATTCATACTTCAGAATTTGAAATAAAAAATACGAATGAAATGTAAGAATCGTTACATGTAAACGTTAACACTAACAAAGCCACATTTCTTTTTTTTTTATTGCCAACGAATAAAGCATGTTCCTAAGTGTCTGTCTCCGTTGCTAACGATTTGGACCACGATCGCTTTCCGATGCCTACAATCCATTTCCTCATAAGTAGCCTAAATATATTTCAAACCAAATCCGTCGGCAATCCAAATATATACCGAAGTTGTGTGAAAATACCAAAGTGAATAAAATAACGGTGCCAAAGCTGGGCGTGGGCGTAAGATTCTTAACATTTCACTAGCACCATTTGCATTTTACAACTTTTATCGGTGTTCTAAACGAGATTCCGCCTCGGAAGGCGAGAATCAGTGCGTTTTCCATATTGCTTACATTTTATATTATGACCCGGGCGTAAAAGGATTAGTGCAAAGCACATATGCAGCTGCTTTAATTAGGCGATTTGTAAACATCTTTTATTGCATTTGATGCGATTGCAAATTCGATATACCGAACATTATTACGGGAAATACCGTAAGGTGTTTTTTTAATTTCAATCCATAACTAAACCTAAAAGTAATTTATCGTGCCTGATATTTGTGGTAAGACAGTTAGTAGTTTGCATGTGTCATTGTAGACTGTGACTAAGTTACAGCAGCATCCAGGATTTTTCAAGAGGAGTGCGCGAGCGACCGCTTTTCCATTAGCAATCATAATAGGCGAGACGACTGAAAGTAATTAGTCCATCAGTTAGATTTAAAAAAAATATTGTACACATATTTTTAGGGTTCCGTAAAACGTAAAAACGGAACCCTTATAGATTCGTCATGTCTGTCTGTCTGTCTGTCTGTCTGTCTGTCTGTCCGTCCGTATGTCACAGCCACTTTTTGCCGAAACTATGAGAACTACACTGTTGAAACTTGGTAAGTAGATGTATTCTGTGAACCGCATTAAGATTTTTACAAAAGTTTTAAAAAAAAACAAAAATTAGGGGTGCCCACCATACTGAGAACTGAAGCTCGAAAATTTTTTTTTCATCAAACCTACACGTGTGGGGTGTCTATCGATAGGTCTTCAAAAATCATGTTGAGGTTTCTAATATAATTTTTGTCTACACTGAATAACTTGCGCAAGAGACGCTTCCAAAGTGGTAAAATGTGTGTCCCCCCCCCCTCTAACTTCTAAAGTAAGATAATGAAAAATCTAAAAAAAATATATGATGTACATTACCATGAAAACTACCAACGAAAATTAGTTTGAACTCGATCTGATGAGTAGTTTTTTTTTAGTACGTCATAAATACACTATTATTAAAACTTCGATCAAAGTTACAACGAACTACAAGAACTATGTGTACTATGTATATTATGTTACTTGCTGCAACGGAACCCTTCATGGGCGAGTCCAACTTGCACTTGGCTACTTTATTTCTTATGTTTCACAAACAAAAAATTACGAAGATACAGTGCTTAGAAGTTTCGAGTAACATCACGTTATGGTACAATATTTGATAATTTGGTAAAACAAAAAATGCTTGTCCTATATTTTTCCATAATCTACCTGACGAACTAATTTGAACGGTGTATATGTAATGTGAATACCTCTTCTAATCCATTATTCCGCAACGCCGTACAAAAATCATGCGACAAGGAGAAATGATCGAGAGTTGCAACCCCCCTCTTCACCTGCACTCAGTTGGACAACTTACAAGTGACGGCATAGTCCTGAATCTTATTATTTTATACCCTTTTATCATCCTACATAGGTCTCCTGGTGGTTCATATGTCCCATACATTTTGTTTACGGGCCTGTAGCCAATAAGGATTTTGTTGCGCGACGGAACTGATAAAAATGTGTTACTAAAACCGTAAGAATAATAAAGTGTAACGGAAGTGATGCGTAAAAACTGCCTGTGACCAGTGTTGCCAAAATAATTTTTTAGATGATCTTAGCATAAATAAAAAAACCAAGCATTTTTTTTTGCAAATTGTGTTGCATCTGCATTATCCAAAGAGGAACTTGGAGGTGTTCCATGACAATACATTTTTTTCAAAAAATCAGTGTAATTAAATTTTCCACACTTATCTCTAGTTTGTAACATAAAGAAATCAGAATGCTAATATTTTTTTAATTAAGCATAAAAATACATTAAATTACTAAAACAAACATTACACAGACTACTACGTATCACACGCATAAATAAGTATACTCTTTTGTTCATTAATAAAGCCTAAAGTCAAATTGAGAAAAGATTAGTATAACTGTATGGTCGAAATTGTAACTCTTTGCCCTGTAATTTCTCTGGAAATATTCTCTTTACACCGAAACACATTGCAAATTCCTGATTGGCGGTAGAATATCTGGCAAAACTGTAGTACTTCCCTAGTTATTAAAAATACATAATTTATTTTTGCGTGTCAAAGAAAATCAACGTTGTTTAATCACAACCCCGCATCGCACAAAGAGAACTGTCAAAACGCGCGCCTCCTAATTGTAATTTAGTAGTAACATGGAGTGCGATATCAAGATCATCCGACCACGCTTCCTTTCCGAAATTTATCTGACTTATGCGATACGAAGGCCTGAACACGACGCCTCATACAATAACCCACTAAATCATATCAAATCGTAATGCGACCGAGGTGTGTCCAAAGAGGAATTAAAATGCAATAATACCCCGACCGTCCGGTAATACTGGCCTGTCTCAGATCTCCTGAGATTATCTTAAAGTATTTATTTATCCAGCGTTCCCTAAGGGAGTAGATAGGTATCAGAAAATCAATTTTGCATCAAAACGTCGTGGAGGCGTAAGGATTGTACCTATTATTTACAAGTGCCGATAAAGTGACTGTAAGAAGAGTTCTGTAAGTAACAGCTCTTTGCTTTTCAGTGTGTGCTAAAACTAATTGTTCTTTCTACTGATACGAGTGTGTAATGTCTGAAATGTAAATTTAGGGGAGATTAATTTCGAAGAGAATTTTGTACTTTCATTTAACTGTTACATTACATTAATCCTCTGTTATATTTTGAAATATGTTTTAGCAAGACGTTGTTATAAAGTAAACAAATAATTCACACACGCCTTACACCTTAAGCTTATTAAGACTGTGCTCGTGGCTTAGTGGGTAGGCAAAGCCGAAGATTGTGAGTTCGATTCCCACCCAGTGCAAATATTTGTGTGATGAATTCAAATATTTGTACCGTGTCTGGGTGTTACTATGTAATAAGTATGTATTTAAAAACTATATAAGTATTATATCAGCTATCTGGCCGCCATAGTATGCTTAGTTTGGGGTCAGATGGTGTTGTGTGAATTGGCCACTACCACCACCAATATTATTGGAAGTTTAACAAAAACATTCTATGCTATAATAAAAAGCAGATATAATAGAAACCCATACGTTATTAACGTATTCTTACAACAACCAATTGAAATGATAACAACCGATCGTCTTTGACAACAACAACGAAAATACTTCAATTTTGAAATACACATTTTTAACAAGCAATTTTTTTCTCAAATATTTTTTATTATAGCTTTACACTTGACCGTTATCAGCCTAGACGTTATTATCACAAAGGTAGAGTCAAACGACTTCGTTCGAGTCTTTGTCTCTTTGCTCGGAACGTCAACCATGGTATTTGTTATTTTACTATGGTACATCAGAGCACATCTGTGGTACGATTTTTTGCATTTACTGTGCTTTTACCTACCTACCTTTGCTATTACTGTGTTCCAGTAAAGGGATAAGTTTCCGGAGAAATAACAGAGCAAAGAGGTAAATCGTCTTATATCTTTGACAAGTGCGAGTAAATTGCTAGGCAATGATTTTCTCAAGAAAAGTCTAAAGAAACTTAAGAACTGTTATAACCTAGGCTTTTAAATCGGTGCCCTTGTCGCTTACACCAATCTCTTCCATGCAACCAGGTCATCATATTTCTCAATCATAAAACACCTAGTTTTTACAAATTGGAAAATGTGGTTAGGACAGCACTGCATTTTCGCTCTAAAATTCCAAATATGTAATGTACAATATAAATATATAGATTTTACGTTACAATTATGTTTTTACTAGCAGCGCCCCACGGTGTTACCCGCGTAGTTCCCGTTCCCGTTGTTTTTCCGGGATAAAAATTCCGGGTGTTCTTCCAGACTATAATCCATCTGTGTTCCAAATTTCAGCCCGATCCGTTCATACGTTAGGACGTGATTGAGCAACAAACATCCAAACATTGACATTTATAATATTATAGTAGGATTTATGTACTGAATCATTCCAACAGTAAGTATTTGAAAACGTAAAATATTAGACGATTCAGTTAGCATCTGAATTAATGAATTAACATTCCACTAAGTAGTCGGACTGGACTCGAATAACCAATACGTAGATACATACACGTTATAAGGATTAAAATATAAAATTCAGTTTATCCTTCGCGCATCGTTACGATTTCGCGAGTGTTTATGACCTGATGACGTGCACTTACTTAGATATAAACTTTATTGGATTACTGCTATAGGTACCTTTGCTTAATGCAACGCAGGATTTGCGACGAAAATCAAAAAATACATATTTTTAAACAATATATTTGTTGCGTTAAAGATAAGCAAAAACAAATAAAGTAGCCAAGTGCGAGTTGGACTCGCTCATGAAGGGTTCCGTTGCAGCAAGTAACATAATATACATAGTACACATAGTTCTTGTAGTTCGTTGTAACTTTGGTCGAAGTTTCAATAATAGTGTATTTATGACGTACTAAAAAAAACTACTCATCAGATCGAGTTCAAACTAATTTTCGTTGGTAGTTTACATGGTAATGTACATCATATATTTTTTTTAGTTTTTTCATTCTCTTAATTTAGAAGTTAGAGGGGGGGGGGGGGACACACATTTTACCACTTTGGAAGCGTCTCTCGCGCAAATTATTCAGTGTAGACAAAAATTATATTAGAAACCTCAACATCATTTTTGAAGACCTATCGATAAACACACCACACATGTAGGTTTGATGAAAAAAAAGTTTTTGAGTTTCAGTTCTCAGTATCAGGGGGGGGGCACCCCTAATTTTTGTTTTTTTTTAAAACTTTTGTAAAAATCTTAATGCGGTTTACAGAATACATCTACTTACCAAGTTTCAACAGTGTAGTTCTCATAGTTTCGGCAAAAAGCGGCTGTGACATACGGACGGACAGACAGACAGACAGACAGACAGACAGACAGACAGACAGACATGACGAATCTATAAGGGTTCCGTTTTTACGTTTTACGGAACCCTAAAAATATTATGCAAAAAAAGCATTTCAAATGTTTTTCTTTGCATAAAGTTAAATTGAGCGTGTTTTTTTATTTATTACAGTATATTAGTTCTAAAAGTCGGCAGAAGCCAGGTCTTCCCCGCTAGGGCTATATAGTATCATCTTCGGGATGCCAAGTCTGTCGTTGAAGTTTCCTGCCAGAAGAAAGTCCAACCCGAGGTCACGCCATCTGAGATGTCTTTGCGCTAGATCGAATGAGATGTAGAACCCATTGAGTAGGTCAAGTGACTATGGATGTACATGGAATGCTTCCGAGTATGCTTTTAGTTTGTTACATGTATACTTTCAGGTCTGGGTTGTTTACCTCATTAGGCCCTTCTGCACTAGTACAAAATTCAGTAAGTAGTAGAAAGGTAGAAACCACGACTACTGATATAAGACTTTCTGTATGAAGAAAACATAACACTTTTCGTCTTAGCAAAAGGCAACCTTTAAAACCATTGCGACTATAGAATCATACATTAAATTTTATGTCGAGGTCTAAAGCCTTATAAAATATGAAGCATCTGTTATACATAGACTAGATTATGTATGAAACTTATAGAGGCACTTAAGACGTAGCATACCTACAAGACATATTTAGAGATCCACTTTAAATGAGTTACAATTATCGTACATAGCTACATCTCCAAGACTCTAGATATAAACAAAATAAAGAGGACAGGTACAAGTGCAGTGCAGGTAAGCTCCCATCACGCCTCCGTCAATGATACACAAATCATAATAAACTACATACAAGTTCCAACTTAAGGAGTTCACCCGTGTTCTCATAACTATCCCTACATAAACATCGATGTATGACGTAGAAAGCAACAGAACGAACCGGTTCGACGCCACATGGATGCACACACATGTAACTGTCCAATTAACTTAGGCCTGTGACAGAGTGGACAGTGTCTCCGCAAAGGTATGTAAGTAAGAGTAAGGCAGAGGAGGGGAGGAGGCCACAGCTCACTGGTCGCTAAAAGGCGATTTGAAAGTGGTCTAAGTTTGAAGAACTGTCAAGGAACGATCTATAGTGTAATAATGCTAATATCTAGAGGTAGTTCGAGAACAACAAGCAAGAAAAAGCGGTGGCAAGCTTAGACTACTCTAAGCTTGCCACCGCTTTTTCTTGCAAACGAACGCACGACACAAAAAAAATCACAAATAGTAGATTTTTTTTGTGTCGTCTTGTCACTTGTCAAAATTATTCACGTTTTAACTTGATCTACCTTCACTGAGCCATCGGCTTATAACCCAAGGTAAGTATATATAAGTATGTATATATATAACTTGAAATCTTAAATGAGATTAATTAATTAAAAAGTACCATTATTTAATTTTGTGGACTACATATTTGTGCGCTTGGTCGATGCGACCAAAATGCTGGCGTTTATTTGACCCAACGTATTAGCATTGCCATTCAGCGTGGTAATGCCGCCAGCTTGTTGGGCACGCTTCCGACTGATAGTACTTGAACATCTTGATTATCTGTAGACCTTCATTGGTCTATCGATAATTCAGGTGCGCTTAGTGTAAGAAGGTATATAGCGTAGTGTAGTTCTCGTTGTACCTATTATAATATTGTTAATATAGGCTCTGCCCGTTTGAAAAAAAAATAGTTTCACGGTTTACAAGTAGTTTAAGCACTCTACTAACGTCAACAGTACCTACAATTGCCAATAACAGCAGAAGCCATTCCAATTTACTCAGTTCCCATTTGGTATTTATTAGTCATTCTCTAGGTATAATAAAACTTTTAAATTATTTTCTACACATTTTTGAGGATTATGTTACTTTTATCACATCAAAATATTGTCGTATTATATGAGTGTAGGTAAATGAATCATGCTTTATGATTTTAAACGAAGATCATTTGAAGATAAATCTGATTTATTACTAAAATAAGAAAATTAAACGCCCATTAGAAGTTACCTAGGCTAGTCAAGGTCAGTTTTTATTTCAAACTAAGCTCAAAGTAGACCATGATCAATCTCTCTTGGAGAAATCTATTAAAGAAATTATTTTAATCAAGTTTTATTTCTAGTTTGATGTTGCCATGATCACACAATTAACTATCTTGAATAGAAAAGTAGAATGTGTTTGAAACTTCATTTTTTTATGAAAAGTTACATGATAATAAGAGTTTTATTTTTTTCTATAAGTACGAGTACTTTTGTTTTAAACTGACTTCTTTTAAAGAACAGTGAATTTTTCAACATCTTTTTTTACAGGTGTTTGTTAAAATATTATAGCACTAGTATTATTAATTACCGGAAACTTGTCGTGTTTATATAGTGGATCGATTCCCCGATCTTTCGAGGCAGTTTTATGCACCATGTTAAAAACGCAGGTAAAACCGCGGGGCATTGCTAGTGTTACATAAATTTCCCTAATAGCGGCGTAGGTTAGATGCTAAAGTATTACAAAAATTAAAAAATATATTTTGTAATTTTTCATTCGAATAAAAAACAAGTAAACTTTATACAAACGGAAAAACAAAAATCACCAGCAAATGTATTTTATAACAAAAAAGAACAAGGATACGAAAAAACATAAAACACGTAATAGCCACTAAAACATCGTTATAAAAAGAAAACGTTCAAAAATATTATTGGTAATGGGTAATAAACTAACCGGGGACGTAAATCAAATCACAATATACCTATCAGCTTATATTTATTGCCGTCTGAAAACCTGGTTAGTTTGGTATTATTTAAAAGTTAGATAATGCAAAATGTAGCCAGAGAAAAAACGGCAATTTACTAAGAATAATACGAAAGTACGTAGCATATTTTTTTACGAAAAAACTGCCATAGGATAATGCTCTTAAAGAAACTATGAAAAAATCTATTTTTTAATTTTCTGCTGTCATTTCGAAAATTCATTGTCACTTGCTAACTTCAGCTGTGCAAGGGATAGGAACCCTTATAGAATTCTTATGTGTTTTACAATCTGGCCATACCCATATACCATATATACATATAAATATATACCTTGATTCTTGGAAACCTTATCTCGTTTCACAAATTATTTATTGACTGAATTAATCTGAATATAGTTTTGGTCGCCTACAAACTTGTTTGTACATACTACATTATTGTCTGAACTGGTGTGATGATAGGTGAACTAAAATTGTGATGGAATAGTGGCTGAGGCAAGGTAAACAGAGCATCGGATATCCACCAGTAAGGTGGGTCGACGATATTGTAACTACCACGTGTCGAACCTGGACGTCTACTCTGTTTCTACGTAAACGAAATTACGAAGAAAAACTCGCGACTTTCCTACTCTCGTTCTACTCTCGTTCGTCCGATACAACATTGTTTGACGTTTAAATGTTCTAAGCATACCTACTCTAATTAGAGTAGGCTTGGAACACTTAAACGGACAAAACGACGGATCGAAATAGAATCGGAGTTGGAAAATCGCGAGCTATTTCGAAATTACGTTTTCGTTGAATTAGAGTAGACGTCCTGAACTCAATTTGCACAGAACTGAGGTAAATGGCAAAGTATCTGTAAATGATGACGATGAAAATCGAAAAACACTTGATACCCTTACTTTTGAGATCCTACTTATGCCGCAACTGTACAATTAAATCTTAAACCAAAATAAAACATACGGAGTTCATTTGGCGTGCGCATTACTCATGCAGGTATGTAAATCGTATCAACAGACGGAAATTACTTAATGCGTTTGGGAGATACATATAGAAACTTTTTGGAAACCAAAACTTCATTTACGATAACATTCTAAGGGCCATGCCACCCAAACACCTTATCAAGGCTTCTCGAAACGCATTTAGGCGTGGTAACAGGTTCAAACAAACGTTGATTTAACGTTTAAACCTTCACCCAATCAGCACGTCTGACTCGACCACCAATAAATTTATTGATAACGAAACTTTAATAAGTTAAAAGAATATGGCTTTAAATCGCCAATTTCCGACAACGCCCTTCTGTGCTGATGGGATTTATTGTAATCTGCGACTTTGTTTTCTAACGTAATGGTATATTTGATTTTTTATATGCTCAATTTCTTCTCGATAAATACTCATTTTATTTTGTAATTACGAATAATTCTAATTTTAATATCTTCAGTTTAGTGGTTAAATGGTGGGATATATTCATGGGTTTACCTGACAAGTTGACAGTACCCTACATCGAAATGTAGGGTACTCGCATCACTATTTTACCACGTAAATATCCCTGGAATTGATAACATTAATGTAGTGAACAATGCGACAGCTTAAGCCAATGTGTAATTACATTTTTTACTTCGCTCCATTACCAATATATACATATATATGGCACATATCACTAAGACAATAAATAACTCCTCGCAAAATTGTGTACTTAAACATTATTGTTATAACCACAATGTAAATTTATAAATACCATATTTCTTTCACGATAAATATGTCACAATTTTTTGTTGAAAACTCGTCCTATTTGTATCGTCTGGAATAACGAACGCCATCTCACAGTAGAACGTAACGTGTACGTTCATTAGGGCGAGTGTCGATGGCCGCGCGATGCTCGCAAGTTGCATAAATCAGTCCCGGGAATGCAGGAGGCGCCTTAATGCGCTTTCGGTGTTGGTTGATAGCTCGACTTCTAAGCAAGACGCTCCTTTAGTCAAACAGGTAAACTACTATTTTGACGGCTTCTTCTTTTTTGAAGTGAAAACTTCTTTTGGCGCGCCTAGACAGATTTTTCGTGGGGTGTGAATTGAATTCTAGCGTCACGCTCGGGTATGATAAGACATCTTCGGGTAAACTCGGGACCATGGCCAATGGCCATCTATAAATAGGTCAGCCAATAGGAAATGCTGAAAGGGCGTGGTCTGGCCATCATGGAATGGCCATCTAGAAATGCGTGAGCCAATGAAAAATGCTGACGCATTTCTAGATGGCCATGCCATGATGGCCAGGCCACGCCCCCGGTTTCACCCGTGTAGTTTCCAAAGTAAGCTATCAAATTCTGAGTTATAAGCTTTCACTTCTATCAGCAATTCCTATGACTGCTAATGTTTATTTCTTATGGCTTCGATTCGGTAATACCGCCGAAATTCCTCCAGCGTCCAGCATTTGAACATTGCGAATGTCGTCAATGTTCAATGTTCTATATGTTCTTTATTGGAGTATGATTCTTCATTCAGGTGATCAGTCTTCTTCAGATATCTATTTTGACTGTATCTCTACTGTCTTTATCTGCCAGTAAACTTTGTGTATAAGACACGTTATTTAACTGCAAAATCGAAACTTCACAATTTAACTATATTTCACTAATATTGATAAAATAAGCCGTGGCGGAAGAACGTTCGGTTTCACAATAGTGAGGACCATAATAGTATATTCGAATCCCGCTTGCTCTTCAGAGTATTTTTTTAAGTGCAGATGAACCAGTTTGTCATCGCTGGCTTGAACATTGAAATAACTTTAAACTGTTAAATTAATTGCTTATACATTGTGAGAAAACTGGTATGTTCCAAGGGACATTTTTTGATGACATTAGTCATCCAACCCATCACTACAAACCAATCCGTACTTGGCTAGCGTACTATAAATAGCGGCCACGACTGGCCTCGTGGCTTAGTTGGAAGTAGCTCTGCCTGCGAAGCCGAGGGTCGTGGGTTCGATTCCCACCCAGTGCAAATATTTGTGTGATGAATTCAAATGTTTGCACTGTGTTTCTATATATAATAAGTATATATTTAAAACTATATAAGTATTATATCAGCTATTTGGCCACCATCACACAAGCTTTGCTAAGTTTGGGGTCAGATGGTGTTGTGTGTGAATTGTCCACCAATTATGGCATTGGCGGTCTCCTTGTAAGAGAAAACTCCGAGTCCCAGCAGCGGGCACATGAAGTGGGATGATTATGGTATGTTTGCAATTTGGCTAACCCATATTCTATCCACGACAAAATCCAAGAGTTACAACATTCATAGTTGGTCGTTTTACTCGTATTATTTAATTGGAACAATAACAATTCAGACAACTTAAATGTATAAGCATGAGAATGCCATATAAATGTAGTGAATGTAATTCCCTACTAATCTGTGAAAAAGATAGACAATTAACTTTAATTTGAATTCTCCACGCATAAAACAAGATGCTTTTTTTAAATGACAAATGTCACACGCTCATCTATATTTTTTTATATATATTTATTTTAACAGATAGTGAATAAAGTGCAGGCAATGAGGTTCGTTATTAGTTTTCTAAGATAGTATGCATTATTTACCTAAATAACGTAGCAGTTTAATTAAATAAAACACTCGTTTTAGAAATCGTTGTTAGAAACGTTTGAGAGACGTTGTCATAACATTTATTTTAATTAACTGGGAGAAATGTTATTTTGCATTAGCGACCGATATACGCATTGGATAACCTAATAAGCACACCTCAGGTTAATTTTACCCTTTTTGTTCTTAATGAGATTTTACTATAATATACATTTATACTATATTAATTGAAATCGTGTTTTTTTTTTGGTGCGTTAAGCAAAAATAATGAAAGTATTTTTTTACGATGCGCACGCACATCGACACGACAAACCAACAACCTGTGCTTGGCTAGCCAACATTTTAGTAAACATTGTAATTAACTTCAGGTTAACATTTCTTGCTTAAAAATATTAGCTATTCTAATACTTCATTACTTTTTTTGGTTATTTTGAGAAGTTGGTGACAAATCTGTTATGTATCATATTTATATAATTGGTGACCCGACCCAGTTGTAAGAACGTTCTATTTTACAAGCGTGATATCGTACGTTGAAAGTCCACCTCAATATTTATAGTACTTAAATAAAACGTAGCCTATGACACTTTGACATAATGTAATTCCCTAATGGTTAAAGAATATCAAAAGTGTGAAACTCTCCTAGGAAATACGAAATACCTTAGTTTATCGGTTATATACAAATCAACCTTCTCTTTTTGCAACGTTTTAAAATACTTTATAATTAATAAAATAACTTGACTTAAGCCTAAAAAGCGCATCACATCATCGTTTACTACAATATAAAATAAATTGTATTTTAACTTGACTCTAGAATAATCTACGTATAAATATAAAATCGTCATTTACGCCTTGACTTGAGAACTCAAACGATATTTTTTTATGATTTTTAATACCTTACTTATAAAAACTTTTTATAAAATACCATAAAAACGAATTATAAAAAAATGGAAGTTGCACAGAAAATAATTACACATTTTAGGACTCAGGACATTAAGGTTTTTTTAATGTTTGTTGGGTCCACTAGTGAATAATAGATACTTCGTACGTTTCACTTGTTTGACGTCCTTTTTGTTTAATTACTTGACCGTAACATTTACACCTTACAATTAATTACCGGAAGATGCTGTCACTCGAGTTGGTATTAATTCTTGAGACTTATTTTTAAATGTGCTGTTAGAACAAGGCTTTTTCAGAATAACATCATGAGTGACAGATGGGGAAAAACAGATCAAATAATTAATATTGATGTTTGCTTTAGCCTAAAACATTGCTATAATGTGGCTAGCTTGTCGATTTTTAACGAATACATTTCGGAGAGTATGCGACTGATCTGCATGATCTAATACTCCTTTGCATTTTGTTCCATCAGACTGCTCGTAGCTCGAAGGAGCGACTTTGTTAATCTCGTTCCAAATACGAGGAGGTTTAACTCTAACTATGTGATAAGAACGTCTATGAATGCTATGAAATGCGTAGCAAGTGTGGGTTTTTTCCCGTTCTTCTACCGCCTAACTAAATCGGCTATCGCTTTGCTAATGCTGTCTCTATCATTTCATGCGAAAAGAAAAGAGAGAGAAACATCAAAGCGATGGCATTTTTCGTTCGGCGGTAGACTCCCCGATCCTTACAATTTTATTATTGATGAAATTATAGTAGTCACAGAAGATGTAACTATAGTAGTCGCCATAAGCGATAAGGCTGACATTTGCGGCACTAGGTACAAGTCATTGTCTGTATTACTTTCACTCTAATTTGTATGATGCGTATAAAAGGCGTTTTGTCTGCCTGTCTGTCATAGAGTAGACAATTATGGTTCCCTAGTGAAGCTTTGCATTTATTATTACAACAATATATTAATAATCTGGCTTATAATTAGTGTAGGTACAAAATTGTACATAAAATAAATTTCCTCCAATCCCTGGCTAATTGTATTACGGTAAACGAGATGCGAATAATAAAATGCGACCGAATCCTAATTGAGTGTAAATCAACAGGTCGAAATAACAAGATCGCGACCATTACTGAGTAAAATGTTGGTAAGGAATACATTTTTATGGCAATATATTGAGTAGTAAAGGCGACACTTCTCACTTGCTACGACCAATCGGTTTAGGTCGATTAAGTAAGATATTTGATTGGTATTCATATAAGCGAGTTTCGAGCTAATACACTTTTATTATTCCACTCCGATTTAAAGTGAAATACACATGATGCGACCAACTCAGTAATATTGATTACAAAATTAAAACAGAAATACTTTATTTTATTTTCAGATTCAAATTTTAGTAAAACTATTTGTTTGTTTAATGTAGCGAAAGAAAAAGTTCATCAAGATTTTAACTACTATTAGGTTCAATATACATATAAATACGCCCTTTATGAAAAGTCTTACTTACTCATCTTGGAATTTAGATGTTTTGTAATTTACAGTTGATATAATACACTAATATTGTATGTTTAAGTAGTTTCGTAATAGTTGTATAAAACTTATTTTTTTCGTAAAACAACCACATTTCAACTCCACAATAACGCTACATGGGAACGTGTGAATACCGCTCAACATTTTTATTATTTCTCTCAATTTTTAAAACTTTTACAGCAAGAGTGGTATGCGGGCTGCTTTGGACGGCGGTTAAATATAACGGTGGTGTCAACGTGATATAACTCGGCCAGTTTTATGGACTGGCATATGATGGCAATGACGATGCTATACCTACTATTACATCTAATTGGCTTTTTTTCTCTAAGCTGTCCAGCCAGATAGGCAGTCGTTGTCTAGAAAAATATAGGCATGAATAAACAAAGACATTAACGCACGAAATCGGTGTAATATTACAAAACAAAAAATATTTGCCATTCGTCAGAGACAATAAAAAATTAATCTGAAGTTCTATTCGTTCGATTCAAAAGCGTGGAAAAGTTTTAGGCTATTTCGGCGATTGAAGTACTGGCTTATTACGTTATTGCTTTGTGTTACTATACAATATTGCTAACAAACCGACCGAATAAGATATTTGAGCTGTTCGAATGTGTGAAAAATATACGTGTACCATGAACATATTTCACACGTTTGGTGGTGAGTGATTGGACTGGAGTGTCTACCGCCCAACTAAAACTTAGCTTTGATATTCATTTCTCTTTTATTTTAGCTTGAAATTATAAAGACAGCAATACCAAATACAATGTAGATTTTGTTAACAAAACTAAAATATAATGAGAACTACACTACGCTACATACCTAACAACTACTTACACTAAGCACACCTGAATTATCCATAGACCAATGAAGGTCTACAGATAATCAAGATGTTCAAGCCCACTACCAATCGGAAGCGTACCCAGCATGCTGGCGGGATTACCACGCTGAATTTGTTAGGCGGTAGAAGGGCTCGAGCCCATTACATTTTGAAAAACATTTCCAAGTGATTGGTCGCCGCGATGCCTGATTATAATGCTGAAAAGTTTATTTGATCCCATTTTTATTGTGGTATTGCTATTCAGCGTGTTAATACCGCCAGGATTTTGAGTAGGCTTTAATGTAGGATTCAGTTTGAGTGTCTTGGTTATCTCTAATCTATGTAAAATCTAGATAATTATGTATTGTATAAGAAGTTTTTTACACACATAGTGTAGTGAAGTATGTCTTTCATTTTAATTTAGATACACATACGCAGTCTACCAAGCGTTTGTAATATATTGGGTACCTAACGTTGGCTACTTTTGTGTGTCTCGAGTTCAACATTTATTCGTCAAAGGTGAAGACCATCGTAATGCGACGAGATCTTTTACGAGCACACGACCAGTTTTAAGTATCTTTTTATTCCACCAAGAGACAAAACTACACTTGATTCTCGCGACTCAAATGCCTCGTTCGGTCCGGAGGTTAAGCTGTACTTGAATTGAGTTTACCAAAGTTTAAAGTAATTTTGTCTGAGAGTGTCAAAAAACTCATAATAATAATAATATTGGGTCGTTCTGTTGCCGCATTATACTACAAACCAAGTTATCGATATCGTTATTTGTTTTAATTCAACTTCATTTTTGCAATACCTGTGAATGAAACGGACATTATTTTTTTAAGTAGAGTAACGGGACGAACTATACATGCGTCGGATGGCAACAAATGGGAAGCGGGGAGCAAGACGCCAGCCTTTAACAATACTGTACCACGCAGTTATTTGAACATGAAGAGTCCAAATCTCTACCTAGCACTGCACTGCACAAATAAATATTCGCGTTGTTATATCTCTAGAAAATAACCTTTGAAACCAGAACATAATGATGTTTCCATATTACTGCTTGCCGATAGAATAACTGGCAAAAGTGTGGTACTTATCTCAGGCGGACTCAGCAAATAATCCGTCTACTGTAAAGTATTGTTCAATCTAAATTTTAAAAGTTATACCCAGACAAAATTATGTTCTGCATACACACATAATCATTGGAGACTTCAGAATGAGTGTTCTGATAAGTCGCGAGAAAGGACTTATCGTAATTTAGAGCTTCAGATTAGACTGCGCCGGCCGACATACACTAACGAGCATTGCTTTTACATTTATTTTTATTTCAACAACGGTATGGTGCCGATGTTTTGTCTTCTGCCGACAATTGTGCCAGTTAATTGGATTGTCCGATTAAATGCTAACTGCGGTTAGTACGCTGTCAACTGTTTTCGATAAGCTTGTCCATTTTAATTACAATAAAATTAATTAAAATTGTTTCATCCAATTTAAAAATCAAAACTCACCTTAGTTGTTGTCGTTTTCAGTGGCTTTCCTGAAGATACAGCACAGATCTCCACTTCATAACGGTCCACGCCTGCTTCTCGATCTAAAGACACGGCCGTAGACAAAATTCCCAAAGAGGAATCTATGTCAAATAGTCTGTCCACTTGTTTACCATCACCGGTCACATTCACTATGTAGTACTCTAAGCCCGATTTGTAGTTATTTGTCAGATTTAGCACAGCTGTTCCTACAGGTTCATTTTCAGCCACGGAAACGGATCTAACGTTTGTCCATGTCACTCCAGTCAATTGGGTACCACCCATTATTACACTAACATAAGTCTCTGTGCTCTTCTGTTCGCTAAGCACAGCTTCATCTGTAGCCTTTATGACAAGGTTCCATCTCGCTTCGGGTTCCGCCGGAGGGTACCGTAAAGTCAATGCCCCGTTGCTTCTATGCAAATCGAATAAATCGTTCCCACCGTGTATGAGTTTATATGTGACCAGGCCATTCGTTCCTGAATCCAGATCACGAGCCAAGACATTCATTATAAATATTCCACGGCCTGCGCTTCTCCCCATCCTGTCCGAATTAATTACTGCTGCATTCATTGACACAAAGATTGGAGCATTGTCGTTTATATCTTCAACAATTACGGTGACTAGTTTCTCAGCAGATAATCTTGCCGAAGGCGGCTCTGCTCTATCGTAAGCGGCCACAGTTATTCTAAACGTGTCGATGCTTTCTCTATCAATGGGCAATAAAGTATGTATGACCCCGGTAACGTTGTTTATTGCGAAGTGCCGCCTGCTATCGTAGGGTTCTTGGTGTGTGATCGAATAGTAAACTTTGCCATTCAACCCTGAATCTGGGTCTTCCGCGGTTACTGTTACTATCGGGGTGTGCTTCGGAATACCTTCTCGGATTTGGCGGACAATAGCCGTGTTAGTGAATACTGGTGCATTATCATTGGCATCGATAACATTAACAACGAATGAAATACTCGATGATAAGCTGGGACTTCCATTATCAGTAGCAGTGATATGTAATGTGTAAGAAGTTAGATCTTCGTAATCCAGTTGTTTATGCAGAAACAGCTCTCCCGAATAGCTATCGATGAAGAAAGCATCTTTTCTGTTTCCAGATGAAATAGAATATTGTAGTTCTCGATTGATTCCAAGATCTGAGTCCATTGCATGAAATTGCATAATTTTTTTATTGACAGGTTCAGTTTCTAAGACGGACACATTTGTCGGAGGGTGATCAAATTCCGGTGCATTGTCATTTTCATCTAATATTGTCACAAAAATTGTTGTTGTAGCAAACAATTGAACAGTTTGTCCGGAATCATGAGCCATTACTGTAAGTTGGTAGTGATCTGTAGTTTCTCGATCCAAAGGTTTATTGATCAATAGCTGACCTGTAGCTTCATCAAGCACAAACTTTCCAGATTCGTCGCCACTAATAAGTTTATAATATATATCACCATTTAGACCTTCATCTGCATCTGTAGAGCGAACTCTCAAAATTGATGCACCGACTGCAGCCCCTTCCGATACTTCAACTTTATAAGGTGTTCGTACAAACACAGGTGGGTTATCATTAACATCCGTTATGTATATTGTTACTCGCACAGAATCAGATAGCTTAACTTTTCCATTATCGCTTACAGTAACGGTCAATGTGATATAATTTTGCCCAGTGTTATTAGACAAACTCTCTCTATCAAAAGGTTTAAGTGTTCTAATGAAACCATTCCTTGAATCAATTTTAAACTCATTTTGAGCGATCGGTAAAGAAAATGTTAGTTCTGCATTTCTGCCTATGTCCCTGTCAGTGGCTGTTAGTTTTCCAACAAATGTATCTGGAGGTTCATTTTCCTTGATTTTGAAAATAAATGTAGTGTTGGTAAATTGAGGGCTGTTGTCATTTTCATCCAATACATGAATCACAACAGGAACTTGTGATGACCTTGGTGGTTTTCCACTGTCTGCTGCTATTATTGTTAAAGAATAATAATCTTTTTCTTCTCTGTCCAAAGGACTTTTGACATACAAGAAACCATCCGGAAATACACCAAATTTTCCATCTATATTGCCTTCTGCTATATGATATGAAATTCTGCCATTCATACCTAAGTCAGCATCAGAAGCAGAAATTGTGAAGAAACGAGTGTTTACTAAAGTTGATTCTAGCAAAGAAGTTTCATATGAAGTCAAATCAAAGACTGGTGTATGATCATTTACATCATCTACAAATACTGTAATAGAGTGCTTACTAGTCAATGGTGGTGTTCCATTGTCAGTTGCGGTTACTTCTATGAACAAAGTACTTCCAGGTTCGTTGGATATAGGTTTGTTGAGATATATCACACCTGTGGTTTCTGATATTCGAAACATGTTTTCAGCATTGTAACTCAATGAATAAATAACAGTCCTGTTAGAACCGGAGTCACGATCAGTCGCTCTAGCAAAATAGATTTCTTGGCCAACAGCAATATTTTCTGAAATATGAATCTCATCTTTATCTTCAATGAATACTGGGTAGTTATCATTTACATCCAATATTGATATATTCACGGTAGTAAATCCAAATGAAACTCCAGTTTTAGCCATTATCTTCAGGTGATAAGTCATTTTATCTTCACGATCTACATTAGCATTAGTGGTAATGATTCCAGTCGTTTCATCTATTTTAAAGATATGTTTTTGATCACCTTCCAAAATGAAATACGATATAGTATCACTAGATATTCTAGCATTTATTTTTCCAACAAATCGACCGATATTAGCTTTGGAGGTACCTTCATCTTCAACTAACTTGAAATTATAACCATTATATTCATCAAACTGTAAGTTTTTACGTTGTGAAGTTTTTACTATCTCCACGATTGCGTCTTCACTGGCTTTCCGGTTTCCTTTATCTCTACATGATATTCTCAAAATAAATATGGTCTCGGATGTTTTATGAAAATCTTTTTGTAATACAACATTTCCAGTCCAAGGCTCTACTTCAAAATATCCATTTCCGCCACTCTCAAGCTTAAACATGATGCGAGCATTATCACCTTCGTCTAAATCAAAGGCTTTTACTTGAAGCAGAATGGACCCCAGAGACAAATCTTCACTAATACTCTCTATGTATCGTTGAGGATAGAAAACTGGATCATTATCATTTACATCGACAACTTTTAAAAATATAGTAGCTGTTGAAGATTGCGGCGGGAATCCCTGGTCTTTTGCAATAACTGGTAATTCATATAAAGGTATATTTTCTCTATCTAATTCAACTATAGCACTGAGTTGTCCAGTTATAGGATCAAGCGTAAAAGTGTTGGGATACTTTCTCTCAATATTTGACGAGAGATAATAAGACACCGAACCATTTGTTCCTTGGTCATAATCAGAAGCTGTTAAGATAAGAATTTCCTTAACTGGTTTAATATTTTCCAGAATAGTCGCGTTGATTTGTACTTGAGAAAAAGCGGGTGCTTCATCGTTTTCATCTAATATAGTTATTTTTAGTCTGGTATAGGCCCATTTTGGATTTGGCCCACCATCTCTAGCAGATACATTTAACTCAACAGTCCCTTGTATTTCACGATCAAGTACTGATTTAGTTGTAACTAATCCCGTTAAATGGTCTACAGTAAACCATCGATGTTGATTTCCATCGTAAAAATCATAGTATATTTCAGCATTTACGCCTGTATCTTCATCAGTAGCTGTAATGCTGGCCACGTAAGTTCCAACTGGGGAAAGCTCTGTAAGTATTGCCGAATATTCTGATTTTTCAAAAACAGGTTCATGGTCATTTACGTCATTTACATGAATCACTAAAAATGAGGTTGAAGTCCGAGGGGGTGACCCTTTGTCAGTTGCAACGACGGTAAGATTGTATTTACTTATTTCTTCTCTATCTAGAATGCCATTTACATGAACAATATAAACACTAGAGGAATTTTCAAGCCTGAAATGACTTAACTCATTGCCTGCTACTATACTAATAGTTGTTATACCATTCAGTCCTGCATCTTGATCTGTTACGGTAATTGCCGCTACGAGAGATCCGTTTTTGGCATTTTCATCTACAGTGGCAAAACTTGCGGTGGATGGAACGTAGGTAAATGTAATGACAGGGTCATGGTCATTGGCGTCGATAAGATTAACTGTTACATAGGTTCGAGCATCTTGTCGTGGAACACCATGATCTTTTGCAATTACAGTCAAAACGCAAGTCATATTACATGTGGTGTTAGTGCAATATTTTGGACAGTTCAATTTCTTAGCAGTTGTGATTACGCCGGATTCAGGATCTACAGCAAATTGCTTCTCAGTATCAGTTACTTCGTACGTAATTTTGCTATTATCACCCAAATCACTATCAGTAGCTGTTACTTTCAGTACTGTAGTACCTGGTGGAACGCTTTCATTCAAAGATACTGAAAAATCGCTTTGATCGAATATAGGTGGATTATCATTTACATCCAGTATACTGACGTTTACTTGGAGGTATCCATATTTAGGAGTATTTCCTCCATCGCGAGCAGATATATTCAGAATGTAAAAATCAGTAGTTTCTCTGTCTAATTTTCCTGTAGTCTCTAAATGTAAATATGAAGTTTGTCCGCTAGGATTTACCGTAACATTCAATCGAAATTTACCTTCGCTGTCGCCATCTACTATTCGATAGTCGTTAGCAATACCATTATCTCCTAAATCTTTGTCAGTTGCGGCATCCAACAATAACTTGGTTCCAGCCGACGCACTTTCAGAAAATGATACTGCTATGCTAGGTTCAGGAAACTCTGGGTAGTTGTCATTAACATCGGTTACCCGTAACCGCACCTCAATAGGGTACGTCGGTTGGCTGGAAAGAACCACAAAGGCATAGCGATCCATGGCTTCCCTATCGAGAGCTGCGTTAGTCTTAATTACACCTGTGACCGGATCTAAAATAAACTCTTTCGGGGGTTCATTGAACCGATACGTGAATCCTGGTTTTATAGGAATCTTGCCGACGAAAGTTCCGGCAGGTTGATCTTCAGGCACCGAGAAGTCGACGCCGGTGTCGACAGCGCGGGACTGCATCTGCTCGGCGGCGGCGCCGGCCCAGGCGAGCAGCCCCAGCGAGACCAGCGCCACGTGCCATCGCCCCATCCTCCTCATGACACCGACAAAAACATTGCAGGGTTGATTCCTCGTCAGCGAAAGTCGTCTCGCGCCGGGAGCGCTAGCTGTGTCCCGTTCGCGCAGTGTAGCGCACTCGCTCGCGTCAGGTATGCAGCATGGCCGCGACCTGCGCGCGCACGAATATCTCACGGAGAGTGCGATCCGCGGTTGCGCCTACGCCGTCACATTCATTCGTAAACACACGTGACACTACACTATTCACACTTGTTTACAGGTCGTATCCGTATAAATGCACTCCGTTATAAGTTCACTTCACTGTCAGAGCGCGTTGGTTTACTTTGGCGAGTGTTTTGAGTAATGTTTTGTTCGTGTGACAGTTGTTATGGGAGCGCGATGTGGCATGCGGGCAGCCTCGGAGCCGGCGCGGCACTGGCAGGCGGAGGCTTCCACGGCCCGCGCCCCTCCCCGTCGCACCGCCCGCCCCGCTGCCGAGCTTTGAGAGCTCCCACTGTCGCTGCGTGATGATGATGCCGAGATAATGGCCGCCGAAGGATTCTACTATTTATTGTTCGATACGAGTCACTTACCATTCTGAGAAAAGCTCACAAGAACACAGGTAGGATTATGGAATATGTTTGATGTGGCTTTGGCGTTACAGAAATAGGTAGGTAAAATATGAGTTATTTATTTTGGTAAGTAAGCAGTTACTAAACTAAACGATAGAATTATTTAATGGCTCTTTTTATGTCGTAAATATTTTTGTTATTAAATAAATACGAATTGATTATTATTTCATCCCTATTCAATATAATTCAATTAGAATAAATCTAATACACATGTTTTAAAAGTATTGCAGTTTATTTATTTATATCTACTCGTATTATTAGTAAGAGTTAACGTTCAAAATTACAGAATTAAGGATCTTCCACTCATTATTTGTACTTCCCCTTCATTTTTACTTTTTCATCCTGCATTTGCCTGGAAGAGATCGCTGTTAGCAACAACGTTGCCAATTAGTACTTTTTTTAAGTTTTTTTTTTTTCTTTTTCGCCTTTTAATTAAGTGCAATAAAGATTTTATTTATCTATCTACAAGCTACATCCTGTGTTTATGGTGAATGTTCCAAAGACTGAAAGATGGAGGTTTGACTCCATTTTCGTAATAAGAACTTTTAGGCGGCGGAATACATTCCCTGAGTGGATTTCTCGATTGTTACAATCTTGGTGTCGTCAAGTCGGGAGTTAATCGCTTTGTAGTGGCATGAATCTTTGTAGAGTCCGCCTGGGGAAGTACCACAGCTTTATCAGTTATTCTATCGCCAAGCAGTTATATGAAAACATCACTTGGTCCGGTTTGAAGGGCAATATTCCAGAGAAATAACAGATGAAACAAACAAACTATTATCTATATACAATAACAACTGTATATCTGGGTGACGAGCGCAGTACAGTGCTATGTAATGATTTGGACTATATGTTCCAATAGGTGCGTGACCCTGTGCTTTTATGGGCAAGAATGTTACTTAGCATCATATACATGTCAAGCTCGTCTCATCTCTCTACTCTAAAAAATAGGTAAGCTCGCTTTATCGTAGACGCTTAACATCAGACAAGATGGCGATCACATGTAAACCTAACATTGCTAAAAGAAACATCCTGCTAAATCAGACATTATAAAGAATCCATAGGCAAAATAACGACAACTTACGATTTATTCAATTCAGTAACAATTATAAAATATGGAAATTCGAAAACATGTTTTGATATTATTTCGGAAATTTTCCACGAAAAAATTTAAGCGCGTAACGTGCAGCGCTCGTTGATGTCTAATGTATAACGATGCGCCCACGCAGGCCGTAGCGAATTTGTAGAACAAACATCTACGTAAATCACATGATTTATTATAACTAATATTTGTCACAATGTGACTACGTACATGTATTCGATTCTAACAAAATAGAAGAGCTAATGAAGCAAATTGAATCTTTGAAAACCTCTAAGAAATAAAATATCATACACGGAATTAAAAGTAAGCTGACCATAACCATACGTTTTGTCTTGTCAGACAGATGACTATTTGTTTATTTACTTTTGAATTCAGGCAAAATGACTCCTATACGATGCGAAATTTACCCATTCTAATTATGAGTAAACTATGAAACTCGCAAAATACAAAAATTTGGTAATAATAATGTTAACCCACGGTTAAAAGTTATAAAATAAAGTACCGCAAAAGGTTTAAGTTAATTTATTCAAATAAGTACATACATCTTTCCCAGCCATTCTCTGCCCAGGCAGTTATTTTGAAAGGCTACGAGTATATTTTCGAAGAAATTACAGGGCCAAGAGATAAAATGACTCTTATAAATCCAAGTGACGAGCGCAATGCAAATTTCGTTTAATATTGAACAAAAAAAGAAATCCTGGGATATTAGAACTTTTCATGGTAGCCGGTGACTGTACCTACCCTGTATGTTTCTAGCTTGCGTTTTAGATCATTACGAAAATGTTTAAATATTTAAGAACCTTGAAATCCTTTGGGAAACCCGTAATTTAAAAAGTCCCAATAACATTTTCGATTTCGATATAATGTAATTTATGGTTATAATATTTTAATACAAGATATTTAGTTTTGATAAATGTACAGAGTTAATTATTTTTCTTAGTTCAATGTTCAATATTGCATAGATAAAGCAATTAAATCACCTAACTACAACAGCAACACAACAATTACGTTAACGTTTCGAAACTTAATAAATCCACCTGTCGACTTTCTTCGATAGCAACGATGGAAAACTTTACCATTTAACAGAGCTTTCTGGCGTAAAAGCTTTGCAACGCCATCTACCGACATTCTTTAAAAACATCCACTGAAAGCACGGCTGCCTTTTTGAGCTTTTTGTGAGGTAAGCTTGATCGTAACCGCTAGCGGCTTTAAACATAAGCTTTGAATCTGTTTTTGGCTCACCCTGCTAGATGGCGCTAGAGACTAACATAGCATTTGGGTAAAAATGTTATTTGCATAACGTAGGCGTATTATAGTTGTTAGTCTGAGCAATTAAGTAGATGTCACTTTTCACAAAAATATATTCTATAGCAAGCTCAGTACAAAAATTGTTCGTCACGTTCTCAATAATAACGCAATTGATCAAATATATGAAAAGACAAGTGAACCAAATTCACCAAGGCACTCTTCTCTCTCTGTCTTCTTTGCTATTTATGTCCATTATAGTGGCTGTTCAGATTTCTCATATTTGATTTGTCACTTTGTTCTATCGATGACATCTTCATCTAATATGATGTATCATATTATGATATGATGTGTCTTAGAACTACAGGTCCAAATCATTGCCTTAAAGTGGAGAGTTTTAGCACTATTTTTATATGTAGCCGAGAGCTTCTTTGCACTCTAAGTAATTTAAAGAAAATTCAAAATTATTACGTATTCTAAATTAGCAATAAAATATAAATTTTACCTAACTAACGAGACACTGTTAACACTAAAACAACATAATGTTAAACGTAATTGACAATTTTGTCTCTAAATTTAACATAATTTTATTTTGTACAGATTTTATTTGCATAAAAGATTTGAACAAGTTTTTGGAAAACTCATAAATATTTCTTGTAGCTTGGATATTCGTACATCATATTCGTACAATTTAGATAGTACACTTGCGTTCGTTCGCGAAAATGTTTATTTTCTTTTAAATGTCACAGTAACTTTGTTATTCGTGATGCTGCGATGTCCTTTCAAGTCATATTGATCGCCAGTTCGGTGCCTTCAGTGCTACCAAAAAGCAAGCTCAGTTAAAAATAGCCTTATTCGGATACCTAGCACCTACATTTTATATTGGCACACTTGTTGCACGGTTTGACGTCATCCCCCCTTTTCAGATAGCCGTGAGCTGGCACAGGAGGGGGCCGCGCCCCTAGTGGGCTGGCTGCTGACGTAAGGACTTACATTCATGAATGAATTGAAGCCCAGACTGACTTATAATAGGGTCGTACATGTATATTCTCACTATTGAGCCTGTTTCTCAACCAAAGGGCAAAAATCAAACCCATTAGATTGAACCAAATTCAAGTTCTCCAAGTCTTAACGTTAGCGTAGAATGCCCGGACCTTATTAATCTAAACTTATCAACTACACATAGGTACGATAGTTATGTTACCGTCATATAGTAATGTACGTAACTGTTTTTAGGTTGAAAGGACTGATTTTACAACGGTATAATCTTATTTTATCTCTAGGAGACAAGGGCATGTTAAATAGAGAAAAGCCGCACACACGCAATAGTATTGACAATAAAAAACGTATTGTCAATAATATTCTGTGTGTACGGTCTGTTTTGCGGTATTGTCAATAATATTGTTGAATACGCGCGGCAATATTCAAGTTATGGAAAAGATTTTGATTTGATGCAATACTCATTGCAATTATTTTTTTCTTTCTATCCACGTGCGCACACGAGTCTAGCTGCAGAGCGACTGAGTCAGATTTTACCTCGAAAAAATGTCTATAATATTTTTTTTTTTTTTTATTGTTTACTTCATCTACAATTTAGATTAACACAATGTGATTTAGATAATAAAGTGAATTAATTAAATCATTTAAAGGTTCACGAAAATATCTTGTTTCATATGGCTTCAAAACCATATTTTGAAACCGGATCTCCTCTTCTTATTATAATATCTGAGATTGATAGTCGTTAAGATATTGTTATATACTAAACATATATCGCGATTTGGTTTCTGGCTTACAACTAAGTCATTTTTAGTTTAAAAAGTAAAATGGGAGTGTGCCGATATTTACTGCGATTGAGCAGTTAAGCCATTAAAATAAGAAATAGTGTCGAATACAAGCAAATAAGCAGGAGGTATCCTTACATGATTTCATTTTTTTTAATATTACAATTCTGATTTGTTTAATTGTATAGACTACTCAATGAAAACTTGCCCTACTATTTATTTCGATAAATCTAATTTCACTAGAAACTTATAAATTACGGTCGCTGCCTGAGATGAAATTATAAGTAGAAAATCTTTATGTTTCTTTTATGTAGCCTTCAGAATAATATAATTTGGGAAAATGGGTCTCATTTCTGAAGCATAACGTCTGCTTGTCCGGCTTCAGAGGAAAACTATAAATAGCCTCAAATGGGATCGATCTTCACACCACTATTTGTTTTCAGCTACCGTAGACAACAATACCCACCCGCGAGTTCCTTCGGAATACGATATTAATCTCTTCCTATTTCTGCCCACAAACTTCGTGATACTGACATTTTAGAAACCCTTTTTGGACTCACATATTTTTGGATTTCGTGTTTATTTCGGTCGAGGAAATTTCGGCATCGTGATTTTAGATGTAATTATAGGTCCTTCGTACTGTATGTGTGTAAGTATTGTAAGTTAATAAGGCTTTGCGCTTGCACTAGCTCAAATTCAGAAGGTAGTAGAGACTATGTGAGGCTGACTGTAATAGAGTTTATAAAATACTAGCTGAACGCGCGCGCGTTGCTACGCCATCTATCGAAAATCGATCGTACCAATTCAAATTTTGAACAAATTCGGTTACTTTACGTTCTAATGACGCAACCTTTAAAATATGACATATGCTGTCACGAACGAAGCGCTCAAAAAGCAATATTTTTTCCCGTTTTTGTTACATTTTTCATTCCTGCTCGATTCCTGTTGATAGTAGCGTAATGTTAAATAGCCTATAGCCTTCCTCGATAAATGGACTATCCTACAAAGAAAGAATCGTTCAATTCGGACCAGTAGTTCCAGAGATCCTTGCGTTCAAACAAACAAACTCTTCAGCTTTACAATATTAGTATAGCTATAGATCACATACAACTAGGTATGTATGTTTTAATTGTATCAAGTGATATTATTTGTACTCTGCACCACATACCGTTGCTGTTAAATCATGTGTAATACTATATAGGCACTATAATTATTATCTATCTAACATGGAAATTATGGTTCAACAAGTTTTACCCATTTTGTACGGTAAAGGTAAGTTGAAATACCTACTCAAAAATGTAAGCTGTCAACTCGATATAATATGTATTAAACAGGAATGTTACAGAGCCTTGACTCCGTTTCCGATAAGTCGGAACTTCCGATTATTATTACACCTTCGGTTCCGACTCCGGCTCCGAAACAAGATGGACAAGGGTTTGAGGATGAAAGGTGCAAACGAGAATCGAAGCTACGACCTCACTATTACGAAATCTGATATCCAGCCGCTAAAATATACTAGACCACCACAGCTTTTTTATACATTTAACCTAAAAGGATCAAACTACAAACTAGAATTAGTTATTATAGTTAGAAAATATAGTTAACTATTAAAAATGTTGTAGCATTTTATCCTATTTGAGGCGCCCGCGAAATGGGAATTGCCAGGAATTTTCCAGCCGTATTTAAAGGTCAGCCTCATGAATAATGAAACTTAATAGCATTTACAAAAGAGGTAGAGAGGTTATATCAACCACCTACTTTCGAACTAGTTCGTATAAATAAAAGTAGATAATTCAACAGAAATCTATTGTAGTATTAAATTTAACGTTGTTACACATATTGATTAGGTAAACGGGTAACTCACGAATCCATTGTATTATATTTTATATATATATATATGTATATTTTTCTTTGAAGTATCTTTCACACCGTCTTATCTCTCTCTCATCTTAGTTTCCCTCAATATATAAATTCCGTGTGTTCTTTCATAGGTGAAAATAAATGCGTTCTAAGTCTCAACCCGATCTGTTCAGATATTTCAACGTGATTGGGCAACAAACATTTAAGCTTTGACATTTATAATATTAATAATATATTGTAAATATATATTTTTTTTATCTTTTACAGGTTTACACTTGACCGCCATCTCGCCTGATGTTAAGCGACGATGCGGTCTACGAGGGATCGTGTTTACCTAGAAGAAACCGATTCACTCTCGATTTGAAGATACAAAGATTGTAACCAACAGGGAAAACCCACTCAGGCAACGTATTCCAAATCCTAGACGTTCTTATCACAAAAGTAGAGTCAAATCACTTCGTTCGTGTCTTTGGAACATCAACCATGAAACGATGTCGCTTTTTCAAGCTACGAGCAACTTCTACGAGCAAGCTTCGAACTAAGAGCTAAGCGTCTTAAAAGGCATGACATCTTGAGGTTACAGGACAGAGAATAGGCTCACTGGAATAACAGGACTGTCCTCACTGGAGAGCACACTCGCAAAGTTAGCCACCCACAGCACATCCACTTAAAGTCTTTGGACTGAAGCCTTGACGTTCTTATCACAAAAGTTGAGTCAAATCTCTTCGTTCGTGTGGAACATCAACCATGAAACGATGCAGCCTTTTTGAGCTACGAACATTCCGATTGAAAAAAGGGCAAGGCGGTATTAGATATTAGATCATGGAGATCAGTCGCACGATCTCCGAAGTGATTCCAATAAAAACCCGATAAGCTAGCAACTTTTCGACATACGTCGCTTACTATTATTTGCTTTCTAGTTTCCTTTACACAACCCTGTTTGTGATAAACATCACAACCGAGACTAGCACGTAACCTATTTAACTATATTAGTATTATATCAGCTATCTGGCCGCTATATGACAAGATTTGCTTAGTTTCGGGTCAGATGGTGTTGTGTGTGAATTGGCTAATAATAATATTAAATACCTATCCACTAACTAGTGTTTAATGTTTGTGTATGCTTGCGGCATAGTTATATGAGAATATCTTACAACAAATAACGCCATATTGTTCCCACGCTCCAGGGACACCTTTGGAACATATCCTTGAGACGTCCCTGACACTGCGTGGGTGTGAAGGCCTTAATATAGTCCTTCACGGCTTTGAACATAAAAGCTAGCAGGCTATTTTTAGCTCATTTTCCAGAGACATATGGATTTACTTATCACTGGCAGCGCCTCGCGATGTTACCCGCGTAGTTTCCGCTCCCGGGATAAAAAGCCTATGTGTTCTTCCAGAGCAAACTAAATTTCAGCCCGATCCGTTCGTACGTTATGATGTGATTGAGCAACAAACATCTAAACATCCATACATGGACATTTATAATATTAGTAGGATGACTGCGGCTGCCTGTGATGAGTGCGATTCTGGTACCGTTGATGTTGGCCAAAAGCGTAGCATAACAAAGTTCAATGCCGGCACATCGCAGTCAGCGTTGTTGGCCTTGATACAGACATCTATACATCATATACTAATATTATTAGTGCGATATTTTTAGATAAATAACTAATAAATATTGGTGGAAATTTCACACACAACACCATCTAGCCCCAAACTAAGCTAAGCTTTATTGTACTATGAGAGCCAGATAGCTGATGTAATACTTTAATATATGTAGGTACATAAATACTGAAAATACCCAGGCACTGTACAAGTATTTGTATTCATCACACAAATATTTGCATTGGGTGAGGATCGGACCCACGACCGATTTTTAGGTGTTTATTTGTTTAGACGTTTAGATGTCTGGTGTTTGTAACTCAATGACGTTGGAACAACTGAACGAATTAAGTTGAAATTGGAATATAGATAGATTATAGTCTGGAATGACACGTAGGCTACTTTTAATCCTGGCAAAATAATGAGAACGTAGTAACGCGGATGAAACCGCGGGGCGCTGTTAGTATGTTATAAGGACAAGATCGTAGCCAAATTAACTTGAGGCTATCATTTTGCGAGCAGTAAATAGAGCAATCCTTAAGAAAACATTGTGACTTGTTAACTTTTCTCAAAACCATGTAGTTAATTTGACTAAACCCAGAATAAAATTTGTAAAGTTGATTTCAAATTTTTACGTAAATTTCAAATTTACGTAAAGTTTTGGAAGACACCATGGGAAATTTAAAATAAAGTGGCCAAGTGCGAGTTGGACTCGCCCATGTAGGGTTCCGTTGCAGCAAGTAACATAATATACATAGTACACATGGTTCTTGTAGTTCGTTGTAACTTATTTGATCGAAGTTTCAATAATAGTGTATTTATGACGTACTAAAAAAAAACTACTCATCGGATCGAGTTCAAACTAATTTTCGTTGGTAGTTTACATGGTAATGTACATCATATATTTTTTTTAGATTTTTCATTCTCTTACTTTAGAAATTAGAGGGGGGGGGACACACATTTTACCACTTTGGAAGTGTCTCTCGCGCAAATTATTCAGTGTAGACGAAAATGATTTCAGAAACCTCAACATCATTTTTGAAGACCTAACGATAGACATCACACACGAGTAGGTTTGATGAAAAAAAAATTTTTGAGTTTCAGTTCTCAGTGTGGGGGGCAACCCTAATTTTTCGTTTTTTTAAATTTTTCTGTTTAAATCGTAATGCGGTTCACAGAATACATCTACTTACCAAGTTTCAACAGTGTAGTTCTCATAGTTTCGGCAAAAAGTGGCTGTGACATACGGACGGACAGACAGACAGACAGACAGACAGACATGACGAATCTATAAGGGTTCCGTTTTTACGTTTTACGGAACCCTAAAAACATCAAGGCATCGTGCCGTGCACAAAAAACACGGGATAACTTACTACTACTAAAACACGGGATTTTAAAAAATATGTTTTGAAATACCAGATGTGATTTAAAAAAAACCTATCAAAATAACGTCACAATACTGAATTGTTAAAGGAAATTGCGGGCCCTAATTAATCTGTGTGCTGGCCAACCATCTAAATACAAAGATGTACCCTCCCAAACTTCAGGGAGCATGGAATCATGTTATCGTTGGGAAGAGTGAGCTCACTCTTTCCGTTCTTTCGTCGGTTGCAGGAAGCGGTGGACGCCGGACGTTACCTATCATTATTCGTTGTCAATAACTAAAATATGTAGAACCACAGCATATCTCACCGCTAGTGATTCTAGGGGTCAAGTAGATTGGCTGTTTGTAAACCACTTACGATACACACAGAGACGCAGTGAAATTGTTAATAAACTGGTATTACAAATTTGAAGGTGCTCAGGGCACATCTGTTGGTTTATATCGATGGAAAAATTCAAACAACATAAAAATATTGCTGACGTCCTGTCGAAAAGCGTAGCAAGGCCGTCGATACTCAAAGGAAAAGAGGTTTTCAAAACAAACACCTCATTACGAGTATTTCTGACGAAAAAGTAATTACCTCATTACTAGCATTTCTAACTAAAAATTAATTACTTCTTTATGACCATTTCTGACTAAAAATAATTCGCCAAAGTGCGAAAACTGTTTCACAAGTATTCATTAATTAGCTACAAGTACAATATATTGCAATAAATCATAAATAATAATTTAACACTTTGTTTTTTTTTTAATTAGTTAATCGTTTCTTTGACGTGATAACGTCTTATAAATCGATAAAAGCCGGCTGCACGCACGAAAAAGTGTCAAAATCCACCTAAGCCGAACGTGCAAGCGAGAGCGCGGAACAAGCGTTGGAGAGGCACAACCCGCGTAAGCGTTCGGCTTGTATCGTATTTAGTATTTACTTATCTATAACTAGCAGCGTCCCGCGGTTTATCCCGCTTAGTTCCTGTTCCCATTATTTTCTAGTGATAAAAAGAATCATAATGTGTTTTTCCAGCCTTTATTCTAGAAGTGTTAAAATTTCAGCCCGATCCGTTCAGACGTTCCGACGTGGTTGAGCAACAAATATCCAAACTTTCGCGTTCATAATATACTAACAGCGCCCCGCGGTGTTACCCGCGTAGTTCCCGTTCCCGATATTTTTCCGGGATAAAAAGCCTTTGTATTCTTCCAGAATATAATCTACCTACTTGTATTCCAGATTTCAGCCCGATACGTTCATACGTTTGTGGAAATAAGACGTGCCCAGTCGCTTGAAGTCTTCAAGCTTAGGGTAAAAGATTATTACCTGCAGACCTGCACATAAAGTATATAAAGCTGTCTCTCCATATTTTGTATATTTTATTGCAATGGGGTACCGGAATGGGTCAAAAATACACCATCCTAATTAGTCCGTCAGCTAGATCATGGAAAAATATTGGACACAAATTTTTTTGTTTTTTCATAATATTATAAATCGTCAAATGTATAGACCACCAAACTTCGAGAGTGGGGGGGTCGCGACGTCACTCGTGAGTAAAAATCGTACTCACAAGTGATGTCACACGAAACTTCGAAGCGCTCTATCTTCGTCATTTTTTGTTTGTGAAACAAAAGAAAAAATACGTGTACAATATTTTTTAGCAATTTAACTAACGGGCTACTTAGTTTTTTTGAGGATTGTACCCTATTGTTATTCAAATGTACGTATGGTATTTATTTGTATGTACTCGTAGCTTATATAGTTGATTATTATATTTGTTTGTGGTAAATAATAATTTAGTTTATGTAGGTTTAAGTATTACTCATAGTGGTTGTATTACTGTTTAGAATAATTTTTAAGGGCCATCTTTGGTATGCCATTTCCTGTCCTTGCACGGTTGCCTGGTAGAGATCGCTCTAAGCTATAAGGCCACCAATTAAACTACTGTAGGATTATTCTTTGTTTTGTAATTTTTTAATGTTTTGTTTAACTTTGGCTTGTGGCTTTTTAATAAAGAATTATTGTATTGTTGTTGTTGTACGTTACGACGTGAATGAGCATCAAACGCCCAAACATCCATACATTGACATTTATAATATTAGTAGGATGTCAATATTTGGATGTCTAGGTAAACACGGTCCATCTGAAACCGCATCGTCGCTTAACACCAGGCGAGATGGCGGTCAAATGTAAATGTATAAAAGTTAAAAATATATATGTTGTAAGTTTGGTACACAGACCAGACAATTTTAGTAATATTTTCTATTCTATGACCCGTGCTACGCAGTGTCTAAAAATATCTAACGGCGGAAACTAGATGGCGCCACCGTAGATATAGGTCGCGCTAACTGTGTTTACCTCCGGTACTAGAAGGCAGGTGAATACTATAACGGTAACCGTTTTGTGTATTGTAATTTTTGTAGACGTGAACTTTATTCATGTCAGTTATTAAAACTTTAAATTGGCTTTCACTTTTAATTTGAAAGTGAGAGCGGAAAATTAGTGTAAGCCATCTCGCCTGACGTTAAGCAACGATGCGATCTACGATGGAGCGTGTTTACCTAGAAAAAACCGATTCACTCTCGAAGACACTCTTTTTTGAAGACACCAAGATTATAACTATCGGGGAAAACCCACTCAGGCAACGTATTCTACAGCCTAGAGGTTCTTATCACAAAAGTAGAAACAAACCTATTCGTCTGTGTCTTTGGAATATCAATCATGAAACGGTGCTGCATCCTCGAGCTACGAGAAATCCGATAGAAAAAAGATCAAGGTGATACTAGATTAGCATGTAGGTAGATCAGTAGCACACTCCCCGAAGTGTATCCGATAAAAACCCGATAGGCTAGCAATTTTGCAGCGATGTTCAAGACTTTGAAATCTTTTTCGCACTAGATTGTCTTTGCCTATGAGCCTTTTGGCACGCCTTTCGATCACACATACTACATGCTCTTACATACTCTTTGGGAACGGCTAAACGGATCGGGTTGAAATTTGGAACACAGTAACCGGTTACCGGCGGAAATAGCACACAAACTTATCATTATCATCATCAGCCCGTGTTCGTCCACTGCTGGACATAGGCCTCTCCTATAGTACGAGTACGCCACTCAGCCCGATCCACGGTCTTACGTTTCCAACCGCCACCAGCTGTCTTTCGTATATCGTCCACCACCTAGTCTCAGGGCGTCCTACACTACGTTTGCCGATTCGCGATCTTCACTCCAGAACCTGTCTACCCCAACGGTTATCGGGTCAGCGACAGATGTGACCGGCCCATTGCCACTTCAGCCTGCTAATACGCTGAGCTATGTCGGTGATTTTAGTTCTCTGACGAATTACTTCATTGCGGATGCAATCCCTCAGAGAAACCCCAAGCGTAGACCTTTCCATAGCTCGCTGAGCGACCTTGAGCTTACGGACATTGCCATTTTCACTGTCAGTGTCCACCTGTCCACGTTTCAGCCCCGTAGGTCATAACGGGTAGGGCGAACTGATTGTACATTTTTGTCTTGAGATTGTCCCCCGTAACGCAAACACAAGTACTCACTAGATGAATACGATCCGATAGCACTCGGCTACAGTGGTTATATTCGGTATGTATGTATAAGTTCGATAGCTCTCTCTTAGCTAGTTGCATTTTTCTTACAGGTATCAGATCCTTTTTAAGCGTAAGTTAAGTACCTACGTTAGAAGTGTCAGGTTAGGAAATTTTGGGTTCTACGCCTTCAGCGCTAATCCAATTGTCAGATAGGTAGTAGAGACCTTCAAGCCAGCTACTGTAAGTCAGTTCTAAAAATAAAAAACGTGCATGCAGCGAAAGGGAGGATCGGTGGTCGACGTGACCTTTGCAATCCCGGTGCTCGCACAACGTGTTCGCAATTGGCAAGTGTTGGTCGATGAGGAGATGCCGTCCAACAATCGCCATATCTCGTTCATCAGTGGACCTGAGATGGGGGCTGAAACGCCTGGACATCGATAAGCCTCCTGCGGCAGCGCTCGTCCATGCGTGGAATCCTGCTTTTTTATAGAATAGAGTGACGAGACGAGCAGGATATGTGCTTGATGGTAAGCAACATGCCTGCTACATAACAGACATGCAGCGATTATAACACGAAGATTTCAAATAAATACCTAGCACTGCACTGCGCTCGTCACCCAGAGATATAAGATGTTTTATCTCTACGCCCTGTAATTTCACTGGATATATTGCCCTTAAAACCGGAACACAGTAATGTTTGCACTTTACTGCTTGGCGGTGGAATAACTGGCAAAGGTGTGGTACTTCCCCAGACGGACTCTGCAAAGAGTCCTACTATTAAACTACCTTCTCCACCGCCACCAGTCGACCTCGACGCGGAGGCCGACGCGACGCCACCACCTTCGTCAAGTCAAGGCCCTCGCTCAAAGACGTCGGTTATTGGTGGACGGAGGAAATCGTGGAGCTTCACCGGTGCTGTGTCACGTGATTATCACTACCACTACTACCAGCGAAAGATATCCAGGAACCGGCCCAGCTGGACGCCTTCTATGTCGCCTATTCACGCCTATTTTTTCATATTAACGAAGTAACATGAAAAAAGTAAGTTTGCCGAATGGGCAACACCAGGACTAATTAAATTACTAACAGCACCCCGCGGTTTTACCCGTGTAGTTCCCATTCCCGTTATTTCCCCGGGATAAAAGTCTATGTGTTTTTTTTTCTGACTATAATCTAACTGTGTTCCGAATTTCAGCCCGATCCCTTCATACGTTACGACGTGATTTAGCAACAAACATCCAGACATTGACATTTATAATATTACTAACAGCGCCCCGCGGTTTTACCCGTGGAGTTCCCGTTCTCTTTATTTTCCCGGGATAAAAACCAGCCTATGTGTTCCAAATTTAAGCCCGATCCGTTCATATGTTACGACGTGATTAAGCAACAAACATCGACACAGCCATACGTTGACATTTATAATATTATAGTAGGAAGTAGGATTAAATTAGTAGAATGACGTTTTTATGCAAAATTATCGACCGTAAACCTACCGTGAATTTACGGGCCACCGTTTTTTATTAGTTAAAATTATTATTTTATTACTCACGTAATCTAACAAACTATTCATGGGCCGCTTATGATTTCATGTATTCATCTTTGTTATCCTTATAACGAAAGAATAAACTCTCGTTTTCGTCTCGGTTGCAAAACTATATTATTTTTCATAACCTGCTTGGTTTATCGCTCACTCTTATTGTAAAAAGATAGCTCCCGTAAGACCGAAATTCAATATCCTCCAATATACGGGGAAAATTGGGAACAACATGCTATTTAGAAGCTTCATATGAAGGAATTTACTGGAATTCCCGATTTATGCAGAAAAAGATGATGACATTTACCCCTACGTTTTAATAAAGCCTCTTTTTGTTTGAAATCTTTGTTTTTGTCTTGATGCTACGCAAAAGTCGCCTTTTCCTTTTCAATTTAATTGCTTAAGCGTAACTCATACAACTCATCACTCATGTGAGTGTTGCAACTACTTATTCCACCCGGAGTAGTGGCACACTTTGGCCAATTATTCTATCGTCAACCAGTAATTTGTTAACAAACCTTCAACCTGTACTAAAGTACTTTGTTCTGGTTGGAAGGGAAATGTTCCCAGAGAATTCTTATGCATCTGAAGCGCAGTGCAGAACTAGCCAGTAATGTAGTCTTCCTGTTCATTTAGCGGCGGGTCGTGCCGCTGCGGCTATTATGACCAAACGTATTGCTTCCATTAAGCGCATGTATTGCTCATCCCGTTACTCTATATTCTGCTTGTACAAAATCTTACTAAAATTGTATAAACATTTATCTAAATTTAGCTGAACCCCCAACTTTGTTTCCGTAGCCATGTGTCGCGGGCGTATATTAAATTTAGAACTACCAATCACGCCAGTTTTACAAAGTTACATTATGAATAACCAATTGTACAATAGCTGATAATTAGCTGATAATTAACAGCCTAGAATGAAAACAAAACTTTCGCGGTGATCATCCACTTCGAGTATGAAAGTTAACTTACGAAATTAACTTCCTGTTATCACATAAAAAGATGTACCAAGTACCAACAGAGTGGCAACTGAGGAAGTCATTGGAAACACAGAAGTATAAAGCCACCAACTTATCTGTAGAACGGCCAAATCCGGAACTACTGACGCCTACAGAACGCAGACACAGAAGTCGTCTTATTTTGTATTAGGCGTCAATACTTTAATTTAGTGGCGCCATCGTCACGTTCTATAGATAAGTTGGTCGTTGTAATATTAGAAAGAAGTTGTAGAAAAGAGAACTCAAGGAGGAGGTTGGGAGATTTTTTAGACGGTTCAATCACAGTACAATAATTATAGTAAACCAGTCGTCTTTTTGGAAACCATCCCAACCTTAGAAAAAGAATATGTAAACTCTTTGAACCCAACAAGGCACTTTTTTTCAATTCTGTCATGGTCATAATGTTGATATTTGTTCTATTAATGATAAAAAACCCTAAATGCAGATGTTTATATTAATGTTATAATATTCTTGAATTATGGCAGGGGTCCATTATACATATATGTATACATATATTGTGACGCTTCTAAGCACTCTACCCCAGGTTTATTAAGTGTGGGTATATTCCATTCACAATCCAAGATCGAACAGAAAATTAAATTACTTGCAGACTTTGGTATTCACTGACAAGCTCTTGGGAATCTTCAATGCATATAGTAATGTAGATATATTGTTTACGTACGCATAAGGTCTTAAGTGCTTTTTACTGTATTTATAAATATCTTGTGAAATACTTCCCTATCCATCGATTTATGAAGACAGCGCAGAGTTGTGTAGGTGGAACCTTATTGGTCTTTCCATTTTTCATTAGCTTGGATTCCAAGTCATTCTGAGATTCATGGAAATGAAAGGACTGATCAATGGGGCAATTAAGCAGTTACCCGTGGTGATAATTTTCCTTTTATTTGTGTTCTGTTCCTACTTAGCCACCTTACTTAAGCTTTCACTCGATAAAACTTGTAAAGTCATTAGGTAGTACCGTTCGCTAAGTAGATGTACCTTTTATTTTTACACTCAAGACTTACGCTTCGTTGAGACTTGAAACCGTGTTTTTTTTAATTTCAAACAGCTTACAAATTACTACTAGTTGAGAGACCGGCGACTGCTGATTCGGAGCCCTTGGTTCGGATCCCAGGCGCTCCACTGTCTTTTCGAAGTCAAGTGCACAATACTGCTTCATATTCACTTTGAAAACGGACTACCACGTAAAAGCTTTTTGACGTGATAATGTCTTATAATTCGATAAGGCCGGCTGCACGCCCACAAAACATGACGTCATGTACCGTTACCGCGTTACCATCGGTCGTTACCGTCGGTCGTTACCTCGCCGCATGTTTGTTACAGTTGTATTAATTATTTCGACCAGTAGTTCAAGCGGGGATGTAGCACAGTGGCAGAGCGTTCGCTTTGCATGTGAAATGTCCCGGGTTCGATCCCCGGCATCTAAAAGCTTTTTCCCATTGTTTTTTGCATTGTTTTGATTGAAAATGACTAAATTCTACTGATTACTTTTTACATACAAATCTATTAAACAAATGAAATTAAAATTTTCTTTTGAAAAATGCTACCATTCCATCAGTATTTTCTTAAGACGTTGTCACGTTCTATCGTCAGTAAACCGACTTTACAGACAAACATTTTTTTTTTATTTTTAGTTTTTTTATATAGCCTATGACACTCAGCAATAATGTGGCTTTCTATTGGTGAAATAATTTTTAAAATCGGTTCAGTAGATCCTGAGATTACCCCTTACAATTTAACAAACACACAAACTTTACTTCTATATAATATTAGTATATAGTATAACTAGCGGTCCGTTCCGGCTTCGCTCGGATCATAACCTAGACACTGTGTACAGCGCCATCTTAGGGGTATGAAAAATAGCTAGTAGCCGATTCTCAGACCTACTGAATATGCATATAAAATTTGGTTAAAATCAGTCAAGCCGTTCCGGAGGAGTAAGGAAACAAACACTGTGACACGAGAATTTTATATATAAGAAGATATATATGACACTCAGCAATAATGTGGCTTTCTATTGGTGAAAGAATTTTTAAAATCTGTTCAGTAGATCCCGAGATTACCCCTTATAATTTAACAAACACACAAACTTTACTTCTTTATAATGTTAGTATAGATAGTATAGATACAGCTTGCAAGACTCGGTATGATTAATCCTACTATCAGTGACCGCGGAAGAGACTTGAGTAATATTTTTTTTAATTGCACTGGTAATAATATTTCCTCTTTTTATGAATATCATTTTCCTTTTCTCAGTGATAGGTATATACTGTTTGCTTTCTGCTTTCGAAACAAAAAATTGTAAAAACAGACTATATTTTCAAATTACTCAAGAACATTTCTCATGCTATAAATAGACATAATAGCAACCACCCTGAAATGACAAGTACATAGACTTGACTTTCACTCCTCTTAATTATTGTCTTAATGGAAAATTCTGAAGTATCTTGGTAGGTGTCTGGCACGCTGAATGTATTCCCGGCCAAGTCTATAAAGTCTAAAAATAGACTGAGCTGCCTCCCACGCCTGAAAGGGACGAACGTATGCAGGTTGCGATTCCAAAGGACTTGCCTCCTCTTCCTGAAACCACTAGTATGTAGACGGTGTATAGATACCTCGCTTGAAGTTTCCTTGCGTCATAGAAAGTTCGAGAACGCTCAGTTAGAAGTCAAATTAAACTTAATAGCACTACCTAATGTTTATTGAACAATATCCATGTTTCCCTAATTAGAAGAAAAAAACGAATTTACTAAAATAACGGACTGACTAACACTGACATAAATTACAATATTAGTCATTTGGTACGAATTTATTAATTTAACATTTTCTTTTAAGCAAATTGTAAAGGTCTTCAAGGCTGCGAAGTAGGCAAGGTTATTACTTTAAAAACAAAGCAAAAAATTAAGATGAAGTAAGCTTAATGCCGAGTGGGCGTTTCATAAAAAAAATCTCAACATTTTTATAAGTAAAGGAAAAATTATTTCATATTAAAATGAAACCAAAATGAAGCTGATTTGTTATTTTGCTTCGTGGGTGGTTCTTCCTAACGATTTCGCTCAAGAAGTATGTTCTTATCTTGTAATAAGTTTTTAGGAAAATACGAAACGGTAGCCAGTTTGAACGGGTGAGATGTTTGTTTTGTAAACAGATAGTTTACTCTTTATTTTGAATAGTGCTAAATTACGTACTTGTTTACACTGAAAGATTGTCTCTTTTAGTTGGTATCCAGCAGTACTGGCTTCGTAAACGGTTGTACGTTACTTCATACAAACTTTTTCCCAATCCCACATATGTAAATTATCATTAAATATTATAATAGCGAAAGTTTAAGTGTTTGTAAATTTGTAGGTTTGTTTCCATTATTATCTCTGTAACGGGTGAACGGATTTGTTTGAAATTAAATCATTACGTAGTACATTACTTCGACATACAAGCTACATTTTGCCCTGTTAAAGTTCACGTTATCTCATCATCATCATCAGTTTCTATGTATAATAATTATGTATTTAAAACTATATAAGTATTATATCAGCTATCTGGCCGCCATAGTACAAGCTTTGCTTAGTTTGGGGTCAGATGGTGTTGACGGTGTTGTGTGTGAATTGTCGACCAATATTTATTATTATCATCATCAGCCTATCTTAGTCCACTGCTGGACATAGACCTCTCCCATGGCTCGCCACTCAGTCATATCCTCGGCTATACGTTTTCATCCACTACCGTTACGTTACGTCACGTTATGTGGTTCGCTTGCGTGACTAGTATTTATTTGGTAAAAATAAATTATCTTGAAAAACTGTTAAGCCGCCGATAAAACTGCTGGGTGCAGCTAATAGTTCAATAAAACAACACAAATTGAAACTATTATAGCCATTTGCATACCTGCTGCAATTAGTATTTGACTTGTTTTTTCTAATGAGTTAAAAAATATATAAAAAACACAATCAAGCTGGCTGCAAATCTCATTGAAAGCACAGTCGTGCAACAGATTTGTAATACACCGATATCCGTGGTAATACACTTTATTCAATAATCCTTCATGATAAAAACCTTGTTGGTAGTCAAAAATAATCACAGGTCTTAACACTCACCGCTGTCATACTAAACTTTACTAAAGCCTGTCTCTTTGAGCCACAAACAGAAGTTTAATGTACCAATTTGACTTTCCTCAAAAATGTGACAAGCGTTTTGGCACGCCTAAGCCTTTAATAAATGTTTTGCGGTAACAATAGGGTCGCTCGAGCTATCCCTGCGTAAGCCCTCACTTTTGGTCTAACTATCCACTATAGGAGGTTATTGACTTGTTGTAAAAGGTTGTCAGTCATCGCCCACGATACATTAAAATCCTCGCATCCCTTTACTGAATTTTATAGGAATTCCGGGAAAATCTACGATAGAATGTTACATTCTCAATTCATTTGTTCTAGTCCAGTTTTAATGTTAATAACTTGCTTGTCATAATGATAATGACGCGTAGAGCTCAAATCAGCTTGATAATATTACAAGTACCTACATAATGCTCTGTTTACTCTACAGTATCAGATTGCGCTGTCCTTGGGTGTTAGAATTCAAACATCGCGCCGACCGAACATCCTTGAAAGTGCATTTGCTACTATGACTCTAGTTATAATAGTATATAATGACCTAGTTTGTCGACCTGACACAGATTACGGTAACCTAAATAGCTTATGATATCTAATCGGTAAATGCATTGTAATATGGCTCAGGATGACTATTTAGATCAAAATATTGTGTTTTCAGATTTTATTCTCTCACAGGTAGAAAGTAAAGCCATAAACCGAGCGCAGGCTAGTAGATGTCCTCGTCATTGTAAAATATTTTTTATATAATTTTACTTTAAGAATAGGTCTACGTTTAGCATCCACCTTGCTTGGTGGAAATAGACGTTGTGAAAGAAGGTAGAGCGTGGATCCCTAGAAGGTACATGTTTTTAGGGTTCCGTAAAACGTAAAAACGGAACCCTTATAGATTCGTCATGTCTGTCTGTCTGTCTGTCTGTCCGTCCGTATGTCACAGCCACTTTTTGCCGAAACTATGAGAACTACACTGTTGAAACTTGGTAAGTAGATGTATTCTGTGAACCGCATTAAGATTTGAAAAGAAAAATTTAAAAAAAAGAAAAAATAGGGTTGCCCCTGAAACTCAAAAATTTTTTTTTCATCAAACCTACACGTGTGGGGTGTCTATCAATAGGTCTTCAAAAATGATGTTAAGGTTACTAAAATCATTTTCGTCTACACGGAATAATTTGCGCGAGAGACACTTCCAAAGTGGTAAAATGTGTGTCCCCGCCCCCCTCTAACTTCTAAAGTAAGAAAATGAAAAATCTAAAAAAAATATATGATGTACATTACCATGTAAACTACCAACGAAAATTAGTTTGAACTCGATCCGATGAGTAGTTTTTTTTTAGTACGTCATAAATACACTATTATTGAAACTTCGATCAAAGTTACAACGAACTACAAGAACTATGTGTATTATGTATATTATGTTACTTTCTGCAAGGGAACCCTACATGGGCGAGTCCAACTCGCACTTGGCCACTTTATTTTTTCGTTAAAACCAGCGAAGATAATAATGTGTAACATTTACATTTGCATTTTGAAAAATAATTAGAAGTGAAATCGGGATTCGAGCCTATGATCTCACGCTTAGACCTCGGCTGTTTGTGTCCGCTATCCCAATCTCAATTCACTGTTTAATATACGTACAAACACAACGATCGAAGGCAAACTAAATAATACCTTAATTCAATAACTTGGTAACAACCCAAAGTTTGTCCTGGCCGCTAACACCAAAAGACAGCGCTTTTCTCTGATTTGAGGTTTTACCTGCTGCTCCACAGAGGCTTAAAACTCGCGTATGTCTCGTATCACCACTGTATCTAAATGTGTGAAACATTATTTTTCGTAATTGCGATCGAAATAGTATTATTTTCTGCCTAAAGGATCTGACGTTGTAAAAATCAGAGAGAAGCTGATTTTCTCCTTGCAATCTCAAATTAAAGCTGGTCATATGATTTGTCAAATCGACATAGAACGCTAACTTCCGCTAGCTATTCACTATTTTCTAAATGAGAAAAATGTTGATGCTTCTCATTTTATTTAAAAGCCGATTTAGAGACGATTCACACGGCGCGGCTGCCAACCGCGCCCGCGCGCGTGCTCGGCTGATTTCCATATAAAATTGAATTCAATTCACACGACGCGGTTTACGGCCGCGGCGGCTGCGGCAGCCGCGCGGCGCCCGCGTGGCTGCGCGCGATTCTTGCGCAGTAGCTTTCCGGAGCAGAAACCGCGAAAACCTGCGGTCTCGCGAGTGTTGAAACAAAAACGTCGCGCGGCGCGGCGCCGCGCCCGCGCGCGGGCGCGGTTGGCAGCCGCGTCGTGTGAACCGGGCCTTAAACTGAACGAACATAGAGCTAGAGCTGGAACAAGAGCATTCTTTCTCGATCTTTTAATGTAAACGAAAGATCGTTCTTAGCGTTTTCCATATTAAATATTCCATAGAATCTTTGCGAACGCAAACAAAACAACGAAAGAATGTTCTACGTTTGTTTACACCAAATGAATTTGATACAGTGGGGATAGAATGAGCATTCGCTCGTCTGATGTAAATCGGCCTTAAGAAAAACGAGCTCGGCTCGAAGTTACAAATAATAAGCCATACAATGTAGTCGGGGTTTTAACATTGTCAGACGCGAAAATTGTTTTGCAAAAAATAAAATATTAGTATTTGAGGCTATTTGAAATTTTCATTTGATATTATTTAAGACTGAAAAGTAGGGATTCTCAAAAAAGCAGATAATTTTGATGGGATTTTCTACGTATCAGATGATCTAAATAATTAAGATATTCATTTTGCCCCGCTACTCATCAGCTAGGTCTGCACCTCTGTGTTGGGGTATGATAGGATAATTATACGTTTTCAGCTTTCCTCAAAATACCTACCTAGAATTTGCTACCAGCTCTCGGAATACCAGAATTGAAATGCTTAGGTCGCGCCTTTTTCAGTTTGTCTCTAGAAAAATAGTAAAGGGAAGAAAAATTTCAAAAAAAATGTTATTGCCCTTGCAACATTCTGAAAAACCGGCAAAATGCGAGTGGGGCTCGCGCACGATGGATACCTGTTTTCATTATTATTATTTTTAGCAAATTAACGGCGAAAAACTTTTTTATTGTATGGGAGCCCCCTTAATTATTTATTTTATTTTATTTTCATTAATTACATTTAAAAAGAGCATAAAACGAATCATTCTGTGAATAGTTAAAGCGTCTACCTGTCACCGTTATTAGTATCGAGCAAGAAACGGTAAAAAAATCAAGTTTGTTGTGTGGGAGCCCCCTTAAATATTTAGTTTATTTTATTTTTAGTATTTTTTGTTATAGCGGCAATAGATATACATGATCTGAGAAAATTTCAATTGTCTATCTATCGCCATTCTTGAGATACAGCCTGGTTGGTGACAGACGGACGGACGGACGGACAGCGAAATCTCAGTAATAGGGTCCCGTGTTAACCCTTTGGGACACAACCCTAAAAAATCATTATGACCCTAAGGGTTCAAAGTTTGGAGACTCCTGCTTTACAGGGTAAAAACGACTTTTGCGCACTGATATCGAAGAGCAAAATTACTCTTTCCGAGTTGGTGGGATGAAAGGCATTTTCCCCCTCACGACAAACATGATAAATACCTATATACTTCGACCCTTCAAATCACACAATACATCATAATTTTCTTGCCATTTCCTATCCTTAATCCCGGTAACGTCTATTAATAATGATATCCGGAGCACGTCATGTTTAGACAAAACAGGCTATTAAGTGATTGTCCTCGTGTAACCTAATATGATTGTACTTACATATTCTTGTAAGGTCAAATACGTCCACGTGTAAGACATATTGACCCGAGAAAGTGTGGAATAATTAAACAAGACTCAAGATGAGATGAAACAAAATCCAAGCGTGTAACGTTTAGACATTAATGGCTGGTACTTAATGTAACTCTAACAACTTGAGTAATTTAAATGAAACTGTTTTTTTTATAAAATTTGTTTTAAATCTCACGAAGACAGATACTACAATATGGATTTTTTTAAATCAATAATCTCGCTAAGCTGAATCTTGATAGGCTAGCAATTTTCCGGCAAGACTTTGAAGTATTTTTCGCACAAGAGTGTCGTTGCCTATGAGCCTTTTGGCATGTCTCTCAATCGATTCCAGAGCCTCCAACTTAGCCGATCCATCCCAAAGGTGCGAACAGTACTCCATACAGGAGCGAATCTGTGCTTGATATAATGTAAGCAACTGTTGATGTCTTTTTCTACTAAAGGAATCGTGCCTATGAGCTTTTTATCACATCTAAAATGGTAAAATATATATAGTTGATAGATGGAAACGTGATAGAAACGCTTTATTGTGCACAACACAAAAAGATAGGTACATTTTTTAAATCAGTGAAACAAATGGCGACCTTATCGCTAAGAGCGATCTCTTTCAGGCAACTGGAACAAAATCAGGGGTTTTCAATGAAAATTGCTGGCATACCCAAATGGTGGCTTATTGTCGAACTGCGCGAAAAGTACCAAACAAATCTTAGTCCGCAATAACTGCCACACAAGCCTCGATATGATGGTCTCAAGAAGTTTATCTTAATTACACCTTCGACCTTCAAGTTTGCTCATTAGTGCAGCCCTTACTCTCGACGCTATAAGAACTTAAACTTTTTTATTCTAACTTGATCCACGCAACGCCCGCGTATGATTCTGAGATCGCCCGAGATGTATTCTGTGAACCGCATTAAGATTTGAACAGAAAAAAATACAAAAAAGAAAAATTAGGGTTGCCCCCCATACTGAGAACTGAAACTCAAAATTTTTTTTTTTCATCAAACCTACACGTGTCGTCCATCGATAGGTCTTCAAAAATGATGTTGAGGTTTCTATAATCATTTTCGTCTACACTGAATAATTTGCGCGAGAGACACTTCCAAAGTGGTAAAATGTGTGCCCCCCCCCCTCTAACTTCTAAAGTAAGAGAATGAAAAATCTAAAAAAAATATATGATGTACATTACCATGTAAACTACCAGCGAAAATTGGTTTGAATTCGATCTGATGAGTATTTTTTTTAGTACGTCATAAATACACTATTATTGAAACTTCGATCAAAGTTACAACGAACTACAAGAACTATGTGTACTATGTATATAATGTTACTTGCTGCAACGGAACCCTTCATGGGCGAGTCCAACTCGCACTTGGCCACTTTATTTTAATTTTTTTTTGTAAAAATCTTAATGCGGTTCACATCTACTTACCAAGTTTCAACAGTGTAGTTCTCATAGTTTCGGCAAAAAGTGGCTGTGACATAAGGACGGACAGACAGACAGACAGATATGACGAATCTATAAGGGTTCCGTTTTCACGTTTTATGGAACCCTAAAAAGACAATATATGTGCCAACTTCGGTAACGGACCTCACAATATATGTAGATAATAGAATAAGTAAATTGTATAAGACAAACTACTCAGAACTTTTTCCAGTCCTAAATACATTACGCGAACCGCTTCGACTACAGAGCAGAGAACAGCAAGAACTTTTATGTCATATTTCATCATATTCCGCCCACCAGGTATACGCCTTCATTTGATTATGTTATCCTGTCTTGAGCAAGTATTACATAAATAGGTAACCAACCCGGTTACTTACGTCATTTGTCTGTCCATTTCCTTAGTAACCCCTTCATTTGACGTCAATACAAAATTATTAAGTAGGTGGAAGTGCCTGAGCTCAGTTCTGTATGTATATCTATGGAACTAAATGTGCCTATAGATCAAGGGCGGATCCAGCTTTGGCCCCAGGGGGGATCAAATGGCTCCATGGGGGTCACATAGCCACAAAGCTGTGCAATAAGTATATGCATCCTTTTTAATTAGTGGTCCATATAGGTACTGAACCCAGCCCAGGGGAGGTCAAGTGATTACGTTGTTTAAAGCATTCAACAAATCTTATAGCAAGCGCGGATCCAGGGGGGGAGAGGCCTGGATCCGCGCTTGCTACAGATTTGTCAAACGCTTTTTACAGCGTGACCATTTTCAACCGACTTCAATAAAGGTGGAGGTTCACAATTCGAGAGTATATTTTTAAGTTTGTTACCTCAGAACTTTCGTTTGGGTGAACCGAATTTTACATTATCTATTTTGTTCCCAAGGGTAGCCTTCTCAAATGGTCTCATGTGATTTATATCCAAAAACCGATCCACCGGGTCAGTTTTTGTAATATTGTTGCATTAGACGTTTTCAGACGTGATTTTTTTTATCGCGTATAGGTCTGCGTTTGACCACCAACTCGCCTGATGGTAAGCGACGGTGCGGTCGAAGATGACGCACGTTGATCTAGAAAATACCTATTCTCTCTGACCTTGAAAACTTCGAGAGTGAGGAGGAAGAAATACCTTTTATAATCTATTATTCCGCAATGCCGTATAAAAATCATGCGACAAGGAGAAATGATCGAGGGTTGCAATCCCCTCTCTCTAACTGCACTCAGTTGAACTGCTAACAAGTTACGGCATAGTGCTGAATCTTATAACTTTATACCCTTCTATCATCCTACATAGGTCTCCTGGTGGTTCATTTGACACATACATTTTGTTCAAGGGCCTGCAGTCTACAAATAACTGAGGTTTGTTAATGTGAACTGTATTTCAGTGTATGAAAAGTGTGACGCTTTTCAGCAGACCAGTTAGGTTTTCATTGATCAATTTAGATTATTTAAATACTAACTATTAGTATTTTATCTTCGTCCGATTAATATTTAAAAGATTAATTAATTCCCTAAAGAATTCTACCATTTTTTTCGGGATAAAAAGCCGATGTGTTGTTTCTAGACTGAAATCTAACTGTGTAAATTTCAACCTGGTCTGTTCAGACGTTCCGACGTGATTGAGCAACACACATCAAATTTTATATGAGCCATCTGGCTTCCATCGTATAAATATTTGCCTAGTTTGGGGCTAGATGGTGTTGTGAGAAAAATACTCGACCAAAATGTACCTATTTTTCATTCAAAATGATTTTAATTGGTATTTTAAAGCTTCGTGTTTTCTGGTTTTAGTACAACATCTACTTTGAAAGCTACACATGAAATAAGTACACATGAAAAAGCCTTGAAAGTGCAATGCTTCCCAGTGCTTCACCTATACCTGACCCAGATTTCTGACCTAGCAGGCTGACACGAATAGCGGTCAATATCTGGAGGCTGTGGAAATATCTGTGCCAATTAAGTCTTAAACCACTTTGTTTCTTACCTTAAAGTTATTCAAATAAACCTTTTAGTTGATCAGAACTGAGACTAACCAAGAACAAAATACTTACAAAGAATAATTTGAAAAATCAACCTATTACAAAAGATATAGCTAGAAATACCACAGGAGCTCAAAGATCCTAAATGTATGGAAAAATTTAAAATTTCAACATTGAGTCACAATTTTCTGGTCGTTCTCTTTTAAAATACCTTGTCCAATTTTAACAATTTTATGTATAACATGTGTAAGGTATGAATGAGATTAGATCGGAAAGTATTTTTAACTCTCCCATTATTTTTTAACACCATTCATTAATTTTTCATTGCTATTTTACTATTTTTGTACGAACAATACCTATATAATTCAAACCGTTGTTCATTTACGTGAATCAGTACATTTTGATATTTAATTCGGTAATAATGTTATTAAACTTACAAGGTTAGGACGTTAGCAAGATCAGCTTCTCAACGATAAAGTGTAAATCGGAACGTACAAAATTAGTTTTGGTAATTACGAGATATTCTCACTTTCTTCTTGGTCTCTAAATATAAATACCGCCTACGAGGAAACCCCCAAACTTTACCGAGAATCAAAACAAATCAATATGTCTTTAACGTTACCGGGTCAGAACTTATTATAACCACGTTACATTCGATTCAAGGAAAATAGTTACATGCTCATTATGATTTATACGAATACTTTCCTCTGTATTCCAGACATTTATTTAAGGCAATAACGTCGTTAAATTGAGTCAAAACAATACGGTTTTTGAAGTGAAGCTTCTTTAGGCGCGCCTAGACAGATTTTTCGTGGGCTGCGAATTAAATTCATTCGTCACGCTCGAGTATGATAAGAAAGCTTCGGGTAAACACGGGACCTTGGCGATTGGGCATCTAGAAATACGTCAGCCAATGGAAAATGCTGAAAGGGCGTGGACAGGCCATCATGGCATGGCCATCTAGAAACGCATCAGCCAATGGGAAATGCTGAAGCATTTCTAGATGGCCATGCCAAAATGTCGAGGCCACGCCCTCTAGTTACACCCGAGTAGTTTCCAAGGTAAGCTATCAAATTCTGAGTTATAAGTTTTCACTTCTATTTTTTTTCGGCAGTTCCTATGACTGCCAATGTTTTTTTTTAATACGTAGCATATACAGCAGCTATTTGAATACGAATAGTCCAAATCACCGAATAGCATTACTCTACGCTCGCCAACCAGAGATGTTAAACGAATTTTTGCCCAATAATTTCACAGGAAATCTTACCATGCAATAAATTTCCTTCTCTGACGTCAAACGAATTCAGGGACCAAATTAAGCTTAAGTCAAGTTTTGTTATACGGCGGTTAGTTACTAAACGACCGACTGTTCTAGCAAAGTCGTAATTTAAACAAACCACACCCCGACAAAATACTTCCAATCAATTTCCATAAATATACGTTGACCAAGTTCCGAAGGGAATTACGTCAACGCTTTCAGTTGAAGCATTACAAATGTCTTAGGTCTAACTGTAGACGATAATTATTTATATTATACCTAGTTTACTTGGCTGTTTCGATACACAATAGGTTAGTCCTCTAACATGCGTCACTTTGAACTTTGACCTTTGGCATTGTATTCTAAAACCGTATGACGTGTTTAGTCAGGAGTTATTTATGTGTTTCACGTGTTATTTTACGTGTATTAATAGAAACGATTGTTACAAATAACTTGACCTATATCGTATATATTTTATGTAACGGTTTTGTCAACTCAAAAGCCCCTGAAAATCTATCTATTATATTAGACTACAGGGCCGTGAACAAAGCAGTGCAGAATCTTATTACCTACTTTATACCCTTCTATCATCCTACATAGGTTTCAGGGTGGTTCATTTACTACGTAAATTTTATTCACGGGCCTGTAGTCTATATATAAAAGGCATAGGTGGACTGATGGACTGATAGATCAACGCACAACCCAAACCGTAAGTGCTAGAAATTCAAAATTTCCCACACATATTCTTTTTATAACGTAACCACCTACTAAGCAAGTTTTTTTCGAATTTCATTATAAACGATAGTATGAAACTTTTTATTCCTTCGACGTATTTACATCAAATTTCGTATGTATTTAGTACGGTTAAAAAAATTAGTTATGTAGTATTTTTTTCAAAATTCAACCCCGAAGAGGGTTAAATAAGGGATGAAAGTTTTATATTAACGCACAGGACAAACCCTTAGAACGTACTTAAAATTTCACACATGTATTATTTTTGTAACGTAGGCAGCCACTACGAGAGGATTTCTCAATATTTGCATGAAATTTCGTATGAACTGAGTTCGGCTGAAAGGCTGAAACCATGAAGTACGTATTACGTTTATTAAAATTCAACCCTCAAAGGGGTGAAAGAAGGGATGAAACTTTGTATAGAAACTTTTTATTCCTTGGACGTATTTACATCAAATTTCGGAGGTAGGTACGTAATATGGTTAAATAAATGAGTTTTGTAGTATTTTTTTTTTTCAAAATTCAATCCCTAAGTGTGTTATATAAGGGATGAAAGTTTTAAATTAAAAATATATAGACCAACTATTTCAACTTTTATGCCGTAATTTATAAAAACAGATACCGGAAAAGGATTAGTTAATTAACATTGGTATAACTTTATGAAAAATCGACTTTTTTTTACCAAGGTTTTGTACGTTTAAGTTTCTATATTACATTATATTTTTTTAAATTTATATTTAATACTGTAAAATCTATATTTTAGATGATATGCCCGTTTTTTAGACGCCGTGTCTATGCCGTAGCGACCTCGCGGAGCTCTACTTCCAGCGTTAAAAAAGTATATAAATAATAAAGATAAACTTCTAGGAGTTAAATCTTCATGTTGGAAATGTTCTCCTTTTTCAGGAGAATTTTTCAAAATATCTTTAGTATCATTAGTTACGAAATTATTAAGGAATAACTAAATATGAGGTATCACACATGATTTTAGGAGCTTTATGTCTATTTTGCACGTTTTTGAACTTGTTGACTAGACTTAAATAGGGGATGAAAGTTTGTTTGAACTTTTTATTCCTTGGACATATTATTTGCATGAAATTTCGTATGAATTGAGTTTAGCTGAAATCATGAGGTACGTATTACATTATTTATCAAAATTCTACCCTCCAAGGAGTGACATAAGGGATGAAAGTTTGTATGAAACTTTTTATTTCTTAGACATAACTGCATTAAATTTTGTAGGAATTGAGTACGGCCAAAACAATGAGTTTAGTGATACATTGTTATTTTATTTCAGTGTTTTTATTTCACCTACTATTTTACCTATTTTACCTTTGCCAGTTATTCTACCGTAATGCAGTAATATGTAAGCGTTACTGTGTTCCGGTTTGAAGGGCAATGTTTCCAGAGAAATTACTGGGCTTAGAAATATAACACCTTAGATCTCTGGGTGACGAGCGCAGTGCAGTGCTAGGTAATGGTTTGGACTCATCATGTTCCAATAGCTGTGTGTCACCGTGCTGTTATATGGCAGGCATGTTGCTTACCACCAGGCACATGGCCTGCTCGTCTCGTCACTCTTTAATATAAAAAAAGTAAAATAAGGGACGAAAGTTAGTGTGACTTTTTTTATTCTTTGCGACACATTTGCATTCAACTTTGTAAAATTTGAGTACTGGATAAATAAACAGATAAGTAATACAGCGTTTTCCAAAATTCAACCCCTAAGAAGATATAATAAGGGATGAAAGCATTATATTGATGCACAGAACAAAATCTTAGGAGATACTTAAATTTTCGCACATGTTTTTTTTATGAAGCAAGGAAGCCGGAAGGATTTTTTTCAAATTCATACCCAATGAGTGACGTAGTGGATAAAATTTTGTACGAACTTTGTATTCCTTGAACATATTTTAAAGACTACAACAAAGAGCTTTGACGGACTACTTTTGTAATAAGAACGTGTAGGCTGTAGAAGGCGTTGCCTAAATGGGTTTTTCATGATGGTTACAATGATGGTGAGTTTTCAATTAGTTTCTAATATTCCAAACATGTATACACGAATTTTGGAAAAAATAAAAACTTTATCTGAAATTAATGTTTCTACTTTTTAGATCACTTGTTTGTTAATTATATTACGTACGCATTTCATTTATAAATCCTTGGTTTTAAACACAACTCTAGACATTCATGGTCTGTATTTTAGTCTGTATTATCTAATACAGACTAAAATACAGACCATGAGGTTCGTGAAGGACCACGGAATCGTGAAGGGTCCCACAATAAAAAAATTACATTGAAATTCAAGGCGTGCTATTTGAATTAATTTTAAGTAAAGAGAACCGACAACGTGACCAAAATCACCGTCAAATCAAACGTCATCAAAATATTACTAATTATCAATTATTATAAACTGCTATCTGGATTTGTTTCAAACTTTTCTTGTCTAAAATTTCAAAGTGATAAAAACGAACATTACCAATAAGCCACCAAGACTTAATAGATCAATTAGGGAAATATCTATTATAAAATACTTATGATTATGACTTAGTGGAAATACACAAATTGTGCGCTCTATACTTTTCCAACCTTCTCGGAATAGATGTGGGTGTAGTAATCCTTCTACAAATGGTGGTGTTATAATATCCTTTAGTCAGAAAGGTACGAGGAAGATATAGCCCCAAGCGAAATAATTATTAGAGACCTCTGTTTCTATACAAGCCCACCTACACGACCAGCAACATGAAACTATTGCTTAGTTGCTTACATTCTTACGGAATATTAGTGGATTTAGGATAAACCACACTACAAGTACAAGTTATGTGGTAAAACCACAGTCTATGTAGGAATATTAGGTATTTATAATAAGAAAACCATACTAATTATTTCAGTTGTATGTGGTAACACACACAAAAAAATAATCGAAACCACTGGACCATTTTAACTATATAATATGTATCTCTTCTGAAGGGTATCATTCACTATATCGTCATAGGTTATGTGTTAGAAGCAAAAACACATATTTCGATATAACGATATTAAATTTATTGATTTGACAGCGCTTCTCAACTTCTTGAGATGACAATTAAAGTTTTGATTTACTATTTCGATTTCAAAGAGAATTCGATAATTTTCCCCTTAAAAGGGTTCCTTCCTCATCTGAGAAAAGAGCATTGGATTGATTATAGTTAAATTAGAGACTATTCTGTGAAGTGATGATGATAATTAACTAAACCTAGTGAGTTTATCCTTAAAATAAATGTATAAATATGTGTTTTAACCACAAGTTTTAATAAGGTTAAGTAAGAACTAGTAGCGTAGAGTTCTGGGTGCCCTAGGCTGTACAGTACCAGCCACCGCTTTCAGATCATCAAAAATATTTATTGATTTTATATTTTTGCCAGCATTATTGCCTGGCGTAGGCCCGGGTTTAAAATGTCTTAGGGTAAATCCGGCACTGGTTAGAGATAAATTCATTCCAGGAAAAGGGATTTTTCAAAAAGATTTTCATGAACTAAATAATAATAAAATAATTTATTTTACCAAAACATTACAGATTACAATTATTAAAGCTATAAGTTCATTTTACAAGTAGTCTTATCCTATGGTAGGTAACTCAGCAATTTGTCTAGTGGGACCCAAACTAGGCTGCGCCTGTATTTTGGGCTCCCGGCTAAAATATACATAAACCATTAACGTAGTACGTGTATAAAATTATAATAAGAATAAAGTGTAATACAGGTTAATAAGCCGACCACTTTCCGGTCCCACTGTTGGGCCTTTATCGTGTCAAACGTCACTGGACCCCATCGCACTAGACTTACATCCAAGTTATCACCGCTTCAATATGATACTATTACTTAATATTCCGAATGCCCATTACTAATAACATAAGGGCGTAGCCGTTTTTGCGGCAGTCTCCGAGGCTAAATAATATTTATTTCATAACTTTCATATAATACCCGTGGTATTTGAACATGAATCCTCCTACGTTACAGTTCTTGGGAGTTTTACCGCAACCGTATAAATTGAATATTTCATTTTTACGGCTATACCTAATATTCACATCGTATTGTTAACTTTATGTAGATTCTAGCGAATGTAACTGGGAGGAGAATAAACAAATGAGGAAAATATTCGTTTCGTAATATTTTATAGGGTTTTATGTAGGGTGTTTTAGAGTAAGCTCACGTCGTCTAGGCGCCAGGCGGTCGTTGGCCTCGTGTTTGTGACTTCCGTGCCGAATCCTGATGCACTTTGACTGCATCGATCCCCTCTCCCATTCTCCCGACCTACCCCATGGATCCCCCGCAAACACCTTTCGCAGTGAATCGTGAGGTTGAGGAACATTATTAAAGTATAATAAGTAGCTGCAGTTGTATACTGCGTGGGTAGTTTGATATTTACGTAGGAGGAACGTATGTAGGATGTAGGTAGGTATGACTGCGCCGTATTGATTTTGTGAGGCTCTCAGTTCTGTCGGTGTATCATCATTCAGTTGCTCGTATTAAGAAATACAAATTAAGATCAAGTTTTAGCAGTTGAAAATTTAGTAAAACCCTATTATTTCTCATGTCTCATAATGTTAATTAAAAAAGTAGGTTTTTCATTAAACAAAATTGTTTGTCCATCTCTATGGCATTTTATGTTTTTACGAAACTCGCTAGCCCCATTTCTCGTTGTTTTGATATTTGGGAAACCTTTTTCAATTGCTACAAACAATTGAAAAAACAACAAAAACGTTGTAATTTGAAAGAACTCGTGCAAGGTACTTGCGAGTTGTTGTGAAATTTATTTTTCTTTCCAACCCCGACGATTTCTAAACAAACTTTAGGAAACACTACAAAAGTTAATTATTTTCGACCCGTGCGACGACAGGTGAAACAGTTTTGCAATCCAAATAGCAGAAGCTCTAGAAATACATGATTGCGATCTTACGTTCCTTTACCACTACAGAACACTTGGCAGAGTCCGTCTGAGACCTGAGACTGAAATACCACACCTTTGCCAGTTACTCTACCGCGTAATGTGCAAATATTACTGTGTACCGGTTTGAAGGGAAATGTTTCTAGAGAAATTACAGGGCTTGGAGATTTAAAATCCTAGATCTCTGGGTGACGAGCGTAGTGCGTAGGTAATGATTGGACGCTGTATGTTACAATAGCTGCTGTGCTGTTAAATGACAGGTGCATTGCTTACCATAAGGCACATGTCCTGCTCGTCTCTTCACTCTATACAATAAAAAAAAACTCTACATCTATTGATGATGTTTTCAAGGTAAATATTTAAACACGTAGGTGGATATTTCTCACACAACACTATATTATCTATTATTCAGAGAGCTGGTAGACATTTTTGGGTAGGCATTTGAGGCAAGCTGAAAAAAAAAACAAAATTGGTGGACAATTCACACACAACATCATCAGACCCCAAACTAAGCAAAGCTTGCATGATGGCAGCCAGATAGCTGATATAATACTTATACAGGGTTATTGGTAATCAGCCTGCATCCTTTTAAGGGGATGTTAGGTACAATTCAATACGTCAACTTTTGTTCTACAGTTTCAAAAAAATGTTTTTTTTTCTTTTACAAAATAAATAAAAAGTGCATTTGCACGGTCTAAAAGTATCGAACTCTTCGTAACAATTCGTAACGAGAGCGCGTACGCTCTTTAATGCGCAAAAAATGATGTACCGAAGTGAATAAACACTAAAAAGTCGCTAAACAGTACAAAAAATGGCAACAAATACATTTTTTTTGGGGTTATCTATTAAGTTTTAACGAAAGTTGTAGAACAAAAGTTGTTTGTTTAAATATACAGAACATGCCCTTAAACGGATGCAGGCTGATTACCAATAACCCTGTATAGTTTTAAATACATACTTATTTTACATAAAATACATGTCACATAGTTCTCTTATTATAGCCCAACACGGTACTCACCAGTCAGAATTGCAGCTCCGTGTTGGGGTCTAATAGGAGAGCTATGTGACAAGTTTTCAGCTTGCCTCAAATATGTAGGTATCTACCCAAAATTTTCTGCATGCTCTCGCAATATAAATATAGCTTCAAACTAAATAACGGTTGTATTACATATAGCATGAATTATAAAAAATTGGCAGTCATAGGAACTGCCGATAGAAGTGAAAACTTATAACTCAGAATTTGATAGCTTACCTTGGAAACTACACGGGCGTAACCCGAGGCGTGGCCTCGCCATCTTGGCATGGTCATCTAGAGATGCGTCAGCATTTCCCATTAGCTGATGCGTTTCTAGATGGCCATGCCATGATGGCCTGTCCACGCCCTTTTAGCATTTCCCATTGGCTGACGTATTTCTAGATGGCCAATAGCCATGGTCCCTGGTTTACCCGAAGCTTTCTTATCATACCCGAGCGTGACGAATGAATTCAATTCACAGCCCACGAAAAATCTGTCTAGACGCGCCTAAAGAAGTTTTCACTTCAATAATAGTGTGGGTTGCTATCAGCTACGCCACCAAAACCAGTCTATGATTCAGTCAACTCACACTTGCATCGCATAAAGGCAATCAATAAGCCGATATCCTCACAGTTTCTGCGAAAAAGTGTGTCCACTACAGGAATAAGATATTGTATGAGAATGGTAACCCACGCCACATCAAGAATAGGAAAAATACTTTGAATTACCTAACAACACAGGGTAGTTTTTGATTCGAATACAATATCACTATCACAAATTAAGTTCGAGAAATTATTTTGCTCAATAAATATGACAAATATATTATGTCTACTACTTACCTATATCGCAGAACAAGCTTCGTAGCTTACTACGAGAATTCGTAGCTATCCGATTGTTAGTCTGTTTCTAGTCTACGAGTATCTGAGTAGCTACGCCCGTAGTGTCATTATACGGCAGAATTGGTAGCATTTGGTACTCGTTTAGTTTTACAAAAGAGTATACGAATATATTGTATTTATGTACTCCTGATATTTAAGTTACATGACTATGATTTTAATTTAGTTAGTAGATTAATTAACATAAATTAATGTTCAGCAGTTGTTTTTTTTAAAGGAGTACTATGTTCTTTTTCATTTCACTTGTATTATTATTCACCGTTGTTATATGGCAGAACAAGTTCCTCTGATATTTTGATGTAGTTGCATACACTATGTTCATTGTTAGGTAAACTGACGGATGGAGTTTTCGAAACTTCTTCCTAAATTTCACTAAACTTTTCCATTTGTCTTTACTAATAGATACTAATGCCGCCCAATTTTTATTTTCCCATTTACTAAGTTTCAAAGTTAGGTTACACCAAGTTCGTTAGATTGTGATATCTGTCTAAGGATATTTAATGCCGGTGGAGTTTTTCTGACGTCAATTTAGAAGCATTTGCGTCATAGCAAAGTCAAGTATGTTTTGAACTGCGGGCTATACCTTGTTGTTCGCTGGTTACCTACCAATTAGGCCTAGGTACATTGATAAGGCTCTTGTTAATTTTTATGTTTTTATCAATATCGATGTTCTTTGAGACTAATCATCTTCAGCCTATGTTCATCCGCAGCTGGGCATGGGCAGCTCAAATATTACGCCATACAGCCCGATTCTCGGTCTTGGTGGGATTAATATCAATTGTATATTACTCAGTGATGTATTTACAGATGTAACAGTATAGTAAAGTTTTAAAATGAAAACATTAAATAAATAAAAAAATGAATACGTTAACTGAATGTTGTATGCGTCGGGAATGTAATAAGCCACTACAGTCTTCAAAAAATCTAACAAATATTCCCAATTTATTCTAATATATGTATTAATAAATGCACCAAAAATGTATAGGTATGTTTTTAACACTATGTCTAATTAATTCTTATTTTGTTTCATTCCAAGTCACATTCTAGGGTCTTACCTAATCAAATGTCAAAAGATATATTTTTTTTTTTGAGAACTAATGACGCTTGTTATTTACCTTGTAAATACCTTGGGATCCACTTGGGATCTGTCTGTCAACTTGATCATGTTACGGGTCACCTAGTTACTAATTGCAGTCTACAGAGATCAAACATATACTCGTATCTCTCCATAGCGAGTATTAGTGGTATTATATTAGGTTGAACTGTTCAAATTCCTATTATCAAATATATCACTTTGAGAATAATAGGGTGTCATACCTATTACTGGGTAATAGTTAAATAATGGTCACCGTTTAAATTAACGCAATGTTCAACCGTTACTGGAATACTATGCATTAATAAAATAATATAAGGTGCTCGTTTGAATAATAGCTTACGATTTAAATATTATTTCATTAAATGTAGCGATTACATTTGCCTTAATACTGTAACAAACTTAGGACTGTCAACGAAATCGCTTATTTATCCTATTCTGACTAACATAATATGATGACGTTCATAATACCTAATATAACATTTCACTCTTGTACCTATTAAGTGTTATACGTGTACCTATTACGAATATATTAGTCACACCACTAGCGAGTAAGGACTTTAAAATTTATCAACAGTAAAATAAAGCATTTGTAACCTGATCAACACTACCTACTGTGAAGTTTCTAGTTTCAGTCGTCCTACGCTAAAACGTTGGCAGCCAAGCTACTCCCACACAGAATTAGTTAGAAGAGAGCGGTTAAATTCCAAATTACCTTCAAAATGTGCCTCGATTAATTAAACTTAGTATATTGTTTTAGCAAGTATGTTAAATATTAATCAATTATTATCTGAAGGGGTAAATTCATGCAAGTCATAAAGAGTACCTACTAGCAGCGCCCCGCGGTGTTACCCGCGAAGTTCCCGTTCCCGTTGTTTTCCGGGATAAAAAGTAGCCTATGTGTTCTTCCAGACTATGATCTACCTGTGTTCCAAATTTCAGCCCGAATATTAGTAGGATTACAATATTAAAAAAACATACAATAATAAAAAAATAAAAGTGCCGAAGGGTTCCATAGTAGAAAGTAGCGTAATAAAAAACTTGTAACTCGTTGTAATTTTGATCGATGTTTTCATAATACTGTATTTACGAAGATTACAAAAAAACTGCTTACTAGATCTTGTTCAAATCAATTTTCGGTGCAACTTTGCAATATAAATAATTTTTTTTTAGTTTTGTCATTCTCTTATTTTAGAAGTTACAGAGGGTGCAAACTATTCAGTTTATATAGCCCTGGTGAATATCATTTATTACATGTCGATAAACTAAATGAGTTTCTTCTAGGTAAGCACTCTTCATCGTAGACCTCATCGTCCTTAACATCAGGAGAGAAGATGTTCAAGCTCAAATGTACCGATAAAAGTAAGCGTTTACCTTAGACCTCACTATACCTAGTGTTCACTCACAACTGTTTAAAAAAGCTGCAGCAAAACAAAAGGCGACAAAGCATTATAATGTCCTATATGAATTTTGGCTTGAGTTATCTCATTTCCGACACCATTGGCAATCGTTTACAAATATGAAGCCAAACACTATATATTTATCATAAATATGCCATTTTATTTCCGAAATTACTTGTAAAATCAATTTATTTGTTCAAAGACCCTGGGATGTCTCACTAACTGCAATTCCTTGCAACACAATACTTATAGAGCGAGAGCCCGCAACGATCAAAATCTTAGTTATTTTATAAAACCCCAAAAAAAAAATCTGTGTATATTTTTAATCACACAAATATTATAACAGCGAAAGTTTGTGCACTTGTAAGTATGTTTGATCCCACGTGTGTAGAGATATAACAGCTATGCTCTGTAATTTCACGTGAAACATTGCCCTTCAAACCGGAACACAGTGATGGATTCACATTACAGCTTTCCGGTAATAATAACTCGCAAAGATGTGTACTTGTACATCCTCATGTGAACTGTGCAAAAGGTCCTACCCCGTGGTCCTACCACTATAAAATTGCTCCCTATAGTTTCGCTTACATCTCCTAATAATATATTAGTAAAGTTCAGCATAGTGAAATATTTTTTAAGTTTAGTGATACATTTTTTACGTATGAACTGCCCTGCCCAGTCCACGTACAAAACAATAAGCCCGACCTAACTTTCAGTAGCACTCGGCGACGGACAAGCAAGTTGGAGAACGATCATAGGAACGTCACCAAGTTACTTTTCATGATAAAGTTAGTGAATCAATTAAACGATTCATTGCTTATGTTACACACGAACAAAGAGAACCTTTTTTGCCTCGTAATATTATTATACATTTGAAACGCCTACGCGCAGCCTACGGTAAACCATAGACTGCGCTTGTAGTAAATTCACTAATCAAACAACCAACTATTTATGAGCTCTGATAACGTAGATAATTTGCTAAAACAATAATTAAGACACACAAATGTCGTCCCAAATCGTAAATCAGCAATATCAATGTAAAAAATCCCTCAATCGTCCCTTAATGAGAACAAATGAATAGTAAAGTAGTAAAGAAAATATTTCCCGGCGTCATATATCTCGTGATAAACAACAACAGCCCTGATGACGTAACTCAAAGCTCAATGGATCTAGTGGTTACCCACAGAAGATCATAAAACGTATGTACGAGTAGCAACGATGCGAGGTTTCATAATAAGTAGCTCTAAGAAGTTTTATGGTTGTGCCAAAATTTTCATCCTAAATAAGATTTGATGGCAGATTTTCCTAACACCTTTACACGGCTATGACAAAGGAAATGTAAAAATAACCACAAATACCCATCCGTTCTAAAACCAGGCAACTTTCCTCGACCTTGGAAATAAATATACCAACGTTTCTATTATTAGGTTTATTATCGACGTAAATAAATAATAATGTCACCGAAACGCGGAGTCTAAATTAAGCCAAAGAATCAATGTACTGCTCGGTATAACGATATTCTAGGTTGTTCAGAGCATACGCCACAACCCTCCGCTAAGCAAATGCCTCCCTTCAGGCCCATTATGATGGGCGAAGATTTTACCGCACTTTTAAAGCTGTTGCCATTCCCGATATAGGTGCGATCGGAAACTTGATAGAAGGAAACTCGGTGCTCAGGACACGTCAACATTTCGACAATAAAAACATTAGCAGAACGAGTGAGATGAATAATCTCAAGCTCGATCGATCGCTGTGTAGAGGGGTTGGGGGTGAGGGGAAAATTGCGGGGGTGTCGGGGCGCCGTGGAGGGAGGTTTCATTGAGAACGTGTGGGCGGCAAGCGTGGGCGAACTCCTTATAAAGCCGCCCGGCTCTCCCCACCTACGTGTAGTCGTGCTCCGATCGCGAACTGAGAAACAACGAACAGTGTGAAATGTTCAACATGCATCCGACTACTTCAAGGTAGGTGAACTAGTGCTTTCAATGACATTTTCCCATATTCAAACTTTTAATGTGTGCCCTAACAAATTTGTAGAAATTTATACGCTGCTATTTGCATTAATCTAATTCATTGACTTGAATATTCTATGGAATCTATTATGTCCCAATTGTTAACTAAATTCTTATCAAAATATGAAGACGCTTACCTATGTTATTTCTTTTGTTGTAGGCTACTAACCATCTTACTTGGCTACTTGGTAGCGCAAGCAAAGACATATCCTATGCAGACGTGGCCGATGTATCCGCAAAATGCTAGAGAATATACTGACGATGAATATTATTATACTCCTAAAGTGCAATATTACTACGATGCTCCCGCTATGAGCCTTCCCGATGTGCACGAACAAGTACCATATCCATATTACTACGATACCTACGGTAACTTTGTACCCAACGAAATCCCGAAGGAACAGGAAGAGAGGCTAGCAGCGCTGCCCATCGGCCAGGAGACTTGGTTCGAGAACGACCAGCCGCGCTGGCGATCCAACGACGTCGATGACGTCAGTGCGGCTTTCCTCGACAATTTGATCCTCACGCAAATGGCACAAGACGCACAACGCCGCCGCGAGAATGCCCGCGCAGCCTTCCCGCCTGTTGATTACGAAGAGAGAGATGTCGAGGACGAAGACGTCAGAGAACTAAAAGCGTTAGCGGGGAAGCCTCTCTATCACGTACCTAAAACGGTTCCTAAGGTGTACGAAGACGATGACTACGTCGCTGATGACAGCTTCATCAACTGGAATGGAAACAAAAGAAGTGTAACTACGGCTGCTCCTACCACGAGCACTCAGGCGGCACCAACCGACGGTCAAAAGGAAGTGGTGATGCCAGGACCGACCCAGACTCATAACCGTCTAAACCAGAACAAACAAATCAAGCGAACTAATTTCTACGAGACCATTGCGCAACTTCTGGCAAACAAATCTGCAAAAACACACTCTCAAGTAAGTTTTTATGTATTACAATAAAACTGTCTTATCCATATTTATTAAAGTGAGTTCTCAAAAGAACCGCATTAAGTATTAAATATTAGTGTCGGCCGTTGGAGTACTGAGTCGGGCGATGGAAGGGCCGAAGTCTAAAAATAGCCTGCCGAAGCCGGGCCGAGGGGTGGCGGCGGGTGACACGGAGGCTCGGGGCCGGGTCAATCGAGCGGGGGGGGCATGCCGACGCCGCTGACACCTACCCGCTTTTACCACTTCGAGATCACTTATGTTAACAATCTGACAAATCCTCCCAAGCGACTACTTGACTCTACTAACACAAATACGTTTTGTCAACAGGAATCAACGAACGAGCGAAGAATCGAAAAGCGTTTCGTAGCTGGCGACTCCGACCTAGTGCTGGAACTCCGAGGCCTCAAGCATCGCATCCCGACCTAAGCAGAATAATTCTGATTTATCGCCAACTAACATGAGACTGAGTATTATGTAGACTTTATAGAAATTTCAAAGACGACACTCCAGCCGTCATACAGGAAAACAAACCAAAAAAAAGAACGATAGTTTATTTTTTGCAAAATAAATCTCCTATTGTTATTTGAAGCTATTTAGACTCTGAATAGATGCGACTTGGCCTAACGTATAATGTTTCCTGGTCTTCTTAGTAATAGATAATTTTCTAACGAATAGAATTAAATCAGAATGAATGATAACGAAGTTGTTGGAAATAATCGTACAAAGTGTGACTATAATCCCTGGAACAGAAATGTATATTGTATTTTGCATAAATTAGAATAATTAAATAAGGTAACTAATTTTGAAGTTGCTCCCTTCAAAGTGCAGCTATTAGATGGCACAATATTATGTGCATTTGTAAATATGTGTAGATAAATATTTAAGACTTATTAACTAATACTAAATTGTATCGAAATCAGAATCGTAATTTCAACATCAAAGTTATCTAATTAAAGTAACTCTATGACATATAAAGCCTAAATTGACTAAATTGCAAGGTACCTAATGCAAGCGGGTACTAAGATTATTTTCAATTCATTAAATGACAGTCTACGCGGACAATACCAGAAAAACTTTTGCAAAGCAAAATCTAAAGAATACCTATTTCTAAGAAATATTAATTCTCTCGGAAAGCGGAGGATTAAGTGATATTTTAGCTTTACAGCTTCTTATAACGTAATGATTTTAACACACACGGTCTAAGACCTTTTCTTACTAAAATTACTGTAATTAAACAGTTGCCAGTCTTTTGCATACGATTGTTATTGTCTATAATATTTTGATACGATCTATCAATTTAACATCATTGTTCTGAAACTCATAGATGAAAATTTTCACGCGACGTACAATGTCTTAGGTGCGTCCTCGTGCTATATAATAACTTTGATAAAAATATCTTTCCTAAGCACATATCTAAAATCTAGTTAAAATAAAGTCAAATTACTTTTCTGTAATAGAAAATCTATCCGTTTTCTTTACTTAGATACATAATACTAAATGGATATCAATTAGTAAACCTGTGAAGTATTATTAGTCATGTTAAAATTGTTATCGTATAAACTACTTATACCTACTGAGGAAATTTACGAAACGTTATAAAAAAAATATAATTTCAGATTTTTTTCAACCAAACCTACTTTTCTTTGTGACAAGTTTAATTACATAAGATAAAATTTATACACGTGCAGAAATCAGTAGTTAGACTGTGCCTAAAGTATTTGCTCATATTTCTCCAAACTATGTACCTAGTGAATATCTAGGTATTTGTAGCAGTCTATGGATGCATGGCTATTTGTATATCTCTATTTATATAGACATTTATGGTATTTTTTTAATAAAATCTTACTTAATTGTACTATCTGTACCTATAGATACAATTCTGAACTTAGGCATATACGACATATGATGAACTTGTATGTACTACAAATTATCGCAGAAAATAAATTAAAAAAATGGAAAACTACCTGGAGCCTTAATTAACACAACCCACTCATAGTAAACAGACATTTAGATCTAGCTGATATACCTGTTACTTTCGTTTCTCCTCTTCCTGTCATTATTCCATAAATCATTCACCCTATTTTTTAATTATTGCACATAGAGATGAATCATCTAGGTAATATCTCTGGGTAACAAGCATTGTGTAGTGCTTGGGAATGATTTTTACTGATATTCAAATAGCTGCGAGGCATTGCGTTTTTAAATAGTAGGTATAGAGCTATAGAGTGACGGGGCGAGCAGGACCTGATGGTGCCAAGCAGTAGTGTGCAAACATTACTGTGTTCCGGTTCGAAGGGCAATGTTTCCAGAGAAATTACTGGGCTAAGAGGTGAAACACCTTATATCTCCGGGTGACGAGCGCAGTGTGGTGCTAGGTAATAATTTGTACTATTGATGTTCCAATAGCTGAGTGCCACTGTGATGTTATGGGCAGGCATGTTGCTTACTATCAGGCACATGTCCTGCTCGTCTCGTCACTCTAGAGGTATACTATAAAAACAACATTGCCACCGCCAAAAAGACGTACGTTTCACCAACGTTGTTTGTTGTCACAACAGATTGTTTCATTGGATTAGCGATTTTAAGTGCAACGGTAGAACGATGAAATAGAGAGCGAATCAACAACAGAGCAAAAATGACAGCTCTAGGACCAACAAACGCTCGAATATGGTGCGCAACGAACCTCGCAACCCACACTATTAGTCCAAGATCCCAGAGCCGCCAGACGTAACGTATTTTCTGATGAACAAAATGTGGAAGATATAGCAGTGTTAGTATGTCCTAAGAACTCATGCATACTCGCTACCTTGCTTAGACGGCCAATTTTGAGATTTCAGAAAATGAAGATACATTAAAAAATTACTTACCTACTTCACCTAAATTCTCCTGACTATTTTTCACGTATATATAACCTTGAAAATATTTCGCCAAGACACATTCCGCGTGCCGTTTTGCTTTGCAGACGCTTTAAAACTCCCAAAATAAAGACTTAAGTTTACGTAGATTCTGATGCTGCATATTTAGATATATCTGCCAGACAACTAGGTATCTTTTAGAAGAAGAATCGCCTAACCTCAATTTTAATGCCTCTATGGGTAGGAGCGCGAGACTTAAACATTAAAATAGTTATCTGGTGGACATGTAGAGATATAGAACATCAGAATTTACACGAAGATAATTCATCACTTTTGGGACTTTTAAAGGGTCTGCAAAGCAAAACGGCACACGGAATGTATCTGGGAGTATTGGCGATATATTGTAAGGATATTGCCTATAATATACGTGAAAATTATTTAGAAGAATTTACGTGAAGTAAGTAATTTTTTGTGTACCTTCATTACCTCATGTCTAGCGCGAGAGCCACTGGGCCGCAAACTCTGGTACAGAGAGAGAGTCTGATCGAACGTTTGAGCTTAACCCTTGAGGCGGTGTCTAAATGGGGCGATGCCAATCTGGTCAAGTTCAACGAGAATAAAACGCAGGCGTGTCTGTTTTCCACTAAAAGGAGTCCCTTCCAACTGACTCCAACTTTTAGAGGTGTATCCGTGCCGGTTTCTGACCGTCTTGAGCTTTTGGGCGTTACTTTGACCTCTACGCTCAACTTTGGCTCGTATATCGAGTCCAAGGCCAAACTTGCTGCCAAAAAACTAGGTGTCCTCTCAAAGGTGCGAAGGTACTTCAAGTCTGAACAGTTGCTTACATTATATCAAGCACAGATTCGCTCCTGTATGGAGTACTGTTCGCACCTTTGGGATGGATCGGCTAAGTATCAGCTGGAGGCTCTGGAATCGATCGAGAGACGTGCCAAAAGGCTCATAGGTAACGACACTCTTGTGCGAAAAAGACTTCAAAGTCTTGAACATCGCCGAAAAATTGCTAGCCTATCGGTTTTTTATCGGATACACTTCGGAGAGTGTGCGACTGATTTGCATGATCTGATACCACCTTGTCCTTTTTTCTATCGGAATGCTCGTAGCTCGAAAAAGCGACATCGTTTCATGGTTGATGTTCCAAAGACACGAACGAAGAGATTTGACTCTACTTTTGTGATAAGAACGTCTAGGCTGTGGAATACGTTACCTGAGTGGGTTTTCCCCGATGGTTACAATCTTTGTGTCTTCAAATCGAGAGTGAATCGGTTATTTCTAGGTAAACACGTTCCATCGTAGACCGCATCGTCGCTTAACATCAGGCGAGATGGCGGTCAAGTGTAAACCTATAGAAGTTAAAAAAAAAAAAACCTGATATCTCAAAATTGGCCGTCTAAGCAAGGTAGCGAGTATACATGCGTTCAGGTAGGTACATACTAACAATACACAGTACACACTACATTTCGTTCATCAGAAAATACGTGATGTCTGGCGGCCCTAGGATTTTACTCCATATACGAAGTGATTTCAAAGGAAGAACATGGCTAACTGAACATTTTTTGGCATTTTAATGGCCAGCAAACACTCGTTCATTCCCTCCCGCGACTGACCGCTGTGAATTGAGTCGCATGTCGCATGGCCCTAAAAATGCAATTTTAGGCCCAACGCGGCTGTGCCATTTTGTCGCACCTTTGGCCAGGTCCTTAGAAGTGACGCTTCGCGACACATGATCTCACATTCTCACCGTCTGTAGTCGTGTGCCTAGTGTACCACTGAAGTAAAGGGATAATAAACATTTACTTTGTACATAAATATCTTTACATATTTATCATTATTTTATTTCATAGGACGATAGGACACAGAGTTTAAGGCCTGTTCACACCGGAGCGGTATTCGCTATCGCTGTGGGTAGAGGTTTAAATACCGCGCGGTATTTTGTACGTACCGCCTGGGTAGCCGGTATTTTTTAGTGTGAACAGTAATATTACCGCTTACCTTACGGTTACGGTTACGGTAAACTTACGGTTTTCTCTACCGCAGGCGGCAGCGAATACCGCTCCGGTGTGAACAGGCCTTTAAGCAGCATTTTCTTTCGGAATTCTTTAGGCCGGCCTAAGGCAGTTTCAATTTTGTGCTGCTTGGCCAATTGATCCGCTGCGTCATTCACCATCTTAATTTTTTTAAATCGTAGTTTTGTTTTTGAATACTTAACTCGAAAAGTTGTTTTGAATTTCCTTATTAGTACCAACAGTTTAGAACCGATTTTACGAAGTGAAAACTTCTTTTGGCGCACCAGACAGATTTTTCGTGGGCTGTGAATTAAATTCTAGCGTCACGCTAAGGAATGATAAGAAATTTTCGGGTGAACCATGGCCATTGGCCATCTAGATTTGCGTCAACAGTTCTTATTGGCTATCTATAAATGCGTCAGCATTTCTAGATGGCCATGATCATGGCCACGACCTCCAGTTTCTACTGCGTAGGTAGTTTCCAAAGTGAGCTATCAAAGTCTGAGTTATAAGTATTCATGACTTTAGACAACTGACTCGGAAAACGAGATTGCACTAGTGATTGGAATCCGGCGTAATTGTTAGTCCCGCCGGATCCGACTGCATTCTCGTCGATCACTTATCAGCTAGTTGATCAAATCGGGATGATTTTCGTTTTTCGGTTCAAAACGAACTGTTAGACGAAGTAACTGATTTTTTAACTTTTAACTGAGTTTTCTGATCTGTGGTGTTAGTAAGTTAGTCAAGTGGAAAAGTGGAAGTACCTTTATAACGTATTCATGCTCCGCTCCTGTTGATAGTAACGTAATGTGAAATAGGCTATAGCCTTTCTTGATAAATTAACTATCCAACAGAGAAAGAATCTTGAAATTCGGACCAGTAGTTTCCGAGATCTTTGCGTTCAAACATACAAACAAACAAACTCTTCAGCTTTATAATATTAGTACCTATAGGCAATAAAGGTGGGTTATAAAAATTAAAAATTATGACCATATTATCAATTTTGATTTTGATCGTATTGTTAATATTTATTGCTTTTGAAATTAAATTACGTGAACACCAGCGCTGAACCAAGTCGAATTAATATCGACACGGAATCAAACCTCTAGGTCTTTGTCTTACCCGTTTAGAATGAGACAAACAATGATTATTTTTTTACATTCCATTCAGATTGCGTTTAGAATCAGTACCTACTCATATTATTTCAGAATTTAAAATATTGCTTTTACGGATGTCGAAATATGCCACAATCACACCAATCGATATTAAGTATATGAACATTAAAATTTACAAAAACTAATGAGAGGGTTTCCGACGAGACAAAAATAGTTCCACCGTACGCACTAGATGGCGTAGTTTAGATTTGGCAAGATCTGTCTCTACCATAGACTCTTAAAAGTGTAATCACAACGAAACCCCTCCCCATTTTCAAGGAAAAAATCGAATCTAAATTATTTGTGATAATTTAAAATGTTAGAGTTTTCGTTAACACATCAATTATTTATATACTTAAATTTAGATACTTCTCTTCTTAGCTCAGCTGATTAGTTTGGTATGTCTACCTTCTATAAAAACCCCTAAATACATGAAGGAATTTCACACTGAAACAATTTTTCTTCTTACCTTTTGTGTTAAACTCTTAAAATATTGGGAATGAAATAGCCAATTAAGTTGATAATGTAATAAAAAACCGTTACCGATCACAATCCATTTTCAGTAAACATTTTTAGAACTCCCGATCCAATAGACACCAACTAAACCAAAGTAGAAGGAAAATTCAAAGATATGAATAGCAACACTGATACGACAATATTTTATCCACAGACTAAGTAGAGAGATACTCTCTCGGCTGAAGGATTAGTATCCATAGCCAAGAATAAATTTTAAAATATATATTTTGTCTTTCATCAGGTTTACGAATTTGTTTGGAAATTTGGATGTTTTGATTTAGTTTTCATTCGAATAAAATGCGTACATGGAACATGGCTAAAGTAGTTTATTATTTATTACTAGAAGTCGTGCTTTCGCAAATTGAATGAATCGAGTCCCATTATGCCTATCGCTTTTGACAACAAACCGAAAGACCTAAAAGCGCCACCTATTATCGTTTTATTAAACCATATCTTTTTGTATCGTCGGAAAACGCCTCATTGCAACCCAATCCGAACGATTGAAATTCGGAAAGTCAATTCTTGTATCTATCGTTCTAAACGGATAAGAGAAAGATTGAGAACTTTAATTCCGTGTCAAGATTAACTCGATTGCGTTGTGAATTAATTTGTTTACGGGCGTGATGATGGTTCATTCACAGCCCACGAAAAATCTTTGCGTGGTGAGCCCAAAGAATTGTTCACATCAAAACTAAAATCGATTCATCCGTTCGGGATAACACCTTATGCCGGATCCCCCGGAATATTACTTTCGTTTTTCCGGATGGTAATCCCTTTTGGACACGTTACGTAGGTACTTGGAATTGAAGTATACTAAAGAATTGTTTAAAATTTGCTTTTTAGAGTATTAACGCCCTTAAATTGGCAGAATAATGATGTACTTACTGAAAATATGATACCATCTTTTTTTTCATATTTTTTTACCTTTTTGTTATAACTTTTGCAGGATATTACGATACAAAACACCATCATAGGGGAGTATGCAATGCGGCCGCTAAGGTGCTAAGTCAAACAACGACTGACGTAAAGTTAGCTGGCGTCTGGCGTTTTGTCTGTTGTTAAGTGGGGCCGTTTTTGAACGCTGACCTAAAACCCACAGTTTCAAAAATCGCTACCCTGGTCGTGATTCAAGTGCTTGTTAAAAATATGTAAAATTTATTTGTTAAAAGTAAAACAGCACTAATACTAAGCATTATGTTAAAATCCATGTTAGCAAAAAATAAAAATAAGTATACAAGTATCAAGATTGATTGCATCATACTGAATGTGTAGCCACATGAGCGATGGTGCCGCCCTCATTTATTTTCTACTCTACCTACTCTATCATGTTGTTTAAACAGAACACTTTTCATAATTGCCTGACTGGCAACATAACGCCCGCCATACACGCTACGGTACTACGGTCTGCCGGAGAGGTCTACCTGTGCAGTTATGCCTGCGCAGTCCAACCGAACAGAATTTATTTTCGATCTTGCTCCGGTCGCCTCTGCAGGCTTCCCAGACACACTCTGGTCACAGTATAACATACAGTAAAACATCTTCATACAAACGTGCCGCTCTCGGTTTGAATGTGTGCGTGCGCGCCGCGCGCCGTGTCGGCACGCAATTTCACGCACACGCTAGCATAATATATTATTTATTTATTTATTTATTTATTTATTGAGATAAAAACGGATTACCAATTATAAATATCTCACACAATACTCACATAACTAACATTAAAATTTACCAATATGTGTAAAACAATTAAATTATTTTCACTGCATACTACATTATTATTACTAGGAATACATTAAAGTTATTAAATTAAATCGATGTTTACAAATTAAATAAAACAAGTCAATTTAAAATAAAAATCAGTCAAATTAATCACGGTCGTCAATCAATAAATCTTCTTTTGCATTCAAATCCCACTGGTCAGTAAGGTTTGCACAATATTCTAATATTATTTTTCGTAGGAGGTTCCAATTATCACAAAAAATGTCAATATCAGTATTAGCGGAGAGGAGAGCATTGAGGTGGCGTTGAATTCGGACCAGCGGCGTCATAGCGCGCGCGGCAGTCCGGCTACTTTTTAGGTGGAAAACCCTATGTAGTTGTCCTCGTCTGCTCGTGACACCTGGTGTCTCTGGCACACTCAAAGAGCACATTAAACTGTGTAAATCCAGGGAGTCAATCGATCCCCTAAGAATTTTGCACCCAGTAAGAAGTTGGTCCACTAGCCTTCTGACTTCCAGCGAGTTGTACCCAAGCTGACCGAGTAGAAACTTTGTTGGATAGAGATATGGATAAAAACCATAACATTTTTTATAAAGTGATCTCAAGAAAGCCTTTTGAACTTTCTCCAATGTTCGAGTGTAAGTGACGCGGTGTGGGTTCCAGACGCAGGCGCTCGACTCGAGCTTACTCCTTATCAGAGAGTTGTATAAGGTCTTGACAACTAAAGGATTATCAAAGTCTTTAGCGTTTCGCATAACGAAACCCAGACGACGGTAAGCATCCTTGGCCAAGTCGGTTACATGGTCATGAAATGTAAGACCGCGATCAAACTTCACCCCCAGATCACGAATGGTATTCACTCTATTTATGCATGAACCACCAAGGCAGTATTTAAAGTTGATGGGAGTTATTTTCCGGTCGAAAGTCATCACATTGCATTTAGCTACATTGAATGGTAACTTATTATCCGTCGCCCATGCGAAAACATTATCAATATCTTCTTGCAAACCAAGGCAATCGCCAGACGTCCTAATTTCGAGAAAGAGTTTAACGTCATCCGCGTACAATAAACACCTGGCATTTCTTAAAGCCCTGGGAAGGTCATGGATCATAATTTGAAAGAGTAGCGGGCCAGTTATGGAACCTTGACTTACACCAGACTTGGTGTGATAAGGCTCGGAGACATGGGTACCGTGTCTAACATACTGTTGCCGATCCTTCAAATAGTCTGCGAAAAATTTCAGGAGGCCGGGAGTGAAGCCCAGTACAGATAGTTTCCGCAATAAGATATCGTTGTCAATTTTATCGAAAGCCTTTTGAAAGTCGAAATAGATCACGTCAACCTGTGAGCCACGATCCATAGCATTGGAGATGAATTCAACCAACCCTAACAAGTTGGTGTTTACAGATCGGCCTCGCCTAAAGCCATGCTGCTCTTCTCCTATTTGCTGTTTGACCTGTCTATATACTTCGCCGTGCAAAACGTGTTCGAAGACTTTCGCAGGTGCACACAAGATTGCAATCGGACGATAGTCTTCAACCGATGACTTGTTGGCCGTCTTCGGTATAGGGGTAACTCTGGATAATTTCCATTGTTCTGGGTATATTCCTTTTTTTAGCGACAAGTTAAAAATGTGGTAGATTGGAAGGATCAGATCTTTTTTACCTGACTTTAAAATAAAACCAGGTAAATTATCGGGGCCCGGCGAGCCACCTACCTTCAACCTATTAAAACTGCGCTCGATTTCCCAAGGAGACACAGTGGGTATGCTGATAGAACCACGACCACCGTCCAAATCCAAACACGAGTCAACGTCCAGCGCTGGCTGCTCGTCCAGAAAAACGCTGGAGAAATAGGCTGCAAAAGCCTCGGCAGCATCTAATCCTGAGTATAGGGTACCCTTATATGACACACAGGGTTCGAAACCACCCTTAGATCTAATAGAATGCACATGATTCCAAAGATTCTGAGGACACCGTAGCAAGTTCTCTTCTATACCCAACATATGAGACTTGTACGCTTGGGTGATACGCGTTTTAAGGTTAGCTCGCAACTCTGAAAACGTTCCATAGGTAGTGACACAGTCCGATCTCAACCAGGTTCTGTGCAGTCTGCTCTTACGCCGAATGTCTTTTATAATGTCCGCATTGAACCAGACAGGATATCTGTCGCCTCGATTGACTCGTCGTATCTTTTTGGGTGTGGAGACATCAAACAAGCCATAGATAATGTCATAAAAAGATTTAGTCGCCACTGAAACGTCACTAGACTCCAGCACCGGGGTCCATGATGTTTTAGAAAGTAGCGACAGGAACAGAGGTAAATCCATTTTTTTAAAGTTCCAATCTCGCGCTGAATCGATATTACTCGGTGAAAGTCGGGCATATTTACCGCTTTGCGGTCGAACAGTGAGCGCTATCTCGAGTGCAGGGTGGTACAACGCGTCAAGAGGGACAAACCCGATACCGGCGCGCACACGAATCATGCGCGCCCGTGACTCGCAGCTCTCCTGCGCCAACACTACGTCAAGGATACCTCCGTGAAAATTCGCTACGTCATTATGATATATATGGGGGAATAAGGTGGCGGCAGTACGGGCTGTACAGCGCGACTGTGAGCACGTGCGTACGTTACATGACCGCTTGCGTTCGTCAACTCTCGCCGGCCACTTACCATAATATTAATTATTACGAGTACCTATCATGACTTCAAAAAGGGGAAAACATATAACGCAAACCCGGACTTATCATTATTCATAGTTTCTACTGAACCAGAAATGTAAGTACCTAGGTACTTATACTTAAATCTTATTAGAAAATGTGGTATTATATTGTTTATTTCACAGTTTATTTGCTTTATTAAGAGCGTAGCCGAGTCGCATTTTTTCGTATAAATGTATTTAAAATTTACTTCCTGAAAACTGTGCTTAGAGCTAAAGTTTATTTTAAGAAGTCTAGTTTTAGTATAAAACAGAGGATTGAGTACGAAACATCGTTAAGGTAAACGTATTTGTCGCGTATAGTGTAATAAGGGCAATTTCACAATAAGTCATATTGCAAATTACTATTGAATTTTTTTTTCTATTGTCTTATGTGTTGTTCGATCCAAATATGGTGTATAATCATAATATTAACTTAGTAAAATTATAGTAAGATGTGACCGACTAAAGCTTAGGGTCGCCACTACTTTTACTTTTAGCTAAATGGTTGCGTAGAATTTTATTTATAACCTTTAATTAACCGTAGCCACTGTTTCTGAAACAATTAAACAAATTGGTCAAGTGAAATAAATACAGATTTCCATTCATATTTTCGCGAATATGTAAAAAATATGATCACCTATTATTTTTAATACATGATACTTTAATAAAACCGCAAAACTTTTTAGCCTCTTTAGTTTCTGAGATACAATTATAATTATTGTTTATATGGGTACTGTGTACCTAATGAGGATCAGTAAAGTTATCGCAAATTCAATAGATCTATCATCCACGTTATTCTTTATGACATAAGGATCATATATCTTTTTGAATTATCCAAATCGGACCATTACTTACGAAGATATTAAGTAATAAACATATACCGTTCCTGTCGCTAAAAGTCAATGCACGCGGGAGCGTGTGACGTCACTGTGACGGAACCGAGCGCGGCCGCCCGCTTTAATTTGTTAGTTAGTGGTAGGCATGTGTAATGAAGTAAATGTAAAGTGTAGGTACAGGGGCATGTTCGGAACTTAAGAGTAGTGTTTATACTATAGAATGTAAATGAAATAATTGTTTTCGCTCATTCATAAGTAGATCATTTCGCGAATGATTTTTTAACCTACTTGCGCTTTATTTAGTGCATGGTTCTCTCACTTGCTGATCTAGGTATGACAGAATCCAATATAAGTTGTCATGGCTGTTTTTTTTCAGGGCTTGCTTTTTTTTACTATGCGTTGTTTCCATTTGATTGGCGTATTATTAGATTTAGTTTTCATTTTTGGTTTTATATTAACTTGCACTGCTTGTGTTTTTTGACCCCTTACATTGTTTTTTGATATTAATTACGTCATGTATGTTGGGGGATTACTGTTTTGGATGATGTTTGAGTCTTGATTCTCATACTCTACTACTTCAAAGGAATGTGACAACAGATCATCGTGTCCAATGTTTTTACTTAAAACTCTTTCATAATAATCTATATCTTTTTGACTTAGCTTTTGACCTTCAATCAAATAGGATCTTCGACCCTATATATAAATGTATAATTGGTCGAAGCTTTTGACATTCAAACTTATGAGGCAAAACTCCTTTCTTCAGTTTAAGCTTTCCTCCAACCAACTTAAACTTTACGTAATTTTCCATAATATCTTCTTCCAACTGAAATATAAAAATACCCCCGCTGATGATGATGATTGAATTAGCCTGTGTACTTATCCGGAGTCTACATTCCAAACTATCTACATTCCAAATTTCATTAAAATCGGTCAAGTAGTTACGGAGATACGTGGTTTTGTAGTGGTAGGACTCTTGGCAGAGTCCGCCTGGGGAAGTACCACACCTTTGCCATTTATTCTACCGCCAAGCAGTAATGTGTAAGCGTTACTGCATTCCGGTTTGAAGGGCAATGTTTCCAGAGAAATTACTGGGCTTAGAGATATAATATCTTAGATCTCTAGGTGACGAGCGCAGTGCAGTGCTAGGTAATGATTTGGACTCTTCATGTTCCAATAGCTGTGTGTCACTGTACTGTTATGTGGCAGGCATGTTGCTTACCATCAGGCACATGTCCTGCTCGTCTCGTCACTTTATAATATAAAAAAACACAATCACACACACACACACGCTAACTTTCGGATTGATTATATTATTAGTGCTTGCTTGTCGTGTGGATTTGTGGGCCAGTCCTGGTGTCAGGATTTTTCAGGCCGCCTGAAGGCACCCGACAACAAAAACAACAACAAAAATCTATAATATATCATTCACTCTTTGATTTTTACCTAAGTGCGTTTCTGTGCTTTAACCTTGGAATATTACATAGAAATGAGAACGGGCAAATAGGTAGGTACGTAGGTTTATACACAATACTCAGAAAAAGTAAGAAGGTATGTTTCTATTAATACAGCAGCTTAAAATAAGATATTTAGAAAGGTACAATGCACTTAATAGTAGGTACCACCTTATTTTAATAAATATCAACCAAAGAATAGGTATAGTTATGTAGGTACTCACATCGAAATTATCATCACAGCAATGTCTTGTAGCCTGGGCAGAGGGTAGAGTTTTATCATCTCTTTTTACAACAGACTACCATTTTTTACGAAGTTTTGGGTCTTTCGGCACGTTAAAAAATAGTTTTTCTGGCGTTTTAATAGAAGTGTTTATACATTTGGGCACTATACAATATTTATACATAGTTTAAAAAGTGAATTACACACAAATCGGACACTTAATTTGTTTTAAAGTCCCAATTAAAGAAACAAAACACTGCGCGCCTTATCGCTGCCAACGGCTAACTAGCGGCGACCGTCACAGTGACGTCACAGCTATTGCGACGGCCACTCGGTGAATTTCGCTAGTAATTCGGTCATAACTTCGTCAATTTTTGTCGCAGAACAAAAATTTTTACACTGTTTGTTAAGGATTTCTTAGCTCTATAAATCTGCATTCTCAACTAAAAACGTTACGGATCCTCATTATTGTTTGTATAATCTGATAGTAGCTCAAATGCAGCAAAGGCGCCGCTCGCTATTAAAAGTCTACACTCGCGCGCACCTCGCGTTGCTGTTGTCGTCGCGCGCGTCGGAGGGGTTAATCGCGAAGGCTTCTCTAACAAGTCAAAACATAATGAACGAATATGTAAAGTACATTTTAAAGCAGAAGACATTTCTATGAATTCTCAACGAAAACAATTAAAGAAGAATTGTTTACTGTGTTTACGTTTGCCTAAAAATGCTTTTTATTGCATAAATTTAGATCAAGTGCTGCTTGTTCGAAAATATTAACTAAAAGTAAAAGTGACAACCCTGGGGATCGACGCAAGAGTAGGCTAAAAACTCGGCGGGTGGCCTTAGATAACCTACTGTTATGTTTTTACTGTGCTCTGGTCTACCTGCGCAGGCATAACTACACAGGTAGACCTCTCCGGGAGACCGTAACGTGTATGGCGGGCTTTAGTTTCAACCTTGTCTATGAGATGATAGACAACAAAATAATTAAAAAAAAACTTCGAGTTTGAGATTTGTTTGAGATTGTTTTGTTTTGGTTAGAGAAAGTTAAAAGTTTATAAGTTTTAAGTATTTTTTTATAAATTTTTATCTGTAATTCTTTGTATACCGACGCCCTCTTGGTTGATTAGACTCTAGTTATCCGCTTGTAACTCAGAACTTGTGGTTATGATTATCCCGTTAGTCGGCATAGTCGGTAATCCACGTCAGTAGTTTTAGGTGGCCACTTTTGGTTCTAGTTGCATCCATAAAATTATTATAATGAGACGATCAAAAGGATATCATGACTTGGACGACAGTGGTGTGGGGCCTAGAGGACCAGCTCCTCCAATGCCACCACCCCAGGAGATCGAAATGGCATCAGTTTCAGTAGTTCCCGACGGTAAGTAGCTATGTCAACCAATAAAGATTCAATAGACATTCGAATCTTAAATGCAAAAATGTATATGTATACGAAAATTAGAAAAATATACACACGTGTAAGACGTTTAAACTCTTCCTTTTTCGAAAGCTTAAGAAATAATGGAAGCAATTTAATCAGATATTAATTAAAAAAGGTACCCATTACAGTTGGCCTCATGACCTACAGCCTGCCAAACTTTGGAGTAGTTCAAAAAGAGCAGGGCCCTGGTTAACTTAATAACTATACTTATGCATTAAATAACTGACTGTAATTAGGTGTACCTTACAGCAGTTCCTTAACATAGTCACTTACTAAACTCAATCAGTAAGACATCTTGACTATTGTTAACATAGATGATGAATAGTACAGGGACGCCTCAGATGGTACATCTTCGGGATGGACTATTGCTGGTAGAAAAATTTTAAAGTTTAATCCTAGTAGGCAGTCCGCCTGGGGAAGTACTACACCTTTGCCAGTTATTCTACTGCCAAGCAGTAACATGCAAATATTACTGTATTCCGGTTTGAAGGGCAATGTTTCCAGAGAAATTACAGGGCTTAGAGATATAATATCTTAGATCTCTGTGTGACGAGTGCAGTGCAGTACTAGGTAATGATGTGGACTTTTCTTGTTCCAATAGCTGTGTGTCATGTGGCAGGTGTGCTGTTATGTGGCAGGCTTGTTGCTTACCATTAGGCACATGTCCTGCTCGACTCATCACTATGCTATAAAAAAACAATAAATTTAGCTACAAGTCAATGCTAGCAATAATGATACCCAGCCTTGAGTGAAAGATGACATATTAGGATGTACTGAAGAAGAAACAGGGAGCTAATGTAATAAAATAGTATAAAGAGAATGTTTAATTTTGTATTTAGAGGAATATGCCAAAGACTTAAGCTAGTATAAATACTATAGTGATGAGACGAGCAGGACATGTGTTTGATGGTAAGAAACATGCCTGCTCATGACAGCACAGTGTCATGCAGCTTTTGGAACAAATACTTACCTAACACTGCCCAGTGATATAAGACGATTTATCTAAATGCCCTGTAATGTCCCTGGAAACATTGCCTTGCAAACCGGAACACAGTGATGTTTGCAGATAACTGCTTGGCGGTAATTGGCATATAGGTGTGGTACTTCCCCAGGCGGTCTCTGTAAAGAGTCCTACCCTTAGATACAGAATAAGTAAATAGAACAGGTTTTCCCACGTGGTTCCTTTGTACCATTGTAAGCAGATGAGGTGTATGTTAACTATGGCAGAGTGATATGCCGCGACTAAAGTATGATACTTCCACAGGAGAGATCAGACCTGTGCTTTCAGTCTAAAACATTTGTCTAACTCTAAACGTAGTTGGTAAATGTAAACTCTTTGGTCCTACCACTACCAAATGCGGGGGGTGGGATTAATAAAATAAAGTGATAAAATAAATATAGTTTTATCAGATTAGCTTTTGATACTAAATGAGAAAATTTTATCACTTTCAGATACATTTACAGTGACCCAAGCGGTGAATGCTCTCGGCTTTGGGTGGTTTCAAGTGAAGCTGTCTCTTTGTACTGGCTTGTGCTGGATGGCTGATTCGATGGAGATGACTATTCTCAGCATCCTCTCACCAGCACTGCATTGTGAATGGAATATTAGCAAGTAATTGTACCAGCAACAATTTTTAATTGTAGTAATGTCATTAATACAGTATTACATATGTATGAACTAGCATAAAGCATAAACAGTTTGTTTAAAACGATCCAGTCATTCACATATGACGCCTAAACCAAGGGAATTTCGTAGTGGTAGGACTCTATGCAGAGTCTGCCTGAGGAAGTACCACACCATTGCCAGTTATTCTACTGCCAAACAGAAATGTGCAAACATGACTAGGGATACATTTTTATAATTTTAGGATATTTAATATTTTGACTCACTTTAAATGTTCGGTCACAGTCATAGAGTAGGTGGATATTACCCAAAGTTTTAGTATGTAGGGCATTAGTTTGTGAAAATACATTATTTTTTACATTTCAATAAAATTTGTCACTATCTAATGTAATATGTATATTTACAGATATCAACAAGCTCTGACAACCACAGTAGTATTTTTGGGAATGATGCTCAGCTCCACGTTTTGGGGGAACCTCAGTGACAGATACGGACGGAAAACTGTAAGACATCCAATAAATTTTCAATGTGGCTTTTTCTAGATGCAAAAATAGTTCTCAATGTGACCACTCATCAAAATCGGCCCATCCGCTTTTGAGATACGATGCTACCTACACACTTACAGATAGAGAGACAAACATTGATGTCAAACTTATAACACCCTTCTTTTTACGGGGTTAAAAATAATTGAATCATCTTTAAAAAATTAAGAGTGAAAATGAAAATGACTACAAACTTTGTTTGTGGAATTTCGAAGGAGTACAAACTTTGTTTTTAAATTCCTCCCCTGTTGGGCCATGAGATTTCGAACTCCCGACGCAAAAACGACTACGAACGACGAAAGTTTGACGTGTGTCTGTCTGTCTGTGGTATCGTAGCTCCCAAACGAATTAACAAATTAAAGACTAAGAAATACAGTATTATAAGAAGATAAAGAAATTGTATTACTTACCATTACATATATGAAACTGTAATTAGCCTGTATGCATGCTTGTATTAATATAATCAATTATTTAAATGAATATGCATGAAATATATGATAATTTATTTGAGTATTAAGTAAGCAATTATTTATTTACAGGCACTGAGTATGTGTGGGGTTTTGCTGTTCTACTATGGATTACTGAGTTCGATAGCACCCAACTTCCTTTGGCTATTGTTTTTAAGAGGCCTTGTTGGTTTCGCTATTGGATGTGTGCCGCAATCGTAAGTAAATCAACTATTAAAAACCGTTGAACTTTAAAATTTATTAAACTGAGCAATGTTCTTTAAAAAAAATACAAATGAAATAATGCAGTACACTTTATTATACCACAAAAAACACATAGGGCGAACGCTAATAGCTACAGCAAATCTCTTCCAGATAACTTTTGGTTATGGTAACCATATTGTAACAATTTACGAAAGTTACGGCTGTGGTGTGGTATCCATGATACGTGTAGTTCATTAAACACATTAACAGCACAATTACTATAGTTGTATTGTTAAATCACGTGTATTTATTGAAGTTATAGAGATGTACTTCCTTTAGGTAAGGCTTTATTAATGGCAGTAAAATATGAAGCGCACACACCATCACTAAAAACCGACAGCTTATAAAGTTAGCCATAGGTAAACATTTTAGTAAACATAACAAATTTTAGGTCAATACTTCTTGTGTTGAACTTATTATTATATGCTTGAAGCTTAGTAGCAGTTAAGACTTCTTAGCTCACTTCTTGCGTGCATACAAAAGTGCACACAGTACACAAATAAATATAAAATCCGGGATTTCTGAACGGTGAGTGATTTTGATTCGCCGTTGTTAGGCAACTTTTACCCCGCGCGCCGTGACAATCGCCAGGCTCAGCTGATGTTCTGATTTCTCAAGATTTTGTACCTAAGAAAAAATTGCCAGTCGGACTGCCGATAGGGGTGTTAAAAAGTTACTCAAAAACGTTACATTATTAATTAACGACCCTTAAGTCATGTGAGGATGAGGAGGCAAGTAAAATTAATAATATGAATACTAAAATAGGTAGCTATTTGGCTTCTGTTCCATTGACCATGTGTCATCAACAGTAGGCACTAAACTATTTCAGTTGGATTAGGTAATGCAAGCATTAGCTTTCAAAAATAATGTTGAATCAAATACTATCAAGAACATTAAAACGTACCAAGTTTGTTTCACAAATCATGAATGTTGAATGTTAATGTTTTTATTTTATGTATTTCAGAGTCACTTTATATGCAGAATTCCTACCGACGAAACAAAGGGCTAAATGTGTTGTTCTGTTAGATGTAAGTATAAGCATCCATATAATACTTCATCGTCACCATCCACAGACTTCTCTATCCCATTCCTGGGTCCTGGGTAAACGGACTCGCTCTTACTTTAACCGCGACCATTCTACCTATACAAAAAGTCTGCCTCAGTCACCATTCCGTCACAATTTTGGTCCACCTGTCATCACACCTAAGAATATGTCCCGCTAACCTCCATTTAAGTTTTGTCACTGCTGTTCCCACATTTCGAGTTTTTAAACTTTCACAACTTTAACTCATATTGAAAACATTACACAGGACAGGACTAAACTACGATAAAAATAATTATTTAAATTCCTTCTTAATAACTAATTGGGTTATGTTACTGTATCATTGTCTCTTTTATATCAACCAAAATTAAAGAGAGAGTGATATTAATGACAGAATTAAAATTGTACATGTGATATATTTAAATTGTATAATTTCAGTGTTTCTGGGCCCTCGGAGCTTGCTTAGAAGTGGCGTTGGCTCTTGTAGTGATGCCGACTTTGGGAGTCCACTGGCTGCTTGCTCTCTCGACGATCCCACTTCTGATTTTCGCTTTGATTTGTCCCGTAAGTAGGATTCACTCTTTGATTTTTTTCCCTTCAAATTTTATTTTATACATAGAATAATAACGCCTAGAAACACCGGGTCCGCGCAAGAAAAGTGTGGCAAATCATAGTGAGCTAAATTGGCTTAGTTTGTTCGAATCTACAATCAGTTGTCAAGAACAAACGCTAGTGCATGCGTCTCCGACAATTAAAAACATTATGATGGTTTGTGTGGTCCTTCACTGTAGGTACATACTCCACGACATTCAAGTTTTGTTTGGCGAACTTTAGTAGGTGCATACTGCTCACCCCGACATCATTCTGCGTTTTGCCTCACTTAAGATGAAGCGTTTGTTAGATATCGATTATATATATTATAGTTAGAAGCAGATTATCGATCTATCTATGATTTATCATGCTTGTTCCAAATCCGTAAATAAATATACCTAACTCCCTACACTTTTCTGTTGCAGTGGTTACCAGAATCGGCAAGATTCCACGTGGCTTGTGGTCAACCTGATAAAGCATTGACGACATTAGAACAGGTAAATATCAGTTACAATGCAGAACGTCGATAATAGGTATGCTCTTGACCGCCATCTCGCCTCATGTAAGCGACGATGCGCTCTATTATAGACTTACCTGGAACCTAACCTAGAAGAAACAAATTTACGCTAGACTTGAAGACACTCAAATTATATTCATCAGGAAATACCAACTCAGAGAATTCATTCTAAAGTTGATGTTATTATTACGAAAGTGGGGTCAAACCTCTTTCTTCGAGTCTGTGTAACACAACCATGAAACGATTACGTGTTCTAGAGCTACGAGCAGTCCGATAGATAAAAATGGCAAAACCATATTTGAAGGACTTACGTCATCTGCCAACACGCACTTGGCCAGTGTAGTGAGCTATGGTATTCACTCCTTGTGAGAGAAAGCCCAGAGTCCCAGCAGTTGGAACATTTAGTGGGTCACTTATGGTGATGAAAGACCTGAGCGCGTATAACGTCCTTTACGACCATCCTTAAGAAAGGCATATCCTACTATAATATTATAAATGCGATATTTTGGATGTTGAAATGTTTGTATGTTTATTGCTCAATCGCATCGGAACACCTGGACGAATCGGGGCGAAATTTGGAACACACAGAAAAGAAAGTCTTGCTTACGCTTTTTTTTTTTAAATAAAGAGTGACAAGACGCGCAGGACATGTGCCTGATGGTAAGCAACATACCTGCCACAAGACAGCACAGTGACACGCAGCTATAGGAACATAAAGAGTCAAAATCATCACCTAGCACTGCACTGCGCTCGTCACCCAGAGATCTAAGATGTTATATCTCTAAGCCCTGTAATTTCTCTGGAAACATTACCCTTCAAACTGGAACACAGTAATGTTTGCATATTACTGCTTGGCGGTAGAATAACTGGCAAAGGTGTGGTACTTGCCCAGGCAGACTCTGCTAAGAGTCCTACCTTAAAGCCTTAAATAACACAGGCTATATTTATAATGTTTATCCCGGGAAAATAACCGGAACAACGAAGGCTAGCGCCACGGGGTGCTGCTAGTAGAATAAAACATTTAAATCTAGACATTCATTTATTTCGGGTTTTTTTTTCTTGGTAAACACACTCCGCATCGTCGCTTAACATCAGGCGAGATGGCGGTCAAGTGTAAACCTATATTTTTTTTTTTTAAAAGGCGATTATAGTATTACAGTGTCTGGTTTCAGATAGCTCGTGACAATGGGAGACCAATGCTGCTCGGACGACTGGTCTGCGATGACTCCGTGGGGATCGGACAGAGGGGACGGCTGAAGCACCTCCTCATACCACAATTGAGAAATACGAGCTTACTACTCTGGTTCATTTGGTAAAAATGACATACAATATGACATACTACTCCTACCTCCTATCCTACCCTCCTACTCCTACCGCAGAAGCTCGCTACCTTCTCGATGATATTTACAGGGCTTTGTAAAGTTAAGTGGTGCAACCCGATACAAATTATAGCTAACAACTAAGAGTATCTTGACCATGTCAATAAACAAACAATAATATACTCAACGCTCTTCATGATCTGCCTCAAGGATTTCTCTCACAAGAAGAGAGTCCAGGCCAAAATAACTAACCCAGGTTGTGTTGGTTGATCACGCATGTCTTCGAACGACGTATTTGTAAGAACGTGCCGGTTTCTTCACAATATTTTCCTTCACTGTCAAAGCCAGAGGTAATGACGAACTTATATATCTGCACTGGGGAAATGTAGGTATTATACCAGCTCTAATCTAACTCCCATAGTACAAGCTTTGCTTTGTTTGGGGCTATATGGTGTTTTGTGAGAAATCTCTACCAATATTATATTATTTATTTTGTTTCATACAAAACTAATAGGCCTATCTCATTTCCTCCGGTTAAACAATTAAAGTTGCCAAAAAATTAAGAGGCCCGTTGACAAATGACATTTGTTATTGGAAACTAGTGATTTAAGATTGAACCGTTATACAGGGTTACTAGTAATCAGCCTGCATCAAGGGGATGTTAGGTACATTCAATACGTCAACTTTTGTTCTACAGTTTTAAAAAAAATGTGTTTTTTTTTCTTTTACAAAAAAAATATTTGCACGGTCTAAAAGCATCGAACTCTTCGTAACAATTCGTAACAAGAGCGCGTACGCTATTTAACGCGCAAAAAATGATGTGCCGAAGTGAATAAACACTAAAAAGTCGCTAAACAATACAAAAAAAGGCAACAAACACTATTTTTTTTGGGTTATCTATTGAGTTTTAACGAAAGTTGTAGAACAAAAGTTGTTTGTTTAAATATACAGAACATGCCCTTAAACGGATGCAGGCTGATTACCAATATAACCCTGTATATTAATTAAAGTTATTATTAATTTGTCACCGTAGAACTTATGCCTGATGAGGCACATGTGCTGCTCGACCCGTCACTCTAAACTATAATGAAAATGTTTTATAGGTTGAGTCTTTTGCACCGTCCTGCCCAGACTCGTAGTTTTCAATCTTGATTGTTTTTACAAATAATTTGATGTCATTCATTGACGTGAATTATTTACACCAACTGTTCTGTCACTTTTCATTTCATTTCATTTTCATTCATTTCACTTTGATATTTTATTCGGTTCACAATTTAAATGACCGAACAAAGTTTATGGACTATTCACCATATTTAAAGCTTGTTATTTCCAGGATGTCATGCGCTTTCTGCTACTACGGTCTGGTTCTAATGACGACGGAGCTGTTTGAGACGGAGCCTGGAAGCTTGGAGGAGGCATGCGCCGCCGACTGCCGTCCGTTACAAACCACCGACTACATGGATCTACTGTGGACCACGCTCGCAGAGTTCCCTGGTAACTTAATATTTGTAGTGAAAACTTCTTTGTCACACACACACACACAGATTTTTCGTAGGTTGTGAATTGAGGTCAAGCGTCACGATCGTGAATGAAATAAATCTCCGGGTTAACTCGGGACCATGCGTTACCAGGGAGTGTTACCATGGTTACCATTTCACGTTTACACTTATAACCCTGGCCATCTAGTCTAGATGAAGACTTATTTAGATGACAATGCTTTGATATATTTATAGATATTTGTTTCAAACTAGCAGTGCCCTCCGGTTCCACCCGCGTATTTTCCAAAGTGTGCTATCAAATTCTGAGTTATAATAATACTTCTATCGGTTGTCCCTATGACTGCCAATTTTTTTTTTTTAGTAGTAGGACTCCTTGCGGAGTCCGTCTGGGGAAGTACCACACCTTTGCTAGTTATTCTACGGCCAAGCACTAATGTGAAACATCACTGTGTTCCGGTTTGAAGGGCAATGTTTCTAGTGAAATTACAGGTCACTGAGATTAAACATCTTATATCTCTGGGTGACGAGTGCAGTGCTAGGTAATGATTTGGACCCTACGTGTTCCAATAGCTGCGCGTCACTGGTGCTGTTTTAGGTAGGTATGTTGCTTACCATCAGGCACATGTCCTGCTCATCTCGTCATTCTGTGCTATAAAAAAAACATAACACTCTTATTTTGCTTCTTACTGTGTTTTTCTCTGGCACTTTCACTAAAGGCGTTTACTAGCGCTTAAGTCACTTAAGTCAGATGTGCATGCTGATACTTATGATACGCATTGCTGAAATGTTATTTTTATTTATTTGGAAGTTGTAAGTTCATTCTTTTGTTTAATAATTAAGACTTTATTTTTGATTTTACTGCCTTGACGTTTGATTTCATTTATTGTGTATCATCATCATAATGTATGGGAGCACCATAATCCTCCTAATATTTTAAATGCGAAAATTTGTATGATTGTTTGATACACTTTGAAGCAAAAACTAATGATATAATGATGAAACTAACTTTTAAAGGTTAAGTGTGTACTTAAAATATAATTATATGCACATATAATGACGGCTATCCGGCTTCCATAGTGCAAGCTTCGCCTTTTGCTTAGATTGAAGCTAGTCGAGCATAACTACTTATTTGTGGTAGCCACAGAAATCTAAATAATAAGGTAATAGAAATGGCATAACTCTCAAATTACTTGCAAAACGCTTGTCGCCACATTTCCCCTAACCCCGCGGTCACTACTACATGCGCGTACTATTCCAATACAAATTCACTCACACACGAACAGCTGCACATTAACAAACTAGGTCTGTGATTGCACCACACACACCCATAAACGCTTATCAGTGAACCTACTAATACATTGAAAAATAAACACTTTTTCACATTTACGCTAGTGCTTGACAAAAATTAAAACATATCGATATTTCAAAGTACGGTCCAATTTTAACATTCGATAAAGGTTATTATTGATTTCATTAATTAGGTGTATTACACTACAACAAAGTCAATATGCTTGTAAAATAAGTGAGTCACACGGGGTATACTATTGTTTCGAAAACTGAACTATGTAATTCTGACACCATATGGACTTAGGTATAGTTGAAGAACAAAGGTTGTTGTATATTTTGTACATCGAGCAACTCGATCTTCCGCGCAAGCACGCAAGGGAAGTAGCCTTAGCTAAAAAATATTGTGCAAATCTTTGTCATTTCTTGCGGGAGGGGAAAGTTGCACACTAGCGCAAAGCCGCAATATTACGTACAAAACATACCTGTACCGATCCATTGCCGACCATACTCACGCAGCCAAATCACTAACACATAAAAAATAAAGCACCATTCACAAATCTAGCCCCGCCCTTACTCCTTAAGGTCTTGCTTACTAATGCAAGACCTTAGACCCTGGATGGACATATTGATCAAACTCAAAAACACAAGACAATATCCTGATGAAACACAAGACGTTGGCGAAATTGTGCTCACCAAACATTTATCTCACACAAATATATATCACCAAATAGAAGCCAGAAATGAATCGAAGATGAAGAATCAGATGACATAAATTAAAACCAGAAATTAATAGAAGATGAGGAAGAAGAAGATTTTAATCAGCTGACTATTATTTAAAAAAAAAATTTTGTTTTGTTTTTATTAAAAAATTAAGACTAACAAATTGTCTTGCCAGACATATTGCATGCCTCTCGCAGAGGCCAGTTTGTATGGGGCAACTTTTAAAATGTTTTGTATTATCTTATCTTACCTACAAACAGCAATAAAGATTTTTGTATTTGTATTTGTATTTGCCCTCAGTGTATTCCACGCCACGGTATATTATCAAACTCCACGGACTTGCACTTTGACAGAGGTTGACGCTGTGTATGCCTACTCCCTTCCGTGTTGTTCGCTGATTTTGTATGAAAACTAATAAAGTCTTAAAAAAATAAATGCTTACAATAGCTAAATACTGCCTCTGTTACCTTAATATTTATTTTGCACGGATGAACAATCGCGCGTTATAGCTAGTATGTATATACTTTTGTTAATAATTTATGAATTATGAAGTAATGTTTACCGCGAATTCAAAGATTTTACGTATGGGTGTTAACTGTGTACAATTTTTTTATCGATATTTTATGTTAATTTATCGATAAAAAAGGTAAAATTTAAAATAAAATTTTCATCGTTTATTTTTGGCCAAGTAAAATTGAGCCGTCACGTCACAGCACTAGCTCACGACCGCTACCTGCGGTTGTACCATGGAAGATTAGAGGTTATGACGATTTCTTTAATTTTACATTACATTGCTGTTTATGCTTGTACCACTCTAGATGTTAATTAATGTGCGCAGCAATGATATGCAAAACAACGATAATACCAAAAATTTATAACTATCATAGTGAATCATTGGGCTCCGTTTATTTTAGTAAAAAATACAATTAAAATAAAATAAAATATCTATCAGTGAAATATAATCTCATTATTGGTATAATTGCAAGTTGTGGAAGAACTTCCACAGTTGTTTATGCTGCATAACACAAGTTTTAAAGATGATTCACGCCAGCCGGTTCGAAGAAGACTAAACTACAACTCGAGCACTGGTGGCCTACAAGTCACCTGTGCGGCGACAATGTCACGCGGTCATGCGACTTCTAGTACCTTATTATTTAGATTTCTGTGGTGGTAACTGAAAAATGAAACCAGGATTCCGCGTTCTAAATACGTATTTAATTTTCAGGTATCTTCGCAACGATATTCGTAATAGAGAAGTACGGACGAAAGAAGACAATGGCCGTTCAATTTGTTATCTTCGCTATCTGCATATGTGTTCTAATATACAATGGAAAGTAAGTTTCTTTACATATCGTTTCCTATTTACTTCGTTTTCCCTTATCTCATAAAATATCGCGTCTCTAGGGATAAGCAGAACTATGAGAGCGCTGATCGTTGAACACTCGACTGGCGCCAAGCAGTAGTGTGCTTCGTGTGTAAACATGACTGTTCCGGTTTGAAGGGCAATGTTTCCAGAGAAATTGCTAGTCTAACATATAAAGCACCTTATATCACCGGGTGACTAGCGCAGTACAGTGCTAGGTAATGTTTTGGACTCTTCATGTTCCAATAGTACCACTCACCTATTTAAAGGGTTAGTATTATAGGGTTTGATATTCCACCAACGGGTAATTTTGTTTTACACGTAATTTTTTAAAAACACGTTTTGTTTAACGGGTAATTGATTTACGTATATTTATTAATTTTCAGCCGAACATTCCTGACTTGCATCTTGTTCCTGGCTCGAGGCATCATCGCCGGGCTATTTCAAGCGGCCTACGTCTATACGCCTGAGGTAATGCTCAACATAATCAACTCAACTACAATACGTATCTATACAATTTATAGACATTTCAAATCTTGAAATAAATTAACTGTTTCACAAAAAAAAAACTTAAAGATGTATGTAACATACATACATTGTAAAAATGTATGTAATATACATACATTGTAAAAATGTATGTAACATACATACATTTTTAAGATTTTTTGTTTGTTTTTAAGTTGCTTTATTGTGAAAGAAAAACATCTGTAACATACATTTTTAAGATTTTTTGTTTGTTTTTAAGTTAAGTTCGTCATTGTTTTGTTATTTACTAGCAGCAGCGCCCCGCGGTTTTACCTGATCCGTTCAGGCGTTATGACGTGATTGATCAAAAAACATTTTATAATATTAAGTAGTAGGATTTTCAATATGACGGAAGTATCCACCACTTCTTATTTGTACTTCCCATCTAAATATTTTCATACCTCTTTCTCTATCCTACGGTTACCTGGAAGAGACAGTTCTTTTTGAAGCGAAAACTTCTTTTGGCGCGCCACATTTTTCGTATGCTGTGAATTGAATTCTAGCGTCACACTCGGGAATGATAATACATTTTCAGGTGTAGTCGAGACCATGGCCATTGGCCATTTATGCATCCATGCTCATGGCTACGTCCTCCGGTTTCACCCGCGTAGTTTCCCAAGTAAGCTACCAAATTCTGAGTTACAAGTTTTCACTTCTATCGGCAGTTCCTATGACTGCCAATTTTTTTTTAAAGTTTTGTGTAAATTGTTTCTGAAAGTTAAGTGCAGTAAAGAGTTAGTATATCTTCTTTTTTCATTACGAAGGTACTGAAATTTGTTTTGTTTCTTTTTTCATTGAATATTAATTTATTTTTGTATGTTTGGTTCAGGTGTACCCGACGGCGCTGCGTTCGACTGCGGTCGGCGCTTGCAGTGGTGTGGCGAGGCTCGGTGCGATGGTCACACCTTACGTCGCCCAGGTAGTTTAAAATTAAATAAATATTGGTTGACATTTCACACACAACACCATCTGATCCGAAACTAAGCAAAGCTTGTACTATGGCGGCCAGATAGCTGATAATATAATGTTTACCTATATAGTTTTAACCATTAAGCCACGAGGCCAGTCATACTTATTGTAGTAATTATAATAATAATAATAATATAAATAAATAAGCCCCCTTAAATCAACCACACGTCCGGATCGACCATCAGATCACGTGGGGGGCGGACAACGCAATTATGTAATTACTGGTGCGGCCAACGTGGCAATGTAGCTAGGAGTAAGTAAGTAGGTAGGTAGGTAGGTAGGTAAGTAAGTAAGTAGGTAAGGATAAGTAATGTAAGTAAGTAAGTAAGACACACATATTTTTGTAAGTATACATATTTCATTTATTTATACATATGTAAATTTAAGACCACTTTGGGGCTCTTAGGCAATATAAGCCTTGTCGAGGCCCGGTGGGACAATCATCGTCAATGCAGGACGCTGATTTAGGATGGCGGCGGAAGAGTTGCTAATAAACCAACGGCGGCATCCATGGGCTTAGTCAGCTAGCCTACTGCATGCTCACACGTCTCGAACCAACGTCGTGAGTTAATTTTGGGTTCAATTTTTAAATATGAATAGGAAAACAAAACATTGTCCCCAAGTGCCCGGCGGCTACGGGGGGGAGGCCGATGACAGTAGGCTAGAACCCACTGTGGCTAGGGGCGAGGTGAATCTCCGGGCGGGATCGATAAACTGTCAGACGACTAACGCAATTCAAACGGACGCCGATAGCATTTCTACTTTACCAGCTGAGGATGTTGTGCGGGAGGCAAGCGCCAATAACCTAGCACCCACCACAGCTGGAATACGCACGCGCAAGAAATGGAATGATGAAATGAATACTTTTATTATGCGCACATATCTACAAATAACTAGACTAGAAAGCGACACAAAAGCTTATTTAGCTGAATTGCATCATAAGTTTACTGAAAAATTTCCGGACATGCAGGCAAGTAGACAACGTATAGGAGACCAACGTCGAGCAATAGTTCAAAATAAACTACTTTCATCCGCTAAAGTAGATGAAATTAGAAAAGAAGTAGAAGCCCTATTGAACAATACACATACCCTGAACGAACAACACATGACACAAACACTCACACAACAAACTAATGGTCAACGGATGAGGTGGTCAAACGATTTGAATGAGTTTATAATTCGCACTTATTATAAAATAACTCAATTAGACACCAACAAGACAGCGTATAGACAACCGCTTCATCAGGCTTTCATCACTTTTTACCCTCAACTTTCTCATATATCGGAGCAGAGATTAGCGGACCAACGACGAGTTATAATCAACAACAAATTAATCACAGAGGAAAGATTACAACAAATTAAGGACGAAGTTTATTTAGAATTAGACAGGGCTCAGAATTCACAAAATAGGATTACTCAAAACTCACTGATCACAACCTTTACTAACGTAAACGAAAGTGAAGGTAGCGACGATGACTGTCCACTCATACACTTAATTTCGCATACACGTCTTGACGAACCAACAACACACATTGAATCTCAACCAACAGCGACACAAGGAACACAAAACAATACATCAGTACGATACATCACACAGGAACTTCAAATAAAAATAGAAGAAACTTACATCAAGATATTCGATAAATTTAAAACTACTGAGCCGATTGCACGGCCCGCAATACCAAAACAAAAGTCGTCCAAAAGATTTGCATCTATAGTAAACCACATAAATAATACAGTGTTACCCAAATACGTTCCGTCTGAATCAGATTTTGCAACTGTTCAAACTGCCTTTTACTGTGGTGCATTTACAGCAGTCTTACACAATGGCGGAAAAATTCAAGAACTGCCAAATATTAGTAATCGTGAGACCCGAAGCTCAAATATCGGTGATCGGATCCCTAGGTGGCAAAAACGACTAGAAAACCGCATCCAAGATTTAAGAACCAAGATTGGTAGACTCACAGAATTTATCAATGGTAATACCAGTACACGACTGAAAAATAAAATAGACCAGATCATAGATAAATATAAAATTCATTCAATTGACTGGCCTTGTGGCTAAGTGGTTAGTAGCTCTGCCTGCGAAGCCGAGGGCCGTGGGTTCGATCCCCACCCAGTGCAAATATTTGTGTGATGAATTCAAATGTTTGCACTGTGTCTGGGTGTTTCTATGTATAATAAGTATGTATTTAAAACTATATAAGTATTATATCAGCTATCTGGCCGCCATCACACAAGCTTTGCTTAGTTTGGGGTCAGATGGTGTTGTGTGTGAATTGTCCACCAATATTTATTATTATTATTCACTCATTTATTTTCTTTCTTAATTCCTAAGTTTTTTACAATACATATAAAATAAATATAAACATTATAAAAAACTTAAAAACTAGGGTGCCGCCAGCAGCGGGGCAGGGCCCAAGCTACCGGTAGTTAGGGCTGCAGAGAGAGGAACCTCCTGACGATGCGCGCTGTGTCTAGGATGACTGCCTTCTGTATCTGACCCTTGATCCAACCGTCTAGCGAAAGCCTCTTGAGATGTTGGTCGAGGCTTTTCGCTATAAGGCCATTTGCCGACACGACTATTGGGACTATGATCGTCGAATCAACATCCCACATGGCGGTAACCTCGTGAGCCAAGTCAAGGTACTTGCTCAGCTTGTCCTTCTCGGCTTTCACGAGGTTCTCGTCATGTGGTACGGTGATATCGACGATCACAGCCTGGCGCTGAGACCGGTTTACCAGCACGATATCAGGCTTATTGGCGACAATAGTCCTGTCTGTGATGATAGAGCGGTCCCAGTAGAGCAACGCACGACCATTCTCGAGAACTGGCATAGGTGCGTACTTATAGTACGGCACCTCGGACTCGACAAGGCAGTATCTAAGAGCAAGTTGCTGGTGGATGATCCTGGCTACTAGGTTATGTCTGTGCAAGTACTCGCCGTTAGCAAGATGCGAACAACCGGAAATAACATGACGAAGAGATTCGCCTGGACGGCGGCATGCCCGACAAATGTCGACCGTACCGTCCTTCATTATGTATTTCCGGTAGTTGTTCGTCTTGATAACTTCGTCTGCAATTGCACAGGCAAAACCCTCGGTTTCTCCGAAGAGGTCCCCGAAGCGTAGCCAGTTCACCGAAGCGAGCAGATTCACATCGGGTCCCGTCAGGGCCCGATAGAATCGCCCGTGCAGCTCCTTGCTCTTCCATACTTCCTTGCGATCATCAGTGCTGAGCACCGATGGTTTGTGCCAGTTCTCGTTTGCCAATGAAAGAGGCGTGAGGCTCCTGTCAACTGCCACAACATCGCGATGCATCCCGGACTCGCTGTTGTGAAAGTAATCCCTGAGACTGCATACCTCGCGGTTGTGAAGGTTCTTGGCATTTAAAAAGCCTCGACCCCCCCATTTCCGCGGGATATACAGTCTCATAACAGACGAGCGCGGGTGTAGCATGCGGTATGTTGTGAGCTGTTGACGGACCTTTCTATCCAGGGCGTCGAGCTCAGTCTGTGTCCATCTCAGTATGCCAAAGGAGTATATCAGCAGAGGCATTACCCAACCGTTGAAGGCTCGCGCCTTGTTACCGCCTGACAAAAGACTTTTAAGTACTTTTGTCAGCCGGCAAAAGAAGCGCTCCTTCACCGATTTCTTAATGTCATCTGTTGATATACCCAATGACATACCGAGATATTTGTAGGTCTCGTCTTCGGAGAGGGATCTGAGAGTTATTGTCTCGGAAAGTTGTAAATTCTCTGAATTTACTACTTTCCCTCGCTGTACATGCATGACCGCACACTTGTCGACACCGAACTCCATCTTGATGGCGTTACTAAAAACCTCTGTGGTTTTTAATAGCCCCAACAAGTCTTGGCGTTTCGGTGCAAAGAGTTTGAGGTCGTCCATGTACAGCAAATGAGATATAACCTCACCCCCTCTACGAAGACGATAGCCTAACTCTGAATCCTTCAACAGAAAGCTGAGAGGATTCAGACTTAAGCACCAACATAGCGAACTCAGACTGTCACCCTGAAATATGCCTCTTTCAATCCTTATCAAGTCCTCCGAATCAAACGAGCTGTCTACGCTACCTGGTTGACGAAGGACTGTGACCCACTGTCCCATGCATTTGCTTAGAAAAGATTTTAGAGTTGGGTTTATTTTATACAACTCTAAAACCCTTTTCAGCCACGAATGGGGCACCGCGTCATAGGCCTTCTTATAGTCAATCCAAGCAGCGGAGAGGGCTCCTTTGTTACGTTTGACTTGTTGGCAAATGGCCGTGTCAATGAGGAGCAGCTCCTTAGTACCACGGGACCCAATCTTACATCCATTCTGAGAGGAGGCCAAAACGTTATTTGCGACAATATGCGCGTTAATTTTTGCTCTCAGAATGGATGTAAGCAGCTTATAGATGGTAGGTAAGCACGTGATGGGTCTGTAGTTCTTTGGTTCCGTGGTACTACCAGACTTATGGAGCAGGAAGGTGACTCCAGTGGTCATGAAACTGGGAAGAGAACCCGTCTCGAGAGCTTCTTGGAATTGTGTTGCTAAACGTTCATGTGAGCATCGAAACCACTTTATCCAGAAGTTGTGCAATCCGTCCGGCCCAGGACTTTTCCAGTTCTGAGCTGTCCGGATAGCACAACTAACGTCTTCGGAGTCTATCGAAACAGACTCCATGGGTTCGATGGGTTCACATGCACGTTCGACAACACGCATCCAAGCTCCCTCCGTGTGCTCGACAGGCACCGACCAGATGCTGCGCCAGAAGTTTTTCATAGCGCTGGCATCCGGTAGCTGCCCATCGTTCACACGTCGACTTGTTCCTTCCCAGTTTCGGTACACCTTCCTTTGATCACTCTGGAAGTCGCGATTTTGCCGATATCGATTCACACGCTCTCTGTAGCGGCGAATACGGTTTGCCCACGCATAAACTTTCTGCTTCAGATAGTCAATGCGTTCCGTAACATTGGTTAAATAATGCTGGGGACTGATGCCAGTCCCAGCATAAGCCTGTGTTACGAAACGCATGACTCGGGGACGACTGTTCCCCTGACTGAAGCAGATTAGCTTTGCAATAAGAGTCCTGAATGTACTGATACGCCGTTCTATTCGTACTTGCCAAACGGGTACATCGCCGGCGGTTCGCGTTGCACGGCCAGTGTCTGGAAACTTGACACGTGCAACGCGACACGCCGCGATAGCACCACAGTATAGAATAGAATGGGTATCAGTTAGATCTTTGCTAGTTTCCAGATAGGGAACTAGCAAAGAATTCAGCACTCCCATCAAAGCCAAATTTTGTTTATATGTGGGCAAACGCGGTAAGCGCGGCCTAGAGTTGGGTGTGAATCTATATTGCAAGATCGCGTCTTCCAGAGTGCTCCTCAGTTGCTCTCTTACCTGGACGGGTAAACCCGTACTCGTCGAATCTCCCTCCTCGATATCGGGATCGACCGGCGTCGCAAGTGTCGCCACTGGCATTGGCACTGAAGCCAGTGTCAGGGTCGACGGCGCGGCGGGCAAATCCCGGGTCGAGGCAGGAGCTGGGCGAGTACGTTCTTCCTCCAGGCGTAGCTGATCAAGTGCCGAGTCATCCAGCAGTTTGCACCGGCGGATAGCTCTCACTTGATCAGATAGTCGTTGAGCGGAAACAGCGACGGTCGGTTCGAGGGCCTGAAACAGAAGCAGCATCCTGGCACAGTACGCGGTCAGGTAGGTTCCTCCCTCTGTAGCCCTGTAATAGGCGCGCATGCAGTTCTCATTTATTTGGTGAGTCCATCGCATGCGACGCACTACACCACCGGTAGCGGGGGCCGGACGCGAGGCAGATTGCCTCACAGGCCCCAAGCGTGCCGGCAGCGGGGGACGGCCACGTCGCCCTGGTCTTGTAGGCGGTGTCGTCCCGGGCTCGCTCGCGTCGCTCGACGAATCGCTGGTCTCGCGGGTGGTGTGGAACTCATCCGACGAGATACTCGGAGACGACGACGAACGGGCGGAGGGTGGTGGGCGTGCGTATTGTGACGCTGTAGCTCGTTTCTTCGACCGTGTAATCATTTACCTATATTTTTAGTTGTAGGTACATCCAAGTAATTATATTTCCATTCGTTTCGTTTGACAGACGTCTGTCATGTCTTGTATGTTGATAAATATTGTATAGTTTTCCATCTTTTGAGGTATTATTGCACCAAAATTAAATTGAATCCTTGATTTTTAAATATTGCTTGTATGTTTTTGTATAATTTTGTTGTAAAAATGTGTAGAAAACATATTAAAATAATTTACGGTTAAAAAGCGAGCTTTCGTGTTGACAGCGTTTTTTTTTTTATTTTATTATTATTATTATTATTATTCCCAATATGAAAATGAAAATACCGAACTAATCCATTTCTTAGATACGTTGAAGCAAAAATTAAGCGCCCTAGCAAACCGAATCCGCAGATATAAGCTAACAAGTAAAAGAAAGTCACAAAACAAGATGTTTTCTAACAATGAAAAACTATTCTATAGACAACTTAATAACAAACTATCCGAAAACAGTATACCTGAAACTCCAGACCCGCAGCAGCTACAAAGGTACTGGTCAGACATTTGGTCTGAACCAAAAGAGAATATTAATGGAGATTGGATCAAACAAGACAGGAACACATCAGAAAAAATACCGTTAATGGAGTTTAACAACATAAATATTAATACTCTTCAAAAAATAATAGCGAAGACCCATAGCTGGAAAGCACCTGGATCGGATAATATTCATAGTTTCTGGTACAAAAATTTACACACCTGCATTCTATGTTGCTCAACCACATAAATACTTTTATTAAGACACCTGAAACAATGCCTCAGTATATAACAATCGGTACAAGTTATATGCTCCCGAAAGATAAATCAGACCTAAAAAATCCTGCCAAATATAGACCCATAACCTGTCTCCAGAACGTATATAAAATAATTACTGCCTGTATCGGCTATCTTATATACAATCACACAGACAATTACAGTATTTTAGCCGAACAACAAAAAGGGTGCAGGCGTAACAGTCAAGGGTGTAAAGAACAGCTAACGATCGATGCCATAATATCTAAACAGGCTGTAGCAAAAAAAAGAAATATCTACACCATGTTTATTGATTACAAAAAGGCGTTTGACTCAGTTCCGCATAGCTGGCTTATTTACATCTTAGAGCACTATAACATTCATCCTACATTAGTAAGTTTTTTCAAAAATACCATGAAAAACTGGAAAACAGCTTTAAAGTTAAGAATAGGTGACTTATCATTAGAAACGGAATTAATTCAAATCAGGAGAGGTATCTTCCAAGGTGACTCTTTTAGTCCGCTGTGGTTCTGTCTTGCACTAAACCCACTCTCAAATCTGCTGAACAATAGTAGAAAAGGATATAAAATCACGAATGGCAGTATGCAATACACTCTATCACACCTATTGTATATGGATGATATCAAACTCTACGGTACCAACCTCAATGAAATTAACCACCTTGCTGAAATTACACAGATGTTTTCTTCTGACATACACATGGAGTTTGGTATCGATAAATGCAAAATATTGTCTGTTAACAGAGGCAAAATAGAACAAAACACATTCTTATTAAAAAATGATGAACAAATTGACCCTGTCGATGTACACTCGGGTTACAAGTATTTAGGTTTCCAACAAACACGACAGATCCATCAAGGACAAACTAAATCAACTCTTCAACATAAATTTAAAACGAGACTTAACCAAATCCTTGACACGCATCTTAGCGCAAAAAATACAATTAAAGCCATCAATACATATGCAATACCGATCCTGACATATTCCTTTGGAATAATACGATGGTCACAAACTAATTTAAAACTGTTTCAACGGGCTATCAATACTACTATGACTAAATACAGAAAACATCACCCAAGAGCATGTTACGAACGGCAGACACTACCAAGATCCGAAGGCGGAAGGGGTATAATAGATATCGTTAATTTACACAACTCGCAGATCACTACACTACGTAACTTTTTCCAAACACACCAGTCACCACTACACAAAGCAATTGTAACGTCAGACTGTAAATACACACCTCTTAACCTATGCGATCCTGATATTCAGAAAAACGAACAAATCACCACTGCAACACATAAAACTAGTGCCTGGCTACAAAAATCACTGCATGGAAGACATCGCCGAGACTTGATACACCCAAATGTCGATAAAGTGTCATCGAACGCGTGGCTCAAGTTTGGCGAGCTATTCCCGGAAACGGAAGGGTTTATGACGGCCATCCAGGACCAAATCATAGACACCCGTAACTATCGCAAGTATATAATTAAAGATCCCACCATGCAGTCAGATCTGTGCCGTCACTGCCATAGTAGCCCGGAAACAATACAGCACATTACCGGAGCCTGTAGATCTATTGCACAAACCGATTATAAGCACCGCCATGATCAAGTTGCAGCAATAATCCATCAAAATCTGGCTTTTAAATGTAACTTAATAAAACAAAAAACAGCATATTACAAGTATACTCCTGAAACAGTACTTGATTCTAGCACATTCAAGCTCTACTGGGACCGAACAATAATTACAGACAAAACCATTCACTGCAACAGACCGGATGTAACACTACATGACAAAGTAAACAAAACTGTATATTTGATAGATATTGCAATACCAAACACTCATAATCTGGCAAAAACACACACAGAAAAATTGACTAAATACACTGACCTCGCAATAGAACTAAAAAACCAGTGGAGCGTAGATACCGTCAAAACAATACCAATAATTTTATCATCAACAGGTGTTATACCTTGCACACTACACACTTCACTAAAAACACTTGATATGCATCCTTACACATTTGTACAACTTCAGAAAGCTGTAGTTTTAAATACTTGCCGCATTGTTCGCAAATTTTTGTCGCAAAATCAATAACAACCGTATTTGACACTTTTCGTTTGGCCGTTAGGCCCGCGAAATGTGGAATAACCTCGTTTCACGAGAGAATATTGAAAATTCCCATTAAAATAATAATAATAATAATCACGAGGTTACCGCCATGTGGGATGTTGATTCGACGATCATAGTCCCAATAGTCGTGTCGGCAAATGGCCTTATAGCGAAAAGCCTCGACCAACATCTCAAGAGGCTTTCGCTAGACGGTTGGATCAAGGGTCAGATACAGAAGGCAGTCATCCTAGACACAGCGCGCATCGTCAGGAGGTTCCTCTCTCTGCAGCCCTAACCACCGGTAGCTTGGGCCCTGCCCCGCTGCTGGCGGCACCCTAGTTTTTAAGTTTTTTATAATGTTTATATTTATTTTATATGTATTGTAAAAAACTTAGGAATTAAGAAAGAAAATAAATGAGTGAATAATAATAAATTTCATTTCAGAAATGGTTCCATACAGCAAATTACTTTTAACGTTTCATTATTATACCAACTTAAATCAAAAAAAAATCACAGCAATAAATTAACTCAAACTAAAATAAATAAATAATAAGTCAATGAAATAATATAAAATCAATAATAGAGCTCGCTGGGATTGATAGACGAATGAAACAATATACTCATTAAATTAAGACACGGTTGCTCTAGTCGGGAGAACGGCAACTGGCGAACAGGGGCCTCGGGTTCAAATCCCACGCGCACTACTGTCTTTTCGAAGTCATGTGCGTAATGCCGCTGACTTGAAAACTGTGAAGGAAAACATCGCGAGGAAAGCGACATGTACATAGAATCTTTCGAGGCATGTGTCATCCACCAACTCGCAACGGGGTCATTACGTCTACTCTCTTTCTACGAAAACGTAATTTCGAAATAAACTCGCGACTTTCCGACTCCGATTCTACTTCGGTCCGTCGTTTTGTCCGTTTAAATGTTCTAAGCCTACTCTAATTAGAGTATGCTTAGAACATTTAAACGTCAAACAATGTTGTATCGGACGAAACGAAGTAGAACGAGAGTAGAAAAGTCGCGAGTTTTTCTTCGAAATTTCGTTTTCGTAGAAACAGAGTAGACGTCCAGGTTCGACACCAGGTTCCACCTTACTGGTGGATATCCGATGCTCCGTTTACCTTGCCTCAGCCACTATTCCATCACAATTTTAGTTCACCTATCATCACACCAGTTCAGACAAGAATGTAGTATGTACAAACAAGTTTGTAGGCGACCAGAACTATATTTAGATTAATTCAGTCAATAAATAATTTGTGAAACGAGATAAGGTTTCCAAGAATCAAGGTATTCCACGGGTACCACCTAGATGTTCAGAAGTGGGTATGGCCAGATTGTAAAACGCATAAGAATTCTATAAGAGCCCTCCTTATATAGAACTAGAGTAGGAAAGTCGCGAGTTTTTTTTTCGAAATTACGTTTCTGGTAGAAATAGAGTAGACGTGCAATAGTGGTGGATTAAAGTCTTGACTCTCTTCTTGTGAGAGAAAGTCCTAAATCCCAGCTGTGGGAACGTTTAGTGGGCTGCTTATGCTGCATGTTTGCCAGTAATGCAAATGTACCCATGCGAAAGTTTGCTAGTTTGATATATTTTTAACCCGTTGTTATACATTTAGCGTGTTTCTCTTTCTCTATTTTCCGTGTGTATGGCTGTGGCACACACGAAAGCTCCCCGGACGGATGAAGTGATTTTGGTTTTGTTTTTAGTTTCTGTTTGAAAAGTGAATTACTTGGGTGTATTCTTGGCTACGTTATTTGAAAATCGATCCGCCATTTTGTACCATACAAAATGGCGGATAACATAATATATTTTCACATTCCTTATTCTTAATCTAAAGAAATATAGATTATTGTTAATGGTAAATTATTGAGTCTATGCATCGAAATAAATAAATACTATCTTATCTCTCAAGTTTGGCCACATTACACATCATAAACCAACTTTCGTAAATCAGTAACTTATTAAAAGTTCACTGGGAACAAACATCATGCCACTGGATTTTCGCATATTAAGATATTATTCTTGTAACAAATTTCACTTTTATTTTCCAGGTGCTCCTAAAGAACTCCATAGCGATCGCGACTGGTGTGTATTCGCTAGCCGCCCTCCTAGCGGCCATGGCCTGTCTCGCGCTACCGATAGAAACGAAAGGCAGAGAAATGAGAGACACCGTCACGGTAACCAACTAGGCTTGAGGGGTCTTAATGTAGCGGTTACCATCGACATAAAATCAATGGATGTGCCCAGAGCACTTTGAAATTGTTAACAAATTGCGTCTTTGTGTGTAGCGAGAGTGTTTTACAACCACCAATCTACTTGACCCCTAGAATCGCTAGCTGCGAGGTATGTTGCAGTTTTACTTATTTTGGTTGTTGACAACGAATAACGATAAGTATTAACGTCCGGCGTTCATCGCTTCCTACAATCGACTAAAGCGGAAAGAGTGAGCTCACTCTTCCCAACGATAACAAAATTCCGTGCGCCTGAAGTTTGGGAGGGCACATCTGTTGATTTATATCGATGGCGGTTACAGCATTATGGGTCCGTGACATGTCTCCTGGTATGATTTCTCGAAAAGGAAAGAATAGGAGAGTCGCAGTCACACAGCCACCAACGGATGTCGATAACATTTGAACCGTGGCCTCTCTGGTAATAAAATAAAAAAAAAGAAATTAAGAGTCTCAGTCAAATAATCTCATAATACTTAAAAGGTGTTGACAAATTATGTACTAGCATGTCCAATGATGTTGTTTGTATGACAAATATTACACCTTTGCCAGTTAGGAAAAGGTGTACTTCTACCGCCAGGCACTAATGTGCATACAGCATACATTACTGTATTCCTGTTTAAAAAACTTCTACAGAAATTACAAGGCAAAAAGAGAAATCATCTTATATCTCGAGAGTGATGAACGCAATACAGCGCTAAACTGTTATTTGAGCTCTTCGTATTCAAATAGCTGCGTGCACTATGTTGTTAAGCGTAAGCTTATTGCTTGCCTTCAGACGCATGTATTGTCGTCCCGTCAATCTCTTTATGTAATAAAAAAAATGGAAAACTAAAACAACATCCCCAGCCGGTGACGTAAAAAAAATTTGCACAAATAATCTTAGTCCCGTTAAATAAGTTTAGTTAGTGGTACACCACGAATCGACATAAATAATAACGATAAAAAGATCCGAAAAAATGATGTCTCGATCAAATAATATTTGGTGCTAATTTCGTACTTATTATAGTAATAATGAATCTAGACATAAGGACCAATTTTTTTACGTAAATTACCTTTGGTGTATGTTTTATACGCTTTTTATTAACTTATTCGTTATTTATTGTACTCTTTACATTGTATGTATTATTGTCTAAGACTGATAACGATCAAACTATGTATTAATGCATTTATTAAATTTCTAGGATCATCTATACAAGTAATTTTTTATAGTGTTCGATGTATGTGTGATGTAGGTTCTACTCATTATATGTATACACTTTTAAAGTAGGTTATGATGTATTCTCAAGAGATTATTATTTAACATTGTCCTTCTAATTTCTTAATTATTGTAAACTTATACAGGGTTTTTGGTCACCAGCCTGCATCCTTTTAAGGGGATATTAAGTACATTAAATACGTCAACTTTTGTTCTACAGTTTATAAAAATTCGTAAATTTGTTTACTATACAAAATTTTAAAAAGAAGTGTATTTTATTGTTCTAAAAGCATCGAACTCGTCGTAACAATTTATAAAAAGAGCGCCGGCGCTCTTTAAATAATGTGCCGAAGTGAATAAATACAAAAAATCCGCTAAACAGTCCAAGAGTCAGGGGAACTAACACTATTTTTTTTTGGGATATATATTGAGTTTTAACAAAAGTTGTGGAACAAAAGCTCTTTATTTAAATATACAGAATGGATGCAGGCTGATTATCAGTAACCCTGTATAGTTTGCATAAAAATGCTACATTCTGTCATAAAAAAGAATCAAATTGTATTAAGATCTTGTTTACCTTGATAAATGAAAAATGAAAAAAATGTTTATTGTGGCAATAACAAAAGACATAAACAAAAACACGAGAAAAGGTACATTTGACAAGAAGGAAATACAAAAAAAACTATATAAAAGATAAAATCGATGAAACTTTTTGATAAATCTCATATACAATATAAATTACTTAATATTATGAATAATGTAATTAATTTATTATTATACATTTTTATTAGCAATCAATGACTGATCAAATGTATGTCCGTCCTCAATGTTATTGTCTTCCAAATATTCTTCGTCAGTATTAATGTAGGTACCTAAACAACATGAAAAGGTTGTGATATTATTTGTACGAATAAATAATTATACAAATACATGTCATATTATGTTATTTATATGTTTGTAATTGATACGGCACTTGGACGAGAGAGAAAGAGAGACATATTTCCGTCTCATTTTTACCTGTGTGTTCGTTGCGACCGTATCAAATATTTTCATCTGTTCGTCTTATATTGCGATTGTATTATAGCTAGTCTACAACAAAGTACCTAAACGTGTAGGAAGAAAGTATTTGCTGAGTAACGCTAATATATACTCGTTTATTTCATACTCTCTGTAGGTGCCAATAAAAGAATACATATGAATTATAATACATTGACAAACTATCATTAATAATAATTATTTATTTATACATCAATATCGGTCGACATTTGAATTCTGTCCCTAGCACAAGAAAGCTTTTTACGGCCTGCAAATACTTTCTCGCCCCACGTATTGGCCTGTTCAAAACTCTATGACCCATTAGTAGTGAAGCACGACAGTACCCAGCCCAGAATTTCGTAATACTGTGTACAACAGCATACTTACTCGGCTCAGGGTAGCGCTGGTAGGGCGGTATGCACAAAACACTTCCAAGCGAGACGTCAGTATCAGGGCACATCGCCCTGATGTATTATAAAGTTTTGCACATTTTTATAGACAATAGAAGAAACTTTAATTTATTCAACACAACTCATTTAAATCTAAAAGTAAATATATACCTATTCAATGAATCCGCGTTAACTGTGGTAGCTAAAACTGTCTGAGTAATAAATTATAATTGTATAAAAACAATTTGTAACGATATTATATTCATAGCATAAGAATCTCAACGTGATCTAATCATGTGTTCACCAAATAATTAAGTATATTATTTTGCTTATTAATTGTTAAGTTGACACCTAATCAAATAAAATGCACTTTTTATATACAATGTATTTTTATTTTTAGTAAACAGGATTATGCACTAAGCTAAAAGAATCGCTTTCTATTCTTCATTACAAACATAACTTTTTTCATGGGGCCAACACAGAAATCGGGAAATGTAAAATTTCGTACAAAATCTGTTTTGAACCCAAGTAAATGTGTCATCAAATCATCAGCCCTTCATCGTCCGATGTTGGATATGGGTATCTCCTAATTTACGCCACTGAGCTATGCTATTGGAGGAATATAACTAACTAATTTGGCTCAACGACCCAAAGTGGGTCCTGGCCGCTGACACTAAAAGACGCCACTCATCTCTGTCTTGAGCCTTTTCCTGCCATGAGACAGAGGCTTGAAGCTCGTGTATGTCTCGTTCCACTTGGTCTTTCCATCGGAATCTGGGACGTCCCACCGTAGGAATATGCTATTGTGGAAATAAGGGGGTGCAGCGAGAGTTGACGGCCCTCGTTGCCGGATTGGTACTCATGCCAAAAATGTAAACGCCAATTAGTAATGAATCAGTGCTAAATGCTCGATCGGTAGCTCATGCCATCCACTCTTTTCCGCCACTTGAAAAACAGTGAAACTATTTCATAAGCTGAAAGTTGCTCAGAAAAAGAGCTATTTTAGGAATGTCTGCAGGACAAAGATCTTTTAGGTTTAATAAAAAGAAAAAAAGGTTTAAGGTATGCTCTACGCATGTACCTACATATTTATAGTGTGTAAGATTAGGTTAGGAAGGCCCTGTGCCTTCTGCACTAGTGTTTGGGAAAGAGTTCTCGGTAAATCTATAGCTCGGCGCAAACGGGCCACCGGCTATAGCTACCGGTGGACAGCGACAAGCTGTTCACACTATTGATAGATACACATTGTTATGACGCGACGCACACGGGTGACCGGTGGCGACTACTCGCTACAGTAGTGGACGTCTCGCTACTTGTGGTCGCTCCCGGACACTGATGGTTGTGGCTTGAATCAGTCTATTAAATCATAGTCGTTCGACGAAGCAGTCGAGACGGGGCAATCATGCGGGGCGTGCGGAGTGAGACGCGGGAAGCGCGCTCCTACACTGCCTACATTACAATTTTAGTATTGCAGAAGCGCGGCTCAGGGCGGACGTCATCCGTGCGTTTTAACAACAAACAAATTCTAACAAAAAAAAATGCGACAACCCTACCCGGGTCAAAACATCGGCGTTTCTCCCAAGATCAAAGGCATGAATCCGGTCAATCTAGCAGCAAAGCAGTCGGAGAGACGGCGGCAAGGCAGTCCGAAAGTCGGCGAGAAATGTGTATACAGCATAACAAATTCACGCAGATGCAGCGGTAGCACGAACCGCCACCAGTGGCTGTGGACTGTGGCCCGTTTGCACCAAGTCCATCATTAAAGGTCTAATTAATAAATTAATATCATCTTAAGCCCACTTTCACGACTCTGCTGCCACCCCCGCCTAATAAATTACACTCAAATATGGGCTTTATGCCATGCTCGTTAAGACCGCTCGCTGACTTCTGTCTGTCTTGTCGACTGCTAATTTATTTTGCCAAAGTAATCTATACCTTAACCGGCATGGCATAAATCCCATATTTGAGTGTATTTTATTTGTCGGTGGGAGCAGTCGTATAAATGGGCGACGTCGTCCATTACGCTCCACAAAAAATAAAACCAAAAATTCCATAGAAGAATTTATTAGAATTATATATACCTAATTGATATTCTAAATAATCTAAATAATACTCACACATTTTTAACATACATTATCGGCAGATAAAATAAACTGAATCACAGTTAACAATGGGTATTGACTGATGTCTTGGAAATACCTATAATTAAGATAGGAGCCCAAATATGGTAAAGCAGCGCCTAATTATCGGAAACAATAGTCACAATTTCATAAAAAAATAGTTAAAATAAGTTTTTTTCCTTTGTTACAGTTATAACTCTACCAATCTATTTGGTTTTCTATTTTTGATCATATCTATAAAATGGTTTTACTGCGTCACTTTAGCACAGCTGTTTAATTTAAAATAAATTCTATTGCAAACAGATCCACAAAACTTTCTAATAGTGCAGTAGAATATCAGCAAAAATTCAGCATAATATTTACATGGATAGCAAAGACAAAAATGTTACATACAACTGATATACAGAATTTGGTATACCACAAATCATCAGAATTAAGGTACCACAGAAGTAAAGTCGATTTGGTGAAAATATTTGCTAATATCTACAAAATATACCCATTAATTCTTACAGTAGAAACCTTACTAACTTCACAACAGCGAATTAATACAATTGGATCGCATTGATTATTATTTATCTGTAGTGTGATTAAAATCACGTCATCTTTAACTTGGGAACTTGAATTGCAATGACTTGGGACAATTGATGTTTAGTAATTTCGTGCGACCGCGAACCATCTAATCTGAACAATCATGGCTGTAAGAGTACAAGCCTTGAGGTCTAAAAGGCCACGTTAAAGGGCTATTAGCTAAGGATTATCTGTCAAAATAATTCCCAAACAATATACCTTTAACGCAACCTTTTTGAGAACACCTTATATGCATATAGTTATTACCAATTTCAAAAATGTTACACGCCCTACTACTCAACCCTCAGAGCATCATAAAGGCTATTTTAAAACATTTATAAATTAAACAGAATGACAATAAACGCCATTTCCCATTTATATACACAGAATACTTTTTTCACTAAAAATTATTATATCTCACAGCAACTACTTCAATTTAAACTCTGGAGTTCTAAAAAGGCCACTATAACTTATACCATTGGATTATCTGTAAATATTGTCAGAACAAGTTTTAACCTTTATTGTAATAGTCATAAAGATCAAATTTCTTTGATGTACTTTGATGAATCAGTACTCATCCTTCAACCTTCTTAGAACCCCAGTTGTTTAGAGGCAAGAATATTTCAGATGCAATGAAGCAGAATAGACAATTATTTAGAAACATGGTACTAAAATAAGCAATTAGACACTAACTTTCATTCCTCAATCCAATACTTTTCCAAATCAATGGAACAAAGGCGTAATGTATTCCTAAACAAACTTTCACAGAAAGTTATAATTATATCCAGCAAATAATATAAACGAAATTAATTGATTACATTACAAACTAATATCAGTCATTTGCACAAAAGAAACAGCTAACTTCTAATCAAACACTTATCTAATACCTAATTGATATAAATATATATGTAAATATTTATACCTATCCTACAAATTACAACGTAAATTATGAAAGGTAGTTGCTGTATTGTGACTGTAGGGCCAATTAATAACCGAAATATGAATAGTTAGTAAGAAAGTAATCGTCACATAACACTAACATGTATTTAAGTTTTTCTTTTACGTTAAAGCAGTCAGCATTACGAGTCTTTTTCTAGCTATTCATACTTGGATCACAGCAATGCCAACACAGCGCATTCCAGGAGGTGGTTGAGTAGATATATTTAATAACTTTTCGAATCCCATAAAAATATTTGCATCAGAATATCATCATGAATAAAATTGTCATTTACGTTTGAATCATATGGGATTTTACTTCTTTCATATTTTTTTCGTTTTGACAATTTAGATTGCAGGAATCTTTAATCCTGTGTATTTTATCTTGTTCTATACAGTAACAAGAAAACATTTGTTCTGGCCATTTCCCCTGCATACACAAAATATGGGCATAGTCTTGTTACATCCACAACACCAAATGTCATTCAAATTCTGTTCAACCTTTAAATAAGTTTGAATAGTAAATAACACATTTATATAGTTTACAAGTGTGATGTTACATTGTGATAGTTATTACGTTATTAGTCAATAAATGTGATGACCTGAGAACCTGTAATTCTGTAAATTTTTGCAAACTATTATGTTTACCAAGCAACTAACTTTAACCCATGACATTTAATTACAATATTTCTTAATTCAGTTCAAATTCAACCCTTTTTGCATTAAAATCATGCACTGAATGAATTGTTTAATGTGAATTGAATTGAAAATGTATTGCAAATTGCAATAACATGGTACAAGCCCTGTTCCTACATTTTGTATATTTTTTTCTAAATATATCACTATTCTTACATAACTTAACTAAATCGCGTAAAGAACCAACTGATAATTAAATCACATTATGGCCGCAATATGAACAGCAGATATACAAATTATTCATCTTTTTTGGTTTACATGCTTTTTTTGTTTACATTTACATGTCCAATATTTTCATCCATGTTAACATAAAATACCTACATAATTATTTTCATCCTAATAAACCTGTATGGTTCAGATTTAATAACACAAGCTGAGATTTAAATGTGCATATTGGACAATAGCAAACCATTATCAAAAGCCCATATATACAACTTAGTTTTAAAATAAAATATATGAGATCAATCACAAATTTTATACTTTCAACAGCTGCTAGGATTTAGGTACCTATAACACAAAGTCATATTTTCTTTGTTACAAGAAGTACCTATGTAAACCTTCAATAAATTGTAACTTGATATTTTGGACAGTTTTCATTTTAAAGCATTATCTTACTAATTTACATAAAATCTTTTTTTTTACCTTCCATAAATTATACACAAACATGGTTTCTCATATTGTCTTAGCCCATAATTTTGTACCAGTTGAGTAAGTGAGAATATCAATAAAATTATTTCTTTTATACCAAGTTATGGAAACGGAAAATCTAACTACAAGCAATTAAAAGACAATTACAATTATTATCTTGAAGAAAATTACTAATAATAATACACCACAACTTTTTCAATGGAAATCATTTTGAACACAAAGGCATTACTAAATTGGTTTATTATAATTTACAACCAAATTTTGTCACATCTTTCAATACCTATGAACCGACTGGCAATATACATTTACATTGAACTTAACTTTAATTTGCAAACAAATACATTTTTTTTTTGTAATATTATGTGATAAGTTAACATACATTCTTCAATTAAATTAACACATACATCATCTAATTGATACACAATCTTAAAGGGTCTATCCCTTAAAATTTTAAGAAACGGTGGGATGAAAATTAATGTAACCTTTTTACATTATCCAGTTACATATGCCTATAATTCTTAGCAAATTATACAATCCTTGAGTGCTATCCTTGTTCTTTCTGGAAATAAATCATACTAATATACAATACACACATTTTTTATCATATCTTACTAATTATAATTACATCTAAGCAGTAATGCTTTCCATACAGCAGCATAACTTTAGTCGTAATATCATCTTGCAAATAATTTGAAATTTTACTCAAGCAAATAGAAATCAATATTACTTTCATCAGAACTCAAAAATAAATAATTATCAGACTTTGAATATGTTGAAATAATTAAGAATTTTATCTGTATGAATCAGTAAACAAAGAAAGATTGGCAGATTATCATCCACATAGGTATGATAATAATAATTGATACCATTCTCAATAAACAACTGTACATGAGACTTTATTTTTCTTTATTTACTAAAATAGTAGAGTTATTTTAGTACAAACATTTTATGTTCAATCATCATCAAGCTCAATAACAATAGGTACGGCACATTCCGTTGCCTTAGTGTATTCCTCTTTCAGTTTTGTCAACAGTGCACACTTTGGTATTTTCAATTCATCAGCCTCATCAATTAGACCCTTTAACTTTTGCATTCTTCCAATTATCGGTGCTGTTGGGAGCATTATGCTCTCAGTCTCTTTCTTCCATTTGTCAAAACTGTTGACTCGAAATTCAATTGTTTGTAGCATGATGTGTAATTCATCCATGTCATAACGATAAAATATTGTTTTTTCTTCTAGAGGGCACATGCAGAGGTCGCTAGCGTGCTTCAAGCATGCCATGTGTTTGCACTGGCTGCAGGATAGGGCAGACAGGAAGCATGTTGTTTTACACACTTCACATAATCGCTCATCATCAGTCAACAATTCAAAGGCTGTTCTACGAGCACTCTTCAAACCATCTTTTGCTAGTGCACTTCTCAAAGTTCCTTCTTCTTTTGCAGCTCGCATAAGTTCTTTTTGGGTCTCCAAGGCAGTCTCCAAGTCCAACCGATCGCCTTCTAATGCCATTTTACAAATCAACTCATCATGTGAAAAAACACAAAATCTTTTCAAGTTCTTGTAATGCAAGATGCATTCTCGGCCTATTTTCAGCCAGTCAGGAGGGGCAAAATTAACTGCCTCAGCAAAGTTGTACCCCTGATTGAAACCAGCATGGTATGCTCGGGGAAACGTAACAACAAATTCACCAGCTTGTTGGTCTGTTCTATAAATGGGAACTCCTGCTGCCATCAGTATATTGGGATTCATAATAGTAACTAACTGATGTAACAAGTCTGGTTGAGTCTTGAAAAGATCTGGTGCTGCAGCTTTCATAGCATTCTCCAATAATTCGGCTTTACCTCCAGGCACTCCATACCAGGTTTTAGCCTCTCCCCAGTGTAAATAATTGATTGAGTAGCTCCAATGGTCCTCATTGTGCCAGCAGAAAGCAGAAAAACACATACCCACATACATCCAAGGGACAGTCATACCAGATATGTCAGCATTAATGAATCTTAGAACAGAACCATCCAGAACTGGCAGATTATTGAGATTCCAACCAGAATCAACATACTCCTGATCTCCAGGGTAAAGGTTCAGAGACGACTTTGTAGGAAATCCAGAGCCGTGGTCCATGGAATGTAGATCAGCCCCATATTCTACTGTTACATCTTCTTCAACTGATGAAATGATTCTCCAAAATTCTTTCTCAACAACTTCTGTAGAGACCAAGTGACCAGATTTACCAAAGTATTCAGATTTAAAGTTATCAGCCATTTCTCCAAACTGCTGTAGAGTATACTCTCTCTCTGCTTGTGCAAATCCAAAGGCTTCGGCAGGTTTATGGACTTCTTCAGCGATACAACAAGGGCATCTCCAGTCGCCATCAGGAACTGCATTTAATGGAGGAGTTAGACAAAATGTGTGATAAGTTTCATTGCAGCCATTACAAATTAACATCATATCTTCTCTATGATATTTCTGGCAAACTGAACAGGTGTAATCTCCCAATGGGTCTCTTTCATATCGAGGTCTTTTCCTGGATTTTGTGATATCAAATTCTTCATCATTCAAGCCAGGCATTTTTGGACCTGGTCCATAACATGCTAATCTTTTCAGCTCTCTGTTTCTTTTCGTTTCTACAGTTTCAACTTCAGTTTTTGGTTTGAAAGTAATATGGTGCGGGTCTATTTTTATGTCTGAACCAGTTTTAGTTTTCTTTATATTACTAAAAGGTTTCTCTTCTTTTACTTCAGCTTTAGTTATGGACTCTATTGGTACTTCTTTAAATATTTGTTCCACATCATCTTCTTCTTTAGCTACTTCTACCTTGACCTCTTTTTTTAGGGCTTTATTTTTTTCTAATGTCTCATAAGGTAATAAAATCTTTTCATAGTTATTTCTTAGAAAATTCATGGTATTGGCGTTCTGGGTATATCCCATAGCTTGCGCAATTTTACGCCATTTTTTCGGAGTGTCACAATTTTGGAAACCTCCTTCTTCATTTACCCAAAACTTAAGGCAATACAAATCCAGTGTTTTATTTTCAATCATGGGAATCTTTACTGGTGCTCCCTGAAGATCCCAGAATTTGAGTATTTTTTCAAGAAACAAAAGCTTTAGTCGTGTAATGGCTTCCAACTCATTAACTTTCTGTATTCTGGGCACGAATTTTAACTTATCTACATCTAATGAAAATGGTGGCTGCCATCGTGCAGGAGGTTTGATTTTACAGATTCCAGTTTTCTCAGCAACAGGCCTAATTTTAGCTATGTAACCCAGAGGGTCTAAAAATTCCTCAAGTGTGGGTTCGAATATGGGCGCTTCAGGAGGAGCAGTGAACGTAAACTCCGCACTTTTGTGCATAGCATTTTTCTGAATATTTTTAGTATCCATTTTTTAACTGATTTTTCAATGTCGGAACAGAATACTTGATCACCTATCAGAGATCTTTTGAATCTTGAACATTTTTGTTAGCAGTGTCGTGTACGTGACTACTAGACATCAATAAATGGCACCGTGATAACACAACCCATCCGCTTCATTTTTGTTTATTTCTGGATTATTTCAATTAGAAGCGACGTAAATTGTCTTTCTATAACACTTTATTTCACAAAGGAACTGAAATACAGTTGAGGTACGTTTTACGAAACGATTAAATGAGCACTATTAAAATCAATACAGTCGTTCGTCTCGCGATTAATTTGTTTTAAAACAAGCCAATCCACAAAACGACACTAGTTAAGAATGAAACGAAACGGAAACTCGTCGATGTTGAGGTCACAGATTACAGAAATAAAACCAGATGGAGTGCGCAGAACAGAGCTACTGAAGCAGACAAAGGAAATACAAACGCCGAAGCAAATACAAACTTCAGTCAGTATGAAACGGACTTCCGTGTTGTACGGGCGCCCCGTGTCTGTTTTAAAATATGCCGTCTAGTGTCTTCAAACATTGCAAACAATGTTCCCAAAAACAAAAAAAGGAAAGAGGAATATCATTTCATAGGAAACATTGAATATTTTTACTGTTATTTATATAATTTAGGAGATTTCATTTTGGTGATGCATGGAACACAACACCTCAACGAAAATAGGTTAGTGTGGCGATACTAAATGGAAATTATTTTCCCTGAATTTAGGGTAAAATATAGATTATATATTTTTTAGATACTCGTACACCTAATTATTGATGGGCATTTTATTATTCAATTTAATTTAATTTCAAATTTAATTTTGGTAAATGTTAAATTTGTAAAATGAGTAATTTATGACATAAAAATGTACAAAAAACAAAATCATTAAAATACATTATAAAATTTGTTTGTGTATTTATTTATTTCGTTAGTTGCACCACTGCCCAAAATATTACAAATTTTGTTTCCTCATGAATCAAAAGGTTATATGTCTATAAATCCACAGAAATCTAAATAATAAGGTAATAGAAATGGCATAACTCTCAAATTACTTGCAAAACGCTTGTCGCCACATTTCCCCTACCCCCGCGATCACTACTACATGCGCGTAGCATTCAAATAGAGCTCCACTCACACCAATAGCTGCACATTATCAACCTGGGTCTGTGATTGCACCACACACATCCATAAACGCTTATCAGTGAACCTACTAATACATTGAAAAATTAACAATTTTTCACATATACACTAGCGTATACACTAGCTTGACAAAAATTAAAACATATCGATATTTCAAAGTACGGTCCAATTTTAACATTCGATAAAGGTTATTATTGATTTCATTAATTAGATGTATTACACTACAACAAAGTCAATATGCCTACCTATAAAATAAGTGAGTCACATGGGGTATACTATTGTTTCGAAAACTGAACTATGTAATTCTGACACCACATGGGCTTAGGTATAGTTGAAGAACAAAGGTTGTTGTATATTTTGTACATCGAGCAACTCGATCTTCCGCACAAGCACGGAAGGGAAGTAGCCTTTGCTAAAAATTATTGTTCAAATCTTTCTGTCATTTCTTGCGGGAGGGGAAAGTTGCACACTAGCGTAAAGCCGCACTATTACATACAAAACATACCTGTACCGATCCATTGCCGACCATACTCACACAGCCAAATCACTAACACATAAAAAATAAAGCACCATTCACAAATCTAGCCCCGCCCTCAGTGTATTCCACGCCACAGTATATTATCAAACTCCATGGTCCACGCGGACTTGTACTTTGACAGAGGGGAAACGCTGTGTATGCCTACTCCCTTCCGTGTTGCTCGCTGATTTTGTATGAAAACTAATAAAATCTTAAAACTAAAAGCTTACAATAGATAAATACTGCCTCAGTTATCTTAATATTTATTTTGCACGGACGAACAATCGCGCGTTATAGCCAGTATGTATATACTTTTGTTAATAATTAATGAATTATGAAGTAATGTTTACCGCGAATTAAAAGATTGTACGTACGGGTGTAATGTTAATTGCGTACAATTTTTTTTATCGATTTATTATGTTACTTTATCGATAAAACTATGTAAAATTTAAAATAAAATTTTCATCGTTTATTTTTGGGAAAGTAAAATTGGACCGTCACAGCACTAACTCACAATCGCTACCTGCGGTTGTACCATGGAAGATTAGCGGTTATGACGATATATTTAATTTTACATTACATTGCTGTTTATGCTTGTACCACTTTAGATGTTAATTAATGTATGCAGCAATGGTATGCAAAATGACAATCACACCAAAAAATACCTATCAGTGAAATGTAATCTCATTATTGGTATAATTGCAAGTTGTGGAAGAACTTCCACAGTTGTTTATGCTGCATAACACAAGTTTTTAAAGATGATTCACGCCTGCCGGTTCGAACAAGACTAAACTACAATTCGAGCACTGGTGGCCTACAAGTCACCTGTGCGGCGACAATGTCACGCGGTCATGCGACTTCTAGTACCTTATTATTTAGACTTCTGTGATAAAGTCAAAGTCTTGTTTTGTCAAAAAAAAGGTGAGTAATAAGTGAACTATTAAAATGATTATTTTGTTAGTTTTTTTTTGTTTGTTGTTTGGACCTATAACATACAGGTAGCCTATATGCATTTTATCAAAAATAGCTTGGTGGTAAAGATGGTTGTTTGAATTTTTGTTTAACCTATCTAAGCGAGTAAATTACACAAATTTTATTATTTGCGATTCAGGTTAATTTCTAGTTGCATGCAAAATCAAAATTCTTTTCTTCGTAGAATGGAAATAGTAGTAACAAGAAATCCTTGCATAATCGGTGTAATAATTTTAATATTTGAACATATCAATTGATGTGTTTATTATACGTGATGATTTCCCAAGCTAAGACAACAATAGTGGGACTTTTTTCTTAAGACTGACAACATTATACAAGTAATTTGGAACGTTGATTTGACAATTTTACGTCAACATGACTAATTACGGGCCTCACAGTGTTGTTCACGAAGGTTCCATCTGTGTTTATTTCTGTAATCTGTGGTTGAGGTACTCACAAATGAAAACACGGAAATAGTGCTGCCACATTAGAAGTAAAAAAAAAACATTTTAGTTAATGTTGATGTAAGATGCACATTATTATCGCGTATCGGTATTTTGAAGTGAAAACTTCTTTAGGCGCGCCTTGACAGATTTATTCGTGGGCTGTGAATTGATTTCTAGCGTCACGCTCGGTTATGATAAGAAATCTTCTGGTAAACTCGGGACCATAGCCATTGGCCATCTAGAAATGCGTCACCCAATAGGTAATGCTGAAAGGGCGTGGCCTAGCCATCATGGCATGGCCATCTAGAAATACGTCAGCCAATGGGAAACACTGACGCATTTCTAGATGATCATGCCATGATGGTCAGGCCACACCCTCCGGTTACACCTTGTAGTTTCCAAAGTAAGTTATCAAATTCTAAGTTATAAGTTTTCACTTCTATCGACAGTTCCTATGACTGCCAATTTTTGAAGCGAAAACTTCTTTAGGCGCGCCTAGACAAATTTTTTGTGGGGTGTAAATTGATTTTTAGCGTCACGCTCGGGTATGATAAGAAATCTTCGGGTAAACTCGGGACCTTAGCGATTGGGCATCTAGAAATCTAGAAATGCGTCAGCCAATGGGAAATGCTGAAAGGGCGTGGCCTCACCATCATGGCATGGCCATTTAGAAATGCGTCAGCCAATGGGAAATGCTGACGCATTTCTAGATGGCCATGGCAAGATGGCGAGGCCACGCCCTCCGGTTACACCCGTGTAGTTTCCAAGGTAAGCTATCAAATTCTGAGTTATAAGTTTTCAGTTCTATCGGCAGTTCCTATGACTGCCAATTTTTAAATTAGCTTCGTCTTTTGACAGTTTTGTAGTGACAGTTTTGTACTCTTTGCAGAATCCGCCTGGGGAAGTACTACACCTTTGCCAGTTGTTTCTTTTCTATACCTAATTTTTGAAGTGAAAACTTCTTTAGGCACGCTATAGACAGAATTTTCGTGGGCTGTGAAAATCCATTCATCAACCGTCACGCTCGGATATGATAAGAAATCTTCGGGTAAACTCGGTAAAAACGGCCAGGTAGGTACTAGGGCATCAGAAACAGTAAAGAATTTCAATTACCAACCTCCAACAGCCCAGCGTTTATCTCCAGATACCAGGACAACAGAAATATAAAAGAGTTGCGTTTGCCCCTAGGTAGTGTACCAGCGCAACATAAACAGTAAAGAGTTGCAATATTTTGTACAACTTCGTTTCATCAGAATGTCCCTTGACACCTCCCATGTATTTTGAAGTGAAAACTTCTTTTGGCGCGCAGGCGCGCTTTTAGACAGATTTTTTGTGGGGTGTGAATTGAATTCTAGCGTCACGCTCGAGTATGATAAGAAATCTTCGGGTAAGCCCGGGGCCACGGCCATTGGCCATCTAGAAGTGGGTCAGCCAATGGGAAATGTTGAAAGGGCGTGGCCTAACCATCACGGCATGACCATCTAGAAATGCGTGAGCCAATGGGAAATGCTAACGCATTTCTAGATGGCCATGCCATGATGGTCAGGCCACGCCTTCCGGTACACCCGTGTAGTTTCCAAAGTAAGCTATCAAATTCTGAGTTATAAGTTTTCACTTCTATCGGCAGTTCCTATGACTGCCAATTTTTTTTACTGTGGGACATTACACTTCAAGGACTCCTAGGTCCGTGCTAATTATTAACAATTCCAAAAACAATATTTAAAACACAAACGAGTCAAAAAGCAGACATTAGTGTTGTCCATCTATTTCAAAAATAGATAGACAACACTAATACATACATAACAAATTTTTAGGATTCCGTAAATAATAATCACTGAACCCTTATAGATTGGTTACGGCTGTCTCTCAGCCTATCTGTATGTCTATCCGTCCGTATAACACAAGTACTTTTTGCCGAAACTATGAAAACTATACTGTTGAAACTTGGTAAGTAGATGTATTCTGTAAACAGCATTAAGATGTTTACACAAAAATATAAAAAAAAAACATTATGTTACTTGCTGCTACGGAACCCTTCATGCGCGAATCGACTCGCACTTAGCTGCTTTAATAAATTTTTTAAGAGTTTAGTTTTTCAGGTTCGCGGCACTGGTTGGTAATGGCGTCCAAAAGTCCATACTCTACCAACTCATCATGGAAAGACTTACAAACGATACAACAATTTGCAACGATTGCAAATTGTTGAAATTTATTACCAAAATTCCAGCTCTGTGAAATATGTGTATCGTTTGTTACGAGGCTACGACCATTGGTCGTATACCTCCTTCTGAGATTGGTCGTCTAATAATCTTATTAATAAAAATAATAACCCGAAGTATCCTAAATACTTTGAGATTAAAAACAAAATGAAGATAATAATAATCAACCTGTGGGTAATGCGTCTGCTGATATACTCCTTTGGCATACTGAGATGGACTCGGACTGAGCTCGACGCCCTGGACAGAAAAGCCCGTCAACTGCGCACAACATACCGCATGCTATCCTGACTAGACTGTATATCCCGCGGAAATGGAAGGGGGGGGGGTCGAGGCTTTTTAAATGCCAAGAACCTTCACAACCGTGAGGTATGCAGTCTCAGGGATTATTTCCGCAACAGCGAGTCCGGGATGCATCGCGATGTTGTGGCAGTTGACAGGAGCTTGACGCCTCTTTCATTGGCAAACGAGAACTGGCGCAAACCATCGGTGCGGAAGAACTGACTACTTGTGACTGGATACCTATTGGACAGCCCGAAGGACAACCACGTCGAGCGTGTACGTGACCATATTGACAAATTCAATTTTGGGAGAGAGAAACGAAGAAGAATACACGTGAGTAGTATAAGTAACTATTAGTTAAACCTAATCGAGTTAATAAAACCTAATTCAGTAAATTTGCCTAATATCATAAATTTTCAACCTAATTAAGACAATTTTGTTTGTTTAAATATCCGTCACAACCAAAAGAGTCACCCTCTCCACTTCTGCCTGCCCCGCCTCTGCCCTTGTCAATGCACCCAGATGACCAAGGGTGCTTTCTGTAAGGTCAGTAGCGTCTAACTTACATAAGCACATTAAAAAAAAAAAATTGGCAGTCATAGGAACTGCCGATAGAAGTGAAAACTTGCTGTTGCCCTGGTACTGGTACCTAGGGGCAAACGCAACTCTTTTATATTTCTGTTGTCCTGGTATCTGGAGATAAACGCTGGGCTGTTGGAGGTAGGTAATCGAAACTCTTTACTGTTTCTGTTGCCCTGGTACTGTTTTTACCGAGTTTACCCGAAGATATCATATCCGATCCGATCCATTATCATATACAAGCGTGACGATTGATGAATCCATTTCACAGCCCATGAAAATTCTGTATATAGCGCGCCTAAAGAAGTTTTCACTTAAAAAATTAAGACCAGCGCGTCAGACGTGGTGCCGCCAACGAAACTTCGGGAATGGTAGCCCGGTGTGCCCGTAGATGCCCCCGAGGTGGTCCCGGTGCGCTTGATCACTCGACAGAGTTCCATCGCCACCGTGCTCACGAACATTACGCGAAACCTCTGTGCCGGTAACATCAGTGCCAGAGTCGAGCCCAGAACACTGGTTCTGCTGGGTAACAAACACGTTAAATATCGCAGCAGAAAAACTAAAAAGAGGCTGTTCTGACGGTTCGGAAACTCTACATTTTCTGGGCTATTGCTAAGAACCATCACCTGTCAGCTGGCTGGGCAGCAAAACAAAGCGGAAATGCCCTGGTGATGTGGTGATCACCATATTTGCTTCTCGCTTGCCAAAATATACTCCTCATTTTTAGGGTTCCGTACCCACAGGGTAAAAACGGAACCCTATTACTGAGACTTGGTTGTCCATCCATCCGTCCGTCCGTCTGTCACCAGGCTGTATCTCAGGAATGGTGCTAGCTAGACAGTTGAATTTTTCACAGATGATGTATTTCTAGTGCCACTATAACAACAAATACTAAAAATAAAATAAAATAAATATTTAACGGAGACTCCCATACAACGAAATTGTTTTTTACCGTTCCTTGCTCGATTAGTCCGTTTCAAGCAAACTAGATGGCGCCACTAGTACACTAAAACGCGCATTCGACCTCGTCGTTATGTCTATCATCATTATGTACATTTTTAATTTTTTTTAAGTTTGTCCTGCCTTTAATGGTTGTCTGGAAGAAATCGCTATTAGCGATAAGGCCGCCATTTATGGCACTAGTTATAAGTATTTTCTGTTTTTGTAATATGTTTCTTTATTTTTTTTTAACTTTACTGGTGTGCATAATAAAGTGTTTCTGTCTGTCTGTCTGTCGTTAAAATCGTAAGGCAAAATCAAAGTTTTAATTTGTTATTAAACTATTTATATTTATTCATATGTTATTTAACTAAACTATTAATGTTAATGTAAATAATAAAAAAAAGATTTATGATAATAATTTCACTATGTCTAAAATTACGGAAAGCTAAAAAGTTTTACTCAAACAGAAATCTGGGTAGCGATTCTAAATGCAATCCGAATGGTTCGGAATCGGAATGACAATCCCTGTCTCTGTCATGCTAAACAGAAAAGACAAAGACCGAGAGATGAGATTCCGTGTCGGATGCAACCGAATGGATTAAGAATCGCTACCCTGAACAGGGTAGCGATTCTAAATGCGATTCCGAATGGTTCGGAATCGCAATGACAATCCCTGTCTCTATCATGCTAATCAGATAAGACAAAGACCTAGAGATGAGATTCCGTGTCGGGTGCAACCGAATGGATTTAGAATCGCTACCCAGACCACCAGAGTGCCCAAGATACTCTCTATCTAGCTCTAACTGGGCTCAGCCTAGTTTGAGGCCCAACGTTAACTGTTGAAGTTTCTTTTATCCTTGTAGAGTTTAACAAGGATTTAATTATGAACTCATTTTGCAAAATGTAGTAGGAGTTAATAATAAATCGCGTCCATTGAAATGGACGCTGGGTCCGAGAGGGGTAATAAACTAAAAAGTTATATTGGTTCACTGAAAAATTTCCTGTATTAGCTTGACCAGGCAACATTAAGTACGCCACCAGTCGACCAGCCGCGCGCTGAGTTATCTAGTTATCTACTGTTAACAGTCAGTAATCAATTTTTTAAGTGAAATCTTCTTTTGGCGCGCTATAGACAGATTTTTGTCAAAATCTATCGATACGAGTAAGTATTGATACTTTTCAATATTTCAATCGATCATGAGTAGGTGTGAATACTTCACGAACGATACCGTATCGAGTACAACTATCGATACTCCGGAGGTATTGTTTTATCCCTAGCCGTACCGTTCGATTTCGATGTTTTAAGCAATGACAGCTGACTGTTAATGTCAGCTGTCTGACTGTTATTGTCAGCTGTCATTGCTTAAAACATCGAAATCGAATGGTACGGCTAGGGATAAAACAATACCTCCGGAGTATCGATAGTTGTACTCGATACGGTATCGTTCGTGAAGTATTCACACCTACTCATGATCGATTGAAATATTGAAAAGTATCAATACTTACTCGTATCGATAGATTTTGACAAAAATCTGTCTATAGCGCGCCAAAAGAAGATTTCACTTAAAAAATTGATTAATGAAAATCAAACCAGCAATTTTTATAAATTTGCCTTATTCTTCATTAGGGACATGGTATCGAACGGAAAGTACAAAAACTGTACTTATGCGTATTACCGGAAAAAAGTATCACACTAAATAAACGAAACAAATCTATCAAGTACTTTTCTTAGGATCGTCGTGTAGGCGCATGTACGTCAGGAGGTCAGGACCGCAATGTCAGTGCGGTAAGTAACATCAATTGAAGGGCACAGGCAAATAACAGGGAATGTCCATGCCCTAATTAATGAATTTTGAGAAACCACAATTTTAATGTTTAAAATATGGATATAAAACAAGTCGGACGTAGTCTCGCTATAAATAAAAACTGTGTCTATAGAGTTGGCCACACAATATGCACGTGTGCGCTGTCACATACAGCCTGACACGCACACATTCACACATCAGGGTTGTTACACGCGCAAACTTGTGTGTATTTGCGCGTGTCACCCTGTTAGTGACAGCTGACAACGCACACGTGCATAATATAATAATTATGTGGCCGACTCTATACACAAAGTTTTTGTTTTAGCGAGACTAAGTCCGACTTTTTGAAGTGAAAACTTCTTTTGACGCGTCACAGACAGATTTTTCGTGGGCTGTGAATTGAATTCTAGCGTCACGCTCGGGAATGATAAGAAATAGTTTAAATAAAGAAATAGTATAGGAGTACTGCAAGGATCCATTTTGGGGCCTTTTTTTCTTGGTCTATGTGAATGATCTTCCACAATTAATCAAAAAATGGTTGTCTGTAAAGTCGGTTTACTGACGATAGTTGAACGTGACAACGTCTTAAGAAAATACTGATTGTGTTAAGCGTCATCTAGGTAAAACATTCTGAAGCTTTTTGAAACGCTGTGCAAAGCGCCATCTCTGGGTACATCATTGTACTAGCACAAGTTCTTAACTTCATATCGTCACTTTTCTAAAACATGGACAGATTCCTTGAACGTAATACACATTTCACTCACTAGATGGTGCGAAAAGTAATAAGGCGAGGTAACGGTGGTAAATATTATCTATTCTATGGCGGTAACGTTACATGACGTCATGTTTTGTGGGCGTGCAGCCGGCTTCATCGAATTATAAGACGTTATCACGTCAAAAACAAAGAAGGCAAATGGATTACTGTAGAATAAATACAATTTTAAATATTTTGAGTGACTGGTTGGTTCGATGCCATCAACTTAGTTTTAAATCCGGGTAAAACAAATTTGCTCTGTCAAATTTACAAAATTTTAACGTGAAAATATCTATACAAGGCCAATTAATTGAACCAATCCAATCCACAATATTGTGACAATATGTGACAACTGTTAGGCTTGTTTACCATGGATACTTCCACAGCGTAATGTCTTACGGTATATAGTTGTGTGGTTCGGCGGCGGATAGAAATAAAATATTTGTGATACAAAAGAGAGCACAATACGCGCTATCTATAAGTAAGGTCTGACACAATCTTTGAGTGACTTATTTAATACAATTGGAATCCTCACAGTGCCATCGCTTTACATTTCTGAGTGCATCATGTATCCTAGAAAAAATAGATGTCACTATGCTAATAAGTCCGATGCATCGCATTATAAAAATAGACTTGGATATCCGCGTCGTAGATTACACAAGACGGACATGTCTTTCTAAGAAACAGTGTTCATTATTATAACATTGTTCCAGAACAGGTAACAAGCCAAGTAAGTTGTGCAGGGCTTACTATGATAATAAACAATTTTTCATCCCACCAGCTCGGAAAGAGTACTTTTGCTCCTCGATATCAGGGCGCAAAAGTCGTTTTTACCATCTAGAGGTTAAAGTAAATTTGAATTTAGAACATCGTGTTTACTGAGGTTTTCAATTCAAAACATAATTTAACCTATTTATTTCTACCTCCTTGGTGCCGAATTCATCATACATTTATTTTTAATTTGTTAAAAACTCATACTCGGAACCTCTTTGGTGTACTTTTTTTTAAATGCTTTGCGCGCAATTTTCTTTTCACGTATGGAGGATAGAGGTAAAGAATGTTATTTCAAATGGCAAAACATTTTGAAATGCTATGAATGAATCAATTGTAATCGAATTGAAGTAGGCCGAGTTGCCGAGTTAAATAATTAAATATTATTGCCTACTAAAATAGTAACTAATAGATAATTTCAACTACTTGTGCAGTACAAAATAATGTAGTAAATATAACATCAAATAAATAATTACTATTTTGAGAAAACATGTAGGTACAATATATTTTGAAGTCAAAACTTCTTTTGGCGCGCCAAAGACAGATTTTTCGTGGGCTGTCAATTTAATTCTAGCGTCACGCTCGGGAATGATAAGAAATCTTCGGGTAAATTCGGGACCATAGCCAATGGCCATCTAGAAATGCCTCAGCCTTTCCCATTGGCCATTTAAAAATGTGTCAACATTTCTAGATGGCCATGCTCATAGCCACGCCCTCCGGTTTCACACGCGTAGTTTCCAAAGTAAAAATCAAATTCTGAGTTATAAGTTACCACTTCTATCGGCAGTGCCTATGACTGCCAATATATTTCTTTCATGAATTCTGAATAGTACGTTTATTAATTTCCTTTAAAATGTACCCTGATGCCTACTATTATTTAATGCATTTGGGCGGACACTTTTTCATGTACACATGAAACTCCTTACCTCAATCGGTCAACTCTCCATATTTTCACGTCATATTGTTATTGTTAAAACCATGGCTAAATAAACTTAAGTTTAAAACTTATAAAATTGAATACAAGTGAAAAACCGAAATACCATAATAATAAGTGATTCTAGCGACCAAGAAGTTTATTTAACGCCAACAGAATCGACTGAAACTGAAAATGCGCAAAGCGTTTAGTAATTTCCTCGCTAGGGGGTAGGGGGGGATGAAAAATTACGTGTTACACTCGAGTGCAAAGATTTTTCATCTTGTGCCCTTTTGATTCCCTTGCTACGCTCAGGATTCTAATTTTTGAATCCCTCGCTACGCTCGTGATTCAACTTTAGAATCCTTCGCTTGCTCGGTCATCAAAATTGAGCACGCGGTTAAAAAGCCACTTTGCACTCTTGTACAACAAATAACTATTAAAGGACAAAATTAATTGGAAAAAATCATTTATACTCGTACATTGACATACATTTTGTAATATTTCTTTTATTATTTAGAATTTTTTTTTTAAGTGTAGTAATTCTGTAGTTTTTATACATTCTGACAACGCCTGCATTGAACTGACAAGGCCCAACGGAATAGCCGCTATTAATTTTTAAATTATTTTCTTTTATATACGGTTTTGTAACTTGAATATGTATAATTTGAATTTATTGTCATTTTTTAAACTATTCTTTGAATTTTGTAAATGACGCTAAATCTGTTATACCTAAGGTCAGAAATTGGGAAACTTGGGAAAACTAGGGAGGTGTCAAGGGACATTCGGATGGAACGAAGTCGTACAAAATATTGCAACTCTTTACTGTTTTTGTTGCCCTGGTACTGGTACCTAGGGGCAAACGCAACTCTTTCATATTTCTGTTGTCCTGGTATCTGGAGATAAACACTGGGGCTGTTGGAGGTAGGTAATCGAAACTCTTTACTGTTTCTGTTGCCCTGGTACCTACCTGGCCGTTTTTACCGAGTTTACCCGAAGATTTCTTATCATATCCGAGCGTGACGATTGATGAATCCATTTCACAGCCCACGAAAATTCTGTCTATAACGCGCCTAAAGAAGTTTTCACTTCAAAAATACGACAGTCATAGGAACTGCCGATAGAAGTGAAAACTTGTAACTCAGAATTTGATAGCTTACCTTGGAAACTACACGGGTGTAACCGGAGGGCGTGGCCTCGCCATCATGGCATGACTATCTAGAAATGCGTCAGCATTTCCCTTTGGCTCACGCATTTCTAGATGGCCATGCCATGACGGCGAGGCCACGCCCTTTCAGCATTTCCCATTGGCTGACGCATTTCAAGATGCCCAATCGCCAAGGTCCCGAGTTTACCAGAACATTTCTTATCATACCCGAGCGTGACGGTAGAATCCAATTTACACCCCACGAAAAATTTGTCTAGGCGCGCCTAAAGAAGTTTTCACTTCAAAAAAAAAACTATGGCTTCAAAATACTATCGATAGTATTAATAATATCGATGCGTTTAATTAAACATAGTATCGATACTATCGAAAGTAAGTAAAACTATTGATGGTAATGAACTATCGCTACTTCAGTAACCATCGATAGTATCACTGCATTATAACAAGTTTTAAAAGTGAGTATTGTGTTCAGTGGCCGGCACACAAGTTGACCCAAAATTGACAAGGAAAGGGAAAGTTCGCGCATGTACACATCCACCAAAGGGACCTTAAAAACGTTTCTTCGCAGCCATTGCGCAGCTAACTTCATTTGGTCAACTTATTTGCCGAGACCTATACCCACAACGTAACTTTTGCAAGGTTTGTGTTGTCCTGTGAGATAGAAGTGATTGTGTATAAGATGTGATCGAATTTGATTTTTAAAGGAAGCTTCAACATCAACAGCCCACTAAACGTTCCCACTGCTGGGACTCGGGGCCTTCTCTCGCAAGGAGAGAGTTAAGGCCATAATCCACCACGCTGGCCCAGTGCGGGTTGGCGGATGACACATGACTTCGAAAGATTCTAGGTACATGTCGGTTTCCTCACGATGTTTTCCTTCACCGTTTTAAGTTAGCGGCATAACGCACATGACTTCGAAAAGACAGTGGTGCGTGTGGGGTTTGAACCCGGGGTCTCCGGATCGGCAGCCGCCGTTCTCCCGACTAGACCACCGTAACTTAGTAAAGGAAGCTTAAGCACTATAAATATATGTTATTGATTTTTGAAATACTATTGCTGTTTATTTAACTATCAATAGTTTGAGGTATCGATACTATCGATAGTATTAGTCATAAACATTCACTGGTTTTCGATACTATCGATACAATTGAAGCTAATATTTTCAATACTATCCATAGTATCGTAACTATCGAAGCGAATACTTGCAATACTTTTTTTTTTAAAGATTGACGAGACGAGCGGCACATTTGCCTGATGGTAAGCAACATGCCTGCCACATAACAACACAGTGACACGCAGCTATTGGAACATGATGAGTCCAAATCATTACCTAGCACTGCATTGCGCTTGTTAGATTAAGGGTTCCTCGGAACCCTTCACCTTACGTTAAAATTGACTAAATGGGTGGTTTATACGTGTCAAATCCTGAATAATGTGATGTTTTATAGGTTATTGTGTTAAAAAGAAAGGAATTGATATATTTCCGAAATCACATATTATATAATAAGTATAACCATGTTTTAAATAATACTGTTAAAAATAATTAATAAATGATATGTAAGTATTATTGTATAAAGTATAATAACATAAATGTTAATAAACGTTGTCAAATCCACCGCCTATTTCGCTTTAACTTGTTAATATTATTTTGTTGGAGGGGCAGCGCTATGACTATAGGCGAGTGGGGTTGATAACGACTAGTATAAAAGTGATCGTGTCTCTATTCGACGCTCTTCTCTCTTGTCTTTTCGTATATATGTTTGTCTCTTACTTATTGTGCTCTCTATTGTTCTGTATTATTCTTGTTCTCGAGCGAACGGTTGATTAAGCAAAGCCAAGTATTATAACTGTTGTCTAAAGTTTACTTGTGTACAGATTATGTATGTGTTGGCGCAGAGTTTTCTTGGCAACGTTCTTTCTCTGTCGTCTATAGAATCCCGAAAGTGGCACAATAAAGAATAAATAACATTTAAATACCATCTATTGGGTTTTCTATTCATCCTACTATCTTTTAAGTAATTAACAGCATATTCACATCTAAGCTCATAGAATTAAGGCTATCCTGATATAAATTAGGTTATAATAGCGCAGAATCCTAAGAGATTCTAACACGCTCGTCACCCAGAGATCTAAAATATTATACAGCCTTGTAATTTCTCTGGAAACATTGCCCTTCAAACCGAAACACGGTAATTTTTGCACATCACTGATTGGCGGTAGAATAACTGGCAAAGGTGTGGTACTTCCCCAGGCGGACTCTGCCAAGAGTCCTACCACTACTAAAAATATTATCGATACTTTTGCTGTTTATCAATACTATAGCCATGTACTACACTATCGAAAATCGATAGGCTTTCGATACTATTGAAATGCGTTACCTATCGATATTATATCGATAGTCCACTATCGATGTCTTCGATGTGCAACACTATATATTTATATTTTTTATGGCAAAAATACGATTCGATTCGGCCGAGACGGCCGATTTTGTTGCCGTACGTCTATTGAATTGCGAATAATAAATATTATTTGCTAAGCTATCTGGCTAGAGCCTCGGTAATATCGTGAATCTGTTGTTGATTTACTATGTTATTTGTGTATTTCAGCTAGTTATTAGTTTCGTTACATCAGAATTTCTGAAAGAAAATCTAACCTATAAAACGATGCTGAATACATTTAGGGGAGCTTGGTTGTCTAATGTACAGTACCAACAGCTTAGACATGGTCATAGAATTCGAGGAAAGGCTCCTATATATTGCAGAACAATACAAGAGCGGTTAGAAGAGTTGAACTATAAGGATGAACTGTACACCACAAAAATCAATATAGGGCTTCCAAAACCACAGTAAGTATTTTTTTATTACTGTTTGAGACGTAATTTACAGACTATACACAGCTTGTTGCTAGAGTGATATTACACATTATAATATTATATTTCCTTGAGTTTTTAAGAGAGTTGTGACAAATATGCAATGTAAATTTATCTATATCCTTTCAATGTTTTATAGATTATCAGCAGAGGACATACGCAAAACTCGTATGGAGCATCTAAGAAACCTAAAAAATGATAAAAACCTAGAACAACAGGCTCGACATGTTAAACTGGAAGTAAATTTAGAGGAAGCACGAAAAATTTGGCTTGAAACCAACGGTCCCTTGCACAAAAAACGAATTGCAGATCACTATGGAGTTTTCGAACATTTGTATGGAGAAGGATTTTTTATCCCATATATCAATGTTGAAGTTTTATATGAGTTGGAAAATGGGTCTTCTCTAAATGTCTACTCAGGAAATGTGATTAAACCTGCGGAGGCTACTGAGGCTCCTATAGTTAACTTTGAGGCTAAAGAAGATACTTTTTGGACACTTGCATTAACAAGTCTTGATGGCCACTTGACTGAAAATGAGAAGGAGTATGTACATTGGCTTGTTGCTAATATTCCTGGTAATTCGGTTAAAAAGGGTGACACTATTATGGAATATCTACAACCTTTCCCATTAAAAGGGACTGGTTATCACCGATATGTATTTGTTCTGTACCAACAAGATGGACGAGTATCATATGAATTACCAAAAGGTATATAAATCAAGTTTTTATTTTAATACCTATAATGCCATTAAATGGGTTTCATGTACCGTAACAGATTACAAATCCCATGGTAGGTTAGGTAATCTAATCATATTTTATTATAAACTGACTGTATTCAAAGTTAATAGTTGAGTTATTTATATACAAAGGTGTAGATAATGATAATGTTAATAGTGTTGCAAAGTCAATTGGTTTTTCAATCAACTCAAAATAGGTTTTAAATTTGTCTTTTTTTATGTTTGTTATTTCTTAACATTCGAATTGGTCTACCAATTTTTTAAAAATATTTTTTGTTTGTAAGAGAGACAATGAATGGTAAATTAAAATTGGTTGTTTAATTTTTCAGAGTTAAATAAAATTTAACATCTCTAAAAATGCAAACATGTATTTGGTTGTAAACATACATAATACAATATTATGTACAGTTGTGTGTGTGTTCATTACGGTAACTGTGACATGAGTTCAATGGGTTACTTCAACTTCAACTTTTTTTATGGCTTCCATTCGGCAATTTTGCCGGAATTTCGCCAGTGTCTAGCGTTTCCTCATTGAGATAATCTTCTGAACTTTTATTCACTGAAGAGGTAGGAGTCTTGCTTCAGATGATCGGTCCACTTCAATGGGTTTTTCTCATCTCTATAAATGCCCAAAGCATCTAAAGTAGACTTTATCTAAAGTGGATTTTTTATATTGAATAATATTATGTTCTGTCTATTTTCACTTGATATTGCTGGACAGAAAGCATGATGATACAGAGATAGTCCCACCCAAAGCTAACATTTTCCAACCAAAACTTTACTCAGTCATCAGTTTACAAAATGTAATGGATTTTAATATTTTCTTATTTTTATTTTCAGTGAAGTCACCATCACTAGAGGGCAGGACCATTGTGACTCGTGATTGGTACCAGAAGTACCAAGATACTATCACACCAGCAGGACTTGCATTCTACCAATGTGACTGGGACAGCTCTGTCAAGGACTTTTTCCATAAAACTCTGCAATCTAAAGAACCTGGTTAGTATTTATAATAATAAATTACTGACCATCTCGAGCTCTAGGGCATTACCTACTTTAATAGCTACGCTACACTTTGGCTCTTTCATCAAGTTGCAGGTTAAATTAGCTGTCAATAAACAAGATGTCCTCTCAAGGTTCCAACTGGTACTACTGGTACTGGCATAGAATAGATAATATAGATAGAACGGACACTCTCCACCCCCCGCCAATTTCAAACTTCCTCCCCCTCGCGGACGCGAGGCGGACTCAACAAAGGGTTATTATATCGGACGATAATTTGCTATGAGAATACGACCATGATGCTGTATTATTTAACAAAATGGTACCAAATTTTTCGTCTATTATACGAAACAAGAATAAGAGATTTTTAATTTCATAAGAATTTCTTTCTGACAAAAGGAGTATTGTTCAGCAGCATTCCTGGATATACAACAGGCTTTTGATAAGGTGTGGCACAAAGGGTTACTGTATAAGTTAAAGACACTACTGCCAAATTCTAGTTATATGCTGCTGAAATCGTACTTAGAAAACCGCAGATTTCAGGTAAAATTTGATGATGAACTATCAGCACTCTACGATATCAATGCATCAGTGCCTCAAGGGTCGGTCCTTGGACCAGTATTGTACTCAATTTATACTGCAGATCTACCTCTAACCCCTGGAGTAGAAACAGCTACTTACGCCGATGATACAGCTTGTCTTTCGAGCGACAAAGATCCGGAAAAGGCATCTTCAAGACTACAAAAACAACTAGATGGAGTAGACCAATGGTTACAAAAATGGCGGATAAAAACTAGCGCAGCAAAGTCTACACATATTACTTTTGCTTTGAGAAAGGGAAACTGCAGTCCTGTTACACTAAATGGCGAAGTACTACCTAATAAAACGAGCGTCAAATATCTAGGTCTTCATTTGGACAGACGGCTGACATGGAAGAACCACATTAAGGCAAAAAAGGAAGAAGCCAGTAAACAGTATAAGAGTATGTACTGGCTAATCGGACGAGGATCTCCTTTGTCACTTGAAAATAAGCTACTTGTGTATAAGTGTATTATAAAGCCAATCTGGTCATATGGCATCGAACTGTGGGGCTCTGCAAGCAATTCCAATATAGAAATCCTACAACGGTTCCAAAACATTGTACTTAGAACAATATGTAATGCACCATGGTTTGCTCGCAACACAGAAATACATGATCATGTACAAGTACCAACTGTCCTGCAAGAAGCGAAGAACTACTCTACAAAGTACAAGGAGAGACTCACAAAACATATAAATACCCTAGCAAGGGATCTATTAAACAGAGATACAGAGATTGTACGATTAAAGAAGTGGCATATCTTGGATCTCGACATACGAGAGTGAACAATTTATATGTACTTTTGGCAATGCTTGCTGAAGCATGAGCCTCCCACCATGAAATATGCCAAAATCTGATTATGACAATATTGTCGATTGCAGATGAATTATAAAGAAAAATAAGAATTTCTACAAAGATTGAATCATTTTTAACACGCTTTTATTAGCTTCACCTGTATGTATGTATGTATGTAACCGACCCCTTTGAGCTCGATTTTGTCCTACTTTGTACGATCAGATTTAATTCAAACTTTGCACACCTGTCAAAAGTCGATGATAATGCAATAATCCGATCGAAGCATCCGATTATCCTAATTAGATTCGCTAGGATTAATTAATTTCTTTCCGCATCCTTTGCATGCGAGTTTAACTCCATACAAACTCCTAACGATTCTGCGTATGTATTCTGTTGTGTTTGTGTACCTACAGCGAGCGAGCGTGTTTTTTTAAACTATTATTTTATTATAAACTGGTGAACTCACGGGTCACAGCTATTCCATAAAATAATTTAGTAACCCTAGATGACACGCACACATGCGTAAATGTGTTCGAGCGACATATGCGTAGTTGTGTGAGTGTAGGTATGTCGACTTCACCGTTTGTTTGGAGTTTAGGCCGAGTGTCCGGGGTGTGGTACTGGTTCAAGGTACTGTAGGTAGGTAATAAAGTCTGAACAGTTATGCCAAGTACTGATTCACTCTTGTGTGGAGTGCTGTTTGCAATTTTGGGTCAGCTAAGTACCTACCAGCAGAGGGTTAAAGCAAGGGCGGATCCAGCTTTGGCTCCAGGGGGGGGGGGGGGGGGGGGGGCACATGGCACATGCTAATTTAATTAGTGGTCCACCTAAGTACTGGACCTAGCCAAGAGGGGTGGGGTCATGACATGTACTTGGGTGAAAGGCACTGGAATTGATCAGTAGCCATTAAGAAAAAGCTCATAGGTAACAACACCTTTGTTCAAAAGAGTGTTTAAAATCTTCAGCATTGCCACAAAGTTGCTAGTTTATCACATGTATTTCAGAGAGTGTGTGCTGATCAATATGATCAAATACAGGTATTTGCTCTTGTAAGTTCCAGTGTCTTATCTCTGTTTAACCTTAATTGAATATGAATATATAATACGAATTAATTAAGAGAATCTACATGCATATCCTGGCATCACGCGTAATTTAGACCCAAGAGGCCTATACCTATAATAATGTCCAGTCTGAATGTATTGTAATTTTAATTATTTTTTTCAGTTTATGAATATGACTTCCCCGCGCCATACATTCGACCACAAGAATGGTTCCCAAGGCGAAAACCGTTCAACCTATACATGGACAAGTACAGAGACCCTAAACAGATAAACAAGGAATATTTACTGAATAAGCTTAAAACTGAAGATCCATTCAAGAAGCCTCCGCCACCATTAAGGTTCCCTAATGCTCAACCTTTGCCACACAACATGCCTTCATGGCAAAAACTTCATGAGAAAAAGATCAGGCTTGGTTGGGGCAGAGTGAATGAGATTTAAATTATAATTGTATTATAGTATTTTTAGTTGCAATATTTGTTTTTTTTATAATGTTAGTAAGGATGTATCTGACGAATTTGGTTGCTTTGCTTTGGCAATGATCAGTGAGCAAAACAAACCAGCACCAGTGCAACTTAGAATTGCAGTTTACCATCTTTAACGATGTTAAATGACGTTGTGATCTGTGATTAAGCACATTTACCTAGAAGAAACCAATATGCTCCACGTGAAGACAAAGACTGTATTCATGATGAAAAACCCACTAGGGCAACATGCTCTAGTCTAGCTAAAATATCAGGTACTAACTTTCTGTGCTACATACTTATTGATACCGAAATGACTTCTATATTTTACGAGTTTACGCGCGAGGTCGGAGAGAGTAGGTATTTTGTTTGTTGTTAGCAAACAAACAAATAGTAACAGGTCACATAAGTACGTCGTAGGATTACATTAAAGCTAATCTTATCCCAAATCCTATAGCTATTGTTATCCTACTAATATTATAAATGTAATTGTTTGGGTGTTTGTTGCTCCATCACGTACGAACGGATTGGGTTGAAAGTTGAAATTTGGAATAGAGTTAGGATCTAACTGTTAGATTATAGTCTGGAAGAACAGATGGGCTTTTAGGCTGCGTTTCCACCAAAGATATGCGCGAGGGAAATGTGTCTTGCGAGGATGTCTAGCTGGACTGCGAAAATGTGTATAGGTTTCCACCAAAGCTGTGCGAGGAAAATGTGTAGCGGAGCTGTGAATAATGTGTGGTGCGAGGATGCGTTGCGACTCCGTCTATGGACTGGCTGATACAGAATGGGGACTAACCCGGTGGAGGCCATTACCCCTACACGTGTTTGTTATTATTCGTTGTTTTTCTGTGTTATTTGTGTGTTTTAACCTGGTGAGTTTCTATATTTTATCGTAGTAAGCAGTAGTCAGGGGAAATGGAGTCCATTCCCCCCGATCCTGTTCCGCCAGATCCGCCTGATCCGCATATGGATACACTTGAACAATCCTCCATCCGCATTGTCGCGAAAAGACACAGAGAGACGACGGTCGCTCCAGCACCTGCTAAATCGTCTCGGTGCAAATTAAAGTTTTAAAATTGTTAAATTAAAGATAAATCCCCAAATACGGTATTAATACGACGATTGAGTGATGATTTTTAAGTGAAACATTGAATAAAAACGTAATTAACAGTGAATTACGTTTAAACGACTGAATAACCTGATCAGTCAATCTGGTCCAGATTGGAGTGGGAAGCAACTGATAATACTGTTTCACGTAGCTGCTAAGCCGGCCTGAGTCATTTCCAGTGTTATAAAGTGTGCAAAAGTAGTGCCCTGTTATATTGTTGTAAAATTGTAAACATACAATGAGATTGCGGGTCGTTTAAGTAAAACTGACCTTTGGACTCTTATCAACACTGCATAAAACTGTTCAAATACACCTAAAGTCTCATTGATTTTTATTGGTTCGTCTATTTTGACACACGACTCATAGGCACTGATGGATGAATGGTCTATGTAGACACGCAACACTGAAGATGCGCGGGTTCGAATCTCACGAATCGGTTCTTGTTTTGTAATTTGTTTTTCATTTTTGTTTGCACAAAATTGACTTTTGCTGTCCTGTTTTTCACATTTTGATTTTATTTCTGCTCATCCTACATCATACTAATGCAAAAAGACGAATTGTTGAATACAATGGAAAAATGTAATTTGGAAAATGTTACGACAAGGAAGCCTCTTCAGAGGACGAGTTCATTGAACGATTTGTCAACATCTACTAATAGTTCTACATTATTTGAAACAACAGCGATAAGCCTACCGAACTCATCTGTTGACGAAAGCTACATAACAAAGGAATTACAGGATAGAATAAGTAAACTAGAAGAGGCATTACTATCAGCAAATCAGGAAATTGATAACCTTTGTCTAGAAAATAGTAAATTAAGCAAAAGCCTCGAGAAGTCCAGTAAAATTATTGAATTGTACAAAAAACTTGGAATATCGGACACATGCGGTTTATCACCTTTATCACCTTTAATTCGTCTAAAAAAGGGATCCAAACACAGAGAGGCCCGCAGCATCACTAATTCACCTTTTGTAACTCCTAAAAGAGGTCTGAAAATCAATAGCCAACATTCCCAACAGGCTATAGACTATCGGCCACAGGCAGCGATTAATTCTACGCCTAATAATCAACAAAGTAGAGTTGAAGAATTAACAACCGACATCGCCCGAAGAAGTGTAAAAAATCCTCAAATTTGCAAAATGGCAACACAGATGAAATACACATCCTGGAGGACCATATACCCAAGAAACGCATTATAATAATAGCTGATCAGCATGGACGATACTTGAGATCAACACTTAACTCCTTGGCCGGACAGGACTATTCAGTTGAAAGTTATTTGATGCCGGACGCGAAATTTCGTCACATTTTAATGAGTCATATTGGAAAATTTAAATAAAAATGATTGTATTATTTTAATAGGCGGCTCAAATGAAACAAATCCTTATGAATTTCAATAGACTACAGGCCCGTGAACAAAATTTACGGGTCAAATGAACCACCAGGAGACCTATGTAGGATGATAGAAGGGTATAAAGTATTAAGATTCAGCACTATGCCGTCACTTGTAAGCTGTCCAACTGAGTGTGATTGAAGAGGGGGGGTTGCAACCCTCTTCCATTTCTCCTTGTCGCATGATTTTTGTACGGCATTGCGAAATAATGGATTAGAAGAGGTATTGAAACTGTATGAAACCAATGCCGTACTTAATCAAATGACCAAATTTGATCTGTGAATTACTCGTGCTCTGTAATTTTTTTCGGCAAACTAACAATTAAAAAGTTAAAATGTATATTTTTTATAGTTTCAATACCTCTTTTAATCTATTATTCCGCAACGCCGTACAAAAATAATGCGACAAGGAGAAATGATCGAGGATTGTAACCCCCCCTCTTCAATTGCACTCAGTTGGACAGCTTACAAGTGACGGCATAGTGCTGAATCTTAATACTTTACACCCTTCTATCATCCTACATAGGTCTCCTGGTGGTTCATTTGACCCGTAAATTTTGTTCACGGGCCTGTAGTCTACAAGGTCATCTACAATTTTTTTTGGATAAACACAAAGATACCAATATTATTATTAGTGAAATAATGAAAAATAATGTAGTACAAGTAAAAAAATTGAATGATGACTTGAAATTGATAAGTGCGAATTATGATAATGTACATTTTATTGACATGAATTTCAGTAGATTTATACCTAGCCAAAAATATTGTGTTTTGTTTAGGGCTCGACATATTTTGAGAGATATCATCCGTTTAGATTACAAATATAAATTGAACAATATGCCATTAATATCGAAATTTCTTTCCATGGCAGATAAATGCACTCAGACGGAGGAAGAGTTCAACAAAACTAATTATGATGAATTGACTCAAAGCCATGAACAAGCAAAGCATACAGTTAGCAGGGATTTTTTTCGAGTATAGCTTTGTGCACATCATGCACCAAAACATCAAGTTGCCTTATCCAAGCGATCAATGTGGCTAAGTAGAGGCATTAAAATCTGTACAAAGAGAAAACGTTCTCTACTATGGAAATACAGAAAATCTAAGGCCGTAAATGATAAAACTGATTTCAAACAATATTCTGCTAGGTTAAAACGTGTTATTAAGCAAACCCAAAAAGCTCAGAATAACTTTTTCATAAAACAATCTACTAATAAATCAAAGGCAGTATGGGATATAATAAATAAATATAAAAATCATAAAATCAAAGACGAAATTAAACAAATACAGTTTCATTTAACCCATGTGAAAACCCATTACTCATCCTAAAGAAATCGCTCAATGTTTTAATAATTTTTTCATAGACGAAATAGAGCAGAGTTCTGTAAATGGAATTTGCGCACAAAAGACACTCCGCCATAATAAATCCAACTCTTGTTTTTTTTCTCCGACTAATGAACACGAAATTGAGAGAATTATATTCTCATTGAAAAATACAAATACTGTGGGGTATGACGATGTACATACCAAAGTCATAAAGTCTGTGGCTAGAGTCATATCTCCTGTACTCTCACATATCATTAACAGCTGCATTGAAGAAGGTATTTTCCCAGATAAACTTAAAATTTCTGTCGTAAAACCTCTATTTAAAAAAGAAAATAGGGAAAATATGCGATTTTATAGACCGATAGCTTTAATACCTGCACTGTCTAAGGTTTTTGAGAGAGTCATTTATGAGCGTGTCAACAATTATTTTGAAAGCAACAATATATTTGCGTCAGAACAGACTGGTTTCCGGAAAAATAAATCTGTTGATATGTCAATGCTAAGTTTTCTTGAAAGAGTATACAGTGGTCTTGAACGTAAAACAAGAGTAACAGCGCTGTATATGGACATGAGCCAGGCTTTTGATCGTGTAGACCACAGTATTTTGATTGACAAAATGGAAAAATATGGGATAAGAGGATGTGCATTGGATATGATTAAATCATATCTGACAAATAGACGGCAATATACAGAAGTAAGTAGATTAAATATTAGAACTAAAGTAGAAGAAACACATTGTTCAGACACTAGAACCATAAAATACGGTGTACCTCAAGGAAGTATATTGTGTCCGCTACTATTTATTATTTACATAAACGACTTACCCCATGCCATACATGATCCGATTGTCATGTTTGCAGACGACAGTACCGTAATTTTTACAGAAAATGGTTTGTGCGACCATGAAAGCAATATTAACAAATCTATAGAGTTGACAGTTGACTGGTTAGAGAATAATAATCTTAAAATTAATTTGGACAAAACCCATATAATGACTTTTAAAACAACTAATAGTAACAATGACATTCTAAATATAAATTATCGTGGAAAGCAAATAACTGAAATCAATACAACAAAATTTTTAGGTATACAAGTTGACTCGGCTCTATCGTGGAAATCTCATGTGGAGCAGGTGTGCACCAGGTTAAACCAGTTTTCTTATGCTCTCTACATGCTGCGTAATGTCGTCAATGACGCGACTCTCTTGAGTGTCTACCATGCGTATGTCGGTTCAACACTAAGATACGGAATACTTTTATGGGCAAACTCCACAAACAAAGAAGCTGCATTTAAAGCTCAAAAAAAATGTATACGTTCAATTTGTAGATTAAAACCAAGAGACTCATGTAAGCCTTCCTTTCAAAAGTTAAAGTTGTTGACTCTTCCTTCTATTTATATTTATGAAGCCGCTCTTCTGGTCAGAAACAACATTCAAGATTATGAATGTTTAAAGAGTATTCGTCACAAACATATCTTATGTGCTCCAAAATGTAGATTAGCTATATATAATAAAAGCATTTTTGTTAAAAGGGTCGAAATCTACAATAATCTACCTACAGTTCTGAAAGATATTGAGAGTAATAATATTTTCAAGCATAAGTTAAAAGAAATTCTTTTGGAAAAGGCGTATTACTCCATTGCCGAGTTTCTAAGAGACAAAGACTTGGCTCGCTTACAGTTTCTCATAAGTAAATAATAACCAGTGACCTGTTTTTTGTATATGTAATTTAATTTGGTACGAGTCTCATATTTTTAGTATTACGCATATTTGACATTTTATTTGAAATCTCTGACATTATTTTAACTAATATTGGTATTATTTATTGACCCAAATATTGTGTACCTTGGACATGTTAATTTGACTTTTTATTGTTTTTGCCATTCTGTATAATTGATTCTGCAATGTGAATTTTAAAAATAAACTCACAACATAAATATTTGCATGCCATAAGGTTAAAGCATGGCGCACCTATATATACTTAGCTTCAACATTATGTAACAATGTAAAATTGTACAACCCATGTTTTGCAAATGAAATAAATTGAATTGAAATTGAATTGAATAAAAAGTTAATAACTAGTCAAGTGTCGGCATCGGCTTCCATTCAGTCAACATACCAACACCCTTCTCTAACCATATTAGGTATTAGACAGTACGAGGACACGGACACAGGTCCATTCCTCGTTCATGTGTCACGAGTAGAGTCAGAGGCAACCGCAGGCACAGTTTTGCGCCCCATAAAATTTGGCCAATTTGTAGCTTCCAACAATGTTCAAAACGTCTGCCGAGACGGAATAAAAAAAGTAGGCCGAAATAAAGTTTCGATCCAGTTCAAAACTTCCACCGCCGCTAACATTTTCGTCGAAAACCCGATCTTAAAAACAAATAATTACGATGCAGTAATTCCAACTTTCAATGTAACACGCATGGGAATAGTCAGGGGAGTGCCTGGACGATGGTCGATGGACGAATTCGTAGCCTCTATCAATATACCTGGAAACTCGTACGTCTTAAAAGCAAGGCGATTGAATAGAAAAAACAAAATCGATAATGTCATTAATTGGGTTCCAACGCAAACTGTGGTCCTCACTTTCAGAGGCCAATACTTACCAGACAAAATATTCTCCTTTTATTCATCACTGGAAGTTGAGGCCTACCAGTTTCCCACAATTCAGTGTATGAACTGTCTGAGGTTCGGCCATATTAAAACACAATGCCGTTCTCAACCTCGTTGTTACCGATGCACTCAGCCCCACAGTGGAGACAGCTGTGTAGTGCAGGAGTCACAGGCTACATGCCTGTACTGTCTTGCCCATCATTTCTCTACTAGTAGGATATGCCCTGAACAAGATCGCCAACGTAACATTAAATCTCTCATGGCACAAAAAGGAATATCATACCAAGAGGCAGGCGGTCAAACGCCTAAGATAACAAAAACATACAGTCAAATCACCAAAGATCCAACTGTTAGTATTGAACCAGAATCCCAATCCATTGCTTCCTCTTCCCAACCTAAGCCTACCATCTCAGTTAAGAAAACCATTATTCAAAAGGCCAGACCAAACCCCCCTCTCGGAAAATCATTTGATAGAGCAATCCACCAATCCATCATTGCTCAGGGCCCTTCATCCCTTCCTAGAGGATATGCCCTGCAAATCCCCCACCACCCTTCTCCAACTTCAGATTCACATCAACTACTCCTCCAACTTCTCACCATTATCATAAACCTGATCTCCCAATCTCCCAATTCCCTACCGTCCAACGTTGCCCAAACGATCTCCCACCTCACATCACTTATAGGTCACCATGGACTCATGCCTCATGATCCAATGGAACAGCAGGAGCCTTCGTAGGAAGGTTCCTGAACTAAATCACCTCATCCAAAAATACAACCCTGTCTTGGTTGCTGTTTCGGAGACATGGTTTGTTCCGGGGACCCGCTATCGGATTCCAGGCTTTTCACGTCTCCGAGATGATCGCCAGGATGGTACAGCTGGTTGTGCCCTCTGCGTTAAACTATCCTTTCCCTTCTCCCAAATCTCCCTTCCTTTCCACAGCCCACAAATAAACGCTGTGGCTGTACGTGCATTCAATATTTCTTTCATTTCTATATATATTCCTCACCCTGATGCCCACCTTATTCCAGATATCCTTCTAATCATTTCCTCCGTCCCTCCCCCTATAGTGATAATGGGAGACTTTAATGCCCACCACACTACCTGGGGGTCTTATCACTGTGACTCCTTTGGACGCTTGCTTTTAGAAGCAATTGATGAGGCGAATCTGTGCATAGCAAATGATGGCTCCCCTACACGTAGGGTCCTACCTTCCCAGAACCCTAAATCTGCAGTGGACCTAACTTTATGCTCTCCCAACCTACTTCCCTCCTTATCTTGGCAAGTCCTTCCCCTCACTAGAGGAAGCGACCACTTTCCCATCCTTATCAGTTTAGGTCTTCGAGTTTCCCACTCCCCTCCTCATACCCCTCTCCAAAAATTTAGACTGTCTGGGGCCAAATGGGATTCTTATTCCAGTTATCTTAACAATATACTACCTTCTCTGCCTAATATTTCTGATGAAAGCCCAAATGTATGCTACTCCAAATTAATAGATAGCATATTAGCCTCCGCTCATGAATCCATCCCACTCAAGAAAGCCAGAAAAAACCTCCTATCCCCCCCCTGGTGGGACCCTGAATGCACTGCAGCCATCCGCGAGCGTAACTCTGCAGAAAAAAACTACAACAGATCTATGACTCCTGACAATTTCTTGATTTACAAAAGATCTGCTGCTAAATGTAGGAAAACTCTATCAAGCAAAAAGAAGCTAGGATAGCTAAAATTTTGTGAAAGTCTTTCTCCATCAACACCATCTGGCATTGTCTGGAAACAGATTCGTCGCTTCAGAGGTTCCCATAATACTCCCAACCCAACAGCCAATGATCCCACTTCCTGGGTAGAAGATTTTGCTGACAAGTTGGCTCCCCCTTTTGTCCATGAGAATCCTATCCCTTCTACTATCTTTCCTCCCCATGGTTTTCCCATCAATTCCGCACATTTTGACTCCCCCTTCTCACTGGAAGAAATGCAGCTTGCCCTGGATGGATTGACCGACTCCGCCCCCGGAGTGGATGGAATAACCTATTCATTCTTTACCAGAGCCACTGTAAATATAAAAAAGTACTTCCTTTGTTTAATTAACAGATTTTTTGAATTGGGTTCTGTGCCTGATCCTTGGAAATCCCAAATCATTGTCCCTATCCTCAAACCTGGAAAAATCCCTTCCGATCCCAATTCCTATCGTCCTATAGCATTGTCTTGTATTCCTTTGAAAATCACTGAAATCCTGATCAAAAATAGATTAGAATGGTTTGTAGAAAATAATAAAATACTTCCAAGTTCCCAGTTTGGTTTTAGAAAGGGAATGAGCACTGCTGACAGTTTGAGTATACTTACAACAGATATTCATATCGGCCTAAAAAGCAAAAAATATGTGGTTGCTGTATTTCTGGATGTGGCAGCTGCGTACGATAATGTCCAACTTCCGATACTCAGACACAAGATGTTACAGCTGAGTATATCGCCGAAGATGGTGCAATTCATCAGCTGCTTTTTGATGGAGAGAAAAATCTTAATTAAAGCCCAGAATACTTCTGATACATCTAGAATGCTATGGAAAGGTTTACCACAAGGCTCAGTCCTCAGACCTCCCCTCTACAGTCTGTATACATATGATTTGGAACATGTAGTATCACCTTTCTGTCAAATTTTACAATATGCTGATGATTTAGCGCTCTATGTCACCAGTGAAACCATTGAAGAAGCTGAAACGCAATTAAACTCTGCTCTAACATACCTAGAAGACTATCTTAATGACAATGGCTCTTCCATCTCTGCTCCTAAAAGCAATTCCATTGTCTTTACTAAAAGAAGAACCATTCCCAATATCAACTTAAGATGTAACAACCAACTCATCCCTCAGAAGACCTCAACTAAATTCCTGGGTTTGTGGCTAGACACAAAACTAACTGGTGTCCCTCACTCTGAACAAGTGGCTATTAAATGTGAAAAGAACATAAATATCCTCCGCTCTCTTTCCGGTGTATGGTGGGGCTCCCATCCCTTTTCACAAAAGTTACTGTACAACTCCATTATTCGTAGTCACTTGGACTATGGAGCTTTCCTACTTGAACCTGGCAATAAATCAGCCCTATGCAAATTGTCCAAAATCCAATCCAAATGTCTGCGTACTATTTTAGGGGCAATGAAGTGCTCTGCCACCAATGCCATTCAAGTGGAATGTGGAGACCCTCCTCTTCCATTACGTAGACAATTTCTGGCAGACCGGTTTTACACCAAACTTCTTCAAAACTCAAACCACCCATTATGGCCAAAGTTGCAACAGCTACAGAGACTCACCCCCCCTCACTTTATTCAATCTCAAATTAATCTTCCATGCCTCCTCAATAGTCATGTGAAATATTCAAATCCTTCTTTCCCAATTGCATCCTTCACTATTAATCCTTTGTTCTCCACCACTTACAAAGCCCTAATTTTTCAGCCTCACATCATTCTAAATTTAGGTATAGATAAAAGCTCACTGGATCCCAACAAAACTTTTAATGAAATTATTGCCAATAATTGGACTGATTGGCTAACAGTATTTACAGATGCCTCCAAACTGACACAAGATGGTGATGTAGGAGCAGCTGTTTGGATTCCCAAATTCAGAATTGTCCTTAGTAATAAGTGCCCTCCACTAAGTTCAGTCTTTACTGGAGAGGCCACGGCCATCCTAGAAGCCATCCGTTATGTCACCTCTCACTCCATCAGCAATACTCTCATCTTGACTGACTCTAAAAGTTGCTTACAGGCTGTTTTGGCCAATCAGTTCAAATGTAGAACCAAATTCCCAGTAATTCTTAAAATCAAAGAAGAACTCTTGAAGGCCCACAATGTAGGTCTGCAAATAGCACTAGCTTGGATCCCAAGTCATACAGGCATATTAGGAAATGAGCATGCTGATTTCCATGCTAAACAGGCCATTAGTTTGGGTAATAAAGACCACTACCATGTCTATTCCCATGACTTATCTGCAACATGCCAGCCTAAGTTGCTTGAAAGTTGGACTTCACTTTGGAATCGAACCAAGTCTATAACGGGCAAATTTTATGGTCAAGTTCAGCCCTTTATCCCCTCTAAACCCTGGTTTTTTAAATACAAAAATATCCCCAAACAAATTACATCCACTATCTGCCGCCTGCGGTTGGGTTTCGCCTGCACTCCGGTGTTCCTCTCAAAATTGAGAATTCGAGATAACTCTCTGTGTGAGTGTGGGTTGGCTGATGGTACCACTGACCATATTTTTTTTGAATGTAGTAGAAATCAATCCTCCCTCTATGACACGATCCCTCCTGACTTTCCCCTTCCAACAAATTTTTCCAATTTACTCCCCTTTGTATTTTCCCCATTTGTGTATGTCCTTGCCAAATATATTCAGAAAAATAATATTAAACTCTGATATAATTTATGTAAATTAGATATTTATATATTTTTTTCCCAAATTATACTGTAGGTGATAATAATATATTGGTGTGTGTATTTTGTGATGTCATGTTTGTGTTTGTCCCATACAGATATCTATTATAATATAAGAAGTATTCATCACTAACAAAAGTATCCAAATTCGACGAACCGATCATCAGAGCCAAGAAACCTGCCTGTTCACCGAATATCAGACGTTTGATCATCAAACTCAAGACTACATGAAGCCAACCGATCATCTGTAGCAAGACCTGCTCTACTAAATAAACTTTAAAGGATTATACCACTAGACACTGGCGAAGTTACGGTAGCATTGCCGAATGGAAGCCATAACAAAAAGTTGAAGTTGAAGTTGATACAGAATGTCGCAAACCTCGCAACACATCTCTCGCTTGTTTTGTATGCGCAATGATCTAGTTCAGCTGAGCCGTTTCCACCAGAGCTGTGCTGACCGAGGCGAGGTAAATGGAGCGATAGTATTGGTTCTTTACAAATACATCCCTTGCTACGCATCCTCGCACATCTCTGGTGGAAACGCTGCCTTATCCCGGGGAAATAATGCGAACGATAAAACCGCGGGGCGCTGCTAGTTAAATGTATCCTTTGGGAAATTAGAAATAGGTAAAACGGCAGGGTATGAAATAAATAAAACTCCATTTTCTTTATATTTTTTATTAATAACCATATTAAATACAATGAACTAATTCATAATAATGGCGTGAATCTGCTCTAAAGGCACTGAAAATATTTTCTTAATAATGCATTTAGGCAATCACTAAAAATATACCTACTGAGAAACCAATGCAAAATAAAATGAAAAAAAAAGGTAATAAACAATGAACTAAATCAAAAGATTGAACAAAATTGTCAGTGCGACTAACTCACACAACTAAAATTGGGTCATTAAGCTACTGCAACATTTTTCGAAGATAATATCTAGTTATTTCGCAAATTTAGTAAACCTTGTCTTGTCAGTCACACTACTATTCAATACTCTTACGCACTAAGCTGAATAGTATTTAAACTACGATGTAAAAATACACCAGATAAATGCAACTCATACAGAAAGTCCATTGAAATGATCAGCACCAATAGAACATCTAACATTTTTAAAGAAATAAAAATATAGTTACAATCAATTTGTAAGCATTTAATAAAATTACGATGCTCTTTGGCCGTTATTTTGGACCAATTAGAAACTAGCTTATGAATACAGTCTTACAGTAGAGAAAACAGCTATGTTCACTCTATACCTTCACCTTAAACTCGCGTCCATGATCCATACAAACATAATGTATCACTATTGTATTGATATTCCATTTTCAGTAAGACTGGTGCATTTAACACTCAATAAATGTGTTTGTTAAACATTACTAGACAACACTAGCTGTGCCTCGCGATTTCATTAGCTACCTATATTTTAACGTACATAGGTCAGTGTTGGACCACCATCTCGTCTAATATGCATGTCAATGGTGAAGCATGCTGACCTAGATAAGAGTACTATACTGGAGTGAGAATCAGAAAAACACACATCACCTACTTACTTGATTAAACATTATAATGTACTTTGGAAAAAAAGTAAGTTTTTATTAGTAGGACTCAGCAGAGTTCGCCTTGAAAAGTACAACACCTTTGCCAGTTATTCTGCAGGACAACAGTAATGTGCGACCATTACTGCGTTTGAAGGACAATGTTTTCAGAGAAATAACAGGACAGAGATAAATCATCTTATGTCTTTGGGCGACAACCACAGTGCAGTGCTAAGTAATGATTTCAACTTCATGTTTCAATAGCTGTGTGATACTCAAAACTAAGAAGTACGCAAGCACTTCAATCAATTTTGGACATGTTTAATGAGTGTTTTTACACATAAATTTATTCAAATACAGAGAATGTACAATAAAAGTTTGGATTAATTTGATCGCGTTCAGTGAACATCGTTCAGTATTATAACAGCACGTGCAAAAAGTAATATTTAGATATATTTTAAATCCCTTACAATAGATCGGATACATGGTGAGCGTGGCACGTTTAATCTAGACCGACATCATCGTCGGCTGGTTTTGAGCCTGGGTTTGGAGCACCTCCGAAGCCACCTGGAAAAAAAGGATAATTTTGAAGTGAAAATTACGATAATTTTTCTTTTGGCGCACCTCACAGAGATTTTACGTGAGCTGTAAATGAAGCTCAACGTCACGCACGGAAATGTAAGAAATGTTCGGGTGAACTTAGGAATGCAGAGTGTGTCAGAGCGAGAAAGATAGTCTGCTGCTGCTGTCTCTGTATTTTTTGAAGTGAACACTTCTTTTGACACACCCCACACATATTTTTCAGGGGCTGTGAATTAAGCTCAGAAAATGCAAGAAATCTTCTGATGAACTCGGGACCGCGTGAACACTTGTCTTTATCCTATAACTTGGAAGGGTGGCATTCCACAGGCATTCATGGTAATGTACAAATTTTAAGAATTAATCTGCATTCTTAGTTTAGCAGCATAAGCAGCCCACTCTGCCCACTAAATGTTCCCACTGCCGGGATTCGGGGCCTTCTCTCGCAAGGAGAGAGTCAAGGCCATAATCCACCACGCTGGCCAAGTGCGGGTTTGTGGATGAGACATGACTTCGAAAGATTCTAGGTACATGTCGGTTTCCTCACGATGTTTTCCTTCACCGTTTTAAGTTAGCGGCATTACGCACATGACTTCGGAAATCGACAGTGGGTGCGCGTGGTTTTGAACCCGAGGTCTCCGGAAGGGCAATCGCCGTTCTCCCGACTAGACCAGCCGTAACTTATTTCTAAGTCCTTATTCTTAAGATGTCCAAAGACATCTTAAAATCTCGTCGCGGTAGGAAAACAAATCAAGTGCGAGGTTACTGCTTACTAGCCAACTTCAAACTAGCTTTTCCGGCCACATGACGTTCGTAAACAAGCCAGGACGTCTACTCTCTTCCTACGAAAACGTAATTTCGAAATAAACTCGCGACTTTCCAACTCCGATTTTACTTTGATCCGTCGTTTTGTCCGTTTAAATGTTCTAAGTCTACTCTAATTATTGTATGCTTAGTACATTTAAACGTCAAACAATGTTGTATCTGACGAAACGAAGAAGAACGAGAGAAGGAAAGTCGAAAGTAGAAGTACTAGCTTGCAAGCTAACTAACACTAGCTTGCTATCCCAGCTTGAAAAACAATACATATTGACAAATTTAGATCAGTATTTCACACTCCTTTATTGCCCGAGCTACACAAGGCTAGTTTTTCAAGCAAGCAAGCTGGTGCTAGTGATCTAGCAAGCTAGTACTTCTAGTTTCGTATAGACAAAACTAGCTTCATTTCTAAGCAAGTTTACAAGGTTCACGGGCCCTTACTCTATTAGAGATTAAACATCTTATATCTCCGGGGGGTCTACCGCCTAACGAAAAACCTTTTAGACATTGCCGTCTCTTTTATTTCAAGCGAGAAGAAAAGAGTACCTCTTCTTATCCATTATTTCGCAATGCCGTACAAAAATCATGCGACAAGGAGAAATGGTAGAGGGTTGCAACCCCCCCTATTCAATCACACTCAGTTGGACAGCTTACAAGTGATGGCATAGTGCTTGAATCTTAATACTTTACACCCTTCTATCATCCTACATAGGTCTCCTGGTGGTTCATTTGACCCGTAAATTTTGTTCACGGGCCTGTAGTCTACTATTTCTACTAAACTGTTTACTCAAAGTAATTTTCAGATATTACAATTAACACTTACCAGGGAATCCGCCTGGGAATCCTCCAGCGCCGCCGCCCTTGCCGAACTTAGCTTGAAGCTTCTCGATGACCGCCGAGATCTTGGGATTGTTCTGGTACTTTACAAAGTTAGCCGGGTTGGAGGATACGTCCTGGAAGGCAGCCGCTATTTCAGGGTCCTAAAAACAGTTTAATAAATTGACATTTATAATATAAAAAAAATTGTACTTTTTGATAAGAACGTCAAGACTGTGGAATACGTTGCCTAAGTGGGTATTTCCCGATAGTTACAATCTTTGTGTCTTCAAATCGAGAGTGAATCGGTTTTTCCAGGTAAACACGCTCCATCGTAGACCGCATCGTCGCGTAACATCAGGCGAGATAGCGGTCAAGTAACAAAAAAAAGTTACAATTTATTTGTTTATTAATTTTTTTTATTTTTAATCATTAATTTTATTAAAATTAACAATTATTTATTTCATTTAATTTTGGGTCTTCAAATCGAGATTGAATTGGTTGTTAGCTACAATCTAGGTGTCTTCAAATCGAGATTGAACCGGTTTCTTCTAGGAAAACACATTCCATCGCAGACCACATAGTCATTTAATATCAGACGAGATGGCGGTCTATTGTAAGCCTGTGATAGTAAAAAGCTAAATAAAAGTACAGTAGAACCAGTTTATTATGACTGTTTATATTCTTCTTCCTAACATGAACTTATTGCTAGAGTAGTTCCCGATTACGTTTTTTCCTGGGATAAAAAAGTAGGCTATGTGTTATTCCAGACTACAATCTGTGTTCCAAATTTCAGCCCCTTTCTTTCAAACCTTTCGACGTGATTCACCAACACAAACATCCAGAATAGTAGGGTATATGTGCAAATGTGCATATCCTAAATAAATATGTAATCAGTCGATTATATCGACCTAATCAAATCGATTATTAAATAGTCGATAGATCGTAATTTCGATTGTGATCAAGTCCTGTACAGTATTTACATTACATAAATAGTCATTAAATAATAATTGATTCTTAGTTCAACTAATGAAAGCTTGAATTGAGTATTACTTGGAAAGCTGCCATGATTTCAGGGTCCTGGAGGAGCGAAGCGAAGTCCTGGGGGTTGAACCCGCCGGCACCGGGCGGAGCGCCAGATCTCGCGCCCGGCATGCCGCCGGGCATCCCACCGCCCATGCCGCCGGGCATGCCACCGCCCATGCCGCCAGGGAACCCGCCCATGCCGCCTGGGAACCCGCCCATGCCGCCTGGGAAACCGCCCATGCCGCCTGGGAAGCCGCCCATGCCCGCACTAGCTGCCTCCGCTTGAGCCTTGGCCGCCCGAGCTCGTGCCTCCTGTGCCTTGCGGGCGCGACGCACCTTATCGCGATGCTGTGAAGTTCGGATTTTAATTAATATTATCTTTATTTTATTTCTAGTAATTTGTCAAAAATTTACAATGTGGTCTGTGGTTTAGTGTTCTTGTTACTTGTGTTGCAAAAGGTGTATGTGCGCACATATTACGTGCGTTTATGTGTGTTAGCGAGTGTCTGAATGTCATTGCAGGCACTACGGCATCCGGAGATATAAGGTGTTTCATCTCTTAGCACAGTAATTTCTCTGGAAACACTACCCTTCAAACCAGAACACAGTAATATTTGGTGCTTGGCGGCAGAATAGCTTGCAAAGCTGTGGTACTTTCCCAGGCGGACTCTGCAAAGAGACCTAGAAACGAATACTAAGTACCACTAGCAACGAAAATGTTTTAATAGGTTATTGGTATTTTATTGCATGACCCAGGCTAGTAATATGTAGGTATGACTAGCAGCAGCTCCCCGTGGTTACACCCGCGTAGTCCCCGATCCCGTTATTTTATCGGAATAAAAAATTGTCAGTGTCATTCCAGACCATTATATTGTTTGTAGTGGTAGGACTCTTAGCAGAGTCCGCCTGGGGAAGTACCACACCTTTGTCAATTATTCTACCGCCAAGCAGTAATGTGCAAACATTACTGTGTTCCGGTTTGAAGGGCCATGTTTCCAGAGAAATTACAGGGCTTAGAGATATAACAACTTAGATCTCTGGGTGACGAGCGCAGTGCGGTGCTAGGTAATGATTTTGGCTCTTCATGTTCCAATAGCTGCGTGTCACTGTGCTGTTATGTGGCAGGCATGTTGCTTACCATCAGGCACATGTCCTGCTCGTCTCGTCACTCTTTATTTAAAAATAAAAAAAATCTGTACCAATTTTTAGGTCATACAACCAAATGGAAGCCAGAAATTAAAAAGAAGTTGAAGTTCCAATTTTCGTCAAAATCCATTTGTGAATGAGAAACAAACATACTTACAAACTTTCGCATTTATAATATTAGTAGGAGATGGACTAGCATATTGTTCATGTGTAAATCTGAAGTATTAATTGTACAATGTATTTGATGATGATATAAGTTTGCTATCATCAAATACAATGAACAATTTTTTTACATAAATTGACAATTCCATTATTATTATAATGTTCAAAATTTACCAACCAACATACAATCAATGTAAATTCACTAAACACTTTAAAAAAAGATGTGAAACAATTCTATTTGTCGAAATTATAGACTTGTTGTTGTTTGATGTACTAATCTACTAATATTGTATTATTTGAATTTATTTATTTTAATTTTTTTTTTGTATTTATTAGTCGATTATAATTTAATATTTTAGTACCTTCTAGTATTCTAGTAGATTGTTCTGTTTTTAGTACAGATGAGTTTTATTTCCATTATTTATTTTTATTACTATAGTACATGTACAAATCTTTTTTTTGTACTTCTTATTTGCACACCCCATTTTCTGACTTGTCCACATATTGTTTTCCATCCTAAGGTTGTGCCTGGAAGAAATCGCTTTCAGCGATAAGGCCGCACTATCCGCACACACTGTCGCACTAATTTAATGTTTTGTTTATTTTTGCTATGTATTATTTTTGGTGTGTCAATAAAGAGTCTATCTATCAATCAATCTATCTATCAATGTATGATTACATAAACTGATGACGTGTAACAAATGTTATAAATAAAACACTGTTATGTATGAAGATTATGATTAACTTATTAAGATGAAGAAATTGAAAAACTACCTCCTTTTCTTCCTTCCTACGCTGCGCACCCAGTCTATGTTGGCGGAGTTTCTCAGCATTGGCCTTGACTTCATTCAGCCACTCGTTGGTCTGGTCATCGTAATCGATCTTTAGAGATTCACATAGGTCATGAGATGCTTCTTCAAACTTGCCCAGGAGCCTGTTAAAATTGCAATATTAATATTAGTTTTGTTTCGTAGGGTTTATTTTTTGGTTTATTAATTTTTAGAAAATAAATTATACATTAAAAAATAAAGTAGGTATTCCTATTAGAGTAGCCGTAAATCACTCGACAAGCCGTAACTTACTAGAGCAGCTGTAACCTTAGATAAATGATAAGTAGAGCAGGTTTTTCCTCACAGTTCTTTTGTGGCAATCGTAAGCGGGTGAGGCGTATGTTAGCTATGGAAACAAAATGATGTACCGTGACAATGACACTTCCACAAGAGCGACAAGGAAAGAGCGATCAGACCCGTGCTTTCGCTGTAAAGCGTTTGTTCTGACTCTATACGTTGTAAATGTAAACTCTTTGGGCTACTACCTACCTACTAGACCAGCTGTAACCTACTAGACCAGCTGTAACCTACTAGACCAGCCGTAGTCTACTAGCCCAGCTGTAACCTACTAGACCAGCCGTAGCCTACTAGCGCAGCTGTAACCTAATAGACCAGCCGTAACCTACTAGACCAGTCGTAACCTACTAGACCAGCCGTAACTAACTAGAACAGCTGGACGTCTACTCTATATTGGAAAGTCGCGAGTTTATTTCGAAATTACGTTTTCGTCGAAAGAGAGTAGACGTCCTGTAACCTACTAGACCAGCCGTAACTGGATAGACCAGCTGTACCTTATGGTTATTAAGAGAACACCGTGTTAGCGTGTACCTGTAAGCGCGTCCACGGAACTTGTAAGCGGCCGCGCTGTCGCAGTTCAGCTCGAGAGCACGAGTGCAGTCCTTTATGCTGGATAGCAGCTTGTTCAGCTTCAGGTATACCTGAAATATTGTATTGTTATTATTTACTAGCGGCCCGTCCCGGCTTCGCCCGTTGTTCATATTAAATATAGATACTCGTCCCGCCGTCGCCTTTTCGGTCTGCTACATCGTCGTCGTATCGAAAATCACATTTTTATAACATAAAATTACGTAGTAAATTATTTTATTCTAATATATAAAAGCGAAAGGTCACTCATCAAGGGATCTCAGAAACTACAAATGCTAGGAATCTGAAATTTTGCATGGAGGTCCCTTTTAGCACGTAGGCGCTCGCTAAGACGGAGTTTTGCGAAATTCAACCCCTAAGAGGATGAAACAAGGGATGAACGGTTGTATGAAAATTCGTCAATTTCAAAGTTATCAAATTTTGTATCTAGACACTTGACACGAAGCAATGAAATGTTTGTTCCATAAATTTTATAATTTCGAACTGTACGGGGGTGAAATTGGGGTTGAAATGGGGTATGAATGTCAATATGGAAGTTCTCAACTGTTGAAGATAAAACCATGAAATGCTGTATATAGAATTATAGACACTTGACACGAAGCAAATAAATGTTTGATATAATAGCAATTTTGTAATTTCGAACTGTATGGAGATGAAATTGGTGTTGAAATGGGGGACGAATGTCTCTTACGCTTTCAAATTTAAACAACTGAACCGATTTTCATGAAATTGTATAAAATTGTTTTATTATAAGCTGTTTTTAGTAACCGTAAATGTGTCTGGGTGTACAAATAGGTACTGCCTGAGTTACCTTAGTATTTATTTCGCGCGGACGAAGTCGCGGGAACAGCTAGTATGCTATATTTTTAATCTGTTGTCATGTGACTGGAAACACCAATATGACTTATTACGTCACTAACCATAAAACAAGCTATCATAGACTGACTATACTGTTTACTTATCTATACTACTACTGCTTACTTCTACTTATTGTAGTCAGCTATTTTAGCTACGACTATTTTGATTGTTTGTATTCTAGTAAATATAAGGAAACACATCAACTGGTCATAGTCATGAATCGCGACCAATGTTTTACGGGTAGTGACATCATATCAGTTGTTGGTGTTTTAGCGGGAAAATTTTAAATTACTTTATTTTGTATATTTACTCATCGAAAATACTAACATTTTTTTTTATGGTAAACAAATACCAATCTTCAAAAATGATTCCGAAAAATTGTTAACATCCCATTTGTAATCATCGGGAAAAATCCACTCAAGTTCAACCAATTAACTTCAGTGTGTCAAATTTAGTCTTGGTGTGTGCAAGCGTATTGTTAAAATTCACTCTAATATTTTTTTCCAAGCGCATCAAGAGGCATAACTTCAATAGAACAATTTATTATATATATTTTTTAAAATAAACAAATTAAATAAAGGACGACGAGACGAGCAGGACATGTGCCTGATGGTAAGCAACATGCCTGCCAAGATTCAGAAATATATTGCACAAGCATCTCAAACAGGCAGCCAGGTCTACTGGCTCAGTCGGTAGTGAGTCTATTCATACATAACCACAGGTTTTAGGTTTGATTCCCCAAGACAAACAATTGTGTGATGTATGTAGGTTGATGTAAGGATGTTTGTTCTGTGTCTGTGTTATGTACATATTAAAAAAAAACTATAAGATAAGGCTAGATGGTGTTGGGTAAAAAAGTGTAGATAAATATAAAATAATTATACAAAAAACATAGATTTTATTTTTAAAAGTAAAGTGTAGCAAGCTTATCTGTCAAAATTGCAGAAAGCAGCATTTTTAAAACTAACAAGTTCTTGTCATTTTTAACTGATGATAGCATAGTGTATTTAACCCTTAACCACCTAACGGCGGTCACAGTGACTCCAGCGGTTTTTATTTTTTGGATTATTCCGTTACTATGCGAGCTATGCGTCTGTAAGTTCATCTACTTTACCCCCCTGCTCCCCAGAACGTAGTGTGCGCTCGATCGTTTCACACGTTTGCGCGTTCAAGAGCTACAGGTAATTATATTTTGTTTGCGGTCATGGTGACCGCCGTTAGGTGCTTACGTAATTTTTAATAAAATCAATTATTTTTGTTTTTATGGCTTTATTATGTCTAATGAACGACTAAACCGAAACATCTTGGAATGGTTAGAACAAATTTCTGATTCAGACACAGAACATGAAAGAAATCAGCCAGAATTGCCAAACGAAGACAGCAGCGACATCGAAAATATCCCAGTGGATCATTTTATCAGAGACAAGTGTCAGTCTGACTCAGATATAGGAGATAATGATCCAGATTGTCAAGGCGAAGATGGAACCAACATTGCTGATTGCATCCGTATCCATTAGGTTGAAGCAACTGGCTGAAAATCTTGTAAAATCTCATTTAGAACGACGTATGAACAAGCCCGGTTTGCATGGAGAACTTTGATGCGGTATTCGCCACGTACATACTGAAGATGGAACAAGAGTCAAGCATGTCCTCAACTGATCGAAAAGTTTGAAATCAGGAAGAGTTGCTCAACTTGTGATGCTAAAAACCGCAAAACATATTACATGTGTTTTCAATGTAAGAAACCCATTTGCGTTGAGTGTTCGCAAAAGATGTGCGTAAACTGTCGTTAAAAATTGTAACTGTTTACCCATTGCAATTTCATAAAATTAGTGATTTGATTTTGTCATTAATAGTTTTATATAGTAGTTTATACATTAAACTACCAAAAAGTTTGTAGATTTGATTAGATTTTACAAATACTTACTTGTTAGATCTCAGATTTTTATAATGCCTAGATTTTGTACTAAAATGTTCAAGTTAATTATAAACATTGACTATTTATATGTATTTCTATTATTTTTCAAAGTTTTTTAACGTCAATACGTTAACAAAACAATAAAGATTACGATCCGTTTTTCATTTATATCATTTTATGAATTTAAAATAAAATTAAAACAGAAAATAAAAAGCGGTCTCCATGACCGCCGTTAGGTGGTAGTGTAACTCAAAAACACGTTAGGTGGCTAAGGGTTAAAAATCTCAAGTGTCAACGCATTCCAGTGACCTTTGCTCATACGACAGTGAGATAGCAGATTGGGAGTTTAGTGTGATTACAATACACAATTACAGTTACTGTACTTCATGCTCTTACTCAGAATTTACATGATTTTTTTATATGAGTACAATTCCCATTCCCATTATTTTCCCATGATAAAAAGCAGCCGCCTATATGAGTATGATCCAGACTGTAATCTACCAAATTTCAACTCGATCTGTTCAGACTTTCCGATGTGATTTAAATAAATAAATATTGGTGGACAATTCACACACAACACCATCTGACCCCAAACTAAGAAAATCTTGTAATATGGCGGCCAAATAGCTGATATAATACTTATATAGTTGTAAATACATACTTATTATACACAGAAACACCCAGACACAGTGCAAACATTTGAATTCATTACACAAATATTTGCACTGGGTGGGAATTGAAACCACAATCCTCGGCTTCACAGGCAGAGTTATTACCCATTAAGCCATGAGGCCAGCCATCAAACATCAAAATGTTTGGTTTCATAATATTAGTAGGATAGGATTACCCACCTGCCCTCTTTTGGCAAACAGCAAGGCACTCTGTGGGTTGAGTTGAATTGCCTCTGTGTAGAGTTTGATAGCTTCATCAAACTTTTGCTCAGAGAATGCTCCCATTGCTTCTGTACGTTTTTCATCTGACAGGTCTCGGTCTTCTTCTGTCGGCTCTTTCTCAGCATTACCCATCTCTTGAGTTTCATCTACGGGTACCGATTCTATGACACCTGAATGCAATAATTAACATTAATTTAATAATATATTAGTTTTCAACTAACTGAATCTAGTACTTCATTTATGACGGTAGTTGTTGTGAGAAACTATCATTTTTTTAATAAAAAGGTATATCTGATAATGTTTTCAAATGCTTTTCAGCTGAATTATATTAATCATACTCTTACAGAATGTGAAGTAACTGAAACTAATCTTACTGATATTATTTGTTTCTTTATTATTTCCAGACTAGTTGCCCTGGTTATTGGAAATGTAATAAAAATAACTAGGAATAATCAAAATACCACATATTTATCTATCATTTTGTAATTGAGGTTGGATGTTGTCCAGAAAAGTTAAAATATGAAAGAAATATTTTTTACTACTCTACTACAAATTGCTGTTAAGTACTACAAATTAGCTCTTGATTTTTCAATTTTTGTAATTGTATATTTGCCTATAATTATGATATAAATATTGGTGGACAATTCACACACAACACCATCTGACCCCAAACTAAGCAAAGCTTGTGTGATGGCGGCCAAATAGCTGATATAATACTTATATAGTTTTAAATACATACTTATTATACATAGAAACACCCAGACACAGTGCAAACATTTGAATTCATCACACAAATATTTGCACTGGGTGGGAATCGAACCCACGACCCTCAGCTTCGCAGGCAGAGCTACTACCAACTAAGCCACGAGGCCAGTCAATATAACCTACAAATTTCTATAAAGAATTTTCAGGCAGCTTAGGAAGGAAAGTAGCTAGAAAATTGTGTAGTTTTATTTTGTTCAGTTCTGCATTGAAACAACTATGTTGAATAATTCAGTCTTCATCTCATTTCAATTTAAATAATGGCCAAAAGTCAAAATAGTGATTTCAATCAATACCAATACACCACACCACCACATACTCCAAGGTACACCATAGTACTCACCTTCCATGTTCAGTTCAATGTCCGATTCTGGATCATCTGCTTCATCAGAAGATGATGAGTTTTTAGTTCCTTCATTATTGTTACCGCTGAAAAAAAAAAACAATGAACTGCCTATACAGCAAAAGTCTAATACTCACAAATTAACAACAGTCAAACAAATTTAATTTAATCTATAATTATTTGTTTTCAGTTTGAATTTATGTTGCAAATTTCATTCCAAATACTACAAGTCAATATTAGGCCAAAGATACAATGTTGCAAATTAAATAACAACTACACTCAAGTTGTCTTATTGTATTTTAAGACAAAAATTGTGCAGACTACTCAAATCAACATTATCAATGTTAAATTTAATGATAAATTATGAAAAATATACCTATATTAATGGCATTATTGAATGTATAGAACGTCTAGAATATTTCGACTAAATTAGAACTGCTTTGCAATTGCATAAATAATTAACACTTACGCGTCTCCGGAAGAAGCCGATGGCGCAGTCCCAGACGTCGGCGCAGGGATTGTAACACCTAAAGATTGTAAATATTCCTTGAAGAATTCAACCCTAGGGTGATTGAGTATCTGAGGCTGATTCTTGCAAAGAGCCACGAATCCCTCGAACTCGTCGATTAGGTCTTCGTCGAAAGGAAAACTCATTGTTCTAGATGGATGCGACCGGCAAAACGCTACGGGTAATACGCAACGGGTGGGCCTGTGGAGAATAATACTATTATTACATTTATATCGCAGTGAAACTTTTAGAATTTGACAATTTCAAGGAGCTTGTAGACTATAAGAAAAAAGCCATGAAATATGCTCACTTTTCTAGAATTTCACAGAAATCAGGAAATCACAAATCGAAACCTCGAAATCAAACTATCAAATTGGTAGAAAAAATGTCATTGTCATCCAATGTTGCTAGTTTTTTTATTTTACTCTGGTCTGGGTAGCGATTCTAAATCCACGCGGTTGGATCCGAACCGGATCGTTCGGTAGCGGTCCCGGAATGGATCGGATTTTGCGATTCACGTCCCCAATCGGATTGGCGTAGGAATGTCTTTTGGCCAGACCAAAGACTAGCTGCTCTATCTAGTTGGCAAATTCATTTTCAAATTATGTAGTAGACAAGTTAGCTAATGGTAGATACATAAAAATTCAATAAAATTTACTATATTTCGGGTTTATTTTATGCTACTGGTTTATTTTATGGTACTGGTTTATTTAATGGTTTATGGTACTTACCTTATATCTAAAAACTGTATAATATACGAGTAAATCAAACAATAACCTCTGGATATTTGCATCTGCAACACAATAAATCATAGCTTACATTCTTCGCAAACACTTTTTACTTGTCAATAATATGTTGATGTTGTGGAAGTCAAAGGAACCATTTTGTTTGTTTTGTTTTGAAAAATTTGAAAGCATAAACCTTTAACAACAAAATGTATTCGTTTTATGGTTTTAACGCATAAAAACACTCACCACCGTATCAGGTACACGAATTTTACTGTTCCTAAATGTGTGATTCATTGAATAAAACGACTTGGTGTTGTCGCACTAACCTCGACTCACATTTAATTCTGGTAGAAGTCCTTTGCTTCATCTTTAAATAGAGCTAAAGTCGAACATATACGAAAATACATACTGTCTGTTATTCAAGAGCCAGATGGGGCCGTGGGGTCATGACCCCCTCTTGGGGTGGTTCTAGAAGCTAGGTGGACCACTAAGTAAAACACACGCATACACTTATCATACGTTTATTTAGTCTTCTTAGTTGGCCCCGATTATGTGACCACCACCTGAGGTCAAAGCTGGATCCGCTTTTGCTGTTATATCGTGTATGACGTGATTTCTCGTATGTCCAAAGTTTCTTGGTCGTTTCTTGTCTTTTTGCTCGCCCAAAACATGTTTTATCCTTTCATCTAAAAAAATTAAGTATAGACATTTCTAGCAATTGTTTTGAGCACAACCTTCAAACTTCAAAAGCCAAAATTCCAAAAACTAAACACATTTTAGCATATTACACACTAAAGTAAACAAAAACTCGTTTATTGTCTATAATCTTACAGATATATTGAGAAAAACAGAGAAAAATTAAGGAAATACATTAATCTGAAAATCGGATTAAGACTCCACGATAAAAAAATGGTTGTCTGTAAAGTCGGTTTACTGACGATAGTTGAACGTGACAACGTCTAGTATTTGTGTTAAGCTCCATCTAAGTAAAACATTCTGAAGCTTTTTGAAAAGCTGTTCAAAGCGCCATCTCTGGGTACATCATTGTACTAGCATAAGTTCTTAACTTCATATCGTCGCTTTTCTAAAACATGGACAGACTCCTTGAACGTAATACACATTTCACTCACTAGATGGTGCGAAAAGTAATAAGGCGAGGCAACGGCGGTAAATATTATCTAATCTATGGCGGTAACGTTACATGACGTCATGTTTTGCGGGCGTGCAGCCGGCTTCATCGAATTATAAGACGTTATCACGTCAAAAATATTTTTTGTGCAGGGCTTACTATGATAATAAACAATTTTACTAGTCGGTAGCAGCCAGTTTCCGTGGCTCAACCCGAACCGAATGGATTTAGAATCGCTACGCTGAAATGTTTTTTTTTTTTTTGTGCCTGGTAACATATTTTGACTACGTACACAACTATCATGTAGAATGTAGAATATCAAAATCAAATATCAAAGTCATTTTTTTTTTGGTTATAATCATGTTATAATAGAATCACTATTCTGCCATGAAATATCTAAAGATACTTTGACCTGTGAGGCTTTAGATGCTTTCATTCAGTAAAAATTGTATATGCTTCTAGTACCTATTTAGACAAACTCAAACGGAAGAAGTATGGGCGTCTAGTCTAGTCTAGTCCAGAGCGCCCCAGCAGTCCCAGCACGGTAATGTTATCTACTTGCAGGCTCGTTCCGCTGGGGCACAGAACCACATTTGGCTCTAGTGAAGCTCTGGAAACCAGTATATTTCTACTCCGCCTCATACTGACAACTATCTTGGCCTAGATGCTGGTACCTACCTATGTGAAATGTAGGTACGGCCCCGCGACTGCGGCTAGAGATAGCCGGGGTTCTCAGGCGACATCCTTCTAGTAACATTGCGGCCCCTACTAGCAGTGCCTGATTAAGAGTTCTGACCGCCCTAGGCTAATTATGAGGACGCGCCCCCATCAGAGGGTCTACCGCCTAACGGAAAGTGCTTAGCTTAGAAGTCTTAGCTTTGGTATTGCTATCTCTTTTCTTTTCGTTTGATATTATAGAGATAGCAATGGCCAAAACCGATTTAGTTTAGCAGTAGAAGGGCAGGTATCTTACGGTCGGCCTAAAAAGTATCTAGTTTATTAGTTTTGACTTTGTTTCCTAGTGTACAAATTTAAACCTGATTTATACCAGGGCTTTTTGAGGAGGCCCGCAAGAGCCTACAGTACCCTCAAAGGATTCGAATATACCCCGGGTTTCTCCGGCAGTGACTTGGTGACTGATTCGCGAGAGCGCTCTCACACTCGACAGGGACCTTATCGCTGACTCTATCGTAGAGCTGTCACTGACCCTGTCGCGGGGGACAGAACCCTTGCACACCAACCATGCAACGGAAACCAGCAGTACTTTAACGTCACCTTTTCGGGAGGGCCACCACCTCACCTTCTGAAATAGGGTACTGGATGGCATTGAACGTCCGATACCTCAGGCTCTCTAAGTGGAGATGGTGTAGGTACGAGCCAGACCCAGGTAGCAAAATGACGTCTGCGACGAAAAAATGACGTCATCCTAAGGTCATATTAGGGTCCGTAGTTTATTCGTCAAATAAGTACGTCACACTGACGTCATTTTAACGTCTGGTACTCAAGGGAACGTCCTGGTGACGTCGATTTAGCGTCAATTCAGTGACGTCCTATGTTGGTCATGATTATGACGACGTAGCAACGTCCATATAAGGTCAATTCTGTGACGTCCTGTGTTGGTCGTGAATGTTACGTCCTAGTAACGTCCATTTACGGTCAATTCCGTGACGTCCTGTGTTGGTCAATAATAAGACGCCCTAGCAACGTCCATTTGGGGTCAACTGTGACGTCCTGTGTTGGTCATTAGTAAGACGGCGTAGCAACGTGCATTTAGGGTCAATTCTGTGACGTCCTGTGTTGGTCATGTATTATACGTCCTAGCAACGTCCATTTACGGTCAATTCTGTGACCTCCTGTGTTGGTCAATAATAAGACGCCCTAGCAACGGCCATTTGGGGTCAACTGTGACGTCCTATGTTGGTCATTAATAAGACGCCGTAGCAACGTGCATTTAGGGTCAGTTCTGTGACGTCCTGTGTTGGTCATGTATTATATGTCCTAGCAACGTCCATTTACGGTCTATTCTGTGACGTCCTGTGTTGTTCCCTAATAAGACGCCCTAGCAACGTCCATTTGGGTTCCATTCTGTGACGCCCTGTGTTGTTCATTAATAAGACGCCGTAGGAACGTACCTACATTTAGGGTCAATGGCGAAAGTTCGTAGTGTCTATGTACAGACTCGCCAAGATATTTCGGCCGTAGTGTACTTACCTACGTACTATTTATTTAGTGCATCTAAAGGAATGCTCTAACACGTAGGTACTACTTAATACCTGCTTAACACGTTCGCAGTCCCAATACAAAAGTTTCCGACAACGCCATAAGTCCAATATCATTTTCATTACTTTTGACCATTAGTCGATGCAAACGTCACAACTGATGCATAATTATGTTAAAATAAAGGCCCGTGCCCCGACTTTGCTCGTGTACACCGGGCGGTACACGGACTTAAAACACGACGAAGGAAGACTCACTTCGTATGCACGCGCCAAAGCTAAAAGGGTGTCATCACAATGTAAAAAATGTAAAAAGGCATATGTATTGATTGTTTTCCTAAAGTTACAGTTCACCAATAAAACATTATATATTTCTACTAACTCGTTTCATTTTGTACTGTGAAAACATTATATAAAAAAAATAAGTCATGTTTTTGGTTTTTCTTGTCTAATAGAACCCTTGTCACAAGTCCAGGAACGATACACTAACAAATTTCATAAGTCCGTGGCTGCAGAGCCCATATAGTTATAGTGGCCTCGTGTACCGCATAGGGTACACGGACTCGGCGGAATCGCTCCGCGTGTACCGCATAGGGTACACTGGACTGCGAACGTGTTAAGGTAGGTACCTAATTGCAACCGATAAAATTAATATTCATCGTCATTAAATAAATTATCAGTTTAAATGATAAATGATTTATTTTCTGTAAGTAGGTTTGTACAAACACTTTTAGTTAGAAGTCCACTGCTGGACAGGCCCCATATACATAGAAATGCCACGACGAGCGGTCTTGAGCCGCCTCGATACCTACAGAAACATCCACCACTGACTTCCATTCGTTTGACTAGCAGAATAAACGGGAACCTACTTATGATGCTATGGACATTCAAGCATATTATTATTATTATGGGAATCAGAATAAAACCTAATTAAGTAAGGTAGGTATATGAGCTAGGTATGCCATTATCCAAGAAAAGAAACATAATTTTATTCTAGGAGAGTACAACAGGTGCCTACCATGCTCAAGCAGGCACGATTAAATTAGCTCTAACAACATAACTATCATGCGGCTAGCGAACGTTTTTTTGTATTAAAATATAGGTACTCTGTAAAAACTTTAACTCGACAGTAAATAGTCCATTTTAATAATTTAAAAATTATCACCAGAGTTTATCTTTCTTCCAATCTGCGAGGAACGGAACGCATTGATAGCATGTTGTTTGTTATTATTTTATTAAATTATTATTTTTTACATTTGTATTTGTTATGTAACTCAATGAAAAGAAATTCAGCTATTAGTCTATCATCAAACATTAGAAAGAACCAATATAAGATAGAAAAGGCTGATTAAAAATATAAATATTTAAAAAGTAAAAAAAATATATTTTTGTTTGCTTTTGTTTATTTCGGAACGGAACGAACGAACGCGTTGACGGTTGGTTGGTATCCCGCGCTTTTTTTCTTTCTCAATTCTCTGTGTCAAACAAATGTGTAAATTCTCATGTTTTTTTCTTGCTGTTGTTATAGTACGTATCACAGCACATAAAAGGATTGTAAATTATGTATAGTGTCGTTCAGTTCGCGGAGAGTGAGGGTGGCACTGTGGCTGTGGTCATCAATAAATGGATAACACCTAAAAAAAGAGAAATCTATTGGCCTCCCGTAAAGGAGGCGAAAGCATTTGATAAACTTCTACAGAGGTGTTCGTCTCCAAATGAACAATGGAAACTATACGAGATCGATAGAGTTTTCTATCAGACTGGTAAGTTTTTTTTATGAGTAGGTAGTGTAACACTACCACACACAACTATTTTAGCAGCTGGTGGCTTGAGGGCAGTTAACTTTACCATGCTTTAAGCCTGGGCACAGACAGACTGGCCCAGAATTTAATTCTAGTAGGTGCTAGTGTTTTAAAACCTAACTAAAAAAATACACGGTGCCATAACCTAAAAATCTAAGGATTACGGCCGAGCTGAAGTTGACTGCAGTTTTGATGCGCACAGAAAAAAAATATTCAGATTGCCCAAGATCACAAGACAGAACTGCTATTTTTAGGTCATGGCGCCGTGTGTAAACAAGCAGCAGCGGCGACAGCAAGCAAGCAACAGATAAGTAATCATTTCCAAGAAAGTGTGTTCACAGGTGTTTGGTTTTGTTTGTTTTCACAAATATTTGTTGGTCTTGTCTTATAATTATACATTGTATAACATACATAAACCTGGTGGTTAGGTGGCCACCGAACCACCAGGGGTATGTATGGGGGGTATGTACCCACATCCACCTAGAATGTGCCCTACATAGCATTGTGTTGTGTTCATTGCAGTCTCATGTGCCTGTAATCTCACCACCATACCATATCAAAACAGAAACAAAAGCATAGTAAATTATATAAGTAATGGCAGTACTATTAACTACTAGTAATGAGATAGAACTAATGGATTAATAAGTGCTGGACTACCAAGCTTGTACGGCGTGGGTGTGTTGCATGGCGTGACTAACTTTAACTTGCATGTTGTTTTGATATTAACTGTGTTGGTGTTTTATGCTTGTTCTATAGATGAATTGGATAAGGCAAAGAAAAAATTAAAGTTGGTGGAAGACACATCAGATATACAGACTGAGGAGGAAAATTATATAAGTAAGCCACCTAAACGCAAAACAAAAAAAACTAGCAGATACATTTCATCATCAGATGATAATGATGATGAGAAAGGGTGTGAATTCCCTCGTCCTCCGCCTTTAAAGAAACATCTATCCAATTGTAATTATACCGGATGATACATTAACTAAATTATTTTGAACATAATAATATTTCCTTCCATTATTTTCTTTTTTTTTTTGCTTTTTAGATATAAACCTTGAACCTTCAAGTACAAGCACAATTTACAGTGATTTGGTACTAAATCACAACTCACAGATGAATAAACCTGATGCACAAGAGAAGGCTTCTAACAGTCATCATGATCAACCATCTGGTTCACAAAGTATGACACTCGATGAAATTGTTGCCAGCAGTGCTTCCAATAACTGTGGTAAATAGTAAAAATCATTTTGATTTTTTTAAATCTATAGCTGCCTAACTAGATTCTTTGCTAGATACTACCTTATATGCATGAGTATAGTTTTCGACGATTATTTCTATTTTTTGGTATAGTGGTGGTGGTGGTGGTTGGTGTTAAGATTATTATAGACTGTAATACCTACCATACTACTTTTTTCATCCAGATTGTCAAGGCCAAGTTGTTTCACTACTTGCCAAAATAAAAGCCCAAAATGATGTCATCCTAGCAATTTTGAAAGACAGAGCAGGAAATACCAATGCATTGAAGCCTGAATTCAAATTTCCCTTGGAAACTTTTCAAGATTTAGAAACAGTGGAACAGTTACTGACTAATACAGAAAACTGTGCTAACCTGGTAAGTGTTTACTTTTAATAAACAGGAAATGCCTATTGAGCAATTATAATTAATTCCTACTTTACCATAAGAAAGCTTTTTATTACATGGGTACCTTGCTAGAATGAGTTAGTTTGTTTGTGAGTTTGGATGTAGGAGTTAATCATCGGAACTATTGATTCAATTCTGGGAATTCAGTCACTAATAGCAAGCTACATTACCCCTGACAGGCTATGTTTTATTAGCTTCTGCTCACATTATGTGTAGTTAATTCCTAATAATTTTGGCCACTGCTTCACAGTGGGCGATTAGAGGGCTGAGATGTGAGGTGTGGGTTCAATTCCTGTTGCAACACAAATATTTGCTCTAGGTCTGTGTCATGATACCTTGGCACTCGTAGTTCCTGATACCTATGACAGGGAATCCTATAGTGTGAGCTCAAGATTATGTATGTGACTGTTGGATCTTATGTTAATTCTAGTGTGTACTTATAGAGATATATGTGGATGTTTATTGCTATCAATTAATATTTACAGACAAGCTACCTAAAGAGCCTTGGTGGGCATGATTTAAAAAATAAAGTATCGAGAGTGATGAAATATACATTGTCAGACTCGTTGGCAAGCAAGTTCAACTTCTATGGTAAAAGGTCTGAGAAGAAGCCTTTTTCAGAGCTACGTCTCCGTGAATTTATTGTTGGTATGTGTCTATTGTCTTTCATATGATTAAATTTATTCTTTCTAGATCTCATCTATAATACAAAATAAGTGTGCTATGAAATACCTAAATAATTTCAAAAGATACATATTCCTTGTGTACTGGCAACTGGTTAATAATTGGCATGTTTTATGTAGGTGGCTAGGTGGGGAGACTCTTAGTACTAGAAAGCTGTAATTTGGCAAGGCTATATATAATAATAATCACGTCAATTAACTGGTAAAATAAAACAATTAAGTCCACATAATTATTGCGACGGGCTTACTACGGAACCCTACAATGCGCGTGATCCAACACCCACTTGACCGGTTTTTAATTCTCCGTTAAAAATAATATTTAACACCAGTTGTGTCGCGACTCGCGAGTCGCTGTGTGAGAGCGACCCGTCATCTGACCCCACAGAGCGTTGCAGGCATTTGGGCTATTCTTATATTCACAAACTTTTTTGTTTTCAGAGAGCTTAAAGAGTTCCTCTCCAAGGATTACAGAAAAAGACATTGAAGACGATATAAAGGTGTGGCTCAAGCACGCACCTGAACGAGCAAAAAAGCGATTGTCAAAGGAAAATAACAATGTCATCCTCTAGGAAGAAAAAAAATGTAGTAGGTGAGCGTCAAATGTATAGAAGGATTTTGGCAGAAAAACGAAAAATTATTTTAGAAATACAAAGAAGTACATTACAGCCATCATTAAGTGATTTGCCATCTTCACCACAATATACATCCACATCTATAGCTACGAGTAACAGTAGTATTGACAACAATACTTTAAATGAAAACTGTTTAAGGACATATAAAGAGAATATTTTTTTAGATGAAAATTGTCAATCAACATTGTTTGAGGATTGTTTTATAGATAATGATGATTCACGATCTGACGATGCTAACGATTTGCCATCGCAATTAAGACATTGGGCTACCGTAGAACATAAAATTTCCCACAGTGCTCTAGATAGTCTTCTAAAAATTCTAAATCCTTTTTGCCCTAAATTGCCTAGAGATAGCAGAACGTTTTTAAATACGCCAATGAATATATCAAGTAACTCTTTGCAATCTGGTGAATTGGTGCACATTGGTCTCATAAATCAAATACAAGCACAATTAAAACTGTACAGTGGGTTCAACTTTAAAAATAGTGAAATATTGTTGTCTTTTAATGTTGATGGTTTGCCACTTTTTAAAAGCACGAATACTCAACTATGGCCTATATTAGGTTTGATCAAAAACTTTAATTGTGCACAGCCATTTGTAATAACTCTGTTCTGTGGAAACTCTAAACCTTCACCATTGAATCTGTTTTTGGGGCCATTTGTTGAAGAACTGTCTACATTACTTAATGATGGAATAAATTTTGAAGATACTCATTATATTGTAAAAGTACATAGTTTTGTATGTGACGCTCCAGCTAGAGCTTTTATCAAATGTACTAAATCCCATGGTGGATACTCATCATGTGATAAATGTGTAGAACCTGGTGAGTATATTCAAGGTAGAGTGATTTATACAAGCGTATCTGCGAGTAGGAGAACGGATTCACAATTTCGTTTACAGTCTGATGACGACCATCATGTTGGTGAATCTCCACTTTTGACGCTTCCCATAGATTTAGTTTCATTGTTTCCCATTGATTATATGCATGCTGTTTGTCTGGGAGTCATGAGGAAACTTTTAAATGTTTGGGTTGGTGGTGATTTAAATGTTCGTTTAAATAGCCGTTTAGTAAATGCAGTTTCTGAAAAATTACTTAGCTGTGCAAGTTGTATACCTGTTGAATTTAACAGGCGACCGCGAAGTATCAGTGAGTTGGCTCGCTGGAAAGCCACCGAATTTAGGATGTTTTTGTTATATACTGGACCAGTTGTTCTAAAAAATATCCTTCCAACCTCCCTGTATGAAAATTTTTTGTTATTTCATTGTGCTATAACAATTCTTTGTAGCCCTAGAAACATCAATAAAGTAGGTACATATTTAGCACATGAGCTATTATTAATGTTCATAAGACATTCCGAAACTATTTATAGCCGGAAATTTTTAATTTACAATGTTCATATGTTATGTCATTTGTGTGATGACGTTCGTTTATTTGGTGATTTGGACAGTTATTCCGCCTTTCCTTTCGAAAATTATTTAGGCATGTTAAAAAAATTAGTTAGGTCACCTAACAAACCGTTGCAGCAAATTTATAAACGATTAAAAGAAATGGAATCTACTTTTCCTCCAAAACTGATTGACGAGGTACCAGCGGTTTTTTATTACAATAGCTTAGGACCAACGCCTGTTGATAACAATGCTTATGAATGCTTTAATAAACTTGTTTATAAGGGTTTTGCAATGTATACAAAATCTGGTTTAGCTAATAATTGTTACTGCTATGCAAACGGCAAAGTAGTCGAGATACATAATATTTTGAGATGTAAGATTAATGGAGAGGTTTCCTTGTTCGTCTATGGAAAAGAGTTTGTACATTATGATTCCTACTATACGTATCCTTATGATTCTGCTGTTATTGATATTTTTAAAGTTTCGGAACTCTGTTCAGCTTACAAAATTGTACCTGTTTATGATATTATTTCAAAATGTGTTGTTATTCCTCAAGAGGCAACTAGTAATTCTTTTATATGTTTTCCTATGCTCCATGGTTATAAGGATTAAAATTCTCCATTTATTAATTAAGTTGTGATAGTTAACTCGTTATAATAAATAATACTACAATGCAAATTTGTGTTTTTAATGTTGACCTTTCAGAGTTACTTGAAGACTGTGGCTGGATGAATTGCATCGAGGCCAAATTGATCCCGGATGACGTCATATTAACGCTTCAGATAACGTTATATTAATGTGTCTGAAGACGTTAATAGACGTTATTATAGGAGGTCTTCACAATACGTGGTATTGACGTCTTCTGGAGACGTTATCTGGCGACGTTAATATGACGTTATCTGGAGACGTTAAGGTGACGTTATCTGGAGACGTTAATATGACGTTATCTGGGGACGTGAATAAGTCGATATCTGGAGACGTTAATATGACGTTATCTGGAGACGTTAATATGACGTTATCTGGAGACGTTAATATGACGTTATCTGGAGACGTTAATATGACGTAAAATTGCTACCTGGGGAGTGGCTCGCTCTCGTCACCACTTCCTCCTTCGCGGACAAGCGAGAGTCCACCTCCTTCTTGCTCCTTAGCTATCTTCATCTGCGACTTCTGCGAGATAATTATTCCTCAAAAGGAGACCACCGCCTCCCATGACCTCTCACTGCTAAACATCTTGGCTAAGGTAGTATGCAATAAGAGGTCCGCCACTTCTCCCGGGTACATCTTCAATGCGTGTTGATCGGTGTGATCTGCGCAATTGCACTGGTGACACACCAGCCTTACTACCGCCTAACTACATCGACTTTGGTTTTGCTATTGCAAAACTCTCTTTAAAGCTAAAAGAAATAAGGTACCGTCTGATGCACCCGTGCCCTATAGTACCTATGTCGCTCTCACTGAACCCACTCAGCGTTGGTCCTGAGACAGTTTGCTCTTCAAGTTGACGCAAATACGCCCCAAACTTCCATCTGATCAGCTGATCTGCTGTCAAATACCGAAATATTACAGTGTCAGCTTGCCAGCGACAGACACGCCACACACCACAATATTAGAGGCTAGAGCTAGCAGGTGCAGGTGAAGGTGTCCGTCAGAAATCACGGAAACAGATGGCCTCCAACTTGTGAAAAACCACCTTTAGGCCGATGCTCCTAATCCTGGCTACCACTGTCGCCAGCACCGCCACCTCGTGAAACCTCCGCCCCTCACAATAACCAGCGTGCCGTTGCCATAATAAACGACACCGATGCAACGCAGTTTGCAAGTCGTAAGTCGGCCCACTACCACCCATACACCGTGGATATTCCCAAAATCCATACAAAACGGTTTGAATCCACTTTTCTCGTACTCGTTTAGCTTTAGAGTGGTATAAGTTGCCGGCCTCCTTGTTCCCTGAGAGATACAGTCTAGAACTTTTCAAGGTCAGAGTGAATAGGTACTTTCTAGGTCACGTGCGTCATCTTCGACCACACCGTCGCTTACCATCAGGCGAGTTGGTGGTCAAAAGCGGACCTACACGCGATAGGAAAAAAAAAGTTGGCGCTGCTTATTTGTAACCGAACAACCGAAGTGCCACAGGGGTAGCGTAAGAGCTAACTCCTGTCGAACCCCACGTGACATGAGGATAAGCTCCCTCCCTTTCTAATGTTGGGGACATCACCTCACTGTGAAAGAGGTAGTCTCTTACGATGCGCCATAGATATTGGGCTACTCCAGCACTTCTGTTGTGGTTGTGGTGTGGTGGATTAGGATGTAGAACGCGTTTACTATGTTAGGAGACACCGTAAACAATACCCCGCCACTGGAGCACACCTTCCTTCGGACCTTCGGACGAACGGCGTCGGTCGTGGAGAGGTCTTTCTGAAACCTGAACTGTCCCTTCGACAAACCCAGATGATTTCAGCGCGCCCCTCCAGATCCTCGCGCCCTAGGCTGCAGCCTAATTAGCCTAAGGGTTAATCAGGCCCTGCCTACTAGGTCGTGCCGACGCTGTCTACGCCGCGCAACCCCTATTGGGCTGCATCGCCGTATACTTAGAGCGCTTCAGCGCTAAGCCCTGGCGACCAGTCACGCCTCGGGCTTGACAAACCACGCTCAACGAGCGTTTTTAGGGTTCCGTATCCAAAGGGTAAAAACGGGACCTATTACTGAGACTTAGCTGTCGGTCCTTCCGTCCGTCCGTCCGTCCGTCTGTCACTAGGCTGTATCTCAAGAACGGTGATAGCTAGACAGTTGAAATTTTTAATGATGATGTATTTCAATTGCCGCTAAAAAAACAAATAAGTACTAAAAATAAGATTAAAAAAATAATTCAAGGGGAGCTCCGATACAACAAACTTGATCTTTTACCGTTTCTTGTTCGATGAGTCCGTCCCATGCAAACTAGATGGCACCACTAGTAAAATAAAACGCGCTATCGACGCCGTTAGAATCAATCAAAATTTTAATATTTTTTTTAGGTAAAAACCTGTCTGTGGCGACTGTGATAGTGTGATAGTCTATGTATACGGAATTCGGAATAAAGCCAAATAGGTTTTCGCCGTTTATTTGCTAATGGTACGGAACCCTTCGTGCGGGAGTCCCACTCGCACTTGGTTTTTTTTTTGGTATGACGTCGGGACTATTATTCGGACCGGAAACAAACATTTTGCTAATTTGGACGAGGATTAAAGCGTCTACAGATGGTCGAATAGAACTATCAGCCGAGTAACGTTCAAGCCTCACACCCCGGGAGAGAGATGTCCCTTAATCATGTAATACGAACAAGCGCTGATAAAACCGGAAGTTGGTTATTGGCCCCAATGGGTCATAAACAAAAGCCACTTATGTATTTTTATTTCGTTCATGAAGGCTGGAGAATGCTGCACGCAGCGAAAGCGTAGATTACGTTTCATTCATCGTAAACGTTATCCGCATAATAAAATTACAAATTCATGGCAAAGACAATGAGTCCTAAAAATGTTTAATACAACGTTAAAATAATGTGTTTCTGACAAAGGCTTCTATTTGGTAACGACTGCACGTTCCGACGATTGTCGAATCCACTCGAGGCACTAATAGGGCTGGGACGTTCTATTGAAGACGAAATATCTGTCTAAGTGGCTACTATCGATTTAACGATTTATCTATTAGTTCCAATACGACAGGCGATCAATCCAATATGATACGAATTATTTATTACTAGTTGATGCCCTGCGACTTCGTATACGTTATTTGTCTATGCCACATCCTGTCCCAGTTCCATTATGTATTTATGTTTTTATATTACCTATGTATTTTGTTGTATTTTTGAAGTGAAAACTTCTTTAGGCGCGCCTAGACATATTTCGTGGGCTGTGAATTGGATTATAGCGTCACGCTCGGATATGATAAGAAATCTTCGGGTAAACTCGGGACCATGGCTATTGGCCATTTAGAAATGCGTCAGCCAATGCGAAAAGCTGAAAGGGCGTGGCCTCGGCATCATGGCCATCTAGAAATACATCAGCCAATAGGAAATGCTAACGCATTTCGAGATGGCCATGCCATGATGCCCAGGCCACGCCCTTCGGTTACACACGTGTAGTTTCCAAAGTAAGCTATCAAATTCTGAGTTATGAGTTTTCACTTCTATCGGCAGTTCCTATGACAGCCAATTTTTTTAATACATATTTGTAGTAAGTTCAGTGCATTTTACGGCGGAACGCTGAAAAATGTTTAAATAAAAATAATACATATTTTCTATTTATTTTCGATATTTAGTACTTAAGCATTCTAGTTTGAGTCTTGTAAGTTCAGAAACTTGATTGAAAGTGCATCATTTATTAATATTGGTCCAGTTATTTCGCCGTACCTACCTTGGTACCATGTACTTTGTACGTAGGTAGGTACAACAAAGTAAACAGGCAAGTAAACAAAAAAATGGACAGGCGTACATAAAATTTGGACAAACGTTTTTAAACGCTCAGCGTAGCATTTTTGCTACGTAATAATTAAATTCGTACTAGTGCCGGCTATTAGTTCCGGCTTCGCTGGGATGTTGTCATAATTATAAATCCCATTAATCCAAATAAAAGCTATCTTATGTTTCAAGTTGGATCAAACGGCATACCATGTGCAAATTTGATTGAAAAAAGAGCTATGGAGCGGAGTATTCCAAGACTGACCACATAAGAATCACCATACCGCGTTCCAAAGACTTTAACCGATGTGATCCAAAAGGCTACTAACTTGATGAAGAATTGAGATTGGCCATCGGCCTGGCCCATGTTAGGTGAACTTTGGGCCAAGACGCGGCCATTATCCGATCTTGACTGCTAAGATCACCTCACAGTGGAAGCCAGATCACAAACAAAGTTGCGGTAGATCAACTAAGCGATGACGGGATGACCTCGATAGACACCCCAGTGATTGGTACCTAATACTGGCTCATGACCGAGCATACACTATTATTTAATTTTTATCTCATGACAGAGCCAAGTGGAAAAAGGGTAGGGGAGGCCTTTACCCAGCAATGTGACATTCCATCTTAATAAAACTAAAACAGTAGGTATTCAATGCACTATAATTAGCTCTCTGTGTTGTAAATTTCAACTTAATATTTATTTATGGCTGTGACTACATTTGATCTCTTTCCGTAGTAGTGTATCTAAGTATTCAACGCTACGCGTAATTATGTATACACTATTATTATTGATCAAACATATCATGTTTTGTGGTAGAATGAGGCCCCCACATTTCGATGTAGTTTCATGCACTACATTCAGGGATAAATTGACCCGGGCAAATAAAATAAGGAAATGCCTTTGTGACAATATAATTGATAAACGCAAAATTAGTTGAAATATTGGGAACTCAACATTAACTAAATTCCAGCATATTATATCATCTACTTGCACGGTAAAAAATAGTGTTTTGAACAATCGTGCAGCCTGCAACATAATAAGTGTATTGTTAATCCTTCCTAAACGTCTTGATTCTGGAGATAGATTCAAATTAGATTAAAACAGTGGCGACTACCGGACACAACATGATTTCAATTTATTTTATCCAAATGTTCTACGTTCTACGTTCTACCAATGTCAATTGCGTTAACTGGCGTATATTTTTACGCAATATGAAATAGGTAATTAAGCTTAAAACCTAAGCAAGTACCTAATTGACGGTTGACAACCCCGCTAATCAGCTAGTTTTTCTTCAGAAAACGATTTATTCGAAATTGTACCTTGTTTTCGGTGAATAGACATCCCTAGCCAGTAAATCGGAACTGTCGTTAAGCTTATCGGTTACATGTGACTTGTTCAGGTGAAATTACTTCGTCGCTATTGTAATGAGCTAAGTTTGACTCGATAACGCGCGGACCACTGCGGGGCGGGCGGTGATTGTTTTGGACCATTTTCTTTGGATTAACCTTGATTTGGGTAGGTACGTGGGTACGACACTGTTTATGATGCAGCCGTCAAAGCGCTTGCTGCTTGCGATCGGTTGCACGGTGATTAATCGCACAGTTTCGTAGCCCGCAAGCTTGGTTTTTATGGCTTCAGCAGTCGTAGCAGATTTCAAGAAGCGAATGATAGTGTCTGTAGACATCTTTAACATAATATAGGTATTATGATTAACTTTGCATGGGTAAGTTGGTAGGTACTTACTATTTTCTAAATTTTTGAAGCTTCAAATGCTCGAAATGCTCGCGCATTTCGTAGTATTTTCATAATATTTTCGCAACATTTTCGTAGTTGTTTTTCTTTTTCATATAGAGTCTAGGTTAAGTTTTAACAGTTTAATTTAACGTCGTAATAAGTACTCTTTAATTCAAAATTTTGATAATAAAATATGTTGTGTTATTTAAGTAAATCATTCTGATTATTTTGTAACCTCATGCCTATATATATACCTATGTAGGCCTTATTTTTGCATGCCCGCAAAGGGTAGAACTGTTGTTTCTATATATTCCTTATTTATAACATCACCTTTGTACACAGTTTTTGGAATAAATGATTCTGATTCTGCATTTCTAAAAAATTTTTTAGATTGCCATGCTTATGGCCACGCCCTCCGGTTTTACCCGCGTAGTTTCCAAAGAAAGTAGTAAGCCATCAAATTCTGAGTTAAAAGTTTTCACTTCTATCGGCAGTTCCTGTGACTGCCAGTCCAACCTTTTTTTATAAATCTACACTAAAGTTTATTTATCAAATAACCCTTATCTGTACTCGGTCCAAAGCATTTTCGGTTCTCGGTTGTTAGCATTATAACATTTATAACCCCACTGAATGGCGATGGCTAATTTTTCTATTACATTACACAATATCGACTTAATCTTATACAACAGTAGTAGGTAGTTGCGCGTGATGGAGTCATGGATGATAGTTTGATAGTAGTATTACCTACTATCATCAGCCATGACTCCATCACGCGCACTCCATCATAAACATGTACTTATATACTTATCTATATATATAAAAATGAATTGCTGTTCGTGGCTTATGTATGTGATGAATAAAGATATTTATTTATTTACTGGGTCACCGACACGCAAAACTCGACAACTGCTGGGCCGATTTGGCTGATTTTGGTTTTGAAATATTGTCGTAGCTAACGGAAGGTTTAAACGGTGAGAAAATATTGAAAGCTTGCGAAGAAGATAGTAAAAACAACAATTTCATTTTCTCATACAAACTGTTCTACATAATTTCCAGTCAAACATTTGACGTTAGGCTTACCAAACAAACAGTTTTTGAGTTTTAATCAACGAGTATTTTTTACCTTTATAGTTTTAATCAATGAGTATAATGCAAAGAGTACCTATATAAGTTTTTGAAGAGAAAACTTATTTTGGCGCGCCTAGACAGATTTTCGTGGGCTGTGAATTGAATTTTAGCGTCACGCTCGGGTATGATTTGGTAGTTAGTAGTTAGTGTATTTTATTTAGTTTAGTTAGTACTTTATTTAGTATCAGTATTGCACCCGTGCGAAGCCGGGGCGGGTCACTAGTTATAGTTATAGATAAAAAAGGAAACCCAGTAAAGGGATCCAAGGTCAGCTGTCCTTTTAACTAGAGTAGGTATTACCTACTACCTAGGCCATTCAAGCTCTTGAGTTGCTCTATGAACGTTCACTTGTGGTTGAAATTTCATCATCATCATCATCATCAACATGCCACTAAATGTTCCCGCTGTTGGGACTCGGGGCATTCTCTCGCAAGGAGAGAGTTAAGGCCAAAGTCTACCCTGGCTGGGTGGATTAGCCCAGTGCGGACCAGTGCGGGTTGGTGAATGACAAATGACTTCGAAAGACTCTAGGTACATGTCGGTTTCCTCACGATATTTTACTTCACCGTTTTAGGTTAGCGGCATTACGCACATGACTTCGAAAAGACAGTGGTGCGTGTGGGGTTTGAACCCGGGGTCTCCGGATCGCCAGGCGCCGTTCTCCCGACTACACCAGCCGTAACTTACTAGACCAGCCGTAACTTTGAGCCGTAACGTTGAAATTTCACTTGTTGTTAAAGGTTTGACTGCACTCTCGTAACTCGTAATAAGAACGTCTAGACTGTGAGATACGATACTTGAGTGGACGTCTTCAAGTTGAGAGTGAATCGGTATCTGCTAGGTAATCACGCTCCGTCGTAGACCGCATTAGGCGAGATAGCGCTTTAGTACAAAACTTATTATCTACCGATTATTGTTGAAAAAATCCTAAACTTCTCCGACTAGTAGGTTTTCTCATGTTATTTTCCTTCATTGTTAACGTAAATATTAGCACACAATATTTGCGTTAGTAGGTATGATTTTGAAAAATTTGCATAATTTAGTTTTATTTTATTTCTCTAGGTAAAAAAAGCGTTGGCTTTAAAAATGATGTGAATTTATTTAGATGCACTATACTGTGGGGTAAGTACGAATCTTGGCGGAGCGGAAATAACTACCAGAGCTCCTATAAATTGAGAACTTCCAGTTTTATGAGATTTCCGCATCGAATAGATTTTCTTACTCAACTGATTTTAATTTGAACTTTGTTTGTTTATTCTGAATGCGAACATCTGCCCGTTAAATGATAATCTATATTTTTTTCAAAGAGTTAACGAAGCAGAAAATTACCTGTCGAGAATAATAATAATTTAATGACGTATTCATTAGTAAAAAACTAATAATAAAATTATTTCAACCTAGAGTTGTCCCAATTTCGTGCGTTTGTCTAAAACTCTGCGATAAGTACATGCATGCTTTTTAATCAGTGGTCTACCTAGGTACTGGACCCAGCCCAGGGGAGGGGGGTCATGACCCCCATGACCTCCTACTGGATCCACGCCTGCCTCCATCAAATATCTTGTCATCGGCGCATCAGAACGATCATGGCATGCTGGGACCACGTCGTGGATCATCCAGTTAGTAGTTGCCAAAAGTCTCTCTATCTCGTCCGCGATTTAACGCTGACGTCCACGCCAGGCCATAGCGGGCAGGGAGAACGGCGTACATACTGTTGTACCCACAGAAATCTAAATAATAATTATTATTTAGTAACAATTATTTTATAATAATTATTATTATTTAATAACAATTATTTTATAATAATGATTATTATTTAGTAACAATTATTTTGTAATAATAATTATTATTTAATAACAATTATTTTATAATAATTATTATTATTTAGATTTATGTTGTACCGGTAGACCTCTGTTGTCTACCGTCTAAGGAAAACGATCTTAGCTTTGATGTTGCACTCTTTTTTTTTCGTTGGAAATGATAGAGATAGCAATAGAAAAGCCAAAACCGATTTGTTTAGGCGGTAGAAGGGCAGATCTGTAGTATTCTACAGCTGCGACGGCCATCACCTGACATCGCGGCCTAGCTCAGTTGCGCCGGAGCCAACTACCTGGTGGCCGATATTAACCAGTAATATCAACCAAGTCGCAGTCTCAAGTCTTTCTAGTCTCACCCCACCCGAACCGCTGCACGGACTTCTCGAAGAGTAAGGAGTTTTAACTACAACCGGGATTACCGATCAGTCACCAAAAACCCAACGAGGGAAGTTACTAATCCATCCGCAGCGTCCATCATCAGAGTTTTCCATACTCCACGAGAAGGTTTCCTACCAATGCCTGGTATATGCCATGCAACCATTCACCTCACTTAAACTTGCCTCAAGTCGTACCTACCTGGCAAATTTGTAACCAACTTTTACTTTTGATGGATCAAACTTATGAAAAGACAGATTTATAAGTTTAATTTGGGGTTATTAGAAGGATATTATACCTACGAACAATAATATATCTGACTCTAGATTAGATACATATAGTTTATTAGAGCCTTTTCTGTCCTATCTCCAATTTTTATGAGCGGAAGATAATATTTTTCGGTTTCGACAAACATCGAAAACACATAAATTGCGGTTTATCGAACTTGAATAGATATTCTATATTACTCCGCCGAGCTATAAAAAGTATAAATCACGTGAAAATGGGACATGATAGGCTTTGCTAAAATACTTATCGAGGCACTAGCTGTGACCTGTGGTTTCACCAATTTTTCCTTTAAGTTTTATGAATGTGAGTTACGGGCCTCGTGTGTAGGCGTATTGTTTACCATCAGACCCACGTCACTCGTTCTTATAATAAAGAAAAGGCAATGTGTGTTAACCCCCGACGCAAAACGACTGGTGTTATAAGTTTGACGTGTTTGTGGCATCGTAGCTCTCGAACGGATGAACTGATTTTGATTTTTAGGGTTCCGTAAAACGTAAAAACGGAACCCTTATAGATTCGTCATGTCTGTCTGTCTGTCTGTCCGTCCGTATGTCACAGCCACTTTTTGCCGAAACTATGAGAACTACACTGTTGAAACTTGGTAAGTAGATGTATTCTGTGAACCGCATTAAGATTTAAACAAAAAAATTAAAAAAAAAGAAAAGCTAGGGTTGCCCCCCATACTGAGAACTGAAACTCAAAAAATTTTTTTTCATCAAACCTACACGTGGGTCATTCCATCGTTTCGGGTGTTACATTCGTACAACAAAAGTATATTTTTTTTGTACTTAGCAATAATCTTTCAACAAAAAAAGTGTTTTAATCTATGCGTTTTTAGTTGTTTTATCTAAATTGTAAAATGATTATAGTTTAGCACATCGAAACATGGCTTTTTAAGTCGAAAAGTGTGCGTTTCGGGTGTTACACAATTGTTCTCTATGTTCTGAGTATTTTTACATTTGTTAAAAAATCTGCGAATTTTCTTAGGGAACTATTCCTAAAACTTTCAGGCCTGCAAAAGTATAATATTTATTAACCATATATGACATAATCATTTTCACAAACAACGTTTTACTATTATTTTTTTATATTATTATTTGTTTCGGGTGTTACCGCGTTTCGTTTCGGGTGTTACGAGTACGAAAATTAATATTTTATGGGGTGTTTTTTAAGCTTCTAGGTACTACAAATTAAAAAAAAAAACAATTCGAGATAATTACAATGAATTCTTAGTTATCAAAACTTAAAAAGTTTCTTAAAAAGAGACGAGGGACAAATAAACGTAACTACTAAAAGTCTTCTGTAATATAACTGCTAAATCACAAACTTCTTTAAAAAAATGTAGTAATAATCCAAAAAAATATTGGTGGACAATTCACACACAACAACACCATCTGACCCCAAACTAAGCAAAGCTTGTGTGATGGCGGCCAGATAGCTGATATAATACTTATATAGTTTTTAAATACATACTTATTATACATAGAAACACCCAGACACAGTGCAAACATTTGAATTCATCACACAAATATTTGCACTGGGTGGGGATCGAACCCACGACCCTCGGCTTCGCAAGCAGTGCTACTACCAACTAAGCCACGAGGTCAGTCAAATAAAATCTTTTTATACATTTCTACTCATACATGTAATATACTCTGTTTCAGTACGTTATAATTTGGAATGTTTTCTTTCAAATTTCATCAAATTTAATGTAAAAAGAAGATATTAATTTTTTCACCTTGAGTAGCGTTTCTCATGGAATGACCCACGTGTGGGATGTCTATCGATAGGTCTTCAAAAATGATGTTGAGGTTTCTAAAATCATTTTCGTCTACACTGAATAATTTGCGCGAGACACACTTCCAAAGTGGTGAAATGTGTTTCCTCCCCCCTCTAACTTCTAAAGTAAGAGAATGAAAAATCTAAAAAAAATATATGATGTACATTACCATGTAAACTACCAACGAAAATTGGTTTGAACTCGATCTGATGAGTGGTTTTTTTTTAGTACGTCATAAATACACTATTATTAAAACTTCGATCAAAGTTACAACGAACTACAAGAACTATGTGTACTATATATATTATGATACTTGCTGCAACGGAACCCTTCATGGGCGAGTCCAACTCGCACTTGGCCACTTTATTTTCTTTTAGTTGAAAGGCGAATGGCTAAGGAAAGGAATGTTCTTAGCTATTATGTATGATTAAAATATCGGTCCAATCTGGCCGCCGCGCCGCTACAAAATGGTTGATTACCTATTTACATACCTCTCTCAATGTAGGTATGAAATGAAAGGGCTTGATAAGTAGAATACTAATACACTAATCCAAAATGGTCGCCCGTAAATGTTTGGGATTTTAAAACATTTTTAATGTAATTCGTTTTTTACTGTCATATTTCAAACATTTACTCACTCTCATTACCTATCTCTCTACCATCATCTCACTACCACTCCGTCAGTGGTGACTCCGCTAGGTAAGGTCCCGTCTGAGGGTGACTCAGGCTGGAGTCTACTGAAAGACGTGATGATGAGTAACACAACGATGTTTTCACATTACTGCTTAGCGGAAGAATAAATTGCAAGTTAGTTATTTGTTATACAAGAGTACGAAATTGTTTTTTAACCGCGTGGTCAATTTTGATGACCGAGCAAGCGAAGGTTTAGTGATGCGAATGTTTCTGCATCTGCAGCGTGAGTAAGTAAAATAGTAATTACAATTCAGAAATAGAATTCTCAGTTAAGTTTTTTTCTTTTTTGGATGCACAACTGCGAGTTTGCAACAAAAAAAGAAACAATGGTGAAAGCACGAGACACCTTAAATAATTACACAATACGAATTCGGACATTCCATTCAGACTTCAGAGATACAAAAAAAAAATTGACGAACGGAAACAAAGGAACTGAAAATAAAAGCTGAAAATATAATAACTCGGGAATTGGATTTGAGTGAAGACGTTCAATAAATGCAGGATACTTGGCCTCCTTTGATTATGAAAGGTGAAGAGAACGGTACCGCTCCGAGGGCAAAAAGGTGGAGTACCCAAAAGGGTACGCGAGGACGAAATTGTGTAAAAGTACCCTTGAGTGAATCTCGACGTCTTGTGCGTTTATACTGTCTTGCTGCGAATATGTGGACTGATAAATTTATTGGATTAGAAAATGTGCTACGTAGAGAAATGAGTGTCGCGAGATATATTGGTATTCCAGTGAGTGTGGTAATAACTGCCAGCTCACGTAGTGCTTTCAGATGCCTTTTTAGCGTATATCTAAAATGTTAGCGTTGATGGGCTGAGCTGTAATTTTGTGGCTTACTCGCTTTTATCAAAATGGTCTTATAAAGTTATGATGAAACCAGACATTATTAGATGAGATCTTTTAAGGTAAAACAGTAAAAAGCTTTTTAGTTATATTGTAAAAACTGTTCATAGATAGATAGAGAAATATAGATTTAAAATAAAATGGATTGAACAACATGGATCAATAAGGATTGAACTCAACAAAACAAACATAAATATATAAACTTTTTATCCCGTTAAAGTAAGTCATAGCATTGCGCTCGTAGCCCAGAGATATAAGATCATTTATCCATAAGCCCTATCATTTCTTAGGAAACATTACCCTTCAAACCGTAACATTGTGATGTTTGTACATTACCTACTGCTTGGTGGTACAATAACTGGCAAATATATTTTTAAGGATTGATCTGCTCAAAAGAGTAGCCTCCATACTACCATACTACATAGCTTGATAAGATCTGGACATAAATAGTCTAGTACTGAAGATGTCGATGGTGGTGATATAAATAAATAAATATTGGTGGACAACTCACACACAACACAATCTAACCCTAAACTAACTATGGCGGCAAGATATCTAATATAATACTAATATAGTTTTAAATATATAATTATTACACACAGAAGCACCCAGACAGAGTGCAAATATTAGAATTCACCACACAAATATTTGCACTGGGTGGGAATCGAACCCACGAACCTTGGCGGCACCGTCGCAGGCAGAGTTACTACCCACTAAGCCACGGATAGATAAATAGAAGCTCTTTATTGTCCACCATACAAAACTTAAAGAACAGAGAGACTTAGCTTAGAGCTACTGAATCAAGTGGCGACCTTATCGCTAAAAGCTATCTCTTCCAGGCAACCGAATAGTTGTATGCACATCCAGTAGACTTATGGCACCATACTTGTGCCACAACTGCTCTACAACGAAATCGCTACGAATCTTTCTCAAAGTATTAATAAAATACTTATATATCCCTTGAATTAAGAAGCTCAGTGTTTGCTAACTAAGTCTCAGTAAACGCAATTAAAACGACATTTCGCATGTGGACGGATTCCAAGAGACTTAGGTATAATTTTCCCATGTAAATCCGGGCTTTAGAGATGCCCTCGAATTTCGTCTGGCCTACGGGGAATTTCAACTACACTCGAATACTTTGGCACAGCAAATTGAGTGGTAATTATGTAGATAGATACAAAGTAATTTTAATATTAACAAAGTATCTAGTCATTTGTTGAGGGATACTTTCGTAATTTTGTTCTAAAGCTTTGCGTGTTATATATAGCTTTAAAATAGATTATGATATTTAGCAACCGTTATTTTTTTGTAGTATAGAGTGACGAGTTTGATTAGGATATGCGCCTGATGGTAAGCAGCATGCTTGCCCATGACAGCATAGTGACACGCAGCTATTGGAACATGAAGAGTCCAAATCATTACCTAGCGCTGCGCTGCGCTCGTCACCCAGAGATATAAAATGTTTTATCTCTATACCCTGTTATTTCACTTGAAACATTGCGCTTCCAACCCGAACACAGTAATGTTTGCACATTACTGCTTGGTGGTACAATAAATACTATTAAGTATTTAAGACTAGTAACACCCCACGGTATTGTACGTAGTTTTAGTTCCTGTAATTTTCCTGTTATAACAAGTAGCCTGTCCCTAGGTATGTTATTTCAGACTATACCTAATCTATATCTACATTTAATTTCATCTAGATTGATTTAGTAGTTTTTACATGAAAGAGAAATAAATGTGCATCAACTTTGGTAATTATGATATTAGCACGACTTTTCTTCGATTGAGTTGTAAGTATCGATGTTCGACGTATTGAGATGTATCGATTTCATAGCGGTAGGACTCTCGGCAGTCAACCTGGGGAAGTATCACAGCTATGCCAGTTATTCTACCGCCAAGCAGTAATGTCCAAACAATACTAAATGTTCCAGTTCGAAGTCAATGTTTCCAGTGATTTTATAGGGGAAGCAGGAATATAAACTTATGTCTTCGGGTGACGAGCATAGTACAATGTTACTAGGCAGTGATTTGATTGTTGTTCACATTATGGGCAAACGCGTTGTTTAACATCAGGCCCATGTTTTTATAATATTTAATACAAATAAAGTGGCCAAGTGCGAGTTGGACTCGCCCATGAAGGGTTCCGTTGTAGCAAGTAACATAATATACATAGTACACATAGTTCTTGTAGTTCGTTGTAACTTTGATCGAAGTTTCAATAATAGTGTATTTATGACGTACTAAAAAAAACTAATCATCAGATCGAGTTCAAACTAATTTTCGTTGGTAGTTTACATGGTATTGTACATCATTTATTTTTTTTTAGATTTTTCATTCACTTATTTTAGAAGTTAGAGGGGGGGGGACACATTTTACCACTTTGGAAGTGTCTCTCGCGCAAATTATTCAGTGTAGACGAAAATGAATTTAGAAACCTCAACATCATTTTTAAAGACCTATCGATAGGCACCCTACACGTGTAGGTTAGATGAAAAAACATTTTTGAGTTTCAGTTCTCAGTATGGGGGGCAACCCTAATTTTACTTTTTTTATTTTTTTTTGTTCTAATCTTAAAGCGGTTCACATAATACATCTACTTACCAAGTTTCAACAGTGGAGTTCTCATAGTTTCGGCAAAAAGTGGCTGTGACATACGGAAGGACAGACAGACAGACCGACAGACATGACGAATCTATAAAGGTTCCGTTTTTACGTTTTACGGAACCCTAAAAATCGATTTGATTAGAGTTCGTAACAAGTAAAACAAACGTATTTTTAATATCAGTCCCCTTTGTTTTCATAGAATGAAAGGGTCATTTTCATTATTTACAAAAAACATAATTATATAAGTACTAGCAGCGCCCTACGGTGTTACCCGCGAAGTCCTCGTTCCCGTTGTTTCCGTTGTTTTCCAGGATAAAAAGTAGCCTGAGTGTTCTTCCAGACTGTAATCTGTGTTCCAAATTTCAGCCTGATCCGTTCATACGTTAGGACGTGATTGAGCAACAAACATCCAAACATCCAAATATCCAAACATCCATACATTGACATTTATAATATTAGTAGGATAGGTACCTATTGTTTGAATGAATATTTGTAGGTAATCATTCGTATCATTCATCATCGTTAATTCACTCGTAGGCATCGTTAAGCGTTATTTAGGCATCATACCCCTGTTGATGGTTGATAGGCATCTAAGTCTAAGTAAAAATCATCTACGCATTGTTCGTGAAGTTTAACCGAAAACGGCTGTGTTATACAAATAACGTACGTAAAAATTGTACGAGTAGGTATATGTATTTTATGTTTAAATTTTACTGTACATTAGTTAGTAGTACTAAACACTATAAAATATTTATGTAGTTTGTGTACGCTTTGTTCACTCATATGTAATTTGATTTTTTTCAACGATTTTAGGTTAGGTTTTCACGTTGCCCGCAGTGCGAACGGGACGCGATCGCGCGCTCTCTACCCTTGTAAAAGCGCATCGAATACGTCCGAAACTTCCCCCTTTATGTTCCTACTGCTGGGACTCGAGCCCTTCTCTTACAAGGAGAGTGTCCAGGCTATAATTCACCACGATGACCGAGTGTGGATTGGTGGCTGACGCATGCCCAAAGATGTCATAAAGCAACTGGCAGCTGTTTGAACATAAAAAGTCGGTCTGGTATCCGATTAATCCGTAAAATAATTAAAAATAAACAAAACTCACGTCAGTTTTCATACAAACAGTATCGTATTTCGTCAGGTTTGAGAAAATTCTCGACAAAAGTAATTGATCTTCTACCACCTTTATTAAATATCTTTAGCTATTGTTGTCAAAATACTGTTGTCTTTATAAGCCAGGCTTTTAAAAAAAAAACAAAAGATCCTGTTCAGGTTTTTGTTTGTGGCTTCTACCACATTTGTCGTTATTCTGTGTCCGTTGTCCGTTTAACAATTTCTCGGTATGTTTTAAATTATTTATGGCATTTTAATTATTTCAATGATCATACATTCATGTAAACTTGGTTTAATATTTAGTGAAAGTTCAAAATATCATTTTTTATGTTATATTTTTTGTGTTATATTATTAAGAGTGTTTTCATTAATTATTCTTAAATCAAAAGTCTTGCTAAAAGTTTCCTGTAACCATTTCATAAGAAGGTAGTTTATAGCATTGATATTTGTCGGTGCTCTGATTGACAGCATATATGGCCTATTTGAGAGATCGTTTAAACACTTCTGCACCCCGTTTTGCAGTTGGAATGATTGGGACACGGGATCCACACATTCGGCCGTTGTTATGTCCGTTATGAATGACAGAGACAAGAATCTGAACTGCGGTAGGAGTTAGTATCTGTCGGAATAATTCTGATTGCGTTGTCTATAAGCGTACAAAGCTACTATAAAAAAAATCTAATTCTAATGAGTTTTACATAACACGTCACTTCAACATTTAAGTAGCACGCATTCATTAGCATCATAATTCGGAAAGAAAAAGGCAAAACAAAACACCAATTACTACAAAGGTCAACACGAACCAATCTGTAGTAAAGGGTATGTTCACTGTCTGGAATTTTTCCATAACGTCCGCGTCACTATTTAAGTCATGTAGCGAAAAAGTTGGACTACGCTATTTTAATATTGTGATTCTAGATTGTTTAAGAAGAAGTGATAGTGGTGCCGCTGGTCAACTGTAATAAGTGGTAGAATGAGCTGTAGGACCGTACAGCCGTAAACGATATTCTGTGTTCGTCGTAATGGGCCGGTCCGGTTCGTTAGCCCGTGTCTGTCCTCTATTCTGATTCAGCCGGAGTGCTGCCGGAATATCTGACCCCTTTCTTACTTGATTACGGAGTTATGCCACCCACTGTGTTCAAGGCCTAGATGGAAAAGTTAAAACTAGCCTGAGACGACGTGGCCTGGACGTCTACTCTAATTCAACGAAAACGTAATTTCGAAATAAACTCGCGATTTTCTAACTCCGATTCTACTTCGATCCGCCGTTTTGTCCGTTTAAATGTTCTAAGCCTACTCTAAATTAGAGTAGGCTAGGCTAGGCTAGGCTAGGTAGAACATTTAAACGTCAAACAAAGTTGTATTGGACGAAACGAAGTAGAACGAGAGCAGGAAAGTCGCGAGTTTTTTTTCGAAATTACGTTTTCGTAGAATTAGAGTAGACGTCCTGGTCATCAAAACTCATCAAACAGTGTTTGCGCCATAGATGAAGAATTTTTTTTGCTACGCAAAAAGATCAACAAAGCGAGTGAGCAAGAAATCATTTTCAAGTGGAAATCGCTCGAGAGAAGAAGAGAAAGTGAATGAAGTAACGTCATTACAATATTTTAGTATACCCGAACGTAACAGTCTGATTTCGTCGCGGTGAAAATCGTGTATTTTTTAATTAATCCTTGGATTGCAGACGATTTTATTAAATTATTTATATTATGGCATGTTCTGTGCGTGAATGTGATACAAGACGATATTATAATCCGAATCATTACACTAGTCACCAACACATGTAAATATGATTTTTTATCAGGTCTCCGAGCAGCCTTTGTGTGTCTTTTACATTTGACGTCTTTGGTTTGCGCTTCGTGGTCTAACGTTTCACAGTTTTTTTTTTGTTTTTGCTTCCAAAGCAACGTTTTCGTTATAATGCCTTTATTATTATTTCATTTCATTTAATTCAGCGTGTAACTTATTTTCAATACCAGCCACACTCAATTACCTTTTTTAGGTTTTAATACACGCAAAAAATAATCGGACTATAAACCCTATTGAAATATATGACATTAAATACGTTTGCTGTTTCATTGTTTTAATAAATATTTGTTTTATCAATTTGTAATATCATTTTAAGTATGTAGGTACCTACTAATATAATTATGAATAGGTACCTAATTGGTAACATGCTAAAATATTACTTAAACTATTTAGAACTATAATCAGTTTTTGGTTCGGTAGATTTATACGAGCATTGTTGTATTATTGTGTACTCGTATTTTTATCTTTTTTGGGTACCTTAGGTCTTTCGATATTATTATCAATAAAAAAATCTCTAAGATGGTCCCATTTTAGTCTTAAGACAATTTTCAACCCCTAAGAGGAAAATTTAAGGAAATAATAAAATTGTATGGCATCCGTAATATCCGTTCCACACTCGTAATTTATCAAGGTTAACTCAAAAACTATTTACGATAAAAAAAAATTGCCCGAAGTAAATATAAAGTTAAACGAATTAAAATGATGTTCATTCTTTTTAGGGTTCCGTAAAACGTATGTGTGTGTCCCCCCCTCCCCCTCTAACTTCTAAAGTAAGAGAATGAAAAATCTAAAAAAAATATATGATGTACATTACCATGTAAACGTAAACTACCAACGAAAATTAGTTTGAACTCGATCTGATGAGTAGTTTTTTTTAGTACGTCATAAATACACTATTATTGAAACTTCGATCAAAGTTACAACGAACTACAAGAACTATGTGTACTATGTATATTAGGTTACATGCTGCAACGGAACCCTTCATGGGCGAGTCCAACTCGCACTTGGCCACTTTATTAATATATTTTATAGACATATTTGAGTAAAGTTCACAAAACATGTAATATTAAATATGGATATAATTTCACATAAACAGCTGGACCGATTTTGATTAAAATTTCTCTGTGTGTTGAAGTGGATTCGAGAATGGCTTAGAATGTTTAGATTAACAATTAGATGTGTTTTCTTCTTTTTAGAGTAGAGTTAAATGAGTCGTGCCGACCTGGGTGACGAGCGTAGTGCAATGCTAGGTAATTATTTGGTATCTTCATGTTTCAATAGCTGCGTGATACTGTGCTGTTACATATAGACAAGCGTGTTGCTAACCATCAGGCACAACTCCTGTATGTCCCGTCACTCTACAGTATTTAAAAAACTATTTCAAATGATGAAATTTTTTTGTTTATTACTACTGGGTGTGATTTCTTGGGACTAACCTAAGACTGAAGAGGAGAAAAAATTGTGATTATAAAAAAAAATACTTATATGCCATGTAGATATTTTGGCAAAGAGAGCATTCATGCTAATATGATGATTAATGTTTAAAACAACCGCATCGAAATCGGTCTATCTACTTGGCAGGTACGATGCCACAGACTGTCACTGATATACAATCAGACCTGTCATACTACCCTCCCTTCCCTAATATCCCTCTTTGAATGACAGGGGTCAAAAATAACCCGACATTTTCACGTTTTAGATACACTCACCTCCGTATCCCAGAACGTTATTTAAGCATTTTTGTCTCATCTAAACATTTGTAGGATTTAACATTTGAGGTTATAAACGTACGAAATCGCAGTACCCATTCCATAGACTAAACTAAAAAATAATACAGTTTTTTGTCACACATAGCAGTCGAATTACAAAACCAAACTTAAGTTCTATTTTATCTCTTTGATCCCCTATAGTTATCTACTCTCTGTCCGACAAGAAGAGTAACTGGTATATTCTGTTTTCCATATTATTGAATCATGTTTCCATAAGTTAGCATAACAATAGTATATTAACGGAGAATCGCAGTTCTGTTTCCAATAATTAACAATCAAGGTTTATTAATTTACAGTCGCGATTGGCCTCGATACATTTATTCGAAAACCGACTAGTAACAAACGGGCTCTTGATAAATGTCCGGGAACGCAGATAAATGGTCAACCGGATGCATTTAGGATTGATTCAATTAAGTCATCTATTTGTTTCGAACTCTAAAACAATAAATGTTTTTTTGATACTGTTAGATATGTAGTTACGGTGCGAAGCGTTTGGCACCAAGCAATTGATATACAGAGATAAAAAATCTTATATTTTTAGGTGACGAGCGCAGTGCAGCTAGGTAATGATTTGAGATATTCATGTTGCAATAGCTGCGTGTCAGTGTACTGTTATGGCATGGCATGTTGTATACCGTCAGGCACATGTCCTGCTCGTCTCGTCACGCTAAACTTTGTATATAAAAAAAAAACTATTTCAGACTATAATCTAACTGTGTTCCAAATTTCAACCCGATACATTCAAACCTTCCGACGTGATTGAGCAACAAATATCCAAACATCTAAACAGCAAAACATTCGCATTTATAATATTAGGTAGTAGGATTAGTGTGAAACATTATAATAATGATTGTACCAAAAACATCGAACAAAACTTTATCATTAATTGGAAGCTAAATTCTATTAAAAATATTTTACAATCAATTAGAACACGGAAATTCATTTGTGGTTCATTTATTTTCAATCGAATGGTATCAATTTTCCCATTTGGGTTGAAAATTGTTACGTTAATGAGGTTTTAGTTCTGGGAAATCCTTTCGATCTCCACTTAGTAACGCGACGGTGAAACTATGTAATTAGTACGAACCTACCTACGTCCTACATGTGTGAGCATTGAGGGTTATAATCTCTTTTGATAATCCACTTATGACAAAGTTTCAGTTTAAAACCTCATTATACGTCAGTGGTGTTCCACAAACTGATAGGTATCACTGACAAAGAAAACGTGACTGTGCTTGGTATTTTACTTTTAATTGGGATTTATTAGTGGTTACAGTCTCTTTGATTTTTATATTTTGAGCGTTTATAAACGGATATTCGTTTGTTTTATATGACACTGGCAACGGCTCGCGGTTTCACTCTCGCAGTTCCCGATCCAATTATTTTTCTATCTGTCAATTAAATTTCATCTAGATTCTTCATTTGAGTAATGTTTGCATGAAATCGTTAGACACATCAATAATATAAGTAGGTACCTACTCACAAACTTTCACGTTAAATGGCTTCTCCTACGTGAAGTATTTTTTTTTTTACTTTTATAGCTTTACACTTGACCGCCATTTCGCCTGATGTAAGTGACGATGCGATTGTAACTATCGGGGAAAACCTAAAGTTGTAGCTAAAATATTAAATTTAAAGCCTGACTAGAATTACTCTAAAAATAACCGTAGTGGCCTAGTGGTCAGAACGTGCGATTCACCACCGTGAGGTTGCTGGTTCAAATCCCGCCTGCGTAAAATATCTATAAAATAAAATATTTAAATGAATATTTTCCAAAGTGCAGACGTACAAGTTTGTCATCCCAACCAGCTTTAATGGCAAAAGAAAACATCCTGATGAAAAATCCTAAAATCTTTCGAGGTCATGTGTCACCCGCTAGTCAGGCCAGCGTGGTGGACTATGGCCTTGACCCTCTCCATGCGAGAGAAGGAGAGAGTCAAGGCCTCTAGCCCCAGCAGTGAGTACATTTAGTAGGTTGATTATCCCACTAACATTATAAATGTCGATGTTTGGATGTTTGTTGCTCAAACACATCGTAACGTATGAACCGATCGGGCTGCAATTCGGAACACAGATAGATTATAGTCTGGAAGAACAAATAAAGAGAACTAGGCGTGTAAAACCGCGGGGTGCTGCTATATTTTTATTAGGTACTAGTAGTGCCCTGCGGTATTACCCGCACAGTTCCCGAAATCGTTATTTTACCGGGATAAAAAGTAGCCTATGTGTTATCCCAGATCATTATCTATCTATGCACCAAATTTCACCGAAATCCCTTCAGTAGTTTTAACGTGAAAGAGTAACAAACATCCGTCCATCCATACTTACAAACTTTCGCATTTATATTATTAAGAGGATTAAGTATAGTCATAAGATGTAGATATTACGTAAGATATATGCGTAAATCAGTAATAAACAACTACAAAGTAATCATTTCAAAGGTTACCCTTGGGAAATTCCAAATTATAGAGCGAGCTAACATACGAATTCAGCCACACCGGTATTATCCAATGCCTACTACTTTTATTAATTATACTTTTTAGTTTATTATTAAAGACCGTGAATTTTGGTAAAATCGTAACTGTCTTATGAAAACATACGTCGATACTTATTCAAGATAAATGGTGATTATTGCTTTGTATTCACTTTTATCGTTTGACTTTGCCATAAGAAGGAGTGACAATCATTTAACGGCAAGCGAGGGGGTATCTATCACTCTCTCTCCCTCTTCAGTTTCTCTCCGTGAGATGACGGTCTGGCAGACAGATAACACCATCTCTCACGACCTCATTCTGTGGAGCATCTTCACTAATATGGTCGGCTGTGAGAGGTTCGACGCCACGAGCGCTTTTAGGAATAGCCGCGTGGTGGACATATCTCACAGAACTATCCAGTTCCGAACTAAGCAAAGCTGCTATCTACTACGGGAACCAGATAGCTGATATAATAGGTACTAATGTAATTATTAATACATACTTTAGATATATAGAAACAGAACAAAATCCATATTCGTCAAACAAATATTTGTCTCGACCGAGAATCGACCACACTTCGAGGCACACTTTTTATCTATCTACTGACCACAAGACTAGTCTTCGTTCTTAATATTTATACCATAAACAGGCCATTAAATTTAAGTATTGAAATCAACGTGGTTGATTAACATATTTATTTTGTAAACACGTAGCTCATGTGTAATATAATCGGTCAATCCGACTCGAGTTTCGGCCGCGTCCTGGAAAAAGGCCGCCGGGTGCGGCCGTAACTCGAGTCGGATAGACTGACCATATTACACGTGAGTTACTCGTTTACCCAATAAATAAGCCCACTAATTGTTTCCATTGCTGGGACTCGATAAAACTGGTGCACGTGGGACTAGACAAGCCGTAACTTATTTCATTGCTTCAAGTGCTGCATATGACATAAATTCTATGATTCCAAAACTCAAATGCGTAATAGCAGATTTCGCATCTCCTATGTAGGAGATATAAAACGCAGACTGGTTTAATGCCATTGTTGTACATTGTAAGAGGAGTCATAACAGTTGATCCCGATTTTATTGCAGTTCCGAGTGCAATATTCAACTGTGTAGTACTCGACCACCTGTCTGGAGAGTGGGAGTTACCGCAATACCTACTTTATGTGGAGCTTGTTGTTTTTCCTACTCTAGGGATTTCTCGGGTTAGTTTTTAAGCGCTTCGTGTGGGAATTGTAGAGTTGTCGCTGGAAGTTTTATATTATGAGGTACAGATATGAAAAGTTACATGAATAATTTGACATATAATATGGAAATTGTTACTTTTTTTAGTAGAGTAAAACCTTTAGTTGTTTTGTTAAGTTTATGATAAAAGGCGAAGTTGAAATTGTAAATCATTACAATCTGGTGGAGTAAATAAAAATAAAAAAAGAAACATAATCCTCATCTGGCTGACTGGCCTCGTGGCTTAGTTGGTAGTAGCTCTGCCTGCGAAGCCGAGGGTCGTGGGTTTGATTCCCACCCAGTGCAAATATTTATGTGATGAATTCAAATGTTTGCACTGTGTCTGGGTTTTTCTATGTATATTAAGTATGTATTTAAAACTATATAAGTAATATATCAGCTATTTGGCCGCCATCACACAAGCTTTGCTTAGTTTGGGGTCAGATGGTGTTGTGTGTGAATTGTCCACCAATATTTATTTATTTATTATTTATTTATCATCACTACTATCATCGTATATCAATCCGTTACGGATGTTGGCTTTTTACAACACAGTTAATTGAAACAACTATTATTAAACTTACGTCAAATAAATGTTAATTGCGCATAAGAGCTATTACAACATATTATTAATAAATGCATGACACCCGAAGTACATATCTATAGCTAAGACATCCTTAATATCCACCATTTATGTCAATCGTAGATACTCTCGAATTTGAAACACAACGTTATTCTCGACAAGATAGTAGCCCCCGCGAGAATCACTTGAAAACTCAGACAGTAGAATTAACTACTTCAAGAGCAAAGGCGAAAATAAAGAAAGATAATCAGGAACAGGTGTCAAACAATCCTTTTATATTGGTCCCGACCACGCTCGCCAACGGGTAGTCGTAAAAACTTACCACTTCATCGAGTGGCTTTCATGAATCGGATTTCATTCGGCAAAGATCGGAGGGGCTCGGGAAACCTCGGGCTTTGGGCGGGCGGGAATTCAGTCTCAGACAGCCGTAGTACGGGGCCGCCGCGCGCTTCGCGTTTTTATCACACAATTTTTTAGGTAACATCGTTAAATAAATTTGTTTAAAAACAATACTTTCAATTAAACATGTGAAAAAAATCATACTAAAAAATCTAGTTTTAGTGGTCAGTGAGAGCAGTTTGAAAAGTGAAATTGGAGAGTGATAAATATTAATTAAAGTAGCGGAAACTATGTTAAAATGTTTCGGTGAAATTATGACGTTTCTTCAGGTAAGAATATTTTAAATTAAGTTGAAAAAATATTTAAAGTATATTCTATAAGGTATGGTGAAATTTTGTTAGAAAGTTTGAGGCTGTTCTACAAAAGAGCAACCTCGCTGAAGACGCAGCGGCATAGGGGTGAATAAGCGGAAACCTTATAGTTCCTCATTTTTACGGATCATTTATAAGTCGTTCGCCTGCGTTGTTGATATACATACGTAACTACATTATAGTTCGAGAAGGCTTATTATGTAATATCGACGTTAGATGTGATTTACAAACTTCGTCCCACACATATTATGACAAAATAGGCACATTCATAAACTATTTTGTGATATTTTTTTGATTAGATTTAGTTGCTAATAATATTCTTTCTGGCTATTAAAATCAGGTTTCGTTTCTACGATAATTACTGGAATTATTATCTAAGTCTTTTCACGCAAGTCCTGCTTAATTTTCATAAAATGACAATGAAAATATTTGAAAAAATAATTACTTTGTGCGGTCAGTAGGTTTCATTTTTTGGTTTCGAGGTAGGTACCTATGTATGTATGTTTTCAGAACACAAAATTAATAAAAATTGTTAAATGTCACAAAAAAAATTAACGGTGGAATAAAATAATATTAACTTAATAACTAAATAAGTAACTTTTAGAACTAAGAAGTATGTACCACTAACGGAGCTTCTATAAACTGTGGAACTACATTGACTGCCCTCGTGGCTTAGTTGGTAGTAACTCTGCCTGCGAAGCCGAGGGTCGTGGGTTCGATCCCCACCCAGTGCAAATATTTTGTGTGATGAATTCAAATGTTTGCACTGTGTCTGGATGTTTATATGTATAATAAGTATGTATTTAAAAACTAGATAAGTATTATATCAGCTATCTGGTCGCCATCATACAAGCTTTGCTTAGTTTGGGGTCAGATGGTGTTGTGTGTGAATTGTCCACCAATATTTATTTATTTATTTACATAAATAATAGGCGCTTAGGAAGATTTTAAGTTTTTTTAGGCAGTGTTTTATTTTATACTAGCAGCGCCCCGCGGTGTTACCCGCGAAGTTCCCGTTCTCGTTGTTCCCGTTGTTTTTCCGGGATAAAAAGCCCATGTGTTCTTCCAGACTATAATCTATCTCTGTTCCAAATTTCAGCACGATACGTTCATACGTTGGGACGTGATTGAGCAACAAACATCCAAATATCCAAATATCCAGACATCCATACATTGACATTTATAATATTAGTAGGATTTTACACAAAATCTGTCTAAGATATTATTTATCTAAATAAAACACTGCCTAAAAAGTCAAATTAAGAAAAATGAATTGTTTCTTCATTCAGTGAACAGTGGTTGAGATTAAACCGTAGCGTGCTTGAAGATGTATCGTTAAAATGCGTGAGTGAAATTAGATCTGATCAATCCTAAGAACGATGAGGTCCAAAAGCAATTTCATAATAAATCATTTGTAAAGGCAGTATTTGAACCCTGCTTGATATATCCAGTATGAACATATTAATCAAAAAAACCCTGTGTTTAAAATTTACTTACTTTTATAGTTGTATAATGTTGTGACAATATTTTTACCTCGTGTAATAGAGCTCAATCAGCATTAAAAATGTTTTTTCCAACCACTCAGAACTGAAATTACCGTACATACTTGTTATAACAACTCCGTAGTCCGTCCGTAACTCTATAATAATTATCCCCCCACTGAGAGCCTATACCGCCCGGTATAGGCTTGACGAGCTTATCTATATGTCCAACTTTGTTTTTGTACGTAACGTCACGTTGTTAATAAAAAAAAAAGATTTACGTTTCAGGGTTTTCTTTTTTCAGTGAAATAAGTTAACATTGAAATCATATCGAGTTTAAATGATCTCAATGGAAAATCAGATTTCATACCATTTAGACATTTGTTTTATCTTCCATATAAATGAAAATGAATCGCCAAATGTGTTTTCCAGCGCGAACTCGAGAATGGTTCGACCAATTTGATTATTGTAAGAAATAACGTAACAACGTAGTTTTCGTTACAGCCGAAGGAACGATTTCATGGTGAGAAAAAACCCGTTAAAATTGCAAAGCAAATATTAAAAGGAGTACTACAATTTCCTTATACAACCTACAGAGTAAATTAGAATACCTGTTCCGAAGTATTAAACATTTTACTTGCCCTTTATGTTTTCTATTGGACTAATGCAAGAAAACTGTCAGAGCAGATAGTTTTAAATAATGAACCGTTGTCATAAGAGACATAAAATATTATATTGACATCTATCTATAATTAATATTACCAATATTCGATATGTCCATTTGACACCTAAGATGATTTGAACATTATTATTTTGTCCAATTTTAAGGTACGATCACCAATGTCAATTGAGTTCATTGACATATAAGTAGAGGTACATATGAGTATATGACGAATTACATTGGTAAAACAAACGTTTTTGCAATGGGGTGAACTAGCGTTGGGTTTTGATACTCCATTCGGTTTTACGCACTTAAAATGGTAAAATCATGAAACATTTAAATAAGCAGTAGCTAAGTGATCGTTGTAATTTAGTTCTAAAATTACTACACCATCTAGTAGGACCATAAATTGACAATAAAAATATTTTTCAAAAATGGGTTACCTATTATAAAACCAATTTTAATGATATTTATATATTATGAAACTCCATCCGCTATCACTATTTATATTCACTATAGAGTTTAGTCTCCAATAAAACAACATTTAAAAGAGCTCTTATTCAAATTTAATTTTAAAATTGGAAATGGATATTATTTCAAACATAACTTGACGTGTAAATGATTTTGAATGACAGAAATAAATGAACCCTACAAATATTTTAAATATTTGTAGAAAAGAGTTTAGTTAGTGTACGGTGTCCTGAAAATTTTGTGGTAATTTCTTCTTACAATTTTTTTATTTTATAAACTTGCTACTAGACCAAGAGCCCATGCACCCCAGACCTTCGTTATTTTATAAAAGCTGAACGTTTGTCAGAGTATGCTCCCAACACAGTTAAGAACGATGGCCCATGATGAAGTTTGGATCATCCTGGCTTTGGCAGATAAACGGTACTAAAGGTGTACCGATCTAAATTTGTCAAATTATAAAGTCTGATATTTTGGTAATACCTTCAGAATATTATTAAAAATTACACCAATAATTGCTAGACACTTAACATCGTGGTAAGCACTTGCCAGACACCCATGTTGTGTTAATGTTCATGCAATTGTAATTCTACTTGCGCCATAATATGCGCGCTTATTTTTAAACATAATATTTGGGTAACAATTAGCAGCCTAATTATCATAAGCAGCCCACTAAAAGTTCCCACTGCTGGGACTTGGGGCCTTAATACCATTTATTTGCCAAAGCCAGGATGACCCAAACTTCATAATGGTCCATCGTTCATACCTGTGTTAGGAGCATGCGCTGACAAGTTTTCAGCTTTTATAAAATAACGAAGGTCTGGGGTTCACGGGCTCTTGTTCTATACTGCTATAAATAACAATTTTTGTTGACAAAAACATGTACCGCATAAATTATACACCATTTTCCTCAGCATGTTTCTCCATTTTGGGTGAAGACAAATGTGTTGAAATATATTCCATTATTCACATTGTGTGAATTAATTAATGAGGAACAATGGATGCTTAATTAGTAGAACATGGAATAAAAGGAGCCCTTCCGTCCGAGGTTCCCTAGGTCAAGATAATTACTTATCGGCGTGAGGGTGTATTGCGGTTGTGATTTATGTTTGTATATATAAGGTTTAATGAAGGGATGCGCTCACATGCCTACTCAAATAATAATTTCAAAAGAAATAAAGTAGCCAAGTGCGAGTTAGACTCGCCCATGAAGGGTTCCGTTCCAGCAAGTAACATAATATACATAGTACACATAGTTCTTGTAGTTCGTTGTAACTTTGATCGAAGTTTTAATAATAGTGTATTTATGACGTACTAAAAAAAACTACTCATCAGATCGAGTTCAAACTAATTTTCGTTGGTAGTTTTCATGGTAATGTACATCATATATTTTTTTTAGTTTTTTCATTCTCTTACTTTAGAAGTTAGAGGGGGGGGGGGGGGGACACATTTTACCACTTTGGAAGCGTCTCTCGCGCAAGTTATTCAGTGTAGACAAAAATTATATCAGAAACCTCAACATCATTTTTTAAGACCTATCGATATACACCCCACACGTGTAGGTTTGATGAAAAAAAAACGTTTGAGCTTCAGTTCTCAGTATGGGGGGCACCCCTAATTTTTGTTTTTCTAAAAAACTTTTGTAAAAATCTTAATGTCACAGCCACTTTTTGCCGAAACTATGAGAACTGTCCTGTTGAAACTTGGTTAGTAGATGTATTCTGTGAACCGCATTAAGATTTTGACACAAATATTTAAAACAAACAATACATCTTGGGGGTGCCCGATACATAGAACTGAAACTCAAAATACTTTGGTGTGTCTATGGATAGGTTTTCAAAAATGATGTTGAGGTTTTTAATTCAATTTTTTTCTACACTGAATAATTTGCGCGAGAGACACTTCCGAAGTGGTAAAATGTGTCCCCCAGTAACTTCGAAAATAAAAAAAATGTATCCTTAAATAAAAAAAATATGATGTACATTATCGTGCAAACTTCCAACAAAAATTGGTTTGAACTCGATCTAGTTAGTAGTTTTTTTTGTACGTCTCTACACGATACACTATTTTTAAAACATCGATCAAAGTTACAACAAACTACAAGAACTTCTTATGTTACTTGCTGCTACGGTACCCTTAATGGGCGAGTCCAACTCGCACTTGACCGCTTTTAATGTAGCTGACTTGAGTGTAAGGCGTTAGCTAGATTGATCAGGATGGGGATAACTTTTATTAAGACTACTTACTACGTATGAATTATTCATTGACAGAAGAAGTATATAACATTCAGGACACGGCTGATGTTAAATTGGAAATTTTCCGGATATCTATAAATTTTGGGACGAGTACAAATTTCTTATAATGTTTGCTTCAGGTCTGGATAGTAGGTAGTAGGCACCAACTGTATTGATTTGAAAATCAGAACAGTCATCGTACAGTCAATTTATCTTTCATCTTCGTGATATATTGTAGCTTGTTACTTGAGTTTGGCCCATAATCCAATTTCTTAATTATTTTGTCAAAGACCTATTATCGCATAATTCCTAGTACCTGAGTGACCAAGCTTTGTTCAGTTTAAACACTGAGTGTACTTAGATACCTACAGATAAAAGGCTCCCAGTTATATATTTTCTCCAAAAAAAATAAGGAACTTAAAAAAAGCCGTCTGGATTCGAACCCGGATCTACTATTTCATGACCAACTTCCCGCCTGAGCTATTGTACTGTCGCGCAACTACTAACGTTAATATAACAGTTTTTCTGTCTGAAAACGGGCGTAAATTTGAGTTTTTTTAATGAAACCTAGTTAGATCGATTTATCGTCCCCGAAACCAGGGGGTTTCGGGGACGATTCGGTTTTCCCTGTAAACATAATTCCATGAAAATCGTTTGAGCCGTTTCGGAGATTCAGATTCTATGTATGTACTGTAGGTATGTACAAGAATTGCTCGTTTAAAGGTATAAGATATGGTAGAAAGTACCTACTATCCAAACTGAAATATGAGGAAAAGTAATTGCTGTAAATTAAAATATACACTTTGATTATAGAGCTCGTTTAATTAAAATCCTATAAAATATATATTACTTTTCCGAGCTATTTGTACAACTACTGAAATGGGCCAGTACGGTAGAAATGTAGGACACGGGAAACATTCTCTTTGACACCTCATTTATCAAATTTTGTTGTATACTGTACTGTCGCTTAGGGAAAGGGTATGTCAGACGAGCACTTATTTACATAGGCATATTTGGGAGAGACCACGTTTTCTTTGACCTTAAGCATTTAGTGGACGTTAGAGCTTTTATATTCGGAGGATAGTGTCTCTCTCTTTTCGTTTTTAAAAAGTAAAGTTATTGAGTTAAGCGTGAATCAATAATTGAATTATTGAGCGAATAGGTTATTCTATAAATATACATTCGTATTTCAAGTTATTCGTTTCAATTATTAGAATCATAATTATTCGATAGTTTAATTTTAAGAATGAAGGCACGTATGTTTGTTACATGTTAAATTACAAAATGGATTTGGATGAATTCGATACATTCATAGATTAGTCTGAAATAACACAAATGCGATTAATACCTTGAGAAAATGACGGGAATGGTAAATGTGCGAATAAAACCATAGGGCGCTACTAGTTACAAATGAAAGTGAAATATAAGTGTGAATTTTGCATTCGCGCAACTTAAGTGTTTGATTTTAATATAATTGTAAAAGGAAAAACAATCGTATCACAAATTACCGGTTATCTACCGTGGTTATGTCCAGTTTCCGTTACTTCGATGCAATTTCATGAACCGTATTCCCGGGAAAACTGACGAAGTCACCAAAGTTTCTAATCAAGGTCAATCCTATCGAACTACCCTTGACTTCATTATTTTGGAGTATAAGGAATCGTTGTTATTTAGTTATTAGATATTAATTAATTAATTTGCATTTACTTTTTTCTTATTTATGTCCTCATTTACACAATAATCCCATCTACACCTTTTTGGACACTCTCTACCATAGTATTATTCACCAGTAAACCTGTTGAAAAAAAATGGCTGACACAATGTTATATTCAAATATTGTTGAAAAACCAAAATAATATCGATCTATGAGGATCAACTTCTGAAACGACACAAGCCACAATTCCTATAAATTAGCTGTCCGGGTTAGAGAACTAGTAGGTGTGAATAAACGAGCGCTCCTAATGCTTATATCCATTAAAATTCACTCCAAAACTGCATTTACATTTTTCCTGCATTGATGACAGCTAACGTTCGTGTAAAGCCCCATATAAAGGCGCCTTTAAAGTGCTTTTTTGCTGTTGAAAATAGCCTAAAGTGCAATAGCTAGTTATCTGCCGGCGCTTCGCTACTTCGTTACCCACTAAGGGGATTACCGACGTGTCTGGCCGTCGCCCTGACCACGTGACCATGTTAACATCTACTGTATATATGGCGGTGTCCGATGGTCCATGTGAATGTAGTACACTTTGTTACGAAATGGTACGAACGTTTCAAGATTTTCAACGGATAGGAAACTATTATATTGGATGGGGGAAATGATAACCTTTTTGTGTTGAATGGACTGTTCCACTTTAAGCTCTTTGGGGAGAATAGGGTGAGAAATTATATTTCAATCGGACAGTATTTCAGGCATTTTCGTTTTCTGCTTTAATGCTCTTTTTGTGAATACTATGTATGTATAATTGGATTTTTGTTTTATACCGAAATCGTCGATCTAAAATAATTTACCAGAATTATCAATTATTTATCAACTTAACTTACCTTCAGCTTATTACTTTTTAACTTGCTACAAAAACAGATGTTATTTTCAATACGACTATTTGTTTTTATTAATAAATTCGAAAAAAAGTAATTGACTTATATTAGAACTAAGATTATGACTATTTTTACTAACCAACAGTACGATTCTAGAATATATATAAACAAAAACACTTTTATAAGACATTGGAAAAATTACAGTGAAAACAAAATAGACGAACAAAATGACTTACATACACTTAAGTATAAATACAAGTTTTACCGCTCAGCGATTTCTTCCAGGCAACTACTAATAGCAGGCAATGTAATTAATACGAGCAAGTAAAAATTAAGTACAGGATGCGAAGTAACAGCAAGAAACAAAAAAAAAAATCGTCTCAATAGTCCAGTAACTTTGTCACCTGAAAGTATGGAGTAGTACACGTTAAATCCGGTAGATCTGATTTTTTGCAGACTTGTTTATGATGTTGGCCTAATGATTAATCCAAGTTTGTGACCTCGAGCGACGAACGCAACTTTGTCAAAAATCGAAATAAAACGTTTAGTTTTAAAATTTTGGTGATTATAACCCTAAACGACTAGTTTTTGAAAAAACTTTCTTATGGCGTTTATAAAGTAGAATAAATTTGCTACAATATGATACTATACCTCATTCCAAATGTCTGTGAATAAAAGGTAAACAAACCAATGTCACTCTCAATATGACAGACCAGCATTTCTCAACCTTTGTTTTGCAAGATAGTTTGTAGTACCTTTCATTGCTTGCCCTTTTAAATTTTCATCGCAAAACAAGGCTAAATATATATGTCTGGATATAATAAACACCCAAATATATGTTCCCACTGCTGGGACTTGGAACAATCAACACATTGCCGCTGTAAAAAATCGTCAGACACAAGAATCTGCAATTGCTGAACATCTGATTGATGCTAAAATTGGTCATTGGATCGAGATCCACATCCCGAAGGTTCTATCTACCGAATGTCATTACTACGCAAGAATGGTTCGGGAAGCATTGGAAAATAAAAAACATAGGTATATATTTCAACGTGTGCGTTCGCCCAGCAAAAAAGTATCGCCTTTCAAGAATTGAATGATGCAGATAATTAGTGCCCTATCTCGTGTAAATGTGCCCGAAATTTTAAATTTGTGCCCCCTAAGGTTTCAGATTTATTTAAGAAAAAGAGATTCTGCTGCACGAACGTTCGCCCAGCAAAAAAATTTTTAAATGTTGGGTTTACCTGGATATTATATATGCAAAAAGGTAGCTTATATACGAGTATAAATGTGCCCTGAAACTGAAATTTGTGCCTCTTCAGGTTTCAGAGAAATTTCGTTTTTTGCTGGGCGAACGTTTTGGAAATTGCTATATATCGGAAACGGTTGGTCGCACAGTCATGAGTTTTTTTATACAGATACATTAAATTTGTGCATATTTGTGCCGAAATTTTCATTAACTTGACTAGCATAGTTCAGGAGTTATTATTTTATTTCCTGAAAAATTGAAAAAAAGCTCTGGCTCTCGAACGAACAAGACTAAGGACTTCGCGTTTGTGCCGACTGGTACCTATCATATATACACACGACCCTGTAAAGTTTTGCCGATCTATTACATATCATTGGCGAGTTATTAACGATTTTGTCTGTTTTTTTAGGTTATCTTGAACGAAAGTATTTAGCATACGAAAACACTACTTTTATGTGAGCTGGCTTATTACAAGCTTCAACACTAATTAGAGCGCTATTTTAAGAATACGTGTGCAAAAATTCAGTAATGTATACCCGTTAGTTTAGACAATAATGATAAGAAACCATTCGAAATATTTACGGCACAGTAACCGACTAAATACGAGTGAACATTAAAAAGCGGAAGCACGATACTTCATGCTAGCCTTCTTAAATCGTCATGATATAATTTCGTGTCTGGAGAATGTTGCGTACAAAAGTAGAATCGTCGTTTCAAAAATAAACCTTTGCACTCGTTTAGTTATAAATGTTTATTGTTAAGTTAATAATTGTGCTCATTTTAACAAATAACTAAGCAGTAAGTAGTAGGTATGCGTTTTTATGCTCCTAAATTGTACCCCAGCTATTTAAGAAAATAATATTTGGCTCATTTTCAAATAAATAATTACCTAGTAGGATTTTTATCTATTTTTATTATTAAGTAGGTACCTACTAGAGATGAAACGGATAGTAGTTCACCTATGTTTTTTATTTAATTAATGTTATTGGCTAAATCCTAACACAAACACATAGTATGTCAAATGGATATGTGGCTGAGTAGAAGTAATTTTATAATAGGAAGTACCAGAAACAGAAACGATTAATCACGCGCGATGGTAAATCGCTAAAAAATCTATTTACCAACATAATGTACCTACGTGTTATAAAACTGAAAATAATGATTTGTGATTATTATAATATGCCTTTCTACTCGTTGTTTTAGTGGTAGTAGTAACAGTACCTACACAGTTTTGTGATAGTATTTTACTGTGATTTTGAATTAATAAGAAATTGAATAGAATTAATGACTTAGGTTAGGAGCGATTACGAAGTACAACATTTCTTGTCCATCATTATGATCCATTATTTTTGTTAAGTAATAGAACACGATTATGTTTAAGAAATACGTTGTACCTACTTGCTTTTTTTGGAATGTTAGTTTTAATGTACAACTTTTAATGATCTCAAAGGTACTCAGATAGGTACTTAGTACCTAAGTATATTGTCTACCAACAATAATTCAATAGGAAAATTATCAATATTGTTTTCTTATCTTCTTTTATCCAAATTGCTTTCATTTCAATCTATTAATGCCACCGATATACCGTTGTCTAAGGACAGTTTATTTTTAACAATGCATTACAAATTATAGTGCAGTAATAGTAATATAAAACACAACATTTTGTTTTATTTACATTTTATTTCATGTCCCTAATACAAAATAATTTCCAACTTAACAATTCTGTACGCATCTGTACCGTAAAAAATTCATTACAACGCCATCAAGTGAAGAAGGCTAGCATGAAGTATCGTGCGGCCGCCTTTTAATGTTCACTCGTATTTGGTCGGTTACTGTGCCGTAAATATATCGAATGGTTTTCTATCATTATTGTCTAAACTAACGGGTATACATTACTGAATTTTTGCACACGTATTCTTAAAATAGCGCTCTAATTAGTGTTGAAGCTTGTAATAAGCCAGCTCACATAAAAGTAGTGTTTTCGTATGCTAAATACTTTCGTTCAAGATAACCTCAAAAAACAGACAAAATCGTTAATAACTCGCCAATGATATGTAATAGATCGGCAAAACTTTACAGGGTCGTGTGTATATATGATAGGTACCAGTCGGCACAAACGCGAAGTCCTTAGTCTTGTTCGTTCGAGAGCCAGAGCTTTTTTCAATTTTTCAGGAAATAAAATAATAACTCCTGAACTATGCTAGTCAAGTTAATGAAAATTTCGGCACAAATATGCACAAATTTAATGTATCTGTATAAAAAAACTCATGACTGTGCGGCCAACCGTTTCCGATATAATATAGCAATTTCCAAAACGTTCGCCCAGCAAAAAACGAATATTCTCTGAAACCTGAAGAGGCACAAATTTCAGTTTCAGGGCACATTTATACTCGTATATAAGCTACCTTTTTGCATATATAAAATCCAGGTAAACCCAACATTTAAAAATTTTTTTGCTGGGCGAACGTTCGTGCAGCAGAATCTCTTTTTCTTAAATAAATCTGAAACCTTAGGGGGCACAAATTTAAAATTTCGGGCACATTTACACGAGATAGGGCACTAATTATCTGCATCATTCAATTCTTGAAAGGCGATACTTTTTTGCTGGGCGAACGCACACTATTTCAACTACGACGCGATGACCACGATGCCAATAACCGAAAACTACCCGGTTTACGGTTATCGGCGTCGCGGAATCCTCTAACAAATAAATGTGTACATAGCGCACTGAGTTTGGAGAAACCTGATATGGTTAGTGTTGTTTGTAGTGTTGGTCACCCTGCGATTTTTTAAGCCCAAATGAGGGTAGATGGAGATCTCTTCTCATTTCATAATGAGAGTATGGCGGGCATACGTACATTTATTTAAAAAAAGGAAAGGCAAAGCATTTGAGTTCGGAGAAGAATGTAACACTAGAACCAGTGACTTAGAAAAGTAATTTAGATGCAAGAATTTGCAAATATGACAGCTCAAGGTAAAGATGTTGACGTACTCTGCTTCACAGAACACAATATGACAAAAAGTGATACATCACTTTTATCGATACCGAACTTTAAATTGGCGGCACACTTTTGTAGGGCTCAGAGACATGGAGGATCTTGTATCTTAATCAGAAATGACATAAAATTTAATGAAATACAACTAGTCAGTAATAACACAGCAATGGCAAACGTGATAGAGTGTTGCGCTGTTGAGTTGAGCGAACACAAAGTATACATAATATGTATCTACAGACCACCAAACAGAAAAAATAATGTTACCGAGGTGTTTTTCGACAAACTTGAAGAGCTTTTAGATAAATACTGCTTTAACAAACTATTTAAAATAATATTGTGTGGTGATTTCAATATTAATTTACTCAAACATTGTCCACAAACGCAAACATTTAGGGATACAGTAGCAAAATTCAACTTAAGATTTAGCTTTAATGAACCAACACGGTTAGGTAGTGGTACAAGCATAGATAATATAATACATAATATAAGAGGTGCAACAGGAGAGATAAAGGAAATGGCCTTATCAGACCACACAGCACAATATTTCACATTTCCAGTCAAGAAGAGCTGCAGAATTAAATCTTGGTACGAAACGAGACGCGACTATATTTCCGAAAATAGAGCCAAATTTATCGAATGTATGAGCAGCCTGAGTTTTCATGAAGTATACAATAATAGCGACCCAAATGAAGCATTTCGTATCTTCAACGAGAACTTTCTTCTTTTTTATAATCTATGCTTCCCCGAAATTAGAATTAAAAGATCTCACATTCAAAAGCCAAAATGGGTTTCCAAGGGTGTTAAAAAATGCGCCAAGAAAAAAATTCAGCTTCTTTGGAAATATAGGTCTAATAAATCTATGGAAACTAAAAAAGTTTTAAAAAATTATTCGAAGAGGTTCAAAAAAATAATAAAATTAACCCAAAAATCACAAAACGAGTACTATATCAAAAATGCGAACAACAAATCAAAAGCCACATGGGAAATTATCAACAAACAAAAGGCTTGCTACCCTGCTGGCTCTATTTCACATATTGTAACGTCCCATGGTAAAACAATTATTGAACCTAGAGAAATTGCAAGGTACTTAAACAATTACTTTATCAACGTACCACAGAATAACAAAAAAAGTAATAGTAACAGCAAACATATTAAAAAAATGATAGGAAATTCACAATTGGAATCTCTATTTTTAGCTCCCACAATTCCATCAGACATTATGAAAATTATAAGCGCACTAAAAAATACTAATAGTGTTGGAATAGACAGTGTAGCAACAAAGGTGGTCAAAGACGTAGCTATAGCTGTAGCACCCGTACTCAGTTATTTAATTAATATCTGTATGGAAGCTGGTGTGTTTCCAGATGATTTAAAAGTATCAGTAGTCAAACCTCAGTAGTTCAAAAAAGGGGATAGATGTCAAGTAGGTAATTATCGTCCGGTAGTACTTGTACCAATATTTTCCAAAATTTTCGAAAACGTGATATATAATGCAATGTACAATTTCTTCGAGCGACGTAATGTATTCGCAAATGAACAGTACGGCTTCAGAAAGGGTAAGACGATCAACATGGCCATATTTAACTTCCTTAATAAAGTTATGACGAAAATGGACAAAAAATATAAGGTTTTATCAGTCATAGTCAGCATTATATATGGATATGTCCAAGGCCTTCGATAATGTGGATCATGACCAACTGATGACCAAACTGTATACACTTGGGGTTAGGGGAAATTCGTATAAACTAATAGAATCATATCTGAAAAATAGAGTACAGATTACTCAAATAGATAAAATATGTCAAACCACAACCACAATTAAGACTTACAGATCGGAGAAGATGTTGGTTAAATTTGGGGTGCCACAAGGCAGTGTTTTGGGTCCATTACTATTTTTATTATATATTAATGACTTTTCAAGTATCTCCAACCATCACATGACATTGTTCGCAGACGATAGCACTATATTATTCGTAAATGACAATCATAAAGAGCTAGAATTTGACATACAAAAATCACTGACATCTTTTATTAATTGGTTAAATGACATTAATTTGAACATAAATATTGATAAAACTCACCTAATGAATTTCAGAATGAAACATAATGACTTATTAAATTTTATAAATATATAAATATAAATATTGGTGGACAATTCACACACAACACCATCTGACCCCAAACTAAGCAAAGCTTGTGTGATGGCGGCCAGATAGCTGATATAATACTTATATAGTTTTAAATACATACTTATTATACATAGAAACACCCAGACACAGTGCAAACATTTGAATTCCTCACACAAATATTTGCACTGGGTGGGGATCGAACCCACGACCCTTGGCTTCGCAGGCAGATCTACTACCAACTAAGCTACGAGGGCAGTCATTTTGACATTAAATATGGAGGGAAAGACGTAACGGAGGTCCAAGTCACACGGTTTCTGGGACTGTCAATAGATAATAAGCTGACATGGAAATCTCATATAGAAGGATTGTCAAAGAGACTATATCAATTTGCATATGCGCTCTTTCAGTTACGTAAAGTCGTGAATGAGCCCACGCTTTTGACATCATACCATGGACATGTTGCATCAATAATGAGATACGGAGTAATGTTTTGGGGTAATACTACCGATCGGCTTCGAGTATTTCGAGCGCAAAAGCGTTGTATTCGGGCAATCTGTGGGTTAAAAAATAGGACTTCATGCAAAAAACATTTTGTTCGACTCAACATCCTGACCTTGTCTTGTTTATACATTAGTGAAGTTGCTGTCTTTGTCAAATCCAATCCTGAGCTCTTTAAGGTGTGTCCTGTCGGAAGTAGACGTGAGGGTATGTTACAAATCGTTCCTTCACGAACAGCGTTGTTGAATAAAAGTGTGTTCTGTATGGCCCCAATTATTTACAACAAAATACCCCAGGCCATTAGATGTAAACAGGACATTAATATTTTCAAAAGCTTATTAAACAAATTATTAATACAAAAAGCATACTACGCTGTTGATACATTTTTGATGGACAAGTTCGATGAATATGAAAAACACTAAATTGTTTAATGAGTTGAATTATTATTATTTTTTCCAAAATTCAATAACTTAATTCTAACTACTATAACGACGAGGTTAACGACTGGTGTTCTCTTCTTTATTTTGCATATGTGGCTTTAAAAGTGCCGGCAAGGGATCAGTCCGGTAATATGACGACTAAAGTTAAAGCCAACATTTTGTCTGCTGGGTCGAATTATCGTGATGATCCTGACGGAACGACGTCGAGCCGTGTATTGCGCTCGGCGAACAAACTCATCGAGTCGAAGGTTTTTGAGGGCGACCTGAGAGGGGCGGTTCGTCTTTTGTTATCCGATGATACGTATGCACGTCAGGACCCCGCAACGTTGGCAGCTCTGAGGCTGAAGCACCCAGCTCCATCCCGGCCCCTTAGCTTCCCACCAGAGCCAGACAAATCTCTCACTCCTTTATCCATCAGTTTAGCGGATGTGGAATCTGGGCTTGGTTCATTTTACAGTGGGGCCGCTGGGGGTTTGGATGGATTGCGCCCTGGTCACCTTAAAGAGTTAACGTCTGTATCCGCTGGGGAAAATGGGCGACGTCTTCTGGGGTGTTTAGTGAACCTCACAAATTTCTTGCTTAGTGGTCAACTAAACCCCCTCGTTACTCCCTATCTGTACGGTGCGTCGCTATGCGCATTGGAAAAAAAGGGCGGAGGTTTAAGACCTATTGCTGTTGGCAGCGTTTTTCGCCGTCTCGCTGCTAAGCTGGCATGTCGCGCTGTTAGGGACGAGATAGCAGGATATTTGGTACCACATCAATTAGGGTTTGGGACGCGTCTGGGTTGTGAAGCGGCTATTCACGCGACGCGTTCGTACGTCATGAATCCGAGCAATGCGGGTAATGTCGTGCTGAAAATTGATATTGCCAATGCCTTCAATACCTTGGAAAGGGATGTCCTGTTGAGGGAGGTAAAGGAAAAAGTTCCTTCTATCTACCCTTTCCTCCACCAAGTTTATAGAACTCCTTCCAAACTTTGTTTCAATGACCATTTCATGCTTTCACAAGTAGGAGCTCAGCAAGGAGATCCACTAGGACCACTTGTTTTTAGCTTGGCCATTCACAAGCTCATCGTTGAACTAAAATCCTCTCTTAACATATGGTATTTAGACGATGGCACTATTGGAGGTAAACCGGAAGAAGTATTTCAGGACCTTGGGATACTTATTCCACTCCTCAAGGATCTCGGCCTCGTGGTGAACCCTTCCAAATGCGAGTTTTTCCCCTGCAGTGTGGAAGCGCGCGGAAACTTTGCGCATTTCAGTTCTATGTTACCAGGACTTAAGGAAGTGTCGACTTCGGAGTTCACTTTATTGGGGTCCCCGATTTTTGCTGATGCTGTTCCCGAGGCCATTACCTCTCGTACGAGGCTTCTTCTCAGCACTCGTGAACGCCTTAAAAACATTTCCGCGCACGTGGCGATAGTGTTATTGCGAATGTGCTTCGCCGTTCCTAAAATAACATACTTGTTGCGGACGGCCCCCACCTGGAAATATCCGGCTGAAGTGTCTGCGTTTGACGAGGCTCTGAAATCGGCGGTTGAGTCTATTCTTAACGTTGCCCTTGATGAACGTCAATGGTCACAGGCAGCTCTTCCAATTCGGTTTGGGGGTCTAGGGGTGCGTTGTGCGCGAGATGTCGGCCTGCCTGCTTTCCTTGCGTCGGTGCATGGGGTTGCTGATCTTGCCGCTACTATTCTAAATTCAAATGGTAGCGAGGAAAGGTTACCTTATGCTTCTGACGCTTTGATGGTCTGGAGTGCCCTCAACTCCGGGGAGTCGACTCCCGTAGAGTCTCAAAGCCAACGGGCGTGGGATGCTATTGGGGTCAAGCGGGTCCAAGCACAACTTTGGTCATGTGCCTCGGGAGCGGATATGGCCAGACTCCGGGCCGTCTCGCAGCCTGAATCTGGGTCTTGGTTGCAGGCGCTACCTTCTCCTCACCTAGGCACCTTATTGGATAACAACTCGTTGCGCGTTGCGGTGGCTCTTCGCCTGGGCTGCAAGGTGTGTGAACCCCACGTATGCACCTGCGGCTCCCTGGTAGAAGCCAATGGCCATCACGCTTTGAGTTGCCGACGGTGTGCAGGAAGGTTCTCGCGACACCATGCACTCAATGACATAGTTCGGAGAGCCTTAGTGTCGGCGGGAGTTCCATGCGTACTTGAGCCCCCGGGCCTATGCAGATCGGACGGCAAGAGACCAGACGGGTTGACTCTGGTGCCCTGGAAGAACGGGAAGTGCTTAATTTGGGACGCCACTTGCGTCAGCACTGTCGCCGCCAGCCACCTAGGTCGCACTATCCACTCACCATCGGCCGCGGCAGAGGAAGCCGCTGATAAGAAGAAGCGAAAGTATGGTATGTTGGTGTCGCAGTACGAATTTATACCTGTTGCCGTGGAGACCTTGGGTTGTTGGGGCGCAGAGGCTAAAGGGTTCCTCTCAGAATTGGGGCGCAGGCTCAGGGAGAATACGGGTGACTCCCGCTCTGGTGCGTTCCTGGAGCAAAGGTTGGCCATTGCCATTCAGCGTGGGAACGCGGCGAGCATCATGGGCACTTTTGCGCCGGGAGCAGTTAGAGGTGGGTTATTCGGAGATTAGTTTTTTAATTATGATTTTGTTGTCATTCTATTCTATTCTATTTATCAATTAAATTAACGAATTTATTTAGTTTATAAATAAAATATTAAGGAAAATTAATACAATCGATCTTGAGACTACTATAAAAATTAATAAATAGTTTCGGACCTCTTGTATTGTATTGTTAACATTTTATAATTTTTGACATTTTTCTTAACAAAATTGTTGACATATGCCTACTGAATTTTAGATATAATTATATTTTTAAGTATTTTGTCTGTATACCTTACCTGGTGAAAATTAGAGATCATTTATTTATTCAAGACCTATATTGTACAATTATACCTAATTTTACAGACCAATAAAGAATTGAATTGAATTGAATTGAATGTTTCCTTACATGAAAACGTTCATTTTATTTTTAACAATAATTTAATCTCGTTCAAATTGTCCTCGTATTACCCAAAACTGATCATAACACTATGATGTTATATTCTGGAAACACATACAAAAGTTTCGATCAATATAACACAAAATTTATGGCATTTTAGAGTGAAAATTATACAAGCTTTTGATAGTAAACAGCGTAATTTGGAACACGTATTTAGAGGTTTGCGATTTTCTCTCAACTCGTTATACCTTTTTCTCGGAGTTCTTTAGTCATACTCTTACTCTTTTATTGATAACGAGCACAGACTAAGTAGAGAGATACTCTCAGACGGACATGTCGGGAACAAGGAACATAGGTCTATGGTTACTAGACTAAATTCACTTTATCTGTGCTGAAAATGATATGGCGCCATTTTTTTAACTTTTTTTAATTAAACAAACTGCATCAACACAAAGATCTAATTTGCCAACGCGTGCATTCGCGCCAGTAGGTAGGTATACATCATACATTATTAAATTTTTTACGCCTAAAAGGAACCAGTTTCTATAAGAAAAATATAGCGCAAATTGGCTGATACATTTATTTCTTCTTGAACAATTTCTTTTAAAAATATTTTGAGCCGTAGGTACCAATAAACTTTCTGTTATTTAATTTTAACTACGATAGTGCGAGTCCAATGTTAGAGTCAGAACTCATCTTGATTAAGTTCCGCAACAGTTTTTTAGCAAAAGAATCACCACTTCACAGGATATAAGTCATATTTGGAGTGTTTTTTTTCCAATGTGGAAACATATGTAACAGACGTATTTTCCGAAGTAACTGCAGCTTGGTACAATTAATACACTTTTTATAAATCTTAGGTAAGGTGCGAAAAGAACATTTGCACCTAATAAAGAACAAAAATACACGAAAATGTAAACAATAATCATTATTTTGATCAACACACAAACGTCATATTGTGACCATAGATAAATACTATAATTTTATGAAAAAAGTATGTAAAGTCCATTTCACGAAAGAAGTCCCGCAGACGCAGCGCTGTATTCGCGCGACATAATGTTGCCACGGTTAAATTTATATGGTATGGGGAAATCAGGGGAAATAATTTATAGTTCATTAGTTTCATTTTATTAACTTCGTACTCGAACAGTTAGATAAGAAAAAAAATGTTTTTAATAGAATATATTTTTTATATAGGTACCTATTTGATGTTTATACTGCTAAGGTCAGATTAGTGAAAAATTAATCTTCCTGTAATTTCTAAAATATAAAATGGAAATATAGATGTTCAACCAACTTCAAATTAGAAAAATAAAATAAGATTTAAAAAGTTTTATTCAAAGTTTTATTGAATAATTATGATCGGTCATACTATGATCACTGTCAGAAGAGTGAATAGAAACAGAATCAGATTCTGTTTCACTATCCGTAGCCGTAGATATAATAAATCGATCCATTTCTTCATCCATAAGACCATCATTTTTTAAATATTCTTCCTCCAAATGCTGTACATGTTTACATTGAACTGCCCAATCTTCCGCTGTAACAGACTCGAAAGCCTCTTCTGTTGGGCGTACAATTTCTTTTGGATCTTGGCCCACGTTTTTATCCGCTACCCGTCTCTTTACAAGGCTCCACATTTTTTCGATCGGATTGAGATAACAGTGGTAAGGCGGCAATCTTAGCAATTCATGATTGTGAGATTTTAATAATTCATCCACGGCATATGTAGGTGGACCTTTGTTTTGCTTAATTAATCCAAATAATACAGCTTTTGTCCAAGTATCTTCAAAATATACTCCCTTTCCTCGCAGCCATTCCTGCATGTCACGTTTAATACTTGACATTGTAGGTGCTTTATTTATTTGAGTGCAATGATACGGAGCGTTGTCCATTACCACAAGTGACCTTTCAGGTAGGTTAGGAACGACTTTCTCACTCATCCATTTCAAAAAATTTGTTGAGTTCATGTCATCGTGGTAATCTGAGGATTTGGATTGGGATTTGAACATTAACAATGCACCATTAACAAAACCATTTTCAGTTCCTGCATGAGCAATTATCCAACGACTCCCTGATGACTCTGACACGAACACCCCAGGCTCCTCCTCACTTTGCCAGCAACTTTTGGCATGATAAGTGTTGTGTATATAGGTGTCGTCTAAATATACTACAGGTTTTTTTTCCACATTGCGATTTCTTCGGATTCTCTCCAAATATCTTGAACGCCATGCAGTAATATCATAACGTTCCATTAGTAATTTACGTTTCGATTGGCATCGCTTATACTTGAAACCGATGCTATGCAATATACGGTGCAATGTTGTGATACTTCCTTGATAATTTATGTCTTCTCTCAAAGCTGCACGTAATTTAGCCAATGTAGGTAATTCCTTCTTCACAACATAAAAACTATGAATTTTTTGCCGTATAGCGCACAAATCAAATCCGTCCAAGTCGAACTTTTTGGGATGCGGGCGACTCTTCCCTGGGGTGATGATAACTTTAGAAGTACTCGCCGCTGTTGCGCCTTCTTTTGTAACTCTCGTTACAGTTTTCTCTGACACACCTGCAATAAAATGAACAATTTAAAAAAAATCTAACCATGACTATTTCCGTATCTAATTACATTATAGTTGAATATAACTTTACAAATTTTTGTTGTGTTGTGTTAATTCCTTTTCAAATTTTCCTTAATAAAAATCGTGCATTAAAAAAAACTTAACTCCAATCTATAAATCAATCGGGAAAAAATATGTATAATATGGCAGCCCCAAAATTTACCTGTCATGGCGGCGACTCTTTTGCGAACATTGTCTAATGGTATTAAAACGCCGCGATTCTTGTGTTCCGCTTCACAGAACTCCTTCACCTTTAATATCATTTCTCGACCTGCATTTTTTACAACTTTTGGCATAGTAAATAAACCTTATAACGCACTAATCCAATAATACACTCACAAAATATCTACCACAACAAACGCACCTTGATAACATCGACAAACGACAACATGGCCGAACTCCCCATCTCACCCATCTGTCAAATTTAGTTCCACAATTTTCCGCGGGACTTCTTTCGTGAAATGGACTCTATACCAATAGTGTCATAGAGATGCCCGATAATGTGATAATTTTATCGTAATATCGAAACTAAGTCAAATATCGATCGATCGATTACAAAATTTGGGCTATGAGATAGGTTCCACATTTTGAATTGTCTCTCTGTGTGTGGGTTATTTATTTATTTTGTATGCTGTAAAAAGTCTAAATTTTGCTTTTGACCTATGTGTAAATACTGTTTATTACTCAGTGAATGAAATTATTCCATAAAAAACATTGAATCACTTGGCCAATTTTCTTTCATGCAGTCCTTACTTACCTTTGATCTCTGTGATTTTGTTTGAGCATGGTTCAAAAAAAAAATTGCAGTCATAGGAACTGCCGATACAAGTGAAAACGTATAACTCAGAATTTGATAGCTTACTTTGAACACTACGCGGGTGAAATCGGAAGGCGTCACTATGATCATGGCCATCTAGAAATCCTGACGCATATCTAGATGGCCAGTGGGAAATGCTAACGCATTTCTAGTAATCGTAGGACTCTTGGGTAGAGTCCACCTGGGGAAGTACCACACCTTTACCAGTTATTCTACCGCCAAGCAGTAATGGGCAAACCTTACCGTGTTCCGGTTTGAAGGGCAATGTTTGCAGAGAAATTACAGGGCTTAGAGATATAACATCTTAGATCTCTGGGTGACGAGCGCAGTGCAGTGCTAAGTAATGATTTGGACTCTTCATGTTCCAATAGCTGCGTGTCACTGTGCTGTTATGTGGCAGGTATGTTGCTGTTCATGTGTGTGTATCATCAAAAAGAAAGCCCACGAAAAATCTGTCCGTGGTGATCCAAAAGTTTTCATTTCAAAAATGACGACAAAAACATTGTTCAAGACAATGTGACAAATTTTAAATATACATACATGTTTTACAACCATAGAACAGACCGCGTTAAAAAAACACGCAATAGTGTTTCAATACTATAAAATGAATACTATGAATTTGATCTAGTGACAATGACAATCGATAAACCGATACCGTCCAATTTATAGGTATCCCTAACGTGGAATTTTGGATTTTTTTAATTCACAGACTAAGTACCTAGAACTCTTTTAGACTATACAAGAAGTAACGTTGGCATGAAATCAAATTGTGACTACTGAAGTAAAGCGCGGGGAGCAGAAGTGTCAGCTTTGTTAGTCTGGTTGTCAAACTCAAATGACATAGCGAAAAGAAAAAAAAAATTGACATAAGATTTGTATGAGGTTTACCCCCCGTGATAACGAGTAGTTACATGTCATAATATTCAAGATATTCAAATATTACCAATACAAGTCAATAATTAAAAAAAAAACAGACGTCAATTTAAGATCCCATTACAATAAAAATCAAATAATACATTACATTAAAATCAAATAACATTACAATTCAAAATTCCAAATTAATGACAAAAATAAATAGAGTAAAATTAATCCATACTTGAATATAATGGAAATGGGCATTTTTACAATATGGGCAGGAGAAAAATATGGCAGGTATGTTAGAAAAATTGGCGCGTCCTTAATAAGAATAATTTGATGAAAATAAGTATAAATGTCTTGAATGCAACATTGGGAGTTTGAGAAACACAGATCAAATTGCTAGTACTTAAAATCATATTTCTATCATCCTACCATTACTTTCTATAACTTTTAAAATAAGATAGTATAGAATTATTTAATCAATACAAATCTAAGTATATGGTTTTTAAGATCGCAATAAAGTCGAATCCTACTTGTGAAAAATATTTTAAGGCAATTTCATAAAAATACTAAGATTAAACGATGTTTATGTTATGGTATCACCTTTTTTTTGGTTTGTTTTGGTTTTCTACACAGCTTGCTGGAACGCACTATAGAGTTGTCTCTGTACACCCAATAGTTTCTGAGAAAAGTTATAATTCTTTTCGAACTTCGCAATTTTTTTGCAATATTTTAACTTCTACTTAACCATTTTATGGCACAGTTACTGCGGTTTTTAACCCCCGACCAAAAAAAGGGGTGTTATAACTTTGACGTCGAAGTATGTCTGTCTGTCAGACAGACATACAGGTCTCTCTCTCTCTGTGTCCGCCTGTGGGTGTGTCAGTCTATGGCACCGTAGAGCTCAAACGGATGGGCCGATTTCGATGCGGTGTTTTTATTTGAAGATTAATTTCTGTGTTGATGTATTTTTGGTTAATATCAATTCAAGATTGCCGCCTCCACAAAATGGCGGCCCAAATATTTCATCACAATCTACCTCAATATGGGTATCAAATGAAAGGGCTTGACTAGTACGATGTTGTACAGATTACAAATCCGAGGTAGTCAGTAGTAATTCAAAATTTTTAATTTTGTTCTTGCTATTGGGAGTTGTGAATAACCGGATTTAACGCATACAGTAATGTATAAAGTTACTGGACTCCAAATACAAACTAAAAATATTTGTTAACAATATTGGGTATAACATCTACTAATCTTGGTTCAAATAAATATTATGTATTTGTCTTTTCTGAATAAAGTGAATTGAATTGATACTCCTCAGTATTCGGTATCACTTTGAAGAAAATTTATCAAACAACAAGACGAGACCGAGATGCCTAAATTTGATGCATAATATAGAAAATATGTCAACGGACTGTAGGTAGTAGCCGTCTATTGGGTCGCGCTAGGTCAAGTAGTATGAACAGAACGAACTGAAATAAAATTCTATTCATCTCATTTGTACCGATGTATTGAACCGATTTCGATACATTTTGCTGTCTGTATTCAAGTGATTTTGAGAATGGTTTAGAGTCTTTACATTAACAATTCATTACTGTTCCGTTGCCTCTAAATACAATTTTATTTGGAGATCAGTTATTTGCTTATATATTTATACTTACATATATACTAGCATCTCAACCAACTTAGCACGTTTATAAATTCTCCAATCCCAAACACACACACAAAAAAATAAAAAAAATCGGCCTAATCTAACCCAATAACCGGAGGAGTTTGATTACGCTCAAACACACACGCACAGAACAAAAAAAAACTCGCCGTGGGTGATCCTGGCGTTTACCGCCACCTGAAAAATGAGAATGGCGGGTAACGTCATTATCCCCAGGTCTTTGATATATGGGCGAGCTGGTATCCATACACTTGCGCCGCACACCGTACCCTACGTTTTTGCATACGGAGGGCGCGCTCCCAGTCCGCAGCTCTTGCGCACATTTCAGCGCCGTAGTGCAACTGTGAGTGCACCGTTGCACAGTAACATGCACGCGCTACTTCACTGGGGACTAGCCTCGCCATTCGGCTCAGCGCGAAACACGCGCTCCCGAGCTTTCCGCATATTTTGTCGAAGTGACGATCCCACTTCAAACTAGAGTCCAACTTAAAACCGAGAAATATGGTTCTTACTCATCAATATCATCATTCCATCAACCAGCACTTTTAACGGTTAGATGGCTTACGAGACAAGCTAAATTGCATGAAATGAGTCTTGTTAAGGTTCAGAACCAATGCGCTCCGGTTGAACCAAGTAAAAAACTGGCCGGCGGCGTCGTTCAGGTTTTGCTCCATATGAATGTTAAGACTGTAGAATGTGTTGCCTGAATGCGTTTTTCCTGATGGTTACGCTCTTGATATCTTCAAGTCGAGAGTGAAGTAGATAAGAACACTCTATCGTAGATGGCATCTTTGCTTAACATCGGGTAAGATAGCGGTCGACTGCGAACATACAAATTTATCATTGTACTTACAAAAAATGTTTTCGTTGATAGTAGGTGCGTTTGGTAATTTTTAGAATTCCAGTTTCTATTTATTATTTCATCAGCAACCCACTTTGTGTTCATACTGCAGGGACTCGGGGCCTCCTTTCACAAAGAGGGAGTTAAGTCCATTCAAAACGATTTTTTAGCCGTAGTTTAGCGAATATTACACGATCTCAATATATCCTACTGAAATATTGTCTCTTCATGATGTTTTCCTTCGCCCAATGTTTAAACTCAGAAGTGATAGAATCCAAGTATATTTGTGTCGTGACGCGAGATTTGATCGCACTTGTAATTCACTTCTAACTGCTTCTCTATTAAACAAATTGCGCAAACAAGCAAGTTTATATAATCTCTAGAGAAGGCGAGTGCACAATTTTTTTTTAAAATTACGCATTAAAACAAAGTAAAAAATTGGCAATCATAGGAACTGCCCATAGAAGTGAAAACTTATGTATAACTCAGAATTTCATAGCTTACTTTGGAAACTACACGGGTGTAACCGGAGGTCGTGGCCTAGACATCATGGCATGGTCATCTAGAAATACGTAAGCATTTCCCATTGGCTCACGCATTTCTAGATGGCCAGGCCACGCCCTTTCAGCATTTCCCATTGGCTGACGCATTTCTAGAAGGCCGATGGCCATGGTCCCGAGTTTACCCGAAGATTTCTTATTATACCCGCGCGTGACGCTAGAATTCAATTCACACCCCACAAAAATCTGTCTAGGCGCGCCAAAAGAAGTTTTCACTTCAAAAACACAATGCATATGTACCTACTTCCATATTTTGATAGGCACACATAAATACTCTTTTGTTTATTGTTAGTATATGGTCAAATTGAGAATAGATTTTAATAAATATATAACTAAATAATTTCATTGTTTGCGAAAATGGATAGGTACAACAAGATCTTAAATGTTTACATTGAGAACTCCATAATCAACCTTGCGGGTTGCAAATATTAATTTGTCTATGACAATTTGACAACAAACTTTGTAATGAGCTATTTTAAAGCTGCCTATTCATTCATATTGATTAACATTGACATTGTGGTCAAAGTTCGACTACTTGGCGACCTCTAGTAATTTTTATTACTTGTGTATTTGCGCAAACACCCCATGACTCCAATAGGCAATATAAAACCTGAAGCAACTTTTGAAGTAAGTACAATTATATCACCCTCAAAGTTCCCAGCACCACTCCAAGTGAAATTAATTTTGGCTTGCCCTCAGCATTATCGACCTTAGGATATAATTTAATTTTGCAATTAATTAAGTGCTCGTAAGATCTTATTTCTAATTAAGCTAAGTTGCTTCGTCAATTTTGTTTTTTTTCACGGTATCCGTGAAATTTTATACCCTCAGGTATTAAGTAAAGTATTTAATCAGTCGGTGTGGATGTCTTAATATTTTATTTACTAAGGTTACTCAATTGTAACCATCTTTAAACTTCTATAATTTAGTTTTAGCTACATGGCAACTAAATTAAAAAAAAAAAATTATCTAAAGGAAATTCAGGTCAATTTGGATGTATATAAGCAGTTCTCCCTGCTAGGCCTTGATGCCTTCCATAAAGAGGGGGTTACGGCCATAACCCAGCACGCTGGCAAAGTGTGCCTTGGTGGTTGTTACATCTCATATCTTTCTGGAAGTGTGCTTGCAACTATTCCGAAGATGCGTTTGAAAACAAAAAATCTCTAAAACAACGCACGACACCTTTTACAGTTTTTTATACCGCCAAGCCAACCCAAGAAATGTACAAGCATCATTGTTTGAAGAACAATGTTGCCAGAAAAATAATAAGGCAAGGAGATAAATAAATAAATACTCATTTGTAGACGTTCCTCAGACAACATTATCTAACCCAAACCCCAAACTAAGCAAAACTTGTACCACGGGAACCAAACAGCTGGTATAATAATCATCTTATACCTCTAAATGACGACCGCAGCAGTGAAGTGCTAGGCAGTGATTTGGTGTCTTCATGTTCAAATGTTATTGTAAAATACTCCGTAGTACTGCTGTTTAGGAATGCTGCTTGCCATTAGGTGCATGTCTTTCAATCAATCTCATATAATGTTATAAAAAAATATATTGAGGCGTTTAAACGCGTACCGTAAGCTAGAACGCTAACACTATTAGGGACATGGCACCGGCAGGGAGGTGCATAGGGGTTCTTGCACTCCACTGTCAGGAAAAAAGTAGGCACAGAAAAAAAACTTTACTACACCAGCAGGAGGGGTAATGTTTTTCAGTGTATGTTTTATGTACGACCATTGGTTACTTATACATACGAGTATTGATGGTTAGATAATGTCTAGATTTCTGGTCTCTGGATATTAATTGTTTTGTTTAGGTAGGGTTACAAAGAAACCAACAATGTAACTCCTTTATTTTTAATGGTATTAAGGTTCATTGCTTAAGTCGAACTTAGTAGAACTTAATCAATTTTAGTCATTTAGAGAAGAATTTGCCTGTTAAAAATTAACAATTATCGAAAAAACGTTTTTTAACCGAGTTCAAACAGGACGAGGTTATTAATTCGGTCGGTATTTTTTATGAATGTACATTGATTACTCCTAGATCTATGATCCAATTTACTTTTTTTTAGTTTAATGCAGAATAGCTGCCATTTGGTCCCATATAAATTTTGTACAGTTTGGCCAAGTAGTTTTCATTTTATGAACGTTTTTAATAAAAATGTTTGTTTGTCCGGTCGATGTAATTATAGTTTATGTACACTGTATAGCTGTTGACAAATTTTCATTTACGCTGATTATATATTATAACTAGCAGCTACTACCGTTTTACCCGTATAGTTTTAGTTATTTTCCTGTAATAAAAGTATTATATGTAATGTAATTTAATATGTAATTTAACATTTATTAAAATATCGTGCATCTACCTGCTGTAATCTAGAAAACACATTGTAGTTAACTGGACAACCTATTATAGACTCAGACCAACTATAATCATCAAAGATTACAGTAAAAAGTATAAAATAAAAGAAAACTACGTCTAAAAAAACTTCAACACACAAAAAACACTCAAAAGCGAAAAATGAATAAAGGTAATTGTTGTAAGCGCTACCTAAAAAAACTTCCACACACAAAAATCACTCAAAAGCGAAAAATTTATATAGGTAATTGTTGTAAGCGCTACCTAAAAAAACTTCAACACCCAAAAATCACTCAAAAGCGAAGAATTAAGATAGGTAATTGTTGTAAGCGCTACCTAAAAAAACTTCAACACACAAAAATCACTGTTATGCGAAAAATTAATATAGGTAATTGTTGTAAGCGCTACCTAAAAAAACTTCAACACACAAAAATCACTCAAAAGCGAAAAATTTATATAGGTGATTGTTGTAAACGCTACCCACTTATTTCTTACTTCATTTATTTGAAGTCAGGGACTGCCAAATCAGATAGCTAGTCAATAGATACTATTTATGCAGTAAGTAGGCATACATGTGTAGGCACCGTCTAGATGAGTGGGTAGCGCTTACAACAATTATTATATTAATTTATTTTCGCTTTTGATCGCCTTTTTCTGGTTTTGAAGTCGGTTTTTTACACGTTTTTTTTATTGCATTACAACAAAACGCTTTTATTATCTCACTGCTAAGATATAGTGTCTTCTATCAGAAGAAGCAGGTGAAAGCCATATGGTGGATGACAAAAGTCCACAGAAGACGATTGTTTTGAAACATGTTGATTCCTTCACGATGTTTTACATCACCGTTAAATCAATTAATAATGACCAATTTGTATTTGCCTTGGATAGGTATGTATTCGGAGTGCAGGTGGTATTCGAATCTACGACCTGAATCTTTTGAAATTATAATCGCTACTGAGCCACCACAAGTTTGAATATTTGCTCAGATGAAAAATAAAGCAAATATGTACCTAAGTGGTAAAAATATACGCGAAGTAAATCTTCCACTCGGGTGTCTCTCGGGATCGGGACACCAAGTTTCATTCTCGTGTTTTTTCAAGTTCAGGCGGTATTTTATACAACACAGCTGGGAATTTCGCGAATGTTTCATTCGTTGTACAATGATAATAAAATTAATAAGTGAAGTAAACATGTTAGGTTTATGATGTATGTTTTTAGGTTTGCCCTAATTTGTGTCCAAGTACCTGTGGCTCAAAACCATTGATCTATGGAAACCAAGCCACATACAATACGAGCTCGACCAACGCACACATAGAAATACATGCACACATCTCTAACACAACACTTCAGGATAGTTACTAAATTATTTCGGATTAGAGCGCACGTAGGAAATCAAAGGAACGAAAAAACCGAAAAAAATCAAGAGTATAAACAAAAAAAAAAGATAAAAAAGACATTTAAATAAATATAAATAAGACGACTTACAAAAAATGGTATTGTGACTCCATTACTGTGACACTGTGTCCATTTTATAATTTTGTATGAATTATTTTATTTCCTAAAATTATGATGTTTGATAAAAAACGATGTTCAACAAGTGTGTTCAGCTAATAAACGACTCCGACCCTTGCCGGAGGATATAATAAAGCCAAACATAAAAGAAAAAAAAAACATTTCGGAATCATTGGAAACAGTACAAGCGCGTGTGCGTTTATTAGTGTCAAATTTCTTTCTTTCTTAAAGAGAGTTCTAATCACTACCTTGGTCTACACTGCATTCGTCACTCAGAAACACAAACATGGTTTTAACTGTGACTAGTAATATCTAGCATAGAGTAGCCTTGGAAACATTGCTAGTTATTTAATCACCAAAGGGTAATATACCAAGATTACTGAATAACCGCGCAAACCAGTCTAGGTTTGCGCTTGACCGCCGTCTAGTAGATATAAGCGACGATGCGGTCTACGTTGGAGCGTGCTTACTTTAAACTCTTTCACTCTCGACTTCGTTCTCCTATAAATCGCCTAAACTACCACAAAAACAACAGTTCCACAAACTGGAATTTGTCTAAACACGTTCAGTGCTCACCTACATTCCCTGTCTTAGGATTTACTTCAGTTCCGACGTAACTGCGCTTGCAGATGTCACTTGGAACTGTCACACGAGCGCGCGAATGAAACAACTGTTTAGTTACGACAAAGGCTGTAACTGGGCCACTTACTTACCTAGCTTATTCACAGAATACGCAGCAGCCCTACAGTAGAATATCTCATAACGCCACTCACATTTAGAAGTTTGCGTATGCATAAGTAGCCCGCTTTGTTTCACCATTCATAAAACGGAGTACCTATGTTCCTAGAAAGGCCATAATCCCTTAAGCTGGCCAAGAGCGGGTTGGCGGATGTCTCATATCCTTCCTACATGTATTTCTTGGGATACTTCGGTTTCCACTCGATGTTGTGCTTCGCCGTTAAAGTCAGTAGTGATGATATACTCGTACATTTGTAATCTTGTGACTAGATCGTCTGATTTCACTATCGTGGGATCGTAGGTTCGAATCCCGGCTGCAACTTTGAGTATTTTTCTTTAGTGTGTTGTTTGAGTAAATGTACCTACAAGATTGTCATAACCACTGGCTTTAGCAATGAAAGGAAATATCGTAAGAAAACTGGCGTCTTAAACGAAATAAAACTTTAGACGTCACGCAATTGGCCGGTGTAGTGGAATATGGCCTTGACTTTCTTCTTGTGATAAATTACTCAGAGTCCCAACAGTAAAAACATAAAGTGTGGCTGAATTTCATAGTAGGTAATGGCTGGTACTCATGTTTTGAATGACTTAACTGAATTATTAATTTTAATACAAAGTATTTAAATTATTCCATATCATATTCAGTTTTCAATTTGGTATATTTTCTACAAAATACTATTATTTTTAAATCGATTTAATATGGATATATTCGATAGGCACGCGCTTAAGCGCCGTAGTAAAAAAAATGTCTAGTAAGTTCAATCTCATCTCTTTGAGTTTATTTGAGGCCACATACGCCGATACTTCTACTATACCTATTTGAAGTTGCTTAACTGTTTTTTGGCTTGTGTAAGCCATGTTTGAAATTCGTCGGTGTAACGTTTTCCGAATGAAATTTTCTTCCTTCAAGTATTTAATCTCCGTAGGGGTTGAACTATTTCTGCTCATTCTGGCATAAGTAATTGATATCCCACATTTCATTCTTCTAGACAGATTAATCCGTTTAGGATTTAGTATGTTCGAAATGTTCAGCCTAAAATGTTATTTTAAGAACACGATAGTTATTAAAAATTATTAGTTAGTTGAGCAATCTCGTCAATCAAGAAATCAATCTTCCCCCCCGTCTATGTATTATAGATATCTACAAGGTATAAAAAAACAAAGTCACTCGTGCAGTCTGTACGCTTTGATCGTTTGATCAAATGCACTTTGCAATATAAATATGTTTGTTAGTGTAATAAACGCATTTCATGGTATATTATAATTATTAATTATATTATAAATAATTAAATATACATATTTATATATGCTTACGTTGAATACGCTGGTTTAATCTTACAAGATAGATCAAATGACTGTAATACGTAGTTACATCTTGAAAAGATCGATAAATAATGTTTATCACATTATACCCCCCCGGTAAAACTAAATGTCGCGCTTTGGACACTAACTAGTAAAATAATGAGCTTTACTAGTTATTCTACTGTCAAGTAGTTATTTATGTGCGGAACATTATATGGCGTAAAAGCTAGTAATTTAATAATTTCAAAATGTTATTTATATATGTGTTATTTATATAAATGTAAGTATGAATTCTCTGGAATTTAGTGTGTGTTCGTGTGTTTGTTTTTTAATTTTATTATTTATTATTTGTTTTTGTTTGAATTATTAAATAAAAATTATAGATGTGTCAATGTAAGTATAGAAATAATTAATTCAATATAATGCCCCTAAAAAGGAAAGAAAAGTAATTATCAAATGGTATTTTGAATTTGATTGTTATATTTATTTTCAAGTTTCATTGATAAAAACTTATTAATATTGAAATATACACTATGATTTTGTATAGGTATGTATTAATGAATGTGTAAAAGATTATATTTAAGTTTTCATAGTGTACCATACAACCATTTTGTAAAAAATTGTAATGTGTGTGTTATCTACGAAATAAATTATATTCTATTCTATGGTGATCCGGTTTGAAGGGCAATGTTTTCGGAGAATTCCGGGTTAAAGAGGTAAGTTATCTTATATCTCTGGGTCAGAAGCTCAACACAGTGATCCTGACTCTGTATGTTCACATACCTGTGTAGCACTAAGCTGTTATGGGCAAACGTAAGACCCGGGGGTCTACCACCTAACGAAAAACGCTTTGACGCTTTGGCATTGCCGTCTCTTTCATTTCAAACGAGAAGAAAAGAGACAGCAATGTCAAAGCATCAAAGCGTCAAAGCGTTTTTCGTTAGGCGATAGAAGCGCAGGGCTCAACCTTATTATTAGGCATGTGTCATTTACGTTATACCATTTTATTATAGTATAGAGTAACGGACTCTATATTATAACAAAATGTAAGTGAATTCGTTTATTTTGGATTGTACTAACCACAAGTTAAGAACTTGTATTCGAACGATATAGCCATAAAGCCCAAGTCTGAAAACTTTGTCTGAACATTTCCAGTTTCGTAATCTTTATGCGTAAGTTTTCTTTTATCTCGAGACGACGTGATCTCGCATTTCAAGCGGGGATTTGAGTTTTGCGGCTTCCTGAAATAGGCCGTATGGGTCCATGCATGCGGCACGTGGTTTAAACATAAACTTTCTTGTTATTAAAGCCGGTAAGCTATATTACACCTTTATTGTTACTCGATATTTTTGTGGTAGATAGGTACAGTTGACATGAATCTATTTACATGAGAAGTCCACTTACTTCTTGTGTAGTTTTCGAAGTATCTGTGTCTTAGTAGTTTATTTTAAGATATAGAACAACGAAGGTTTCACGAGGTTGATAGTGAGCGTCACGTTTTACTAAAACAGTTGGGTTTTAACTAGTATTTTGTGATTAAATAATTATCCAGTATTTCAGTGACTACCTGGAGATATAGTAAATAACAATAAATATAGATAGATAGATAGAAACGCTTTGTTGTCCACAATATAAAACTTACAAAACAAAGAGACTTAGGCCTACTGTCCACGCACGCGTCTTTTGTCGAATGCATGCATCCGACAAAAGACGAACAAACGCAAGACGTGCGGCTGTCGTGTCGTTGTCGTTTCGTGGACACAGACTTCATTATATGTACGTAAGATGCAAGCATTCGTCTTGCATCCGACAATTGTCGAAATCGTGCGGATGTCTTGCAGCTACGTGGACAATTGGCCTTAGCCTAGAACAAGTGAAACAAGTGGCGACCTTATCGCTAAAAGCGATCTCTTCCAGGCAACCAAAATATGGTCGATACTTCTTTTTTTTTTTTACAAAATACCACCTAACTCCAAATTAAGTAGAGCTTGTGCTATAAAAGCTAGCCAGCAATATGTACTAATAAATAATTGCTATTGCTAAAATAGAATCACCGAGATATTTTTTTTGTAAGATGACCTTAATACTCTGTTTCACTGAAAAAGCACATCAAAGATTTTTGTTAATATTTCAACAACGGTTACACTGATTTCGATAAAATCTATTTAGGACCATCTCTGAAGTATGAACTACCAAAAAAAGAACCCTCAGTTCATCACGTAACATTAGACATACGTTCAGACATACATTATTTTTTTAAATAAAGATTGAGGAGACGAGCAGGACATGTGCCTGATGTTAAGCAACATGCTTGCCACATAACAGCACAGTGACACGCAGCTATTGAAACATGCAGAGTCCAAATCATTACCTAGCACTGCACTGTGCTCGTCACCCAGAGATCTAAGATGTTATATCTCAAAGCCCTGTAATTTTTCTGGAAACATTGCCCTTCAAACCGGAACGCAGTAATGTGCAAACATTACTGTGTTCCGTACAGTACTGTTTGTTAACACAGTAATGTTTGCACATTACTGCTTGGCGGTAGAATAACTAAAAACAAATAATATAATAACTAAAAATCTAAACACACAACAGAATTGGGAACCTTCCTTTTTTGAAGTCGGTTAAAAATGGCAATTAATATAAATATTAATGTAGGTAAGTTTCTGTCTTGGTGATGTTTTTTTTAATTTAACGTCAATGGGCACGAATCGTGTGTCGCTTAAAATAACAGTCCGTAACTAATCATCAAATGTGTATGTAATCACCCGTAAAACCCGTCCAAAATTATTTGTTGCCCTGTAATTTTAAAATTATTTCATGTAGAGTTGCTGGGTCGGAATTAATTACCGTTGTTAGTGTGTCATGGTGAATAATTTAGGTACAATATTGAGTTCCATTTTTGTGAAATTAAAACAGTTGGGGTTTAGGCGGAGTGTTGTCAGTTTATAATCCAGTTAGTTCATCAGGATACAGTTTTTATTGGTATTTATTTAGACTTATTAAAATGATAGTAGATTTCGCACATTTGTATGAATGTGTGTAATGTGTATCTAAGCTCGAATGAAAACATTAAAAATGTTTGGCCAATCTTACGCTGAATGCTGTAGGGTAATGGCGTGCCCATGGCACGCCATTTTTTTTTTTTTAACAAGTTAGCTAATCAAAATATCTCATGAAATGTTCATCATCATCATAATCAGCTCACAGTCGTCTACTGCTACACATAGTCCTCTCCAATTACCCGCCATTTAGTTCGATTCTCGGTTTTACGTTTACGTTCCAACGGCCACCTGCTTGCCTGCTGCTGCAGCTGCTTTTCGTATATCGTCATTCCATCTAGTCTCAGACCTACGGTACTGAAATATGGACACTGACAGTAAAAACAGCCCATAAGTTCATGAAAAATTGAATTTCAGAAAAAACATTGTCGAAAACTCGCATTGGGCGCACAGTTTGTCATTAAAGAAATTCCGATTCGGATTTTTCGACCGATTAAAACGTGAAGAGCTTTTAAAACTTGCTACGTTTTTAATACAACGGTTGTCAACAGCAGACTCAGAAAAATTGTTATGAAAACGTTTCAGAGTTCCACAATTGAATGGTTATCGAAAACTTTGTGGTCACCGTCCATTAAGTCGGAACGGCAGTTCTTGAAACCAATAATAAAATACCGCAGCGAAATAGCTACAACTCCGATAAATTATATTAACGACTGTTAAAATAGTTAAATGGATGCTATATAGTTTGATTTGTGCTTTCTTGTCAAGGGCTGGCATTGTTTCAGATATTGGTAAACGAAACACGTTCAAGAGTGGCGCGTTCCGAATGCTAATATTACCGCTTTCAATATTTTTGTTTTATACGGAAATACTGAATAGGTAAGTAATACGTTACCTACTTTCATATTGATTCGGATCAGTTTTGTATAGAATTCTAGAAATATTATCGTATAGTTAGACCAAGATAATTATAGTACCCGTTTGTTTGATTTGGGTTCCGCGCGGAACTTCGTTTCTAATTATTGTAATCGTACATTATGGATTTAAAGTTGTAGTGATTTTTATTTGTCTAACGAGTTATATGTTTTTATTGATCGATTCAAAAGAAGAGATGTTTCAAGTAGAAACAAAATGTTTTGAATCCACATTTCAACTGCGAAACAGTGGAACATTCTACCTAAGTCTGTGTTTCAGAACAGTTCTCTGTGTAGGTACAGAAGAGAGTCTTGAGTAAATAGGTATACGATACGCGTACACCATTCTAGGCTACATTGTTGCTTATTTTAATGAGCTAGTGTATAATAATAATAATTGGGCTATGAGCAACGAATTGTCTTAAAAGACTATTCGTTGTCCAACCCTAGGCCAATATTCAATCATTTTTTTGCCAACGTTATGGTATTTTGTTGGTAATTTGTTGTTGCCCATATTGTATGTAAAAAAAGTTTGATATTTCTGTATGCTCAATCTGTGTGTTATCGAATATAAACGGATGGATTAAATTTGAATCGGTTATTATGAAGGAATTTATTATAGGTAATTGAAATTATGATTAGCTCTAATAATAATTAATGATGGGCTTAAACAAAATTTTGATTTATTACTTCCAGACTTCATTATCAACCAAATTCAAGGATGAGGTTGTCAATAGGCATGGTGACTAATAAAAACTAATTAATCCAAAGAAAATCCTAACCTTTTCATGTAGGTATAATATTAGTAGGACTGGTCAAGCGGTGTTTGAAAAATCTAAAATCTGAAAATCGATCATGTTTACGTTTACGCCAAAAGCTCGCTGACTTTTTGTTATTTATATTATGTAATGATTGGACAAGCAGGATATTTGCGTGATGGTAAGCAACACGCTTGCCCATAATAGCACAGTGTCACGCAGCTATTGGTACAAAAAAAGTCCGAATCATTACCTAGCACTGCACAGCGCTCCAAACCCAGAGATACAACAGGACTAACAGCACCCCTCGGTTTTACGCGCGCCCGTCGGTTTTACGTGCGCAATTCCCGTTCCCTTTATTTTTCTGTGATAAAAAGTAGCCGGTGTGCTATTCCAGACCATAATTTAACTGTGTTCCAAACTCCAACACGATTCGTTCAACCGTGATGACAAATATTAATAGGATTTATCTGTTTATCTTGTAATATCTCTGAAAACATTGCCCTTCAAACTGGAACACAGTGATGTTGGCACAATACTGTTTTAGGGTAGGATTAATGGCAAAAGTGTGGTAATGAGCCAGGCAGACTCTCCCCCGAGTACTACCACAATAAAAGCTACTGACTTATTGAAACAGTGTTATTGAAACAGTTTAATTGACCTGCTCATATACTTATTACACTAGCAGCGCCCCGCGGTGTTACCCGCTTAGTTTCTAGGATAAAAAGTAACCTATGTGTTCTTACAGACTATAATCTATATACATATGTTCCAAATTTCAGCCTGATCCGTTACGTTACGACGTGATTGAGCAACAAAAATCCAAACATCCATGCATTGACCTTTATAATATTAGTAAAAAGTAGGATTTTTCAGTTTTTTTTTAATTAATTTATTCGGTTTCGGCATTTTACCACAGTGCTCGTAGTTTTAGATATTAGTCACATTAAAGTTCAAAATAATGTTGCATTCTATTATTTATAACGCTCGTTAGAAAAAAGGTACTGGCAAATTTAATTAATTATTAATAATTTCAATGTGCATATAATTCATTACAATCCACTGAGACTAACGTGAAATGCGCCATTTTCCCTAGGGAACAGTAAAACAACTTGGTATTATTGTACTTTTCCGGTAGAGAAATCTATTCTCTGCACGTATTTTATAAGTGAAATCTATTGTGAATTTAAATCTACCTCTATACTAGATATAGAATAGCTACCTGTATAGAAGTATAGGGCGCTGCTAGCCTTTACTATTATTAAATACCTTATTTATGATATTAGTAAAGACAGTAATATATATTATTTGTTATAATACCTGTTTGTTTCAACTAATCTTAGAAAGTACTGGGTGATTTCAAAAGTTCTTTCACCATTGCCTATGAGCGTAATCCCTGAGTGTTATAGTTTATAACACTCAGTATCCTGAGTGTTATAGTTTATAACACTCAGGATACAATTCATAAATGTTTTGGGCAATGTGACTAATGCGGGCATTATTAATAATGCCCGCGCACTATTCTAGCTCTATCGGGCACAGTGATTAATTATTATTTAAACTTCATTATTTATCATATTGTCCGGTCATTATTATATCGCTATGTGACAAATAGGCTAATAAAACTAAGTTGATTCTGATATCTGAGTTTCTAAGTAACCAAATGGGACCGGTTGGGTCCTAAGTGACCGGTTGGGTTACTTAAGACCCAGATCCGACTCGGTGCACCCTGACTCTGTCTTGACTTATCGCCCAGTTACTATAATTATTTGAATCATTATAATCAAATTGCCCTCTTTTAGTGGGTATTTTTCATAGTGCCCGATCAGTATGAATAATGCCCGATTTATCACTTGGTCCATAACATATATCCATAAAATCAAAAAGTATCGTCCTTTACTTAATAAGTACGTCATATCATCACGTAAGAACTGGCGAAATTACCGTTTTTACCCGACTGCGCGACGCAAAGGAGTGGTAATGTGTTTAACAGTCTATGTATGTATGTATGTATGTATGTATGTATGTATGTTTGTATGTTCCTTTGAGGCACTATACAGACCAAACGCCTGGGCCGATTTTTATGATTCACACGTCAATCGATTCCTCTTAATCTGGCGAGTGACACTAAAGACATGACATTAGTGTAAGTCCAATATGGCGGCTTCAGGACGCCATATTGTCCAAATAAAAAAAAATTAAATCACCAAAATATGTCAAGAGGGGTATCGTTGAATAGGTATTTCAAAATAATGTTTAGCTTTCTCTCAATGTTTTTCTATTCGACTGACCGTTTAGGATGTATATCGATTTAAAGTTGAGTAACAACCATTCTCACATTTATAGGTTTTTAGGTAGCAGAAAACTTCGTATAACTAACTGTACGTGTGAATGTGGATGGACATTATATACTAATGTATCTAGTAGGCATCGATATAAATCAATAGATGTGCCCTGAGCACCTTGAAATTGGTAATAAACTGCGTCTCTGTATGTATCGTAAGTGGTTTACAAACAACCAATCTACTTGACCCCTATAATCGCTAGCGGCGAGATTTGCTGTGGTTCTACTTATTTTGGTTGTTGACACCGAATAATGATAGGTAAAAACGTCCGGCGTCCACCGCGTCCTGCAACCGACTAAAACGGAAAGAGTGAGCTCACTCTTCCCAACGTTGACATGATTGCGTGCGCCGTGAAGTTTGGGATGGGGCCCATCTTACGTTCTACGATCCATGCTAGTAGGTATATTGGACTACCTTTTTTTCGTACGTGCAGGAAATGTATTTACGCATACCCTACTGCCCCGCCCGGGAGACACAGCCAGGTTATGTTGCACTCTATATCATGTATGGATATGGTGCCCCTATCTACTAATAAACCTCTATGGGGTTTCAACTCTGCCGCTGATAGTGGGACCACGGAACCGCTCTCGGATTGCTCCGCCTCGGTCGCCCATCTCCAACTTCAAACGATTTAGTAGGTACTCAACGTCAATCGAAAACCTAAACTAACACAAAACTATAAATATGAATTACATGCAGTAGAAAATCCTACATATTATATCAGTAGAAACGAAGACATTTGGTCAACAACCAAAAGATGCATATTATTATGTTGAGCATATTAACATTCACAACATTGTTCATAACTAAAAAGTATAAAAAAAAAATATAATTTAAAAACTCAAAAACCCGACTGCGTAAAAAGGGAACCAAACTACGTTCTCGCATACTAAAAAAAACTGAAAAGAATAAAACAAGCATTTAGATTTCTGGTGGTCTAGAATTCTATAATATGTTATTGTATTAATACTATTGAAATATATAGAATATTTTCTAATAAAAGAACATTACAACTGAACAGTCGGGATCCATTGAACAATTACATTGTATGTCGAATAATAATGGATCCCGACTCTTCAGTTGTAATGTTCCTTTATTAGAAAATATTGTATATATTTCAATAGTATTAATACAATAACATATTATAGAATTCTAGACCACCAGAAATCTAAATGCTTGTTTTATTCTTTTCAGTTTTTTTTAGTATGCGAGAACGTAGTTTGGTTCCCTTTTTACGCAGTCGGGTTTTTGAGTTTTTAAATTATATTTTTTTTTCTTTACTAGAATATTAGTACACCACTACAGTATCATTATTATATTAGTACATATGCAGCTTGCACCTTTCAGCTTTGTGGACGATACACATCTAATGTAAGTATCTATAAAGGAAGTCGCCGTACATTTGTAAATCTCAAGTACTATATTATTATCTAACGATATTTACTTGTACGATATTACGGTGACATATTCGTATATAATATAATATAATCTAAATCTCGGAAATCATGCACCGATTTTCATGATAATATATTGTATGACAGGGGTTTCGGGAGCGAAAAATCGATCTAGTCAGGTTTCTTTAAACTGAGGAAAGGTTGGTCATCCAGGTACTGGATTATGAAGTTGCAACTAATATTTGTTATTTTGATGTTTAAACTGTATTGACTGTAAAGTTCTTTGTTAAAAAAGAAACTTCAAGGTTTATGTATACGGAATTCAAATAAAGCCAGAGGTTTTCGCCGTTTATTTGCTAATGGTACGGAACCCTTCGCGAGGGAGTCGCACTCGCACTTGGCTACTTTTATTTATATCGTAAAGTGACAAGACGAGAAATACAGCAGGACAAGACGCGCCTGATGGTAAGCAATAAATACCTAAGGTCATAACAGCATAGTACCTACCAAGAAATTATTGAAGTGAAAACTTCTTTAGGCGCGCTATAGACAGAATTTTCGTGGGCTGTGAAATGGATTCATCAATCGTCACGCTTGGATATGATAATGGATCGGATCGGATATGAAATCTTCGGGTGAACTCGGTAAAAACGGCCAGGTAGGTACCAGGGCAACAGAAACAGTAAAGAGTTTCGATTACCTACCTCCAACAGCCCAGCGTTTATCTCCAGATACCAGGACAACAGAAACATAAAAGAGTTGCGTTTGCCCCTAGGTACCAGTACCAGGGCAACAGCAAGTTTTCACTTCTATCGGCAGTTCCTATGACTGCCAATTTTTTTTTATATAGCTATTTATATATAATTAGCTATTTGCGTAATGCCACGCTAACCACGCTACGAAACGCTAGTTTTATCTACACGAAGCTAGAAGTACTTAGCTTGCTTGCTATCCTAGCTTGAAAAACTGGCCTCGTGTAGCTCGGCCATAATACACAGTCCAAATAACTAGCAAGTTCACTGCGCTCGTCACCCAGAGATATAAATAAGATGGTTTATCTCTTTGCATTGTAATTTCTCTGCATATGCAAACATAATACAATCTAAATTGCAAATCTCTACATTCGCTTTAGCAGTGCGTTTAGGCGGAGCGTTATCTGCAAGTGAACTAATCACACGTGACAAACACACATAAACTCAGTCACTCGAATCTCATCCAACTATCCCACTAATATTATAAATGCAAAACTTCGGGTGTTCTTATTTATTTTTTTAATTAAAAAGTGATGAGACGAGCAGTACATGTGCCTGATGGTAAGCAACATGCCTGCCACATAACAGCACAGTGACACACAGCTATTGGAACATGAAGAGTCCAAATCATTACCTAGCACTGCACTGCGCTCGTCACCCAGAGATCTAAGATATTATATCTCTAAGCCCAGTGATTTCTCTGGAAACATTGCCCTTCAAACCGGAACACGGTAACGCTTACACATTACTGCTTGGCGGTAGAATAACTGGCAAGGGTGTGGTACTTCCCCAGGCGGACTCTGCCTCCCCAGGCCGACTCTGCCAAGTGTCCTACCACTACTAAATGTGTTTGAATGTTTGTTGCTCGATCACATCGGAAGGGCTGAACAGATTGGATTGCAATATAAGACACAGTTAGAGTATATATTCTGGGTCTGGAATAGCACAAGACCTAGGTTTTTTATCGCGAGGAAAAAGCAAGAACTCGAAATACGCTGGTAAAACCGTGAGTTTACTATTCTACTACTATTCACCCGCGTAGTTGCAGATCCCTATTCCGATTTTCTCGGTATAAAAAATAGCCTTAAGGTCATTCCAAACCATTACCATCAAAATTCCTTTAGTAGTTTTTGCGTGAAAGAGTAACAAACATACCTAGATCCATATATTTTTTTTAAACTTTCGCTTTTATAATAAAAGTAGGATACGTAATTTGTAAATTAAATTTGTATTTGTAATTTGTGTCAACATAAATATTACAGTAACTCATGAACTACATCCGCAAGTGACAAGTGACAGTCTTATTGCCGACAACAATCACGTCCACGCAACCTATGTACCTATACCTATTGTTAAAATAATAAAAAAATCTCCGCAAAAATTAATAGTAGGCTTCAATTTAAAATTAAACTCAGAGACTCGATAAACTTTCTTCATTTCTGTGAAATCAACTAAAAATACTGTTTCAGTGAAACAGTGAGGTAGTGAAATAGGTCGCGTCGTAGAGCTGAGGAAATTTTTAATTTTCGTTGATATTTCGAAAACTGCTACACTTATTGCGATAAACTTTATATGAAACCACCTGCGATGTATGATCTATCAAACAAAAAAAATCATCAAAATCGATATATAATTCGCAGGTAATATAGGCACATACAATAAAAAACAAAGTGGCCAAGTGCGAGTTGGACTCGCCCATGAAGGGTTCCGTTGCAGCAAGTAACATAATATACACATAGTACACATAGTTCTTGTAGTTCATTGTAACTTTGATCGAAGTTTCAATAATGTGTATTTATGACGTACTAAAAAAAAACTACTCATCAGATCGAGTTCAAACTAATTTTTTGGTAGTTTACATGGTATATTTTTTTTAGATTTTTCATTCTCTTACTTTAGAAGTTAGAGGGGGGGGGGGGGGGGGGACACATATTTTACCACTTTGGAAGTGTGTCTCGCGCAAATTATTCAGTGTAGACGAAAATGATTTTAGAAACCTCAACATCATTTTTAAATACCTATCGATAGACACCCCAAACGTGTAGGTTTGATGGAAAAAAAATTTTGAATTTCAGTTCTCAGTATGGGGGGCAACCCTAATTTTTTTGTGCAAATCTTAATGCGGTTCACAGAATACATCTACTTACCAAGTTTCAACAGTGTAATTCTCATAGTTTCGGCAAAAAGTGGCTGTGACATACGGACGGACAGACAGACAGACAGACAGATAGACAGACAGACAGACAGACAGACATGACGAATCTATAAGGGTTCCGTTTTTACGTTTTACGGAACCCTAAAAATCAAACGAATTAAGAACCTCTTTCATTTTTGAAGTCGGTTAAAAAATAATACAATTGTGCAACCAGGATAGACTCGTGACGGCCCGTTGGTATTTTGAAGTTGAAAGGCTGTCTCTTTGTCTCGGTATTCTGTCTTTGTATTTTTTGTTAGAATAGGTTGGAATCCTCACAAAAATTTGTTTCATGAAGTTCCAGTTTCATTGTTTGTGTCAAAATTTTTAACAATCTCTAACTAGGTATTGTTGAATCTCTTTAGATTCCGTAAAACAACTTCTTACTTCCTCGAACTGTAGAGAGAGTTCAGCGATTTCCTTTGTGAACTTTCACGATCTCTCAGTTATTGATTCTGGGGAACTTTTAAGTAGTATTAAACAATTTGTGTTTACCTTTCATTTAATTTAAGGAAGGTAGTAAATTAGTTGGGTAAACTTATAGTCTATCAAATTCGTTTTCAAGTAGATTGGAAGGATACAAAATGGTAGGATTTACATATCATCTCGTGTTTTAGTATCTAGTGAAATGTAAACTACTTCTGGTGCCATTATTATCATCACTATCAGCATAACCTAGATCACTGCTGAACTTGAGCCTGTCCCATGATAGCCGTATTCTCGGTTTTTTTTCTCCAGCCAGTCCCTGCTGTCTTACTTCTATCGTCACTCCATTGAATTTCCGGGCGTCCTTAAAACCTAGACCGTTTTAGTTAGACGGTAGACTCCTCCATGTCTAACCTTGAATACAAATATGTATAGACAACATAATCCCCACCTATTGACAAATAAAACATAGGTAAATTACGATGAGATTTTCAGAAAATAAGATTTAAGAACTAAGTAAATTATTTTCGTTTCAGCCATTAATATATGCTACGGATCCATTAGCTCTATTAGTTAGTAGTAATTTTGTAATTCAAACACTCTGTCGTTTGTTTTTCCCATTTCTCACCATAACTCGTTCTACGTAGAGCCAAATTAAAATTTAAATAATTTGCGTTTAAAATTGGATTAAATGCAGAACATTTGTGACATAAAACGGAGTTAAAGGGAGTTCCAGTAAAAGATTGAGTGGAAATTAGATTAGGCAGTGAGGGAATTTTTAAGGTTTCAGCAAATCTCTTTGTGGCCGAAAATTGCAAGTTACGCCTCTCAGAGAACCAACCGAATGAACGACTCGGAATAATGTTATTATCGGAATAGAGAAAGTTTTAACGTTCGAGGTTCAGTTTGATTTTTCTTGTTTTCGATTTCCTTATAATATTACTAGCGGCCCGTTCCGGCTTCGCTCGGACATAACCTAGACACTGTCTGCAGCGCCATCTGCCGGGCTTATTTGTGAATTTAAACCATCTTCGAATACACACACAAAAAAAAACATTCAAATCGGTCCCGTCGTTTAGGAGTTCACTGTCAAATGATTAAATTACTAAAATGGCTCTAAAAAACAGGGGTTGGTGATAAAAGGCCAAAAATTTAGGGTTGTATGTATTTTTTAACGCCACATTATAAAAAAATAAAAACAAAAAAAAAATACCAAAATTAAATAAAAAAATGTTTGGGGTGAACAACCCCTAATACTTAGGGGTATGAAAAATAGCTAGTAGCCGATTCTCAGACCTACTGAATATGCATATAAAATTTGGTAAAAATCAGTAAAGCCGTTTCGGAGGAGTAAGGAAACAAACACTGTGACACGAGAATTTTATATATAAGATTTTATTCGGGTAGTGCCTTAATGAATGAAAACCACAGCACACAACATTTCTAACTAGCTTCTTACACTAAGGACATCTTTATGAATAGTACAGAGGCCGAACGTCTAGAGATGTTCAATTCCACTCGAAAGCGTGTTCAGTATGCTGGCGGCATTACCTTCAGATGACTTGTACATAATATAAAGCGATAAACATTAAATTAACTAAATAACAACAAGGTCAATCAGATTTAGCGGCCGTATTCCAAACATTTACCCCTCATAATAAAATTGCTTTAGATGTCATTTTAAAACAGTATAGAAATTTTCGATGTTTGTGTCAAGACGACCTCAATGAGGCAAATTGAGCTTAACCCAGGTTGAGCTTAATCTCCCCTGAGAGGTTCTCGCATTGACGGAGGGATGGGAGGCTCAGGAACCGCGGCCTTGTTAGGCACAGTGAGGATAAGAGGAAACCGCGGTGGGGCTGCTCGTCTAGACTTTGCTTCCAAGCCGACCACGATGCGGTCATGTTGGTTGCGCGGTGTTTCGGCACCGGCGCAACTGAGGTGGGCCACGATGTTGGTCGGCTCCCACCTCACCTACCCTGGGATCCTAAAAAAAAAGGTTGAACTTAATATATTACAGTAATTTGAATATCTATTAATACTACTAATTACTTTTTGAACTACCTAAAACATATTTAATCTGATATATGTAGATACACAGGGGTTCATTATTTCAGACTTGAAAAAATATTACAAAATTAAATGAAATAAAATTTGTTTCGTAGTTATAAATTACAATTTTCCTTTAGAGAGAATGGACAAAAAATACTGTCTGTTATTACGTGAAACGGCCAGGCATTTTGGATGATTTATTAATTTTTAGCGGTTACCTTTTCTTACTTTTGTTTGTGGGGTAATGAGAATCTGTGAAATGGTAATTTTATTCTATAAACAATGTTTTACCGAGTCTCTGCCGTGAAATATGGGTTGGAATTATTTAATTTTTGTTTGATTCTCTGGGGTTGCAATTCGGAATAGGAAGAATTGTCAATTTTCTACAACATAATTTTAGCTTCAACGTAAAATATGTATTTTAACGATACTGGAACATAAACAAAACGGATTAGGGGCTTGTAGAAATTGAAATAATAAGTTGTATTATAATTATTATAATAAAAAATCTTCAAAATACAAATTTACATATAATCTAGCCAATTACCTTTATTTCTAGAATATTTAAGTTTTTCGGTTACATTTGATGATATTTTGTAACAGAGTAATTTAAAGTAACACCGAACATTCGAAAGTTTCGAAGTACGACCATAGAAATAATTTGCGAGTGTCGTAAGTTTCTAAATAAGTACTATTACTGGTCAAGTGTTGAGATAATACATAGTATGTAGATTTTTATTTAACACAAAATAAAAATAACGCACAAGTTGACTCACCATTAATAAAACAATAACCTAAAATAATTTATTTCATTTAGTTACTCGTATTGTTTGAAATTACAAATTAGACAAAGTTAAGAATTTAATCGGACAAAGTTGAAAGGAAGTCAAGAAAATATATTTTTTTAAAGAAAATCTACTAATAAGAAAAAGTTATGATATACGAGTACCTACTATAGTTGCTTAGAGGATAAAGTAAGGGATACTTTCACATTTATATTACTGGTTTTATGTTATTTTTTATTTAGTTTTATATTATGATGGATTTTTTTCATGTTGTGTGTGAAATGTCCATCAATATTAATTTATATAAATAATATTTTGCCAGAAATAAGCTTATGAGACGTTTATGATTACGGGTATAGATAATTGTTGTTTGCTTTGGGGGCCTCATTTGTCGACGATGTTTGGTTGATTTATTAGTTTAGGATCCAAAAACATCTAGTTACCGAGTTTTGTGGACGCTACCGCAACAACAACAAACGTGAAGTTGTAGGTTAATAGTTTGATGAACAAATTGTTTGGTGAGTTCATTACGACAGAACAACGGGGAATATGTGATCAGCGTTTGTTGTTTCCCGTATGGCGTTAAATAATAATTTTAGAATAGAATAGAACAATCTTTATTGTAAAAACTGTGTACATAAAAAAATATACGTAATTGTGACAAGTTCAAACAGTTGTGTCCATTACAGACATACCATGTTTTAACGACCCATGGTGGTTACCTCTATCGCAGAGAAGTGAATACCTATAGATAAATTATTGGTATAAGGTAATAAACTTGTTAAATACAAAAACCGGTCGTAGTGGTAGGAGCTTTTCCAACTTAAGTCTACTGCTAGTCTGATTTCCTCTGTTGAGCCGATCACTACCGGTTGGGATTCCGATAGTAATCGACTCGATATCATCGTTTGCTATTTTGTAAGTCGCCTTCTCTACCACGGCTGCATATCTCTGTGATGGCCATTTGTAAGTTACACTCTCGTATGGGATCCGCTGATGCAGCCAACGCTCACCGTACGAATCGACCGATGGCGTCGTCGGTGTCGTCAGCGTAGTATGTGAAATGAAAATGAGTACTTAGTAAGTACCTATTCCTAGATGCTTGTTCCAAGTTACCGCATTACCGTTATTTTATTTTTATGTAATGTAACGGTTGCTGTTTCAGGGAACTGGACTGCTCGTGGCAAAAAATTTATATTGTTTCTCAAATAAAAATAAAGTGGTCAAGTGCGAGTTGGGCTCGCCCATGAAGGGTTCAGTTGCAGCAAGTAACATAATATAAGTATATAGTACACATAGTTCTTGTAGTTCGTTGTAACTTTGATCGAAGTTTTAGTAATAGTGTATTTAACTAAAAAAACTACTCATCAGATCGCGTTCAAACCAATTTTCGTTGGTAGTTTGCATGGTAATGTGAGGTACATATATTTTTTTTAGTTTTTTCATTTCGTTACTTTAGAAGTTAGAAGGGGGGGGGGGGGAAACACATTTTACCACTTTGGAAGTGCCTCTCGCGCAAATTATTCAGTGTAGACAAAAAATATTTTAGAAACTACATCATTTTTGAAAACCTATTCATAGACACGTGTGGGTTTGATGAAAAAATTTTTTTAGGTTTATCTCAAAATATTAGATTTAAGTAGGTACAAGATTTAAAAAAACATATTTCATTAATATTAACAAGATATCCGTAAATGTAAACAAATAAGCAAAATAATGTCATAACCAATACATAAATTAATGCGGTTTACAGAATACACCTACTTACCAAGTTTCAACAGTGTAGTTCTCATAGTTTCGGCAAAAAGTGGCTGTGACATACGGACGGACAGACAGACAGACAGATAGACAGACAGACATGACGAATCTATAAGGGTTCCGTTTTTACGTTTTACGGAACCCTAAAAATGTTAATTTTGACAAAGAGCACGAACGATAGAAGGTATACGTATGTAGCAGATAAAGTCTAAAATTTCAAAAACAAGTTTCAAAGCACTCTTTTTTAATAAAATAAAATAAATGTCTTTCTTAATTCTCCGTTAAAAGGTATAAGTACTTAAATATTTATTTTAATTATTAAGCTTGATAATTTATAACTGAAAGCCTTGTAAAAAACTAATCTATTTAAATTAATCAGACTTTTAGTTAACTAGATGAAAGGCATTGCCAAAGTATTAAAATATTCTTAAGATTAAAGTGTAAATCTCAATGTGACCTAAAGTAGAAAATATCTTTATCAAAACTTCAATTAAACCCTTTTGCAGACCCTCGTTATAAACTTTTCTGGAATAAAGCAGGTAATTTATAATCGCTTAGTTACATGAACGATTTCATTTCTTAGTAGTTTTGGAAGAACTTTTAAACTTAATCTGTTTTTATCTTTTTGTCAACTTATATTAAAGTTCTTCAATAAAATACTTGTCTTCTTTTCTGTTCATAATCGCTAATAAAAAAAAAACTAGTAAAGAATTTCGTCAGTCAAAAAGAAAGTTATTAAACAATAACATGTAGATATTGAATGAACGAATGAATAAGAAATTAAATTCTTCAAGCATACTAACATTATTATTAGTTGACCTGAAACTTGCAAGCAATCATTTTATAGACTAACATGATTTAAATATTGTTATAATGTAAGTTGTGTTACCAACAAATATAAAACGGTTGGTAGAAATTGGCCTCTATAATTAAATTTTTTTCTTCTCTTTTAACTGTATTCATAATTCTAAAATTGATTTTCACACTTTTATAGAAACTTTGAAAGTCGATTTTAAAAAGCTAGAAAAAATTGTTAAAATCGGTTAAGATTTTCCGTTGTAGTCGAATACAGATTTACACAACAGAAACAGGAAGAAAAATAACTTTGTTTATTTATTATGGATGTTCGTAGCAATGGATAGAAATAATTTAGTCAGATTTCTCGAAGAACATGGAAAATTTAGAAAGCGTTTTAGAATTTAAAACAGTAATGTGAATATGTGATCTATCTCAGCCATGCAGGCAACCTAAAGAATACGAAATTATTGTAGGTATTATTTATTATTGTAGTTATTTGTACTGAAAGTGCCTTTCCTTCAATTGCTAGGTATATAATAGTTACGATATAATATGTAGATATGCATGAATTTTATTTAACTGCACTTCGAATATGTTTCTTCGTACCTTATTGACGTTTACGTTAACTATAACCATTGCTTGGCTGATAACTTTCGAAAAATGTAGCCACTTTATTACAACAATTGTTCATTAAAAAAACTTTGAAAATGTCATAGCCATTTTTTATAAGATGAAGTTCGGAGCCTATTGTTTGTTGATGTGGGCAATATCATATTATATTTCGTTTTTCTTGACTTGTATTTATTTACAGTGACCCCGACTAGTTCTTGTTGTGTAGTCTGAAATGGCTCACGAAACCAAAGTACGTTTTGAAAACTCTATTGCGTAGGATTCAGATAACACAGCCCCAAGCGCCGCGCAGTATTTTGACCACGTTGAGTTCAAGTTACTGCACTATATTGGGCTCGTCACACGGGAGAGTTTGTTTCCCCCGTAATTTATTTGGAAATTTCAATTTCTTCAGACAAATAACGTGAAATTTATCAGCCGGTATAGGGCAATTTAGGCCCAGATTTTCATCTACCTTAATGAATTTCATGAATCTGCCAATTGATTTTAATCTGAATTGATGCTTCCAAACTGGTGGAATAGATGGGTTTAGGCGTAATAAATCAAACCGTTTAAGACTCCGGAAGGAAGATAATACGATATTCGGGGCTATTGTTATGCATCCCGCGAAGTTTTGCGAGGTATTTGGTTATTTCTCTTACCTGTGCTTGCCGTCGTTCGCATTCGTTGATGCAGCATTCACGGCCAATTATATAATGGCTCAGCTTTTTTTATCACTCTCATACGCTAACGTTTTGTGTTTACGGTACTTTAGGTAATCATGCCCGAGGTACACGAGGCTAGTTTTTCAAGCTAGAATAGCAAGCTAGTGTATAAAAAATAAGAAAACTAACAAGCTAGTGTAAGTACGTACCTAAACTGGTACTTATAGCTTCGTGCGTGATAAAAAAAAGCTGATTAACCTAGCTTGAAAAACTAGCGTCGTGTCGCCCGGGCATCACATAGATACTCAACATTCAGTTTTTTTTCATTGAATAACCTAGAATTGTAATAATTGGTAGGCAGGATTCAATGATTAAATTCAATTACTAGTCTTCTATATCATTCATTTACTCAATTTTCATAACAAGAGAAAAAGAAGTTGGATTTAGCTTAATATGAAATATTAGTCGAACACAAGCATAATCCCATTAAATATCCCGACCGACAAGACCCCGAGGGCCTTCTCTCACAAGAAGAGAGTCAAGGCCATGATCCACCACGCTGGCCTAGTGCGGATTAGGCGAGGACGTATGACATCGAAAGATTCTTGGATCATTTTGGTTCCGTCACGATGTTTTCCTTCACCGTTAAAGCAGGCTATGACAATGTTGTTCATCTAGTACACCTAAAAAATACTCAAAGGTGAGGGATTGAAACTTACGAATCACGACTGTGAAAAGGACGTTGTAGCCACTAAGCCATCACGGTTGATACAAAAACTATACGATTTGGTAACTGTACCAAATCGTATATTATTGTTTCTAAAATATACAAACATTTAAGCGATAATTTTATTTATAGAAAAACTTGATAAGTAATGTGAACGGGCCGCTACCTATCTCTTTAGACACAATTCATGGCAGCGAATATAGCGAAGGGAAATAATAGCCATCATAATTATTCTCGTCACGAATAAGGTATTTGACCTTTTCATAGGACTGAGCTAACTCTTCGGAAATAGAATGATTCACTTCATTGAAAAGAAATGAGTTTTACTCCGAAGTTTTTGCTTGTAAAATTATTTTCAAATTCGAATACCGATTTATATGTGTTAACCTGTTCACCGAAAGTAAACTGCATGTTTCAAATCAAATCAAATCAAATCAAAATTTCTTTATTTGCGCATATTATGGGTATTTACAGGTGTTCAGATACAGAAAATAAGAGCTCCACACTCTGCCTTTCGGCATGCAAAAATACACTGAAAAACATTAAAAATTCTTGAAAACTATTTGGAAATATTATACAATAAAAATAGGCATATTTGTCACGGTTCAATTGATGTCAAGATTAATAATAATTATATTTGTATGTCAGAATTTCAAATTATTTTATAAAAGTAATGCTCTGTAATATAACATGTCAATATGTATACCTATTTCATATCAAGTCATGTCAAGTAAACAAGATTTATCATCTAGGTACTCTTCAACACTATAGTAAGCCTTTTCCACGAGATAACATTTAAGCCTCCTCCTGAAACTATGTTCAACGTCTATGTCAAGTAAACACTTAGGTAGATGATTATAGACAATAGGAGCCATACAGATAACACTTCTGTTAAGCAGGGTAGTTTGGTTTGTTTCAATGATGAGTTTAGTAAATAGTGAGTGACAGAGATATCCCTAAAATACGGCACGCACGCCTGCCATAACCTTTGAGATATATGTTGGACTGAGGCTACGGCCTCAGACCAACATACGTATTCTGTTACGATAGAATAGTGCCACGTAGCTTTTAAAACATGAAGTCTTCATAAATAGTCCAAATCTTTGTCTAGCCCTGCTCGCTCTGAGACATATTCATTATGATTCATTTCTCAGTCCTGTAATTAGGTAAGTGTAAGTGGTAAAAATCTACAAAGAGTCAAGTCATCAAAAGTATCACCTACTCCTGCATTTATTGCATGAGATTCACTATCTCTTTCTTAGACACTGACGTTTTAATGTTTTAAATGACCTCAGAAACAGGAATACAATGGTTACCATGTAACAAATGTCATAAGCTCACAAGCCTAATTTAGTGTTACCCTTTGAACTAACTAATAAAAATCATTACCATACAACAAATTTCATAAGCCTAAGTTAGTGTTACCCTTTTAAATAGTCAGTAAACATTAGCATAATAGTGTGAAAAGTGGTAACAAATAGAGCAGTCGGGCGACCCTCGTCACGGCGCCGCATAATCCGCCGACAACATTAGCGTGCAGACAACACGAGTAATTAATCTCGAATATTACGAACGAGTCTCACTAACTCACTACAACGTGTTAGAGAAACGATGTTGGATCCACGAAGGGAATAAACTTTTTTATTTTTGTTATAGTAAACAGTAACGAGACGAGACGGACATGTGCCTGGTAAGCAACATGCGTGCCACATAACAGCACAGTGACACGCAGCTATTGTATCTTGAAGAGTCCAAATCATTACCTAGCACTGCACTGCGCTCGTCACCTAGAGATCGAAGATATTATATCTCTAAGCCCTGTAATTTCACTGGCAACATTGCCTTTCAAACCGGAACACAGTACTGTTTTCACATTACTGCTTGGCGGTAGAATAACTGGCAAAGGTGTGGTAATTCTGTAAGCTACTAGATTTTTTCTACTACTAGTAGTTGTACCTATGTTTTTTTATGTAGGGATGTTATGCTAATTGTGAATGGTTTTTTTTTGTTAATTGGTAGAAAATATGCTCTATAATATATTCTTGATATTTTTTGAAATATCAACAAAAAAATTATGCAGTGTCTGAATTTAATTTTAAGTTGAAGACGGTATATGTTTTTTCGGAGATAAAAGTTATACTTCTTCCAGAGCGTCAGGGGAAATTGATGAGACTTAATTTTTACGATGCGCGCACATCATCATGAAATACCGACACCCTGAAGTAAGCTAGTCAACATTGTAACAAAGAAAAACTTCAGGTTAATACTTCTTACGTTGAAAAAATTATCCATTCGATGGCTTAAGTTAGACTTCTTACTACGAGAAATAAAGAGAAGAAGTAAGCATTAACTTTTATTACATGTTATTGCGTGCGTAGGTACATACGTAGTACATACACGCACTTTTTTTTTGTATAGAGCGATGAGACGAGCACGACATGTGCCTGATGGTAGGCAACACGCATGCCAATAACAGCACAGTGTTACGCAGCTATTGGAACATGTAGAGTCTAAATCAATATCTAGCATTGCACTGCATTGCGCTATTCATGCGGAGATATGTATAAGATGATTAATCACTATGCCCAGTAATTTATCTGGAAACATTGCCTTTCAAACCGGAATAAACTGCAGGTTTCACAACCAAAGCACAGGCAACACATTCTACAGCTGAACCTGTAACTGAAAGATGAACTGATTCCACACACTCTCCGAAATGTGTCCAATAAAAACCGATAAGCTAGCAATATTGTAACCTTGTTCAAGACTTCATAATCATATGTTATCTACGTGTCAAATAAAAATAAAATAAAATAATAATGTCAGGTTATAAAGAAACACTGATATTAAGCAGAAAAATACCTGCTTTTAACAAGGTTTTTGGGAAATCACTCGGTCGATTCCAGAGCATGCAGCTGTTACTTAGCCATTCCATCCCAAAGGTGCGATCGTGCAATAGGTCACAGTAGGTTCTTAAATTAAAAATACATGAGCGTGAAAAAAAAGTTGAGCTTATCTAAAAATATGTAGGTAGCAGGTAGGTAGGAAGGTACTCTTTGCAGAGTCCGACTGTAGAATTCTACCACCAAAAAGTAATGTGCAAACACGATTGTGTCTCGGATTGAAGGGCAATGTACAAATTATTAGGCAAACATACATCTCTAGCTGACGAGAGCAGTGCAGTGCCAGGCAGTAATTTAGATTCGTTATGTTCAACTTATAAACGATTATTTGAGCAAATCCTTTAGGAATCTACTAATAAATTATGTACCTATTTGTTCTATAAATGCTATTTATGGATTCGAATGTATCATTATTGGGATATACTTTTTTTTAAAACTATAATAGGTTCACACTTGACCACAATATAAATTTATGATACACAATATACTATTTTCTATAATTATGTCAGTCAATAATATAAGTATTTAATAAATTATTATTTGCTTTAGTATTTATCTACTTCTACTTTGTTGTTTGTTTGTAACTCCTGTCTTCCTCTTTTTTGTAAAAGTTTATTTAATTCCTTGTTTGTTTGTAAGATATCGTTTTTAACAATAAGGGTGCCAATTGTAACTGTTTAGAATACAGTTTTTCTTAACAAGTGTACATATGTCTTCAAAAATGTAATGAGGAGTTTATCTATCTAGGTACCTAACCTTTATTTTCAATTTGGAAAATATATACTAAGAATTTAACCATTAAATAATGATACAACACTAAATTAAACATAAAATATTTTTACAACTTTGACAACCATTTGTATAATTACTATAAAAGCCGTAATCACATAACCTAATTAAATAATGACTGTAATAGTACAATTTATCAGATACTGACTCCCCGACACGAATGTTGGGCTTTTTATTTCAAACTTCTGATTAACTACTGAAAACACGTATTTGAAAACGCATTTAATTGGCCAGCATGAAACGAAACGTGCTTCAAGTGATTGGATCGTTACACAATCCATCGGTTCGGGTTGAAAAAGGTCGATCTGACGGACGGCCGTTCCAAAAGGCTCTCGTTAGTTATTCCGGAAAAATCGTATCGGCATCTTGGTCTGCCGATGCAGTACGACTCGGGGTGAAAGCAATAAAGCCGTCGGAATCGAATCGAGCGATTCCGAATAGAGAGGCAGGTCGGACGATCCTGGCACGCGATTGCGTGACTACAAAAGGGCGCTCTACAATTACACCACCGAAGCGGCAAACGACCGCTCATTCCGCACGCGAATGATACTAATAAAAGATCTGAAACTCCAAAACAGTCGTATAAAAATCAAACGACCAATGTCCGGTTCAACTATGCATTGTTTTCCCTAAAAAAGATTGATTTTTTTATCAGGCCATTTCATTTTTCATTTCCCGACGATTTCACTGTCATACATTAACATTTAACACGCTCGATGTTTTTTTACTGCCGCAGTTGTACGAGAGTGTCCCAACTCTAAATATAGATGTAAATAAAAAAAATACGACTAGAGATGTGTTTACAAAATATTTTAGAAACCATTCGTATTCTTGTCTGAATGATTGTTGGTTTATTTGTCTAGGTCACCATTTCCACTGATAATTGAATTGTTTTATTTAATATTAATACTATTTCTATCAGCGTAAATGAATTCTTGGATAAAAAAATTATCATTGTTATGTTTCTATTAAGCAAGTACATTAATTTAACGACATAATTTTGAAACAAAACAGAAGAGGAGATTAAGATTTGGGGAGGAATTGAAACGCATTAAATCGTCTCTTTCCCATTATCCTGTTGAACAAAGTGAAACAGAACAATTAATTCTAAATTATATCCCTAAAAATATATATTACAGCTTCCCTGCAATTATAGCGGAGATCGCCTATAAACTGTGGGAAGTAGAGTATAAAGGTGAATTCGGAATTAAGGGTGGCTTATAATCACTGTTACCTTTTAATTAACTGCCAATAAAAGACACAGGTTTTCGGAACTTTCCTTGTGGAATTATTTACTTCCTACACAGTCTCATTTATTTAGTTAAGAATTGTTAAGATTTAAATACATCGATGATGCTAACAACAATATCATTATTGCTACATGGAAAGAAAACACAAAATGCCACAACACAGGACATCCCTAGTGTGGGGGGTCCACCCCAAATTATAAAGTTAATTATGCCGGTTACTATAATGTTTTACTGTTATGAAGATCATTTGTAACTTCATTTATGTTCCCTGTACCGTTTTGAAATCAACCTTGTTATTGTTTATTACTAGTAGCATCCTGCGGTTTCACTCGCGCAGATCACAAAAGTAGCCTATGTTTTATTACAGACTATAATAAATCCAAATTTCGACCAGATCCCTTAACTAGTTTTTGGACGAAAGAGTAACAAACATGTGTACACACAAGCATTCACATTTATGTAAAACTACCAGCGCCCCGTGGTTTTACCCGCGGAGTTCCCGTTCCCGTTATTTTCCCGGGATACAACGTAATCTATGTGTTCTTCCAACATATAATCTAACTGTGTTCTAAATTTCAGCCCGATTCGTTCATACGTGATTGAGTTACAAACATCCAAATATCCTGACATCGACATTTATAATATTAGTAGGATACTAGTAGAAAGGAAGATCATTACCAACCTAAACAAAAAATACGTTTGAAAAGTATTTTTTAAATAAAACAACTGAAATAGTTTGTTGTGGTATTATTATATTGTAGTGGTAGGACTCTTAGCAGAATCCGCCTGGGGAAGTACCACACCTTTGCCATTTATTCTACCGCCAAGCAGTAATGTGCAAACATTACTGTGTTCCGGTTTGAAGGGCAATGTTTCCAGAGAAATTACAGGGCTTAGAGATATAACAACTTAGATCTCTGGGTGACGAGCGCAGTGTAGTGCTAAGTAATGATTTGGACTCTTCGTGTTGGAATAGCTGCGTGTCACTGTGCTGTTATGTGGCAGGCATGTTGCTTACCATCAGGCGCATGTCCTGCTCGTCTCGTCACTCTTTATTTCAAAAAAAAAAAAATATTGTTTACAAAGAAATTAGGATTGGCCTCATGACTCGATTGGTATATAGTAAGTCTGTACACTGAATTGTAGGTTGCAACCTCCATTCGGGATAAATACCTAGTTATTTACGAATACTTTTGAATGTTATGTAACTGGGTGTATCTATTCTGCTAATATTGTAAATGTCAAAGTTTGGTTGCTCAGATGTTTGTCGCTCAATCACAGCAGAACGGCAATCAGGTCGGGTTAAAATTTGGGATATAGATTAATAGTCCGTATCTTTTTATACCGGGAACATAACAAGAAGCTGTAAACGGTGAACGGGTAAAACCACGGGACGCTGCTATAGAGCCACTAAGTGCATCATAAGTTTTACATTCACAATAATAATTAAGTTTAATATCAGCTACCTCGCTTCCACAGTATTGTATAATTAGGATTATATACCTATTACCTAGTGTTAAATTGTAAATTATACGAAATTGGAAAATTAAGCTATAACATAAAAAACAGGCAAATGTTAGGGGTTTCTATAATTTCTAAATATGATTCAGTTCATTTTTTTATTTACCTTATCAGAGAAAAAAAAACAATAATAGAATACGCGAAATATATTCAAAAATGTGTGATAACAACACACGTATTTGAGAAGATAGGGAAAAGCTATCTGCTAAAACTAACAGCTATGTGTCTTCGCCAAAAAAACACAAACGTGCCAGTAAATATCGGAAATCAGTAATGAAGAGGCCAAGGTAAAAGCTCCAAGCACCTATCCGCTAAAGATACTCGTATTTATGTATTACGTTAGCTTTTTGCTGTAAAACATGGCATCGGCAAATTGTTAAACAAATTATGAGATTGTTTGCAGAGTAATTTCTTTGAAAGATAAGGAGTAATAGAATTTTGTTGGATAATTACATAGTCTGTTTGTCCATCTGTCTGTAATAGATAAGTTCTCAAGTCTCAAGTTTTAATATTGCACAGTATACTGTTATTACGTTATTACGTATGTCACCGTCATACTTAATTGCTAGCTTACCGGTTTTTATCAGATACACTTCGGAGAGTGTGCAACTGATCTGCATGATCTAATTCCACTTTGTCCTTTTTTCTATCGGACTTCTCGTAGCTCGAAGAGGCGGGACCGGTTCATGGTTGATGTTCCGAAGACACGAACGAAGAGATTTGACTCTACTTTTGTGATAAGAACGTCTAGGCTGTGGAATGAGTTGCTTGAATGGGTTTTTCCTGATAGTTATAATCTTGGTGTCTTGAAATCGAGAGTGAATCGGTTTCTTCTAGGTAAACACGCTCCATCGTAGACCGCATCGTCGCTTTACATCAGGCGAGATGGCGGTCAAGGGTAAACCTATAAAAGTTAAAGAAAAAAAGAAAAAACGTAATAAAAGTATGTTGGCGAACACACAAGACCCGTTTTTTATTGTTAATTAATCATATTCTGGACTGAAATTTTTAGACAACCCATTTGCAATATATCTGTTGACATATTACATTGAATATAAAATACTTTTCATTGAATAACCAGCTCGGTGATGGCCGTTGTATAGCGGGATCCCTACTATTAACAGAGTTGTCAACTTAATCCTAATGAAACGTATGTTCTAGACAATTATCATTCAATTTTAAAATCAAACAACAAAAATACATCAACAACACCTACATATAAAAAGCCAAACTATCCCTAAATTAAAACCACTTTAATATTTTCCCAAATTACTTGATAATTAACTTCACTTTGCGCAGGTAGACTACGACTTCCATTGAATATTGTTGTCATACATATTATACACAGAAAACGCAAGGTACTCGTAACCTGAAGTCTAGTTTGATATAGTTGGTTTTGAATGTATGATTATTGGTATTTGAAAATTTAAAAAAAAAACGCTTAATTTGAACAGCATTTTACATGGCATTGTCCGACAATAGTTAACACATAATACAAGTTTGCAAGCTAATCAGGTGTGAACTCTGTTTTACACACTAGGTCGGTCCTGTGTCGTGGGAGACAGCGCTTAGTAATTAAGGGGGCGCCTAAAGCCAGAAAACGAAAAAAGGACATTTTCGACGCCGCTCACTGAAGTTAAGAAACTAAAAACTATGACAAAAAAAATATTGACGTATGGGTACAATCAAGAAGAAGCACAATAACCGAATAGAATTTAAAAAATAGATCAGAGTTTTTTACAATAAAAAAATAAAAATGACACCGAAAAAACCCGTTTTAATTCGAGTACTCGAAATTATCAGCGATGACCTCACATTATTTTTTGGTAATAAAATTCCTATTTGTACGTTCTAGTAAAGTAACCGAACACTTTTTTGAATGTATGTTTAGTTATTGAGTAATTAAATAAAACTTGGGCAAAAATGGACTCCTGATTAAATATTGATTTTTCCTCCAAACTGTGTCATGCTATTCTCGACTTTATGTACATCACATTAAGAAACGCGTCGCGCGGGTGAAATCTGATTTTTTCCTGGCTTTAGGCGCACTCTTAATATATTTTATACATAAACAAAATTTGTAGGTAGAAATGAAAAACCACCTAGGGCCTGTGTTTCAGAAGTACAAGTAGATTTTTACAGTCTTTAGACTTTAATTCGGTCTATGGATGACTCAGTTGATTCCGTGTTATATGTAGCGTAGTGTAGTTCTCATTGTACATATTTTAGTTTTGTTAACGAAGATTCTGCCCGTATAAAAAAATTAAGTCAACTTATTCTGAATTGTATTGAAGCAACCGTAAAAGATTATCATTAATTGTCAACATACTCTTTTAATTCCTTATCAAAAAAAAGGCAGTTCATTTAGCCTAAAACTGTTTTTTAGAACTATAAGCGATCCAAAATCAATTCGATGGCAATAGTTCAAAGTACACAGCACATTCACCACGGTTCCAGGGTTATCTATTGTTATTTGATGGGCAAGCCGCTAGGAATATGTTCTGCGGGATAGGTATATAGAGTAACAAGGGTGTGAGATAAAGCGTGGACACGCTCGGCATTCCTTTGTTTATTGAGTGATGGACACATTGAATTTACCAACACCTTAATTGTTTTTTCTGTGAAATTTGATTGATGCAGTTGAATGTGCTTTGGATAACACAACTTCCGCTATCGAAATCCTTGTCAAAATACGTTTTAATGGTCGTTTTTGAAAAAAATGAAGTATAGCTCTAGTTCTCTGAAGTATCTACTAGCCATTTGTTCACGACGCGACGGTTACACTTATAACGCTTTTGAGCGAAAACAAACCCATGATATACCTATGTATATTTATGACAAAAGAGAAGTGCAAAGTCAAAGTTCTTTATTCATAAATGTACAATTTACATGGCAATAAAAAAAAAACAAATAAAAGAGCATACAAAAGGTATACATTTTTAGGGTTCCGTAAAACGTAAAAACGGAACCCTTATAGATTCGTCATGTCTGTCTGTCTGTCTGTCTGTCTGTCTGTCCGTCCGTATGTCACAGCCACTTTTTGCCGAAACTATGAGAACTACACTGTTGAAACTTGGTAAGTAGATGTATTCTGTAAACCGCATTCAGATTTTAACAAAAGTTTTTTAATAAAAAAAAATTAGGGGTGCCCCCCATACTGAGAACTGAAGCTCAAAAATTTTTTTTTCATCAAACCTACACGTGTGGTGTGTCTATCGATAGGTCTTAAAAAATGATGTTGAGGTTTCTAATATAATTTTTGTCTACACTGAATAACTTGAGCGAGAGACGCTTCCAAAGTGGTAAAATGTGTGTCCCCCCCCCCCTCTAACTTCTAAAGTAAGGGAATGAAAAAACTAAAAAAAATATATGATGTACATTACCATGAAAACTACCAACGAAAATTAGTTTGAACACGATCTGATGAGTAGTTTTTTTTAGTACGTCATAAATACACTATTATTAAAACTTCGATCAAAGTTACAACGAACTACAAGAACTATGTGTACTATGTATATTATGTTACTTGCTGGAACGGAACCCTTCATGGGCGTGTCCAACTCGCACTTGGCTACTTTATTAAAGTTTAAATTGAACATTCTATTCTACGATAGTAATCGTATCGTACGAGTATCGTAAAAATAAGTGTCAAACATTATTACAATTGTAATGAACAACATCAACTTTTTTACAATTTTATTGTGTGTTTACCATCACTCTTTAAAAAACTCGCTTTAACTATAAAAAGTTTGATCGATAAGCGATAAGCCAACTTTTTAATCGGTTTTTGAAGCTGCCGAAACTCGGGGCTGATTTAACTATTTTAGGAAGAGTGTTATAAGCTTCCGGTCCCATAATGTTAGTCAGCTTTTCCGATCTCGTGAGGAAGTGTGGTATACTGTCCGGCTTGTCAGCGTTGCGTATATTGCAAGAATGTCGCTCTCCTCGCGTGTTGTATGAGTCTAAATTATTTCTGACATACACATCCACTTCGTAGATCAAGGTTGCAGGCTACGTAAGTATGTCAAGCTATGTTTTGCGGTTATAATAAAGATTTGTTGTATTGTATTTACCTATTTGTAATAATTGTTTTCTTGTGAGAGTGAAATATGCTAAGTGGATTCATCAGGCAATTCATTGACACTAGAAAGTTGATAAGTGAATATTACTATCTAACTACTTTCCGCAGTATTTTTTTGTTATATAAAGTGACGGGACAACCAAGACATGTGCCTGATAGTCTATCCATGAAAACATAGTGTCACGCAGCATTATAGAACATGCAAAGTCCAAATAATTACCTAGCACCGCACCTCGTCCGAACTTCCTAAGATATGACATGATTTATCTATATGCCCCATAATTTGTCTAGAAACATTGGGCTTCAAACCGGAACATAGTGATGTTTGTACATTAGGTACTACTTGGCGGTAAAATAAATGGCAAAGGTGTGGTACTTCCTCGAGCAGAATCTGCCTACAACTACAAAATATGAAATATACGAGCGCGCTTAACAATGTTTGCTTATTTAATAATAATGTTTTTGACTAATGCTTTGTAAAAACGTACTTTGAAATTTAATCTATTGTTTCAGATATTTCTGACTGTCGTCTACAGACCAGATGCAGTAAGAATTTGAGGTGAGACACTAGTTTTTACTTTATTTTTCTTCTTTATGTGACTGTTATTCCGTGGCAATCAGACTGGCTGTCAAATTCTTGATAATAAGAACCGAGATAATAATGTACAATATGACATTGGAAAAAATGGTAGTTCTCCAGTAGTGCCAGAGAGGTGAAAATTTTAACAATAATTAAGTACTAGCAACACCCCGCAGTTTCCGTTCCTGTTATTTTCCCAAGATAAAAAACTAATGTGTTCTTCGAGAGTATAATCTAATTATTTTCCAAATTTCAGACCGATCCGTTCATACGTTGCGACGTGATTGAGCAACAAACATACAAGCATCCGAAAACCCAAACGTCCAAACATATGGACTAATAGCCCATGCACCCCAGACCTTCGTTATTTTATAAAAGCTGAAAGTTTGTCAGCATATGCTCCCAACACAGGTAGCAACGATGGCCCATGATGAAGTTTGGATCATCCTGGCTTTGGCAGATAAACGGTACTAAAGGTGTACCGATCTAAATTTGTCAAATTATAAAGTCTGATATTTTGGTAATACCTTCAGAATATTATTAAAAATTACACCAATAATTGCTAGACACTTAACATCGTGGTAAGCACTTGCCAGACACCCATGTTGTGTTAATGTTCATGCATTATAATTCTACTTGCGCCATAATATGCGCGCTTATTTTTAAACATAATATTTGGGTAACAATTAGCAGCCTAATTATCATAAGCAGCCCACTAAAAGTTCCCACTACTGGGACTTGGGGCCTTAGTACCGTTTATTTGCCAAAGCCAGGATGACCCAAACTTCATAATGGTCCATCGTTCTTACCTGTGTTAGGAGCATGCGCTGACAAGTTTTCAGCTTTTATAAAATAACGAAGGTCTGGGGTTCACGGGCTCTTGTTCTAATAGACATTTATAATATTAGCAGGATTCGTATGACAGTATTGAAATGCCAAAGTAAACTGTTAAAGATATAAGTAAAAATTCTGCCCTTTACAAACTTCTAGTTTTCCTACGCACAGCATTTATCGAAGCAAACAAGGGCAACAGAAAACAAACAATTTTATAATAAAAGCTAAAATACCAAGTAGCGTTTATTGTCAGTGGTAATTTTTCGTAGAATCCAATATCCTGTAACGTTTTGTTCGGCTGACGCGAAACGAAAGTAATCGTGATCAGTGTTGAATCATTTTGTAAAGACGAAATGTTATTATGCCAGAAATTGAGGATAAATTTTTCTTGGAATAGTTCAAAAGAGTAGTCAAGGTGTGTTTTTGTAAATTCTGTAGATACACTGTACCTATAACGTTAAAGGAAAATAATGAATCTAACATTTTTGTAATAGGATCTAAAGAAATAGTTTTCACAAAACTGATTTAAAAATATATCAAAACATCATCAACAACCTCAAAAAGCGTGTCATTAACTACTGTCTATCACGGGATTATGCGACTATTCAGCATAACTTTCGGTTTATTCATTCAATGTTCGTTCACAGACGAATGCATATGTATAATAAGCTATACTGGGATTTCTGTACATTCCTTCATGTACGCGTCTGGTAGGTATTAGCTAATAAATGCTGAAATTCTACGTCTATTTGTGGTTTAGTTTCTAACTTCTAATTCTAAATTATTATTTTGTGAATCTTTACTTATGTGTTTTAATGTTATGTTTATATATTATAATGGGAGAAAGGAGTGATATTGCCCATTGTTTTATGTGTAAGAGGTAATCGCTTTGCGATTACCGTATCAATAAATCTTTCCACATTTGAAATGTACAGTTCTCCAGATAAATTGGCTATAAGTATTTTAAGTTTTATCATTGTTCAACATGGACGAAGTGAAAACAGACTTCTATTTGAACATACAATTAGATAAAAGTTTAACTCATGTAAACAGACCAGTTTTGCGAAGACTAACTAACTAAGTAACCGATGTGTAGTAATACTACTACATTCATCATTAACTACGTTGCAGTATTTCTGGGTTTCTGAAGTCGAGTATGTTTTTAGGGTTCCGTAAAACGTAAAAACGGAACCCTTATAGATTCGTCATGTCTGTCTGTCTGTCTGTCTGTCCGTCCGTATGTCACAGCCTCTTTTTGCCGAAACTATGAGAACTACACTATTGAAACTTGGTAAGTAGATGTATTCTGTGACCCGCATTAAGATTTTTACAAAAGTTTAAAAAAAAAACAAAAATTAGGGGTGCCCCCCATACTGAGAACTGAAACTCAAAAAATTTTTTTTCATCATACCTACACGTGTGGGATGTCTATCGATAGGTCTTCAAAAATGATGTTGAGGTTTCTAATACAATTTTTGTCTACACTGAATAATTTACGCGAGAGACGCTTCCAAAGTGGTAAAATGTGTGTCCCCCCCCCTCTAACTTCTAAAGTAAGAGAATGAAAAAACTAAAAAAAATATATGATGTACATTACCATGAAAACTACCAACGAAAATTAGTTTGACCTCGATCTGATGAGTAGTTTTTTTTAGTACGTCATAAATACACTATTATTAAAACTTCGATCAAAGTTACAACGAACTACAAGAACTATGTGTACTATGTATATTATGTTACTTGCTGCAACGGAACCCTTCATGGGCGAGTCCAACTCGCACTTGGCTACTTTATTTTAGAAAACAAATAATAATTCCACCTTAGGTTTCTTCCAAACCATTTAGCGTAAACAACAACAGTTTACATGTTAATGGGCATGTTAGTGGAACTTTCTATCCAAAATTTGTTCAGCAATAGAAAGCTAAGTTACTGTTCGGTGTTAGAAAATACGCCTACCTACGTGGAAAAATGTTAATTACAGAAACAAAATTGACGTTAGTAACGTCATATAAGTTAGTTGTATACAATAAATAAATATTGGTAGACACTTCACACACAACACCATCTGACCCCAAACAAAGCAAATCTTGTACTATGGCGGCCAGATAGCTGATATAATACTTATATAGTTGTAAATACATACTTATTATACATAGAGACACCCAGACATAGTACATATATTTGAATTCATCACAAAAACATTTGCACTGGGTGGCAATCGAACCCACAACCCTCGGCATCGTAGGCAGAGTTACTACCCACTAAGCCATGAAACAAGTCTCAGTCAAAGGCAATGCCTTTGTAGACAAGATAAGCTTCGTATTTCAAAACTTTATGTAGTGACTAATTTCACCAATAATTTTCTACCAACTCTTAAGATCACAGTGAAATGAAATGCACTAACTATTTCTGACATGTATATCTACGAGAAATATTGCTACAAGAGTATATTGAATATTAATTTTTCAGTTTAAAAAATATGACCTTTATGGCCCATGATAATACAATCCAGACAAAGAGAGCACTTTACCTGAGCAAACACAGAGCATAGACGTTCACGAATTTCTATTCAAGACGACATCTCAAGGGTTTACTGAGATCCCTCCCTTGACATAATTATCGGAAGATTAACGATAGGTCCGGAACTGATAATAATAAATGGTATAGCATACTCTATGGTCCCGAGGATATTCGATAGCAATAACTAACAGCGATGTATAAGGGATATTCTAGACAGGATGGAAAGTTAAAAAGAATCGTTTAGAAGGCGACATAAATGAAAATACAGTATTGGCTACTGCGCAATGAAAGGTATTAATTGTGGTTTTTGTACGTTTATAGTTCACTAGCTGAACCCCGCGGTTTCACCCGCGTCTAGTTGAGGAGAATCCCTACTAAAATATCCATTGCTTTAAAAGCTATGGTCCGTAAGAGAACTGTAGAAAAACAATAAAGGAACGCTAGGTAAAAGTATTGGGATCTACTAAAATGTGTACAATACAGGAATTTTAAAGTACTTAAAAGTACTGTGTATACGATATTTTTAGTTATCTTTTCTCGTAATCGAAGAACAAATTGGTTATCTCTGTAACCTGATTCTCTTGATAGTGTAATATATACCTAGTTGTCCGTATGAAAATCAGTCTCGGTGTGAATCGATTCCTTGGTGCTTAAATGTTTGCGCCTGTGCTTTACTAAAATAGTTACAGCAAACGACTCCTTAACGGGAAATTGTATTACAATTTTGAAATTAAAAGGCAAATTGTACCATTTTTATATAGAGGTAAATCCATTAACATACCCTTCCGCTTGAAGGGCATGGTCGATTTGTGTCGACACCATTTGGATGTTACATTATCTGAAAGTTGAAATTCATTCATTCAAAACGTACTGTCATCATTTAGAAAAAAAAATATTTAAAAACTTCAATCAGCGTATTAGAAAAGTAATCGAATTATAAACATCACCATACTTACCTTATCGCCCTAAGGTGCAGTCAATAATAGAGATTTATAACTTAATGCGTTATATAACTTTCTCTATTACTCTTCATTCTCTAGCAGTCACTTTCTTTACCTTCTTAATTATCATTTACTCCGTTCACCTATACTTTCTTAGCTATTAATTTCCGTCGTCCTCTTTTGGTGTTCGTTGTATCTTCTCATGACACGACTAAGATTTTTTATGACATCTACTCCCGTTGTTGTTCCGATCTCGTTAATTTTTGGGGGGAAAAGTAGCCTGAGTATTGTTACAGGCTGTTTACCTATCTCCTAAATTTCACGTCGATTTTTTCAGTAGTTTTTGCTTAAAAGAGTACAAACATCTAAACATACATTCGCATTTGTATTATTAGTAGGATGTTTGATATATATTTATACTAGCAGCGCCCCGCGGTGTTACCCGCGAAGTTCCCGTTCCCGTTGTTCCCGTTGTTTTTCCGGGATAAAAAGTAGCCTATGTGTTCTTCCAGACTATAATCTATCTGTGTTCCAAATTAAGCCCGATCCGTTCAAACGTTAGGACGTGATTGAGCAACAAACATCCAAACATCCATACATTCACATTTATAATATTAGTAGGATTCGATTCTAAACATGAGTTCTTCTTAAATACGGTTTCAGCTCGGATAGTAGTGTACTTTAGTGGCAAAGTGAAGTATGACCCAAGAACGAAAAATAAACGGCTAAAAGCTAAATCCCTATATAAGGAATTCACGCTGAGCTTTTATGCCTCAGTTAAGCACATTTCGTGGGTTTTATTATGAATTTTATTAACGGTTTTATAGTTCCACCGCAAGGTCCCGCAGCTTCGGCGTGGGTCATTTTTAGATTTTATTGCTCGCCGATGATTAAAATGCTGCTTTTAGTATGTACTTTTACATCTACAGAACTTTCATCTGGACGTAACGTTTCTTGGAATTGTCCACGGACCTCTGACCGGGAATTTGCCTGTTCGGGGAGAATCTTGATGGATGTTATTAGCTTATTCATCACTTAGGTTTGATTAGGAATTCAATATCAGTTACTATGCTAACAGTTTCAGGACTGAATTGTTCAATTATTAAAGTAGCTCTGTGAATATGAGCATATTGTTCAATCGGTTCCTTTATATGAACAGTGATAGATAATTGCTTATAACGATATTTTATTTATAACAAACTTTAATTACTTACTTCAAAAACTCCACTTTTGCGCCCGGTATAGTAAGAGGCGGGATTTTGATAAATTTAACTAAGTACCTATATGTTAGAAACATTGCATTATTTTTGTTTGAAATTCCATATTAAATAAATAATACCTACAATTGATTTCAAAAATACAATTTGCCTTATAAGCCCTAATAGACAATTTATGTAGTCTACGGTTTCTGTTGCCACTTTTTTTAAAGTAGAAAGGCGTTATTTTTATTCAAATTTAGCTAATCTCGCGATTAGCTAAAAGCGAAAAAAAAAACTTTTTTATACAATTTTCATACATTTAGGTAATTGATGAGAGACCTTCTCTCAAAACAAAAAAATAAATAATTTATTTTCTCAAAAAAAAATCGAATCAACAATTTAAAATGAAATTCAGATATTCGACCAAATTTCGTAAATCGACACCTGTCACTATGTCGTCTTACTATAGGTACAGGAAAGCAAATTTTAGAGACCACATCTGAACTATGATCTAACAATCAAAAAAAGAACCATCAAAATCGATTCACAATTGGTGGTGTTATCGTATAAGTGGATAACATAGCTTATTTAGAGTAGCCTATTTAGAGTAGGTTAAAATAGAGTAATATATTAAAATAAAAAATCAAAATCAAAATTTCTTTATTTGCGCATATGAGTATTTACAGGTGTTTAGATACAGAAAATAAGAGCTCCACATTCTGCCTTTCGGCATGCAAAAACACTGAATACATTAAAAATTCTTGAAAACTATTTTGATGGAAATATGATACAAGTTATATTAAGTAATAAATTGAATAAACGGGGTTTTCAAGATGTCAGCTTCGTGGGACACGTAGCCTGATACGTGTTTTTTAATTCATACGATCTACCTGCCGCATCAACTAATCCGAAATCTGTTTGTTCTGGTATTTGTTATATTCTTGTAAGTGAAAATGACGCTTAAATGTTTTTCCGTGATTCTTAGAATAAAAATCCACTTGAAAAGTTAGTTTAACAACTTTTTAACGAGTTTCTTTTATTGTTGGGTACTTTTGGCCAAACACGGAGGTCTCATTAGCGGTTAAACAAAATCCGAGGAAAATGTTTGAAAAGCTTTTAAGGCGGTAGATCGTGATCGTATTTGTGAAGTTTTTCTGGAGAATGAGCCGAATTTTATAGTCATACGGTGAACAGGATTGCGCAGAACAATCACACTAAGTTTAAAAACATGTTTTATTTGTATGTGGTGTGCTCATTTATCCTGAACTACTTACAGACTATAAGTCTTTTTTGTATAGTGATTGGACGAGCAGAATATGTGCCTGATGGGAAGCAACACGCCCGCCCATAACAACACAGTATTTTAACGTGATGAGTAAATTATTACCTGGTGCACTACACTGCGCTCATAGCCCAGATATATAAGAAGAAGAATAAAAGATAATTTATCTCTATGCCCTGAAATTTCTCTGGAAATATTACCCTTCAAACCAGAACACAGTTTTGTTTGTAGGTACGTTACTCCTTGGCGCCAAAAAAACTGACAAAGGTGTGGTACTGCCCCAGGCAGACTCTGTAAAGAGTTCAGTACAAAAATACTTTTCTGTACTGGACTCTATAAGGTCTGGAAAAGTGAAGTTACATTTCTTAGTCAGAGATGTGCAAGTAATACAGTAAAACGTGTAAAACAATTATTTAATGTTCTGATTATTTATATCCTACCAACAACCTAACAATCTCTTTGAAGTCCATAATAACCTGAACTTCTACGTTTGTGCTTTTAAAAAATATTTTTCTACCTCAAGTAGTTTTCTGTAAAACTCCGATCATTTCCGGGAGGGAACGAAGGGAACACCTTCAAGCGGTAATTAAATCTTAATTTTTACCCTTAGGGGTTGAATATTTTCTTTAAATTAACATAGAATCATATGTTGCTCCTATTTCAAACCTTAGTTAGTATTGATAACTTGTAGTACTAATTCGAATAAAGATGAAGAAACATGTCTTACAAAAAAAAATTGGCAGTCATAGGAACTGCCGATAGAAGTGAAAATTTATAACTCAGAATTTGATAGCTTACTTTGGAAACTACGCGGGTGTATCCGGAGGGCGTGGCCATGTGCATGGCCAAATGCTGGCAGATTTCTAGGCGGCCTTGCCATGGTTATGGTCCCATGGCCAACGGCCTGGGCCCGAGTTTACCCGAAGATTTCTTATCATTCCAGAGCGTGACGCCAAAATTCAATTCACAGGCCACGAAAAATCTGTTTGTGGTCCGCCAAATGCATTTTTCACTTTAAAAAAGAAGCTTATTTACGCCATCTTTTAGCAAATCATTGACTAATGATTAAAATTACGTATATATGTATGTAGTAGGCACCAAAATATTTCTGTTGATTTTCGCAAGTTTTTTTTCAAACGAACTAAATAAAAATAGAAATGAGTATAATAGATATCGACAAACGAGTAATGGCATGTGCATTGCCAACGACCAATCAGAATCATCTAAAAATGTAGCGTAGCTCCTGAGAACATCAATCGATGTCCACCGAGACGAATGGAACGAATGTCGTGTGGCGTGAACATTATAGATTGCCTTAGGAATTTGGTAGAATCACTACTTCTACCCAACTTCTTAAAAGTATTTATCTGTGCTTGTAAGTGTATGTTTATCAATTTAAATGTAATTCTTCGCATATCTAGGTATCCGTTAATTCTGACAAAATAAATCGATACATAATCACGAAGAAAAAAATAATTTATAAGGTAACATCAATTTAATAAGCATGTATTTAAAATATATAAGTATTATTTCAGCTATCTGGCTTCCATAGTACAAGCTTTCCTTTGTTTGGGGTCAGACGGTGTTGTGTGCGAAGTGTTCACCAATATTTATTTATGAATTTTCATAATTTGTTTTTTTAATTAATTAATTTATTTATTATTTAAATACATACCTAATATACATAGAAACACCCAGACACAACACAAATATTTGAATTCATCACACATATAATTGCACTGGGTAGGAATGAAACCTACGACCCTCGACTTCGCAGGCAGAGTTACTAAGCCACGAGGCTAGTAACATCTACAAAATAGTAATTGGTAATATACTTGCGTTATTTCATTTGTCACTATTTAGCACACTAAATTAGTTATGGAAACTAGATTTAAACTAGGTTGAAACTACCTATATTTTTATGTGTGGCAATATACCTAAGTATTATAATTTACCATCGTCCATACCTCTAGCACAATCAATTAAATCACACAGTCGTTCGACGAAGCCGTCTAGACGAAGCAATCGTGCGGGGCGTGCGGGGTGAGACGCGGGAAGCGCGCTCCTGCATTGCCTACATTACAACGTTAATATTGCACAAGTGCGGCTCAGGACTGACGTTTTACGTATGTTTTAATTTTATTTTGGTGCCACGTTTTTAAAATTGCGACAACCCTACCCGTGTCTAGATATTATCGGCGTTTCTCCGAAGAACAAAGGCGATGAACTACTGGTTGTATTTCTTTATACTGTGCCTCTAGTTTCAACCCGATCCGTTCAGAAATTCTGACGTGATTGAGCATCAAACATTTAAACATCGCAAGATTCGCATCTATTATTTTAGTAGGATAATATTTAAAGCGTTATCAACGTCGTAACGTAAAGTCTGAAATCCAGCTTAAGAATTCAGGGGTAACAGCGATAACCGCCGCGTTAAGAGAGTAGAGTTCTTTATCGTGTTCCCTTGAGTCCCGTCTATGCTAACAGTGCGTACACTCCGTTCTGTGGTAGCTACAACTTGTAATTAGTATTGCCCAGGGGCCAACAGCCACAACCGAGTTGCGTTGTACCACAGGAATTCAAAGCTGGCCACCGCTACGTCACACGAACACATTGACCGACATGTTTGGCAAACATTGCACGAATAACAGCGTTTGTAAAGGATTAGGCGGGTGAAACTGATATTTGTAATGTCATTTTAACATTAGAATTAGTAAAATGTGGTATGGAATAATTTCACGGTGAACTAAGTTTGATTTTTTGAATGTATAAAATGTTCATTAGTATTAGCAGCGCTCAATTTATGTTCCCACTGCGGCGATTTGAGGCTTTTCCTTATAAGGATCCTGGTTAAATGTGAGTTGGCCGATTATACAACAGTCCTCGAAAAAAGTAATTCTTGGAATACACTCGTTTCCTGCCGGGGTTTTCTTACGTCGCGCGTCGTTAAAGCCAGTGATGACTGACGCGTACTCGCAATTGGAGAAATACTAAAAGGAGCAGGCGGAATTCAAACCTGCACCACGATAACTGGATGAAACGATTTAAGTAAAACAACTAAACATAACTAGCTACGCCCCGTGGCTTACATTATGTGGCTCCCGTCACTGTAATTTTCCTGTGACGAAAAGTAGGTAACTTAAGTGTTATTCTAGACTATATTATAATCTAACTATGTTCGGAATTTCAACCCATCCATTCAACCGTTCCAATGAGATAGAGCAACACACAAAAAAAAACGCATTTATAATATTAGTAGTATAAGTTAATACATCACATTGACTGCCCGCTACTAAATCTCTAAGGCTAAGAACTCACGGAGCAATTTTCAGCTTCGCCCGATATATTATGTAAAAATTAATAGCACAACTCACGACGCGTCTTACGCCCGCGGTGTGCGCGGCTCCGGCGCAACACATAAAGATAAATCATTTTATATATCTGGGTGACAAGTGCAGTGCAGTGCTAGGTAATGATTCAGACTCTTCATGTTCCAATAGCTGCATGAAACTGTGCTACTATGGGTAGGCGTGTTGCTTACCATCAAGCACATGTCTTTCTCGTCCCGTTACTCTAGACCTCTAGAGGGTACAAAAAAATAGACACAAAAATATTATGAATCGCGTGAACGAGAAGGACACGTGGCTGTATCAGCCCTTAATTATATTTTCTTGATTTAATCCATTAAATTCAGCTATACCTAAACTTAGTAAGGTATCTCGTCACAAGATATTGCCCTTTCAAGCTCGAGTGGATTGTCGTCGTGAAATTAATGATTTTGTAATTGCGAACTCTGCGCTTTACTTTGAAAATCAAGTTACGCTTTCAATATTTAATTTGTATTTATTGTGCTTTCATAATATTTTGATAAAGTGATGAAATGTCAAGAAGAAATACAAGTTGGTGGGACGAGAATTGTTCAAGCAATAGGTACTATTATAGATACCTACTCGTAATATTTTTGTTGGGACTACTGTTCGCCCTGCTCTCGTAACAATTGTATATGCTCTCGTGTCAAATATTATAGAAATCAATACAACGTTTCTGAAAAAAAATTGCGGGCCGTTTTGGATATAGTTATAGAAATACCATTATCAACCAACTTTTCTAAAAATCCGCCTGTTCCGGATATTGTCAAATGTCAAAAGACCACCATTCGAAATAAAAATCATCTGTCCTATTTCTTAAGTTGGACCAAATTACACATAAATGCTAACTTTGCGAATATCGGTTGACTTAGTGAAGAGTTCACTGGGAACAAATATCATGACACTGGATTTTTATACATAAATGTGCAAACATGCTAGTTCTACATTTATAGCGGATTGTAGAGGTATAAGCCAAGGTGACCTACTGCAGAGACGTCTGATTTCATAAGAGTGAGATCGCAAGTCCGGATTCGGCTTGCAACTTAGAGATTTTTTTCAAATTCAGTGAGCAAGTGATTCACTAGTACTATATTTATGTTTATTGTTTGTTTGTTGTTGGTGAAAGAAAATATCGTGGAAAAAATTGGTAAACTCGACGACAGACATCTTTTGCGGACATGTGTTATCTATCTACCAATTCGCGTTTGAAATAAAATGTGTGCGCACACACATACATATGTATTTACATACTCTGTCACACCCTCTCACACACACACACTCTCAGACACACACGCGCACACTCACAACCCCACACACACAAACACATGAATAAATATGGAAAACATTAAGTAGAGGTACAGTTATTTTTTTTTATTTGCTTAGGTATCGTCATAGATAATGGGCTTAAAACACGTCTTATGAGAGAAGGCCCGGTAATCTCAGTAGTGGGGAACACAAAAAAGGCTGCTTGTGCTTTGTATCGGATTGTTCACGGATAGTTGGATACTGACAAATATTTGAATCATTCACAAACACCTGAATTAAATTGTAATAATCCCATATACATACTATTCAACAGCGAACTCTAAGCTAAAGTTCTACTACTTTGAGCCACAATATCAATTATTTGTTGGCACATAAAGGTCTCTAAGTTATGTAACCAGCCGCTTTCGTGTCTAGTGATTTTGGGTGGTTGTAAAACTATAAACTGTAAACTAGGTTCTTGACAGTTCGGAACAGTTTGCGGACTGTGGCGGTGGCGAAGTGGCGTGATAAGTGATTTAATAACTGATTAAAGTTGGAATTTTAAACCACCGTGAGCAAGAATATATAAGTTTGACACTAATGTTCGATTTTGAATCTCTTAGCTAAACGATTTAACTGATTTTAGTGTGTTTATTTTTAAAACACCTTTCACTCATGAGTTTATGCAAACCAACGTAAAGCAAACGAATATAGGTATGATGGTTCACTCACTGAATAGGCTGATGTTTTAAATATATGTAGTTGTTGGGTGACTATGCGTGAGGGTTAACGTGATATATGTTATCGAAGAGCTATACGTAGATTATATTATAAAAGTACAACTGGACAAAGCCGGAACAACCTAGGTACGAGTATATTAGTAAATTTATATTATACAAATTAGTCGTTCAGCCCGAATTAATAATACAAGTGTCATAAACAACAATTATAGCTTAGAACAGCTTTTTTATAGTAGGTACAAAGTGACGGGACGACCTGGACATGTGCCTAATGGTAAGCTACACAACAGCCCATAACAGTGTTCTGCAGATATTGCAACGTTAAGAGTCCAAATCATTACCTAGGACTGCTCATCTTATTCTTATTTGCATTTATTGATTTTTTGGGAATTATCACAAAATTAAGTAAGTACAAAGTTACATAATTAAAATTATCATAGTCGGGTCAATAACTCTATTTCAGGAGAAGACAAAGCCTCAATTCAATTTATAAAATTGTTAATTTGAACGAGCTCTTGAATACTAATTTCTTACGTTACTAAATACTTGATTATTCATGTAATAATGGTAAAGTTGAGTTCCTCGGGTAAAGATTAATGCCAACGCAGGCACCTTATGAATAAACAAGTGAACATAGTAAACGATCATCAATGTTTCATCCAATATCGGGAATCCGTTTACTGCGATACAGGCGACGTTAAATGTACGAGATACGGCGAAAGCGCGAACTAAAGTCTCCTGAATAAGTAATGCTAAGCAGCCGCATTAGCTCTTTGCGGTCACATTGTAAGAACGATTTTAATATTAAAACACTAAGTACAGCTACAACACTAAACATGTAGTGTTGAATTTCACTTGAATCGAATTGACGTAGATCGCATTTTTATCTGGCTAGATAGCAATGAAAAATATCTAGAAAATAAATGACGACTGCATATCTTTCTATTACAAAGAAGTGGTAACTAAAATATAACTTGGCGACTGTGGCGCCACACAAACCATTTTACATTTACAGTCATGACCACGTTGTCTAGCCAGGTGTACTAGAAGCGACCTATTGGATGCAGTCGCGAAATAAAAGGCAGGACACATTTAAATACGTTAATTCAATAAAACGAATTAAAAAAACACAATAGTATAAAAAAAAACAAATAAAAAAAGCCACAAGTTTTAAGATGGCGCGTGTACTTGACGATAATAATACTCGTATACCGTGCGATTAAAAAGAATTACCTACCTACCGTAAGTTTTCTGCATAATTACCGTGAGAGAAATAAGATGGCTATTATGAGCTTATGTGTTGCCATCAGCCACATCTTGCTCGTCCATTCATTCTTTAAAATAAAAAATAATTCATAAGTTAATTTTCAGAACATTTGTAAGTTATATCAAAATTTACGAACCCTCTAGAACAGCATAGTCATAATTTTAATTTTGAATAGATACTAATTTTATTACTTAGTCATAATTTTGTATTCGGGTCATAAGTTTTTAACTAGTAGTTGTATTTAAGTTATATTTACTAATTAATATAAGTTGTTTTATGTATTAGTCTCCTTTATTCTATTATTTATTACCTTTGGATGATTATGTTTTTTATGTGTTCAATGACTCCAGTAGGTACTATCAATAACAGGATTAACTGTGGTTAAATGGTGGAGCGAGTCCTCTGTATTTTGATGCTGTTTCATGCATGGCGAAAGTAGACACAAAAGTTTCAAATCACGAGCAACATATCGAAATACACTTTTTCTCAGTCTTCAGGGGCGATACACAAATTTTGATGGATACCTTCACCAGTATTCTTATAATGATGATCGGAGGGTTCAGTGCGAGTGGTTAGTTTGGGTCCAGGATATGCAAGGGCATATTTGTGTCGCTCATGGTTCTTCACTGCGTTTGTGTTACTGTAGGTATGCGGCAAGAAACGTTTAAGTTTGCCCTATGAACGAACTTTTTTTTGTATGTGGAGAAAATGCCTTTACATTTACACATACCTTTCCGCCCGTTTTACATTATTCTAGTCCAGCGGTCGAATCTAGCGCTGGATTGCTTACTGGAAAAATGTAAACTGGGCATTATATTGTGGTGAAGTAAGCTGTCGCGTGTTGGCAGTTTTATATTTTTGTATTTTTAAAGTAGTGACTAGTAGTATATTCTTGATAAATAATTTATGTGGCAAATAATAAATCTTTGAACAAAATTTTTATGATGTAAAATTGAAATTTAAAAATAATAATATTAAAATAAATTTTATGACAAAGATTTAAAAAAAATCTGTGATGTTCGAAATTAGCGCTTCGTGCATACTTTCACTGCGTAAAATATTGTGTGGAGCACTAAGTAGTTCAAGTTTTTCATAATGTTCATGAGAATAGGACGTTATTTCTGATAAACTTATTACGTTACTGCGTAATTCTGTTTCTATAAGTTACACTTTTCTTCGTTTTAAATGAAGTTTATTGAAATCAGAAATACGTATAGAGTTACGCACCACACCATCATTCTTCATGTGGCTTCATATTTGCGACGCAGTTTATGAGGAAACAAAATAAATTTCTATTCCTGCCTCGTAGCTAAGAGATACATTTATATTTCGTTTGTCCCTTCTATTATTAGAGATATTGGAATGTAGTCAACGTGGGTACATCCCTTTGTCATACACAGGTCATGAGGTCATGACACATACCGAAAATAAATCAGTCGAGCACGTTTTAGAACTCTCAGACAAAGGGTACTGCCAGAATAAAGAGATTTTTCAGCTTCATCCAGTGCAATTAAAAACACTTTCTGTTAGATATAGTTTGTAAACTTTAGATGTCTAAACTAATTTCCATAACTTGATTGCAACATAAGTTATTTTTGGGTGTCAGTCACATCTTTTATATTATTGATTTTCCTATTAATACTTAATGGGGCAGTTTTGAAAATAAAGATAAGATGAGACGAAGCAAAAAAAAAAATTAGTTTGTTTACGTAACAGTTTTTTTAATGGGATCAGCTACGCTTATGCTTACGCTTTTCAAGTCAATCCTAATCTATAAAAAACGAAATCTTTTAAAAATAAAGTAGCCAAGTGCGAGTTGGACTCGCCCATGAAGGGTTCCGTTCCAGCAAGTAACATAATATACATAGTACACATAGTTCTTGTAGTTCGTTGTAACTTTGATCGAAGTTTTAATAATAGTGTATTTATGCCGTACTAAAAAAAAACTACTCATCAGATCGAGTTCAAACTAATTTTCGTTGGTAGTTTTCATGGTAATGTACATCATATATTTTTTTTAGTTTTTTCATTCTCTTACTTTAGAAGTTAGAGGGGGGGGGACACACATTTTACCACTTTGGAAGCGTCTCTCGCCCAAGTTATTCAGTGTAGACAAAAATTATATTAGAAACCTCAACATCATTTTTTAAGACCTATCGATAGACACCCCACACGTGTAGGTTTGATGAAAAAAAAATTTTTGAGCTTCAGTTTTCAGTATGGGGGGCACCCCTAATTTTTGTTTTTTTAAAAAACTTTTGTAAAAATCTTAATGCGGTTCACAGAATACATCTACTTACCAAGTTTCAACAGTGTAGTTCTCATAGTTTCGGCAAAAAGTGGCTGTGACATACGGACGGACAGACAGACAGACAGACAGACAGACATGACGAATCTATAAGGGTTCCGTTTTTACGTTTTACGGAACCCTAAAAAGAAATACCCCATATGCATAAATTATAACATATCTGCATTTCATATTCCATGTACTACCCGTTCCGTATAAACATTCTGACATGATTAAGTAGCAACCTGCTAAACTTTCACTTTTACAATATTGATAGGATTGGTACGACGCCCTTACAAATGCCGTTTCGATTGTTTTACCGAAACGATATTTTAAATGGTTATAGTGGCGTTAAACGTTTTGAAATAAGCTCACAAAGCCGGGAGATCGTTTGCTCTATCACTGCACAATACAAGTGCTGTTAAGTGCATTGATCGGATTTCGGAAAACGGGAAATAGTTTTATTTATGAAACGATACATTGTTTTGAGCTGTCCCGGATCACCCCTATGTATCGGATGTATAGATTTATTACTTTGTGCTTAAAATGTTTTCAGAAATAATATTATACTGTGTTTTAGAATGTGTCTTGTCAAAATTGATAGACAATATTTACTCAAGGTTTATAGGCTCAAATATGTTACATTTTGGACCAAGTAGGATACAAATAAGAATAGAAATGTTACGTTAGTCAATGGTCAAATACCGATATCCGTGGTCAAATGGTATGTTTGTCGAATAAACTTAAAAAGAGGTTAGGGCAAATTTCGAAATACGGCGTTTATAAACAGTATGAAGTTTTTCTACGGTTCTAGTTTTTTTTTTGCACGGATAGAGACAAAACTGAGTCAAAATCAAGTTTACAAAACATAGTAATTAAGCCAACTATATAAAATTTAACTTGGCATTAAATTTCCGATCCAATTCTTTTTATGAGGTTGAAGATCACTTACCGAGTTTAAAAACACAAAATGCTGATAGATCCAAGTAGCTTCAATTGCAATCTAATCGAATCGAAAAAATGCAAAATTCCCAAAAAAAAAAACGATTATTTTTACTGGCCTAAATTGTCTAGATCGAATGCAAAACTGATAATCTTAGTAAGGAACGTTTGTATTGCCTTTTGTTGCCTTTGGCTCCGTAAGTTTTAGTACACGATACCGTAAACTTAGCAGTGAACCACCTATGTAAAGACTGTAACAAATGTTATCAGGATTAAGAGATTAGGCATATCGGTGTGCATTTTAAGCGAATGGTGTAATAAATAAAACACAATTTTCTCCTTTCATAAAGGTAAACTAACAAAAAAAGATTACTTAATTTAATCTGCTAAAAATGACTGAAACTCATCACCCGAAACAACAAACTTGATATACCTTAACTCGGCGAACATCCCAAATTCACCAAAAGTTTTAAATAACATCCATTTAAGCGACTCTTACAAATTGCATACATTGTGATCTCCCGGCATCCACCCACCGTTCCGGTTAATTTATCTTATCTCGCTGTGACTGAAGCAAAGCCGCCGAGGAAGTTAAAAACATAATATCATTCTCATAACTAATCCCAATGTCCCGCAAGCGGTCTCATTTACCCCGGTACCAACGTAAACGTAGCTTAATTTTAACGTTTGAGTAAAGGAGGCGCAATAAAAACGCACTTATATTTCCCTCGGAGACTTGGAAAGGTCGGAGTGCGAAAGCGGAGTCGTAAATAATCGGCACATTTAACTTTCGGGATACATTCAATGGCAAATTCAACCCCATAAACGAAGTACAGTCGATTCTTTCAGCGCAGGAAATTACTTAGCGAGCTGTTAAAGAATACTAACCGAGCACAAATTTTTCACGAGTTGTCCAGCCATCAGAGCAATCCAATTGATGTTAAATTATTCAAACGTTTCGATCGAGATGTCGGATCATGTCGCATAAATAAGTGTCGACGCAGACTTATTCCCTTCTCACAAAACAAAACCTTCGTTGAATTTTTATGAGAGTCCTTTAAAGTAAAAGTGCATTCAAAATTTAAAACCTTTCTGAAAGATCTACCATTAAGGCGTTAAGTGACGATATGCAAATGTTTGTCGCAAAAAGAATAGGTAATTCGATTCTCGGAAATGAACGAACTCTGCAACAAACTGTTATTTCAAGGCGTTTTATATACGCTACAAAAATGTGGGTCGTTGTATAATATGAACGTTTACTTAAAAACTAATGCCTGCACATCATGACCTTACTCTATAAACCGTTCTGGATTTTATGTTACTATCGACCGCACAAACCGAACGTTTGTTGGAAAATAGCTTTTAATTCCAATGATTTAGGGTTGTGCTATAGATAAATCTGTGCGGTCGGCTTGCCACGCAAAAATCGTGTAAACAAACAATGAACCTCGCATGTGGAAATACTCAGCACGCGAGAGTTGCGTGACTTCATGTGACAAACAACAGTATGTAACAAAAGTCTTACTTCTGCGATAATGTTTTTAAAATTACATTAAATACGGATACTCGTATCTCTAGATCCGACTCATACGTGGTGGATCTTGAACGTTTCAGTCCTTGTTTATACTAGTTGAAGAGAGATAATGACAGCTGTGTCGTTTTAATGAGTTATTTTCAGAATGACAGGTATGAGTTACAGATGAGCTGAAAAATATGTACAAAAATTAACATTCGCGTATAGTAATTTAATATGTATATACTTAGTGCTATAGTCATAGTGACGAGACGACCAGGACATCTACTCTAATTCAACGAAAACGTAATTTCGAAATAAACTCGCGATTTTCCAACTCCGATTCTACTTCGATCCGTCGTTTTGTCTGTTTAAATGTTCTAAGCCTACTCTAATTAGAGTATGCTTAGAACATATAAACGTCAAACAATGTTGTACCGGACGAAACGAAGTAGAACGAGAGTAGGAAAGTCGCGAGTTTTTTTTCGAAATTTCTTTTTCGTAGAAACAGAGTAGACCTCCAGAAGTTATGCCTGATGATAAGAAACCCGCCGCCCATAGCAGCACAGCGTCACGCAGCTTTTGGAACATGGAGAGTCCACATCATTATCTAGCACTGCATTGCGCTCGTCACCCAATAAGATAGATAGATAGATAAACTCTTTATTGCACATCAATTAAAAAGAAAAATAACAAAAATACAGAAAAAAACCTTATAAAGATACATGATGATTCCTCTCTATGCCCAGTAATTTATCGGAAAATATTGCCCTTCAAACCGGAACACAGTGACGTTTGCATATCATTGTTTGGCGGTAGAATAACTGACAAAAGTATGGTACTTCCTCAGCCAAACTCTATACTCATGTGTCCCACATTAAAACATTAAGACAACATGTGCCACAACTTTGAACTATGTACATATTTTTGACTAGGTTTTGCATACATCAGTCATTCTCCAAAACACGCTATTATAGGGTGATGAACGAGAATTTTCGGGATTGATGCCTCGGGCAACATACTAAGAAGATATCGGTACATTACAATGGAAATCTCGGTATCTACCCTCAGGCATAGTGATACGCCACTGAAGAGAATTTACAGAGCAATATCTCACATAACGTAGTTGGACCCTTAAACAGTCAGAAGATTTAATATCGTGTCACCAAATTCTGCTTCCAAGAAATTTTATGATGAAAAGTGCGGTATCGCTTTGAAAGTTTTGGCACGCTATTTGCTGTCACGTGACATACTCAGTATTTATTTTCATCATGAACTACCCTCATACAGTATGCATGGAATGATGAATGGTAGCTGAATCAACCAAGTATCTCTCCGTATTATAAATGCAATTCCAGCTACGCCGTGGCATATGCATAACTATCATAGCATACTGATAAGCGATGTTCCTACCTAAGATAAGATGTCAAGCTGCGCTGTGAGTTATTACTTTAGCCATTTATATCCCAATGGGACTTTGTAATAGCAATGATTCACATGTTATACTTAGTGATAAATTTGAAGAGGAAAAGATAACATTTCTCAAACTGTGACACTGGAAGAAATGACATTGTTGAAATTTGAAGAAAAAACATTTATATATGAAGATGAGCATAGGTACCTACAGAGTTTTGCAGAACATCTATAAAAAATACCAGTATGAGATCAACCCTAAAATAGCGGACAACATCAGGTGTACCATCATGCAGAAATGTTTTTAAAAGAGAAAAATGGCGATAACTTGTATTTCAATGAGCTTTTAATGGACAGAGCTGTTACTATAAAAAAACAAATAACAAGGAAAATTCCGCTAAGGTACATGCAGTCAATAAACTTAGATTAACTTGTGACTTGCAGAACTGGATACTTGCACCTTTACGCAAGCCCAAAATTTGAAGGGTACTCTATCTAACGCCCGCCATACACGCTACGGTCTGCCGGAGAGGTCTACCTGCGCAGGTTTACCTGCGCAGGCCAACTGAACAGAATTGATTTTCGATCTTGCACCAGTCGCCTGCACAGGCTTACCACACACACTCTGGTCTACCTGCGCAGGCATGCCTGCACAGGTAGACCTCTCCGATAGACCGTAGCGTGTATGGCGGGCGTAAGGTCACTACACAATTTCCAGAAACTATCTTTGATTTCCAGTGAAACATTTGACATTACCGATCAAACATTTGACGTTACCCATCAAACATTTTTTTTTCGAGAGTTTTAATCAAAGAGTTTAATGTATAGTTTTAATCAAAGAGTATAATACAGTATATTTTATACGTTTTTGAAGTGAAAACTTCTTGTGGCGCGCCTAGACAGATTTTTTGTGGGCTGTGAATTGAATAGTAGCGTCACGAAATCTTGAAATTTTCTTGTGAACTCGGGATGCTAGAGCGAGAAAGATAATATAGTCAACTGCTCTTCGCTGTTGCGTTCCTGTGTTTAGTATATTTAATTGTGTTTTTTTTATCGCGACATTAACTTCTAGGTACTTACCACATTAATTGAACCTGTCACGAAACTTTAAATTTGCATTTCACATCCATTGCAAAGAGTTTTTGTTGTAAATACCTATACAATAAATACACACTTACGCAAATACCAAATTTGCGAAGCAAACGCTATTTCCAACCCGCGTAAAAATTTGTTTGTAATTTATTCTTGAGCATGGATACTATGCATGCAAGCATGTCCTTCAGCCACATGTTACTCTTGCTCAAACATTTTTTTTTTCGAGAGATTTAATCAAAGATTCTAATATATAGTTTTAATCAAATAGTATAACAGAAATAACATGTAAGTTTTTATACTGTGTCCCTGTCGTTCAGAAATCAAATTTAAAGAATAGTTTAAAATTAATAAGCAATCCAACCGCTATATTTATATAATATTTAACAACCAAGTAATATCCATGATCTATGTCGCTCGATACCTCAGACACAGAGTGCACTCTTCTTTGTGAGTGACGATTACTACTTTATCATCACTATCACTACATAGTATAAAACAAAGTCACACTCATCTAAAACCACCAACCAGGTTGTGATGCGGGAGTTTTTAATAGATAGAGTGGTACAAGATGAGGGTTTACATGTAGGTACATATAATACGTGCATAAAATAGCAGAGAAACACGGATTTCTTTAAAGATTTTTTGAAATGACATAAATAAATAGTTTGCGCTTACACTGCAAACGCTGACTGAACCCTATGCGCTAGATCAAAATAATGTAAGTACAGCGGTATTGTATCCCTTCAAAACGTCTACAAAAAGTCTGCAATAGTAAATGTCTATCTCTTAGGAATAACCCATAATAACAATTTTTGTTAGTATACCTATTTAGTATCAGTATTGCACCCGTGCAAAGGGGCGGGTAGCTAGTAATAATACACATATATTCAGATGCTCTAATTACCACCGGTTGGAAGCATGTCAAAATTATGCTGGCAAAATTACTAAAGCATACAATGATTGTTATTTCATTTGTCTGCTTTGAGTCCATGAATAATTTTATTTAATCTTGTTTTTTGAGTTTGGGTGTCTTTAGGCAAGTCTTTTATGCGTTTCGTGTTATCGTGGATTAAGGCCTTAACTCTCTCCTTGCGAGAGAAGGCCCCGAGTCCCAGCAGTGGGAACGTTTAGTGGGCTGTTGATGTTGTTGATGTTATCTCCGGTACAGGGAGTGCTAGTGTAGGGTAATGTGTAGTCCTTATTATTTATTGTGTGATTTATTTTCTGTGATTTGGATAGGCATTGTTCTGTTCTAACAATTCGTAACACGTTAAGGTCGTGTCGATACACGGTCTGCGGCGAAACCTCGGTCTCTACACTAGTAAAGCGGCCGTGTCAGCCGGCAAGGTGAAACAATGGCTGCCGCACTCCAGGCGCCTACTCGTATTTGCATAACAGCCGCAAAGCTGTAAACTAATACTTGGCACGAAAGCTTAACTGTTCAAAATTGTAGCAAGGTGTATCCGATCCAAGTCTAACTCGAGTACTCCCTCCCTGTTATTTAGCTGGGACGACACGTGCAAGCGTTTTAATCAAACTGACAATAACCTTTCGCAAGTTTGGAGCTCTTTCTGCATGCGGTGCGCGTCGGATACGATTTTGAAAGCCCCTTTCATTTATTTTCAGTTTAAAGTTTGAAGCGACGCGGTTGCAGTTACATGTTTGGAGTCGGTTGTTTCATTGCGGTGCGCTAGTGATTCGGGGAGAAATGTTTTGACATGACTTCCTTGCGAGCTACAGTATGTCATAATATATTAGCTATATTTCTCATATTTTATATTCTACTAGCGGCCCGCTCCGGCTTCGCTCGAATAATAACCTAGATATCAACTGCAGCGCCATCTGCCGTAGCCTATGTTACTCGGGAATAATGTAGCTTTCCAAAGGTGAAAGAATTTTTGAAATCGGTCCAGTAGTTTCGGAGCCTATTCATTACAAACAAACAAACAAACAAATCTTTCCTCTTTATAATATTAGTATAGATATGGATTTTTTAGATACTGATACTGTTGTGGAAATAACATTTACATATAGCGTATTAAATAATCTATTTTCCGAAATCAATCGTGACATTTGTTGTAGCAAATATAGCAGTTTTTTCAGGGGAATTATTATCCATTAAGTCTCCTTCGGCAATCTTTTTTAAATTTATGTTTTCGTTATGCTAAGGGTTTTAATTATAATTATCTGGTTATGCCCTAGTTTGCTATTATTATGATTGTTTAGTGAGCCACTAAACATGAAAAGCAATATACAATGAGTATGCTCATATACTTTCATCAATCATTTGTTGTTTATCAAATAAAAATATCAATTTGTCTGTATCGTTACTGTTGCCAAATTTTTTTTTTTTTAATAAAGGACACGCTCCTTATGGATAGTGACTAAGACTAAGGCTAGTGGCTGAGGTATCTAAATATCGACCAATGTCCACCAATTATCTATAAATCTTCTTTTGTTTACGGATAAATCAGGTGTGGATGGTGAAAGTTTCTTGACATGCAGATTTTTTACTTTTGTTAGTTTTAGAGATTTTAGATGCAAGGGAAAAAAATTCAACCGTGTCTATGTCAACAGGTGGAAGGCAATCCGGGGGATGTCGCTTGACGCCGAAGACGAGCGGTGCGGCGCCGGGTGAGCATGTGGGTGCTGGCGCTCCTCGCGCTGGCGGCGGCCGCCGGCGCCGACTGCCCGCGCCACTGCGAGTGCAAGTGGCGCAGCGGCAAGGAGTCGGCGCTGTGCGCGCGCGCCGGCCTGGCCGCCGTACCGCCGCGCCTCGACCCCACCACGCAGCTCCTCGACCTCTCCGAGAACAGACTCCCTTCACTCCGGGACGATGTTTTCTCTAACGCCGGCCTCCTCAACCTCCAACGCCTCTATATTCCCGCCTGCAACCTTCGCTCCATCAAACAACATGCCTTCCGAGCTCTCGTCAATCTCGTCGAGCTCGACCTCTCCCGCAATCGACTCGACAACATACCTTCACATGCATTCGATGCCATACTAGAACTTAGAGAACTCAGACTGAGCGGAAACCCTATCGTTAAAATAGGAGATGAGGCATTTATCGCATTGCACCACCTGGTGCGACTTTCATTAAGCACATGCAAAATATCCGAAGTAGAACCCAGAGCGTTCGCGGGGCTTGAATCGTCGCTTGAATATTTAGAGCTCAGCAAAAACAAACTACAGGTACTGCATGTGGCAGTTTTAGCACCGTTACGGACGTTGAAAGGGCTAGAGCTGGCCAGCAATCCGTGGGAATGCACTTGTGCACTGAGACCGCTTCGCGATTGGATGATAAGGAAGAACGTGCCGGCTACTGTGGTGCCGGAATGCGCATTACCTCCGCGATTGATGATGCAATCTTGGGATCGTTTGGATTTGGAAGACTTTGCGTGTCAGCCGGAAGTGAGCGCCGCAGCGAGTCAATTCCAAGGAGTAGAAGGCGAGGAAGTGACGCTGGTCTGCCGCGTGAGTGGCGTGCCGGCACCGCGAGTGCGGTGGGTGCGTGCCGGCCGTCTGCTCGGCAACCATTCATCCTCAAATGTCAATTCCGGTAGAGCTTTTATGTTACGTAGTGAAGGACAAACTAGCAATTTAACTATAAAATCCGCGGACATCCAGGACTCCGGGACTTACACGTGTAACGCTGAAAACAGAGCCGGGAAAGCGGAAGTGATTTTAAGTTTAGCCGTAGAAAAGAAGCCGGAAGGTAAAAGTTTCAGTGGACGCGCCCTAATGGCGGGAATGGCGGTTTCCGCCGTCATAGTGTTGAGTTCGTGCCTAATAGGGCTGTGCGCGTACGAGACTCGTAAAAAAAGACAATTAGATAGATGGAACGAACAGATAGTGACAGCGAATCACCGTGACGAAAGTTACGAGAAAATTGAGGCTAATTTTAAGGGTAGTGTTGAAGTGCCACGAGTGATATCATCGGATAGTGGTCGTAAGCGTGGTGACTATCGGAACGTGCCGCTGAACGATCCTGAGGATGAGTACGAGGGGTACTTGCGGGGAGAGGTGCGGGAGCGGGCCGAGGGAGAACGCTCGCTGACGCCGCCGGCGCCGCTCGACGCTGCCTGGCGGCGAGCTGAGTTCGAGGCTGGCAACACTAGAGCCGTAGCGGAGAGAGACCTGCACATCCCTCGGTTTAGCGATTATAATTTAAGGTAAGCAATATCACTTACGCAAACTCACCACATCACTTATTTTAATTGCATTTGAGACAGCTTTTCGACCGGTTTTGAGGATATCGGGAGTATTCAATATCTACTCGTTTGGAAAATAGAAACGTACGTTTATAGAGTGGCAAAAATACACTCATTTGTATCGATATCAACTTAGTGTAATTTTCGACATATTTAGCTCAATTACTTATAAGTACCTGGGTGACCGAGCTTTGCTCGGTTTAAACACTGAGTATACTTAGATACCTACAGGTAAAAGGCTCCCAGTAATAGATTTTCTGATAAAAACTTAAATATAATATAAAAAACATGTATAAAATAAAATACAAAAAAAAATATGAACTTGAAAAAACACCAAACAGCCGTCTGGATTCGAACCCGGATCTAGCGTTTCGTGACCACCCGACTTCTCACCTGAGTCCACGGCGAAATTTACCGTCGCCTTCTAATGTCTAATGTAATAGTTTTTCATTGTCTAAAAATGCGCATAAAATACGTTTCTTAAAAATGAAACCTAGCTAGATCGACTATATTTCGATCTATATCTAGATCGACTATTTCGGGGACTTATCGTCCCCGAAACCCCCTGCATACATAATTTCATGAAAATCGTTCCAGCCGTTTCCGAGATTCAGATTCTATATATATATACATATATACAAGAATTGCTCGTTTAAAGGTATAAGATATATATATATATATATATATATATACATATATACAAGAACTGCTCGTTTAAAGGTATAAGATAACACATAATTGAAATCCCCAAATTGATAAACTTTTGACAAAAACGTTGAAAAAATAACTTATCTAATCTTATCTTATACCTACCTTTAAACGAGAAATTCTTGAATATATATATTATATAGAATCTGAATCTCGAAAACATATTAATATATCCGGGTTCGAATCCAGACAGTCTCTCTTTTTTTTTTAAAATTTTTTTTTGAGATAATCTATTACTTGGAAGCTTTTATCTGTAAGTATCTAAAGTATATTTAGTATTTAAACCAAGCAAAGCTCGGTCACCCAGGTAATGTACTCTTATATGTCGATATTGTCTACTATGGAATAGAATTAGTAAAAGGTTGAGAATTTATGAATGCGTTTACAATTTTTAAAACGTTATTTGACTAACACAGAAAATCACAGGAACCTTTGAATTACCTTAGTCATGATTTGTTTGATGGTCTATGATAATATTATGACGACGAAATTTTCGGAAATTTGTAACGAATTGAATCAAGAAGTATTAAATCGAGTTCGGTAATTCTTATACCATTGGTACGACTGGTATATTATTCCTAAGTAATATAGACAACATAAATTAGTTGTTTAATCCGAACAAAGTTGGGAGAGCGTCGCTAGTAACTTTTAAATTGTAAAGCAAAGTATAAACGCTCATAATAAGTAATAACAATTAAGCTATCTCGCCTAATATTTTATCTGCCATGGATAATAATTAGTCCTAATTAGCTTCGGAGTGTAATAAAAAAGACAATTGCCAGGAATGCCCCTAATCTTCTAAAATGCGTGGCGTAATACTTTGTAGAAACCCATAAATTGATTTCTCAGGCTTATATGATTTACATTATTTCTTTGTACTAGAAGGGACATGTTCTTCTATGAAATTCTTACTATTGCTTTAATCCTGTAATAAATCATAATCATTATAATTTTCAGCTTGTATTGTTTTCACTGGTGGTTTCTCTATCCTGATCAGATCACATTCACGTAATTTCCATAATAGGTTAATAGGCCTGATATCATCAACTCATATGGCTGGTGGTTTGCTAATGGAACAGTTTTAGAACAAGTTGCTCACGTTATATCAAGCACAGATTCGCTCTTGTATGGAGTACTATTCGCACCTTTGGGATGGATCGGCTAAGTATCATCTGGAGGCTCTGGAATAGATCGAGAGACGTGGCAAAAGGCTACGACACTTTTGTGCGATAAAGACTTCAAAGTCTTGAACATCGCCGAAAAATTGCTAGCCTTTAGGGTTTTTATCGGATACACTTCGTAGAATGTGCAACTGATTTGCACGATCTAATACCACCTTGCCCGTTTTTCTATCGGAATGCTCGTAAGTATAGTAAAGACCAGAAAAGTAAGACGTATCCTTCGATTTGGTCATACCCACTTGATTTTTGAGCGTTTCATGGCCTTTTCTCTCTTGAGCTCCTTAAAAACACTTTTTGTAACTTGGAACAGGATGCTCGAGACTGTCAGTTGCAGAAGTGATAGAGGTATCTTTAATTAGGATAGGTATTAAAGAATTACATTTTCCCCCCTATACTCGTTTGAAAAAACTCGTAATGAATAATACCCATATACTCCGCCAATTGTCAAAATCAAAGTCAAAGTACTTTATTCATAAATGTACAATTTACACGTCAATTAATAAAAAAACAATCTTGTCAATCGATTTGATAGTTTTTTTTCTTTGCTAGATAATAATAGTTCAGAGGTGATCCCATATAAATTTAATCGAAATCGGTGAGGCGCATTTTGATATATGAACAAAAAAGTAAAATTTACTATCATTTTTATCAAGGCGACTTACAGCCAAACCACACTAGCTACTTTTAGCAGCGGCGACAGGCGACAGACGCTGCGTCATGCTTCAAAAAGTAACTGCGCTTGACGTCTAGTCGCTGCATCCCGCTTCAAAAAGTAGCATGTGTGGCCAGGGCCTTAGTGACGGATTCTCATGAAATTTAGTCGATTGGCTGAATTTCATTTGTGTTGAAATAGGTTTTAGTTTTTCGGAGCAAATAAATTATGTTTTTCATGGTAATTTTGTTGGTCTCTCAGACAAACTATTATTTCCTCAATTCCTCAAAGGCACTACCATTGAATTGACAAGCTAGCCCCGGCTACAAGCATACGCATATCTTATTTAAAATAAGACAGACACTCATTCCAAACCTGCCATTAGCATTGTCTCTAATGAGAACACAACACGAAATGCTAATGCAAGCAAGAGAGCAACCGCAGTATGCCTAGCAATATGTTCTTCTTCAGAAGCGATAATAATAGTATTAATAATGTTCTAATTCGGGAAGGATATAAATATTATTATGTGAGGAGGAAGTAAGTATTGGGAAGAGTGGGTGGGAAATATATGGAGGGTAAGATTTAACTTTGTTGCTATAATGAAGGACTTCATTCATTCTCATGGTACGACAAAAGTCTACTGGTAAGTTGTATGAAAAATTACCTACTGATTGGACTAGTTAGTGGTTATTGATTTTTCATTCTGAATCTACGTAGGTACAGCAGCTTCAGAACAATAAACTGCAGTTTTACAAGTTGTAATCAAAGATATAAACCATGGATGTGCCCTCCCAAACTTCAGGCGCACGGAATAATGTCATCGTTGTGAAGAGTGAGCTCACTCTTTCCTTTCTAGTCGGTTGCAGGAAGCGGTGAACGCCGGACGTATTTACCTATCACAATTCGATGTTAACAACCAAAATAAGTAGAACCACAGCATACCTTGCCGCTAGCGATATTATGGGTCCAGTAGATTGGTGGTGTGTAATCCACTTATGCTAGACACAGTTATTACCAGCGCAGTTTATTACCAATTTCAGGGTGCTCAGGGCACATCCAATGGTTTATATCGATGGTTGTACTTACCCTCGCCTTTACCACTTATGTAGCTGTACCTATATTGGTAATGGCTTTGTTATTGCTCTCTTTAATTTTGAGCGAAATTATTGAGAAGGCAATAGCGAGGCCATAACCACCGGGCTATAACCATATTTGTTAGGCAGTAGAAGCATCGCTACGATAAACTCAAGATTAGATCTCTCCACTACCTTAGAAGACAGTTTTGGCTCCGAATTTATAAGAAATACGTGTTGGATGTGCCATCGTTTACTAAAACGGGATAGTTTTTTCAACAAGTGGCTCATCTAAAAGATTCTCTAGACTCTAGTTACTATTGTCTCAAATATTATTGTGCAATAATACTCTTACTAGGTACAACAACTTATCAAGGCATCGTAAGATATTTCACGACATAGAAAAGTCACATCAATAACTTGACTATGTTACCTACGCAAAGTTTAACATTGTTTAATAAAGATTGTTTACTAGATGGTTTAAGAGGATCTTACGTAATGGCTCATTAAGTATCAATTAACAAGCCAATTTTCATTATTTAGATATTTTTGTACCGGTTAAGTCACACTAAATAATTTGAGGTCCGCGATTTTTTTCAAAAGGATCCTACATTTTTACTTCATGTATAGACTTTAAATAATTTATTTTTATAAACAGGGGTAAACTCGACATAATATAACACTTTATAGCGTCACACAAATGTTGATAACAGTGCATCGTAAACTTGAGTAAAGGTGTGTGTTTTAAATTACATTTTTATTGTTACAGATCCGATGCAACATCAGAATCGGTGCAAAGTTCCAACTCGGGCGTGATGAACGCTCACGTCGAGATGATATCCGAGAGCGGGCGCTACAACAACAACCCGCGGCCCTGCCCGCGCGCGCGCACCCGCGACCGCCTCGACAACGACCTTTCCGGCAGCGACAGTGAAAAGAACTACCCAGACCTAATAGAAATGAGCGCTCTAGGAGCTTCCTCTTACCTCCGATCCGAGAAACATGACCCCTACTACTTCTACACCATACCCCGAAGAAAAGACGGCGACAGTCGTAGCCCTCTACTAAACAGCCGGAGAAACAGTTCCGGTGGCGATTCAATATCATTCATCGACAATAGATCATACGATAAGCTCCGGCAGAGGGCCAGCAGCAGGCGATCGAATAGTTTTTTAGATCTCTCGACCGGTGGGAACCGCGTCCGTCGGAACCCGAGCCTACCCGCTTCGCCCTCCCGGGAGCAGCCCACGGTGCCGTCCGCCACTCCGTTGCTTGATTTATCCGGACTCCGGGACTACTCACGTACCGGACAGACAATGGAAGACTACGATTTCCGCGCGTCGCAACTCGAAAAGTTTTTAGAAGAATATCGGACATTGAGGGAACAACTCTCGAGGATGAAAGAAACGAGAGAAAACTTACAAAGAACGAGAGCGAGCGAGGGTGACGAGTTGAGATCAATTTTAAAAGGAAAACCGAGCGTTGCGGTCACTGAAATGTCGTCTTCCGTAGCGATGGCAGACGCAGCGTCCCCACTCGCCCTCAGCCCGCCAGAATACAAGCCTCAGCAACCGCGACCTGAGTGGCTAAAGACATTATTATATCGAAACTAGTAGACACAATTCAATTCCCATTATATTACGATGCGTCATATTAAAATGTTTAAACATTTAAAAAAGTATCATTTGATGATTACCTAGATACGTAGATGTAAGAATTGTAAATAACTGTAATTGAACTGACATCGTGATAAGGTTGTTTGTAAGCGAAATGCAATCGTGCATTCTTTTAATGTTGAAATAAATGAATTTCAATTTACTGTGTTTATTTTATGGACAGCTGATTAATTTTACCGTGTTGTAGGACGAGGGTTAATGCAAACAAGGCAGACAGCGGGAACCCGCGTCGGATAATGTTACTGTATTTACACTTCACGACGGTGATAAAAGGTAATGTGAAATATTAAAATGATGAATGGATCCCGTTTATAATGAACAAACAACCTGTTTTATAAATTGGAAATAATTGGAGCGAAAACATCCATCGATGAGCAAAAAATATGAATAATTTTATTAATGCGTAATCACAGAGGCGCAATCAAAACGAACAGTACGATTTGGATAAAAGAGAGAGCCTGGAACAACAAAATCAAATAAAAGTCATTTTCACTCGGCATTATCGTATGCAGATTAAATTCTATTTTTGTTTGAGAGTTCGTCCAATTTATTTTGGTTGAATTCAATAATTAAGGCAAATGTAGCAAATGGGCTTATGATATAATTGTCGCCATACTTTTAAAATATGATGCCGACGATGACAGCCGTTTTTACCTTTTCATATCTTACGTAAGGAGAATAAGAAGTTTTAGTAAGTATACTTGCATAACTGTGGCATTTTAAAAGTTAGAATTTGATATTTTTTTCGTGGTTGGCTTGATTGACAATAACTTAGGAGAATGCAAATCAGTACGACTATTTGGTGACAGTCAAGTGACAGTAAGTTTGAAAATTACTCTTATAATATTTATAATATACTTATAATATTTTAAATTGATAAATGGAACTAATTTTCTTATTTTTATCTTTTTCTTTTTAAATCCATGTCTCAAAAACTCAGTACGGTTTAATTTTTTTAAGGACCCTTCTTTAGATAGTATCTACGGACTACGGAACTTTGGGAGTAACGTAGAAAGCGTAGGGCCCTACTAACCTAAACTAATAACGAACTACCTCTAAACCTGTACATCTACGCATATCATATCTGAAAGCAATTAAGCTTTAACAGAAACCATACACCTACCTCTCGATAGATAGAAACTCATCAAAATATAAAAATCATTTGAATGCACGCTAAATGAAATGAGTTCCAATACTTACGCTTCAATCCATTTTCAACATAAAACTATAAAACCGTTAAACAAAAGCTAAAAAGTTGCACCGAACACTTGGAGTCAGGTACTTTCGAACAAAACCTGTTAAAATGTGATCGAATAAAAGCGAGTCGTTTTCTCCAATTAAAATTATGAGTACCCTGTTACTTTTACTACAAAGTAGCGAACTCTGTAGAAATAACGACTCTGCTTTGATAATACTGTTAGGACAAGCCACCTAGTTTGCGATCTCAACCGTCTTGCAACTTGCTATGCTTCCTTTCAATAGCTCTCTATTTTAGTTTTCTACTTTGATTTCAGCGGGGCTTTGGGATAGACCGTTGTGCGAGTTTAATAAAACTACCTGTATACTTTGTGTGGGTATGGATGTACCTGCTTCTTTGAGCGGTAGTTGGAGCATCCAAAGTTCTTAATAGGTTTTGGAATGGAAGTTTCTGCAGTTCAATGAACTAAATGAATCTAAGGATAGCCAAGATAGTAGGGAATGCCTTAGTTCTACGTTTCTTGTAACAACATACAGACGTGTGCACAAAGTTTTGAAAGTGGAATTAGTGTATAATCTCTTCCCAATCATGAGGGTCCCAAAAGTATGAATCAAGACATATTTACTGAACTAATTTGGTAAGCAAGTTGGGCTCGGAATCTTTTCGAGTTTGTTGTCCGCATTTTGTTATGACTATTTGGTCTATTTGTGTCTGGGATCGCACTGGGTTATGTAGTTTTGATTTGGTCGCTCGATGTATAAATATATCTGATTTGGTTACTTTATTTCAGGCAAAATAATCTTTTTTTTTTGTTTTATGGGACACGTGTCAAAAAAGGATCACGTTTCATCGTTATATACATATGACTGTTCAGTTGGCAATAAGTCTGTTTGCAGAGCCGGGGGTCGTGGGTTCGATTCCCATTAGTACAAATATTTGTGTGATGAATGTTTGTTCCATATGTGTGTGTTTTTGTAAATAAATAAATAGGTATGTATTTACATTTAGACAAGTACTAGTAGCATCCCGCGGTTTCATCTGCATAGTTTTCAATCTCGTTATTTTTGCGGGATATAAAGTATACCAAACGAGTTATTCTTCCAGATTATTATTATCTTTCTATATACCAAATTTCATCCTATTTCTTTTAGTTATTGCTTATAAAATAACAAACATCATCACATAAGTATTTACAAACGTTCACATTTATAATATTGGTAGGAAGAAATATTATGTCAGCTATGGCTATAGCTATAACTCAGCATAGTTTACAGCCTGTTCACACTAGCTACTTTCAGTAGCTGCGACAGGCGTCTAGCTGCTGTATCCTGCTTCAAAAAGAAGCTGCGACAGGCATCTAGTCGCTGCATCTCGCTTCAAAAAGTAGCTGCGACTCGCGTTTTTCGGAAGCGTGATGCAGCGGCAGCTGCAGGCGACTCAGTCACAGTATAATGAAAAACCCAGTAGGACGACAATATGCCATCAAAAATATAAATATGAAATTAAAATCAAACTAAATATTACTTATAGAATTTATTACAGAACAACAAAAGAAGTGAGATCTAAATGGGTGGTTGAGTGAAAAGTTTAATGGGCGATCCTGAAATATTTTCATAATAAATGAAACTGTACTCTCAGGATAATTGGTTCAAAACTAAGATCTGAGTTGGCTAGTTTTCAAATACCTAATTTGCAACTGTTTATTAATTTCTTTTCCTACAGTTCAAGTGGCTTCCCATTTGCTTTCTTCGGAATGCTCATTTTCTTTCACTGCTTTACAGTATTATATTTAACACTGCCACACCACGATATCTGAAAGACTGCTTTACATTCTACAGTAGCGTCCATTCATGTAATCTTATATCAACCTATAATTTATCTCTGCAAGCGCCCTCTGCACGTTGCAAAACATTCTACGGCAAATCTTTTGCATTCCAAGCAGTTGAGTTGTGGAATGCCATGATAAGATAAGATAAGATAAGAAAACTCTTTATTAAAAGCCACATAAAAAAAAATAAGAACATAAATTACAATAAAAACTTAAGTAAATATTATGCTAAACATTTTAATTGGCGGCCTTATCGCTTAGAGCGATCTCTTCCAGGCAACCGTGCACGGATAGGATATTTTGTCCAATAATGCGGCCTTAATGTATCCCATAGATTAAAATCGTATAACTAGTTATACAACTTAAGTATAAAATAAGAAATATACACTACTTACAATAAAGAATACATTACAAATACACTTACTAATATACAAAGAATAAAAAATATAAATGTATTTATTCGAGAAAAAAAAAAAAAAACATTTATTACGTATAAGTACCTTCATAGACTTAAAATAATAAATACCAAAACTTACTCATATCAGATTACAATTCAAGGATAGATGGCAACTAAAACTTCAAATAAAATTCTTTAATCCTTAGTTTGAAGACATCCAGCGACTGGGCACGCTTTATTTCCAACGGCAGCTCATTCCACAACTTGACAGCTTTCACAGTGAAAGAAGAGGAATAAAATGATGTACTATGTTGAGGAATATCTAGCGTGAGGTTATCCGCACTTCTCAGTGGTCTAGGAAGAAGTGATTGGCGGAAATTAAAACGCTCCTGAAGATACCGGGGAGAAGAGGGGAGGAAAAGGACATTGTAAAGGAGGGAGAGTATGTGAGCATCCCGGCGACGACGAATAGGTAGCCACTTGAGCTTAGCGCGGTAGCTAGAAACATGATCATACTTGCGCAAGCCAAATATGAATCTGATGCAGTAATTTTGAAGTCGCTCAAGTTTAGATAGCTGCTCTTCAGTGAGATCGAGGTAGCAGACATCAGCATAATCAAGAATAGGAAGCAAGAGTGATTGTGCCAGCGCAATTTTAGTGGTGGTTGGAAGAAAATTACGTAGTCTACGTAAAGACCCTCCAGATGCAAATAATCTGCGACTAGTTTCCACTATCTGAGGGCCCCATGACAAATGCTGATCAAAAATAACACCCAAATTACGCACAGTTTTATCAATAGGGATTGTAACCCCATCAAATTCCACACATGGAAGTGAACTCCAGTCAATTAAGTTAATATTACGAGAACTGCCTATAACGATGACTTGCGTTTTTGTAGGATTCACCTTCAATCCAAAAGAAGTACTCCATTGTAAAATCCGACGCAAATCACTGTTTAAAGCCTCGATAGCTTCCGATAGCCAGCCCATTGGAGCTTGGCAGTATAATTGTAGGTCGTCTGCGTAAAGGTGGTAGGATGAAGAAAGGTTACGAGATATGGCGTTTATAAATAAAGCGAAAAGCAAAGGAGATAGGACACCACCCTGCGGTACGCCAGCCGAAGTAGTACACCAAGAAGAGATGTTGTCTTCAAGACGGACTCTCTGGCGGCGCCCATACAGGTAACTTTGAAACCATTCAACCACTGCAGGAGATATGTTGGAGGAGCGAAGTATTGCAAGTAGAACATCAAAATCAACAGAACAAAAAGCATTACTAAAATCCAGAAGCGCCAGCACGGTCAAGTTGCCGTTTTCCATGCCCAGACGAATGTCGTCGGTGATTTTAACAAGTGCTGTGACCGTACTGTGCCCTGGACGAAAATGCCCGCCCGTGCCATGCCCGTGGAAATAAGACAAGCTCCGTCACTTTCCGTATTTAAAGTTCAAGGCAAAGATTATGTCGAAAGCCTGCTAAAACCTGATTGAAGCTCGTACATCTTTATTATATAACATTTTGAATTCATTGTCTTTGTATTAGTATATGTAAGAAGGTTCATGGACATATGTTAGAATGTATGTTTATTATATTTTAGACAATAATAAAATTAGTACCCTTTTTAAGTCGTTTTTTGCTTCTCTGCATTTTTATTATAGTATGCGATCTTAGCCACGACGATTTTGATTGTTTGTATTTAAGTAAAAGTACCTACGAAAACACATAAACTGGACATGTAATCATAGATCATGGCCAATGTTTTGCTGTTAGTGACGTCATGTCAGCCGGTAATGTTTTAGCGGGAAAAATCAGAATTACATTACTATTGTAATTATACTCATCAAAAATACACACATTTTTAAACTTTATTTTTTTAGTCAACAAGCTATAATCTTTAAGAAATAAAAACAATTCCGAAAAATTGTTAAAATCCCTACTGGGTCAGTAAATTGCTCAATAAATAATTAAATAATAGTTAAAGCTTTAATATAGTAGAGTCAAAAGTAGCTACGAATAGTAGATAGATAGATACTCTTTATTGTACACACCATAAACAAAAAACACGTATACAGGAGATAATAACAATAAAACTAGTGTTACAAGCGGTGGCCTTATCGTTAGTAGATAGCACTGTTAGCATTTCTCCCAAATGAAAAAGCAAGTCGTCCTACTGGTATTTTTTTATACTGTGGTTGTTCTAGATTTAAACAAAACTACATTTTCGATTCAGTGTGGCCAACTTTACGTGTTTTTGCTTTTAGCGTATATCTACAATTATTAATGTCTGTTCTTAACACGGATAAAAATATTCTCGGGAATAAATTAAAAGTTGTTATGCACTGAAACCTCGCTAGTTGGTTGAGTTAAAGGATAGAGAGAGTATCCAAGCTAGCTCCGGTGAACATGAGTAGAAGTAATTATAAGAGTTGTTAATAAAACCGCAAGTTTAACTAATTAGATTTTATTATCGTATAAGTTTACAGTTACCACTGGATGGGTGGTCTAAATGTAGTGGTAGTTCTGGGGGTAGTATAAGTGGAATTAAAGAGAAGGTCGGGGTCGTTTGCAATTCGAGTGGATTATAGTGCAATTCTGGTGGGACACACTGGCCTGTGTAAGCCGCGGAGGGTCGGGTCGCAGTCCTTCTGGGGGGTTCAGTGGTGGCAGCTGGACATGGCGATGGTGCTCCTTGTGTCCTACACGGGGTAGCTCCTCTGTCTCGTCCGAAGGGTGTGCAGGCTACTACTTCAAGATTGATAGTTCCCTCTGTGCATCAGCCAGCCGTAAGAGTGGCCGTTAGGGACTCAACCCGGTGCTGGAACCCTGGAATTGGTCGAAGGTGACCATTAGAATGCCGTCCCCCAATACGAAGATAACTGCGACATCCGCGGCTTGCTTCGTCGAGGCGGAACAGGTCCCAAAGTGGTCCGCTCGTGATTGATAATCATGATGAGGCAGTTATCTTTACATTTTGGTTGTACACTGAGTAAATCACACTTACATAAAGAAGCATAAGTATGAGAAATAGCAGGAAAGTTTATAACGGTCGAAAGAAATTCAACCGTCATTCACTTTTCTAGACACGGGTAGGTCAATGACCCTTGATTCCGACTTATCGAACTCGCCGGCCGTTGACCCCGTGTTCGATTGTCATAATGTAATTTGCTGAATCCAAACGAACATCGTTCTGTCGCGGGATCTCCCGTAAATCATCGGCAGACAAATTCGACGAGCAGTAAAAGTAGCACAATTCATAGACCATATGTTTTACACAATTGTACACGCAATATGAACAGTGATGCAACAGCGATACATAATGCAAATTGGAAATTGGAACACTTACCCTATGGGGTTACATTGCACTTATGGCTTTTTAAGCCTTCGGACAGTATTTAGTTTTATTTCACTTTTTATAGTTATTAGAAAAATTATTTGTAAAATGGCTTCTGCCTCAAGTCAGCTTCTCTTTTATAATTTTATGTCCCTCGGCGTCGTCTCTCGCCATTGGGCGATTTGAATTTGTCGCGTCCCGATTGGTCCGCGACACCGTTCCGTTTTACCATCTACGGCCGTTTTACGATTTAATGGTTTCCTAAGACGGCAAGTCTATTTTTGATTACTTTAAGGGAACGGTGGAATGGAACACCGTTACATACCCCCCTTTTTAGGTCAGGATTTTTCCTAAGGAAAATCCGGAGAAAAGTTTCTTGAACTTTTCGGCTGTCTAGAGAGTATAACCTTCTGTGTTCCTGGTATCTGTAGAGTGTTGTAAGGACAATCATTAGCTGGGCTTCGACCTTTAGGGTCAGCTGTAGTTGTAGACTCAGGATTTTTGAGATAGTCATGCTATCTAGGTTTAACATCGGGTATCAAACACTTTTAGAGGTTTGAGTGACCTTGGATGTTGAAAGTTTGTGAATTACGCGTTAGTGTACGTATTCACTTTAAGAGTTTGTTAATGTGATCGGTGCTCCCCTTACCGACTTTCCGGGCACATAACAAGTTAGGCTTAACATCGGGCACCCGAACACTTGTAGAGGTTCGACTGACCCTGAATGTTAAAAGTATGTGAATCACGCCTTTAGAGGACGTATTCACTTAAAGAGTTTGTTAATGTGATCGGTGCTCCCCTTACCGACTTTCCGGGCACATAACAAGTTCATTTGCGCCTAGGGCAAATGCAAATCCATGCTGTGACCGACACCACTCTCGTCGATTTTCCGAGCACTAGCATAGGATTTTTAGAGAAGGTGACACTATTTAGGTCTAACATCAGGCATTCAGCACGTTACAGGGTAGACTGTAACTGAATGTTGTTAGTATGTGAATCCGCCGTTAGTGAGCGGTATTCACTTACACCTAATAGTGTCAGAGAACCTGTAACTACGAGTACACTCCAGCATAATGTTTTGTCCCCAACTTAGACGGAACGTATAAAAAGTTATTTATGTTTAGATTATTTAGTATTAGATTTAGAATTATTACTAGAGAGGTTGATGGTACAGCATCAATTAGCTTAAACAGTATTTAATGATTATTGAAGCAGTATTATTTAGTCAGACTGTATCAATAAGTTTAGATAGTATTAATTAGTAGAACAGCATTATTTAGTTTAGACTGCCTCAGCAAGTTTAGATAGTATTAATTAGTAATAGACAGCATTAATTTGTTTAGACTTTATTTTATTTAGTATAGACAGTATTATTTAGTTTTTTTAGGTAGTATTATTAGTTTTAGTCATCAATATTTAGTTTTAGGTAACATTATTAGTTTCAGATAACATTATTAAGTTTTAGGTAGCATTATGAATTTTAGATAGTATTATTTAGTTTAGGTAGTATTATTTGTTTTAGGTATCATTATTTAGTTTTAGGTAACATTATTAGTTTCAGATAACATTATTTAATTTTAAGTAGCATTATTAATTTTAGATAGCATTATTTAGTTTAGGTAGTATTATTTAGTCGAGTTATAGGTTTACTAAGTTCACCTATACTCCCACGAAGCTCAACTTCGTAAAGTAGTTCAGTTTACGAGTACATTTTGTAGCTTAGGTATGTGTTCCAATTTGAGTACAACAATAGAAATGTAAGGTTGTCATAGTAATGACACAAGGTTAATTGCAGAAGCAATTTAATATAATTAAAAGTTAATGTGGAAATATCCGATTGGGAAATCATCCTTCAGGTAGTTAAAAAAAGTTTTGTAAAAGAACCAAAGTGTTCTTACAACTTAAAAAGCTGTAAATTAAAAAAATTTAAAGGATATATCACACATTCACTAGTATTAGGCTGTTAATATGCAATATTACAAGGCAGAAGTACTATTGGTTTAACAGCAATAGCAGTGGTGAGGTAGGTCACCCTAGAAAAATATAAGTACCCTATAATAAGAAGTACCCGATGTGTGGTCATTAACTACTAACTTCCAGAAAAATCTATGAAAAAAAAAAAATTATAAAAATAGTTGTGGGTATAGTAAAGAATATAGGTAAGTAGTTGAAATTATCCACACACAAGGTAATTTTACACACAAAAATTGCCTTAGATCTAGAAGATTATAGCCAACACCATAAATTATCAATAGCACACCTTAAAAAACAATATAAAACCGACTCGATTGCAAACTTAGTAGTTGGGCGCCAATGTCACCTCGCTAGTTGGTTGAGTTAAAGGATAGAGAGAGTATCCAAGCTAGCTCCGGTGAACATGAGTAGAAGTAATTATAAGAGTTGTTAATAAAACCGCAAGTTTAACTAATTAGATTTTATTATCGTATAAGTTTACAGTTACCACTGGATGGGTGGTCTAAATGTAGTGGTAGTTCTGGGGGTAGTATAAGTGGAATTAAAGAGAAGGTCGGGGTCGTTTGCAATTCGAGTGGATTATAGTGCAATTCTGGTGGGACACACTGGCCTGTGTAAGCCGCGGAGGGTCGGGTCGCAGTCCTTCTGGGGGGTTCAGTGGTGGCAGCTGGACATGGCGATGGTGCTCCTTGTGTCCTACACGGGGTAGCTCCTCTGTCTCGTCCGAAGGGTGTGCAGGCTACTACTTCAAGATTGATAGTTCCCTCTGTGCATCAGCCAGCCGTAAGAGTGGCCGTTAGGGACTCAACCCGGTGCTGGAACCCTGGAATTGGTCGAAGGTGACCATTAGAATGCCGTCCCCCAATACGAAGATAACTGCGACATCCGCGGCTTGCTTCGTCGAGGCGGAACAGGTCCCAAAGTGGTCCGCTCGTGATTGATAATCATGATGAGGCAGTTATCTTTACATTTTGGTTGTACACTGAGTAAATCACACTTACATAAAGAAGCATAAGTATGAGAAATAGCAGGAAAGTTTATAACGGTCGAAAGAAATTCAACCGTCATTCACTTTTCTAGACACGGGTAGGTCAATGACCCTTGATTCCGACTTATCGAACTCGCCGGCCGTTGACCCCGTGTTCGATTGTCATAATGTAATTTGCTGAATCCAAACGAACATCGTTCTGTCGCGGGATCTCCCGTAAATCATCGGCAGACAAATTCGACGAGCAGTAAAAGTAGCACAATTCATAGACCATATGTTTTACACAATTGTACACGCAATATGAACAGTGATGCAACAGCGATACATAATGCAAATTGGAAATTGGAACACTTACCCTATGGGGTTACATTGCACTTATGGCTTTTTAAGCCTTCGGACAGTATTTAGTTTTATTTCACTTTTTATAGTTATTAGAAAAATTATTTGTAAAATGGCTTCTGCCTCAAGTCAGCTTCTCTTTTATAATTTTATGTCCCTCGGCGTCGTCTCTCGCCATTGGGCGATTTGAATTTGTCGCGTCCCGATTGGTCCGCGACACCGTTCCGTTTTACCATCTACGGCCGTTTTACGATTTAATGGTTTCCTAAGACGGCAAGTCTATTTTTGATTACTTTAAGGGAACGGTGGAATGGAACACCGTTACAGCACTTTAGTGGTATTTATTTTCCAGCGTACGTCCATGATCGTAAAGTTATAAATGTATATAATTGTAAATCCTCAATCAATTAGCAAAAAGACCTCGGTGTTATAATTACATTAAATTATAACAGCCGTACTCGAACCGTCTTGGACGTGACGATGGCAGAAGACCTGACGGCATGACTATTGTGCATGACTATTGCAAGTATGCTGGGTACGCTTCCGATTGGTAGTGGGTTTGAATATCTTGATATCTGTAGTCCTTCATTGGTCTATGGATAATTCAGGTGTGCTTAGTGTAAGTAGTTAGTTAGGTATGTAACGTAGTGTAGTTCTCATTGTATTTAAGTTTTGTTAATAAAGGCTTTTTAAAATATTAAACTTAAAATGCGAAGAACACATTTCTGCAATTGTACAGAAAGCAAACTATTTTCTTTACGTTATTCTGATTCCTTTCAATCTATAACTGTTGAAATGTTTCTTAAAATGTATGAAACATATGTGAGGACTACTTCAAAAAAGATATCGATTTACTTGAAAGTCTGCAAAGAAAAGCGACAATATGGCCATATACTCTTCGACGTAAATCCTACACAGACAAGTTAAAAACCCTGCACCTAACTACATTGGTACACTACATTTACTACCTTACTACTTCAAAAAAAAGTACGCAGTTCTATAAACTTTACATAATTTAATATTACTCTACGTATTTTTAAACCTGTCTACACTTTTTAAAAATCCAAGTTAGCAACACTGAACGGAACAATTGCTCGGCGGCCGCGACAGACGCAAACAGCCGCAAACAGTCGCTGCATCGCGATGCAGCTTCTTTTTGAAGCTAAATCGCGCGTTTCCGCTTCAGCTGCTAAAGCGCGCGTTTCCGCGTTAGCTGCTAAATCACGCGATTTTGCTGCAAAAAGTAGCATGTGTGGTCAGGGCCTTAGGGCTTGTTAGCGTTGTTTGAAGAATTTTCAATAACATTTATTCATTATAGGCTATCACAATGACGTCGCTATCCTACTAATATTATAAATGTCAATGTATGGATATTTGTTGCTCAATCACATCCTAACGTCTAAACGGATCGGGCTGAAATTTGGAATATAGATAGATAATAGGCTAGAAGAAAACATAGGCTACTTTTTATCCCGAAAAAATAACGGGAACAACGGGACCGGGAACTACGCGAGTAACACCGTGGGGCACTGCTAGTAATATATGTATGTATATTTTCATATTCCATAGCTGGACATATTTCCGTATATTTTCTATACAAAAATGCTCGAGTGTCCACACACGCAGCTATAATTTATATTTTCGTAACGTCACCCATCTATACCGAAATATATGTATGTATATTAAGGCATATTAATATAAATTATGGTATAGGAAGACGTATTTTCAATGTACAGCGTGGTTCAATATTGTCCGATCACGCATCACGAGTTGTTTTACAAGCTTCTATTTATTAGTTTCACCTATCCCGATTCCCGATACTAACCAAGGTCTGTCTGATGATGGATTTGGAAGGTGGTTGAAGGAACACTGTAATGAAACGACGAAATCTCGTCAAATGTAGGTTCATTTTATTTGTATTGATGAGTACTATGGTGCTAGACGGAAACCAGGGTCTGATGATAAAGCTGGAAGATGGTCATAGGAACTCAGTGATTAAACGATACAATACCATATTATAGTTTGGGCACGTATTATTTGTATTGATGAGTAATTTGGTGCTAGATGGAAACCAGGGTCCGATGAAGAAGCTAGAAGATGGCCATAGGAACTCAGTAATTAAACGACATAACTCCATCGAGCTTGGGCTCGTTTTATTTGTATGGATTAGTACTTTGGTTCTAGATGGTAACCAGGGTCTGATGATGAATCTGGAAGACGGCGACGGAAAACGAAGGAACTTAGTAATTTAGCGATATAATGGCATCGACTTTAGGCTGATATTATATCTTTTGACTAATGTATTGGTGCTAAATGGTGACCAGAGTCTAACGACGAAGCTAGAAGATAGCCATAGAAACTCAGTAGCTAAATGACATAAACCCATTGAATTGAGGCTAGTTTTATTCCGATGTTGTCATAAACATCACATTATGTACATTCTTATTATGATATTCCAGCTCAATCTTGAACCCAGGTTACAATGAAAGGCTAATTACATTAATGTATTAATAACAACGCAGTTATATTATGAAATTCTCCATTTTGGATTCGAAATTCATCTTAGTGTAAATCCAGTGGATGTCCATATTGTGGAGGGCTGTGAATAAATATCTTAACCACTATTATGTGGCGTAAGCCATATTGAACAGTTCACTCTTCAATCACAAAAAACAAATTCGGTTCATCGGATTGGGAGCTACGATGCTACAAACACACACACACAGCTATGTCAAACTTAAAACACCCTGTCCCTTTTGCGTCGGGGGTTAAAAAGATCAAAATAGTCGTGACGTGAGCTCAGACTATGTTGAAACATGCTGTACCTACACTCAAAATATGTCTTGCTATGTGAATATGCCATAATAATATGAATATATAACGGTATATTTTGCTGACGTCACGAAAATATGAAAATAAATATTATAGCTACGTCTGTGACGGCCTTATTACATAGAAACACCCAGACACAATGCAAACATGAATTCAAATGTTTGCATTGTGTTCACACAAATATTTGCACTGAGTGGGAATCGAACCCACGACCCACGGCTTCGCAGGTAGAGCTACTAACCACTAAGGCACAAGGCCAGTTAATGTGAACATTATGACTGTCATTTCAAACATTTACATTGTACATTTATTCAATAGGGACGACGATTGGGTCAAAAATATATAATTCTAATAAGTCAGTCAGGTAGATTTAAAAAAAAATATGGAGCACGTATTTTTGTTTCATAATATTATTAAAAATTGACAAAGGTATAGACCATCAAACTTCCAGAGTTTGATTTGGGGGGTTGTGACGTCAATTCTACATAAAAATCGTATTTATTTGTTCTTTATCTGTATCTTCATCATTTTTTGTTTTTGAAACAAAATAAAAAAACGTGTACAATATTTTTTTAATAATCTCATTGAAGAACTTATTAGTTGTTTTAGTCACTATTTCTACTGAAAAATATGTCGGAATGTAATCATCACCTATTTCAATGGATTCCCTTGAATGCCTTCACAAGACTGTTATGATTTTACCAAAAATAGTTAAACCTCAAGGAAATCCTCATGATTCACGGAAAATTTAATTACCTGCCGCAAGCGAGTCATGAAAATTAAACCACGAGAGCCTGAGAACTAAGAATTTGAAATGAGATTATCACCCACGCGTGTACGCGTGCCAAGTGTTGATGACAATCTAATAAGCTAAAAGTATCTTTACTAAATTATGTTCTCAAAATTTGTGAGTGGCGTTTGACGGCGACAGGTGCGGTGCGAAAGCGACAATGTAATTATGAGAACAAAGGCAGGCCTCGGGCTTGTATGCCCTTTTGTAAACAAGAAAACAACACACCCACCGAGCCGCATCACGGGAAAGGAAAAATGCCAATTAAGATTGTATTTGTTGATTAAAAATGATGTTGCAGACGTTTCGATTTAAAATACATAGAGTCAGCCTTGTAACATGTGACATTGTTAAATTTTCTAACCGAATATGAACCCAAATGATTTGAGTGAAATGTAAGGTTACGAAGAGCACCTGCACTAATCCAAAACAGTTGTACTTTACCTAATATTATAAACTTTTATTATGAGGCAATTTTTTTCCATAGGTTTGTAGAGTTCAACGGGTATCGTGGAGTGAGATTAGAGAAGCCTGATAATACGGTTAGTATTATGTCGTGATGACAACCCTGTGACTTTTCAAGACCGAAGTAGTAGATAGACCAAAGGGTAGATAGAGATCTCTACAGTTCTCAATGAGACAACTTTCTTGTTCTTGTTGTATTAACGCCTCTATTACAATGTCAAAGTTTGGATGTTTCCTGATCAATCACATCGAAACGGCTGAACGGATCGCGTTGAAATTTGGAACACTCTAAAACAGCACATAGGTTATAAAATCTTTATCGTGGGAAAATAACAAGAACAGGAACTACGCTGATAAAGCCGCGGGGCACAGTTAAATAATAAATGTTTTCAATGTGGACTATTTCGTATAAAACACCTGGTTTTTGTCTTCTTTTAGTGATGACCCCATAATCGCTTACTTTGGGGTATAGGACTTGGTTGTACCAGTAAGCCTAGCTTAGTAAAGATGCGGAACCCAATAATACCGTGTCCCGCCTTCCTTTATTTTTTTAAATCCCTTTCCATACCACGGTTGCGCTTTTAGCGATAAGGTCGCCAATTGTTCCTAAAATTTTAGGTTATGTTTTCTGTTTAAGTTTTGTTTTTAATTTAGTGCAATAAAGAGTTTATCTATCTATCTATCTATCTACCGTTAACATTGAATGTTAGCTAATGTGAGCGTATATTTTGCGTCATTACTTTAATAACCGGTTTACATTATTCCAGTCCAGCGACCGATCCAGCGCTGTATTGCTTACTGGAATAATGTAGCCGGCACTGGAAAGCATTGACACTGGATTGATGCTTTCTAGTACCAGTTTCCATTTTTCCAGTAAGCAATCCAGCGCTGGATTCTATCGCTGGACTGGAATAATGTAAACCGAGTATAATGTTATCCATTCTATGTCACTACACAAAATTAATTAACATGATTGATTAAATTATCTGCAAATGTTGTATTTCATGGCCATTTCAGTAATATATTTATTTTGACTATGATAGGTACAATATTTTGGTCTTTCACACAAGATCTTTACGTTAAATGTTATAAGCACAAGGTCTAGGGAGCTTTAAGGCAATCTGAAAGTGATCTATCTGTCTAAAATAGCACCGAACAAGTTCCAACTTTTTTTCAATACACGAAAGGCCAATTCAATCAGATCTGAAAATGCTTTTAGACTAATTTTTTGGCTATGATTTATTGAATCTTATAAATAGAAAATAGATACCTAGTTACGTACTATTACATTATGTTAGTCAGATCAGAACAGTATTATACTTCGATGTTGATTGATGAGGGTTGCTCTATAGTTTGAATAGACATTGGTAAATGATTATGGTGTAATGTATCCCTGAAGATTGGAAATCAGCACTGCCAAGGCAATGCCTACGTCAAAGTTTGATACTATATCATATAAATACCAGTACCTATGTAGTGTAGTAATATTACAAATAGTATCACTACGCGATCCCACTGCTCCGCCTTTACAACTAGTCTAAAACATATAATTTATATTTAATAGTAAACAAAGTCAATTCACAAATTGATTCATCAAGCAACGAATCAATAAACCAACGCAATATGTTAAAAAATACTGCAAGCTGAGCTTAATTATATACGTACTACTAATTGAAATAATGAGTATGGTTGGTCATACGCTCATATCTTTGGTAACAGGAACTTCCATTTATTCTCTTTTCAGCATCAAAGGTCGACAGATGCAAGCTTAACATTTTTAATGAGGTTCACAGCTTATCCCACCGTGAAGCGTCGAAAAAATTCGAATTTCTCGTATTTTCATATTTCAACCTACGGACATGTTTTGAAATGGATTTTAATGATCATCTTCCTTTTCTTATGTTTTGTTGTTGACTTTTGTGTCCTCTATTTGTCCTGTGCTTTTCTTTCAAAAGATGTTGTATTGCGTAATACAACGTGGTATGGTTTTTGAGTCAGTAATGTTAGCATAAGCATCCTGTTTTCACTACTGGGACTCAGTTCCTTCTTTTACAAGAAGAGAGTTGAGATCATACTGCCAAATGGAAGTTGAATGGCGCATGTTTTCGGAATAGTATTTCTCAAAGCATGCTGGTTTTCCCGCAACTTTTTGAACTGAACACTTCTTTTGGCGCACGGCATACAGATTTTCCGTGGGCAGTGAATTGAACTCAAGTGCCACGTTCGTAAATGAAACAAATCTTCGGGTAAGCTCGGATGATCTAGATGGTCCTGGTCATGGTCACGACCTTCCGTTTCACCCGCGGAGTTTCCATAGTGAACTATCAAATTATGAATTACTAGCGGCCCGCTCCGGCTTCGCTCGAATAATAACCTAGATATCAACTGCAGCGCCACCTGCCGGGCTGATTTGTGAATCTAAATCTTCCAGGGCCCTACCCAAACGTATACAAAAAAATTTATTCAAATCGGTCCAGCCGTTTAGGAGGTGTTCAATAACAACGAAAAGTGGCATTGATTTTTATATATGAAGTTGTATATGTATTAGTTTTCACTTCTCGGCAGTCCGTAGGCAGTCCCTATGGCTGCCAATTTTTTTTCTTCGCCGTTTAAAACCAGTAGTTTATAAATTTGTGGTTTCAAAAGTTATCAGATAAAGACGGGATTTGAACCTACAAAACCCTCGCAATTGTGAAATCGAACGTTTTCACCACCAGGGTACAACGCCATCACATATACGCAAATAGGAAATAAATATAAAAGGCAAAGAAAAATTCTTTAGTGAATGGGGCTCTTCTAAAAAATCAAAAAGTACAATACGTTATTGATATACAGATAGTGCAATCCACGAAGACGCGCCCCACTATTCCTCCTAACCGTTTATAGTATATGTGTGCAAGCTTCCGTCAATGTTTGAGTGTTATCGGTACACACTAATTACCTATGAATGCACACGCACACTACAATAACTGGTGAATGGTTCGCGACTGACGCTCGGAGCAAACGCGATTGGTGGAAAACAAAATTGGTGGGGCGCGTCTTCGTGGATTGCACTATCTATATCGGAAAAACATGCTTCTATTTTTTTATTTGAACAACCTAATCTTCGTAACTACAAGTGCGATTTGAGAAAATATTTTTTTATCTGATAGTGAGCCTTTAAATAGAAATTGATAATTAATTAGAACCGTACGGTAACAATCTGTTTTTTTTTTAAATTGGATAGTTAGGAAGTATGAATAAATTCTTCAAAAAATAAAAGACCCATGTTTTTCATTAAAAAAAACAGAGTAGCTCTCTACTTAGTCTGCGAGAAAAACCTACATAGATTGTAGGGATTTTGTTTTTATTTTTCGTTCCAACTCACATTCTCGGACCTAGAACGTGACTCGGAACGAAATTGAAAAAAAAGCAATAAAATGATAATTAATAACAAAAATGTTTTTTTTTAATTTATACTTACATTTATTTAGAGTCTTATAATAAAACTAGTTTTAACCCGCGGCTTCGCCAGCGTTCGGTATGTTTTTTATTGTAGATTCATAGGTACTTGGATAGCATGCGCGTGGAATAATAACTTAATTAAGGATCGTCTATAATAGACCTAAAGGTAAGCTCATGCGTTAATATGTAACTTCAATTTCCTATTTTACCATCTCAGGGGTTGAATTTTGGAAAACTCACGTTGTGATACAAAACTCATTATTTTAACCAAAGTCAATTAATTTAATTGTCATGCAAATAAGTAAATGTTTTTACTGTTATAGGTTTACACTGGACCACAATGCCACCTGAAGTTAAGTGATGATGCAGTCTATTGTAGAGCAAGCTGTACAATATACTACAATATCCCAGAAGAAACCGATTCAGTCTCAATTTTTAGACATTGTAACCATCATGAAAAACCCATTCAGGCAACGCCTTCCACAGCCTAGACGTTCTTATTACAAAAATAGTCCGTTAAAGCTCTTCGTTATATATTCGTTATAGTCTTTGGAACAAGTCCAAGGAATAAAATGTTTGTACAAAATTTTATCGACTACGTCACCTATTGGGGTATGAATTTGAAAAAAATCCTTCCGGCTTGCCTGCTTCATAATAAAATACATGTTCGAGAATTTAAGTATGTCATAAGGGTTCATTCTGTGCGTTTATAAAATACTTTCATCCCCTATTATATTTTCTTAGGGGTTGAATTTTGGAAAACGCTGTATTACATATCTCATTATTTTTCTCGTACTCAAATTCTACAAAGTTGAATGCAAATGTGTCGCAAAGAATAAAAAAAATCACACACACTTTCATCCCCTATTTTACTCCTTTGAAGGTTACATTTTGAGATAGAAACACTGATATACATAACACATTACATTAGCCGTACTCAATCGGTACGAAATTTCATGCAAAAATGTCAAAGGAACAAAATGTTTTACACAACCTTTCATCCCCTATTTCATCCCTATAGGGCTTGAATTTTGAGTAATCTATCTTTGGTAGATTCCTACGCCATAAAAAATACGTGTGTGAAAATTTAACTACTTATGTCATATTTTACCCTTTTAGGGGTTGAAGTTTGAAAATAATCTATCAAGCTCCCTGCCGCTTGCCCATATGGGCAAGCTTGATATGCCTGCCCATATGGGCTCAGCGCCGGATATGACTCATCATGTAAAAAAAAACAAAAAAAGATTTTATAGAGATGAAGACCCTCAAGAATTTTGAGGTTAGTTTTGACAAAACAAATTATAAGTAAAGCTTTATCATCTAAACGTTTTTGCGGCAGCAGTATAAAAAAACTATGAACTAATGCAATTAATTAATATCATTTGTCTTAAAATGAGTCGCAACTGACAACTACTTGATACGGATACAAAACTCATTATTTTGGCCGTACTCAATCCCTACTAAATTTGATGCATATAATATGTCAGAGATATAAAAAGTTTCATACAAACTTTCATTCCTTCCATTCCTCACCCCTTTGAGGGTTGAATTTAGATTAATGCTGTAATACATACCTCATGACTTCAACCGAACTCAATTCATACGAAATTTCATGCAAATGTCAAAAAAATAAAAAGTTTTATACAATTTTTTATCCCCTAAGGGGGTGACCCCTTGGGGGTTGAATTCCAACAATTCCTTCCTTACTAGGTGTTATTACTTACTTACCAAATAAATGTCAAAACAGCTCTTTTATTTTTGAAGACTATTGCGTTATTCTTTCAGACTAGATATTTACAACAATTGTTACGGTTGTACGTAGTCAGCCGGAAATACAAACTGAATAAATAAAATTCTCAGCAACCGATAGAGATGCACAATACCAATGTGCATTCGAAATGTGTGAAGCTTTCAATTCAACAAACAAGGTGCATCGGAATAAGAAATTGTACCCGCAGGCTTGTTAGGAACCGCCGAGGCTTTTAGCATAATGTGAGAGTACCTTCGGAAAAATGATGTGGCTGTTTCCGTGGTCTTTCTTTTTGTGGATTCTGTAAATTCTATTCCTGGACGTTGAGAATTAAATGGTTTTTGTTCTTGCTTAAGCTTTAAAACTCTCACAGCTCATGTTATGTACCCACAATGTAAAAAATATTGCATCTAATCAAATACTCGGACTATCGCATAGTGTTCTAATTATTATGATTATTTTGCTATTTTTGTATTTTTTATTAATTTATGATAATGTTTTTATATGATAGGTAAGTACAATAATGTATACAATTGTTTTTTTTATTGACGTGTAAAATTAATATATAAAAATTATAGTTACGGCTGGTCTAGTCGGGAGAACGGCGCCTGCTGATCCGGAGACCCCGAGTTCAAACCCCACACGCACCACTGTCTTTTCGAAGTCATGTGCGTAATGCCGTTAACTTAAAACGGTGAAGGAAAACATCGTGAGGAAACCGGCATGTACCTAGAATCTTTCGAAGTCATGTGTCATCCACCAACCCGCGCTCGGCCAGCGTGGTGGATTATGGCCTTAACTCTCTCCTTGCGAGAGAAGGCCCCGGGTCCCAGCAATGGGAACTTTTAGTGGGCTGTTGATGACAGTGTATGTGTAAGTACTGTGATGAAAATGGGTATCATTTTGTGTGTTTACGCAGTGTAAGTGCAAAAACAGTAATATATTACAACCAAAACTTTTTGCAATGGATTTGAAATGCAAATTTAATATTTCGTGACAGGTTCAATTAATGTGGTAAGTACCTAGAAGTTAATGTTGCGATGAAACAAACATGAATATACCTACTAAACACAGGGACGAAACAGCGAAGAGCAGGTTGACTATATTGTCTTTCTCACTCTGGCGCACTTGTTCACTAATTTTTTTTCTCGCTCTAGCATCCCGAGTTCACCCGAAAATGTATTATCATACCCGAGCGTGACGCTGGAATTCGATTCACAGCCCACGAAAAATCTGTCTAGGCGCGTCAAAAGAAGTTTACACTTCAATGCATTAATTTCGTATAAATTCCTAGACGCTACCATGAAGCTAACTATTATTTTGCCATTGTTCTTTGTATAGCTATTTCCTCATGTCTTTTTGTTTTGAAAACTTTTGATTTGTTATTTCCTCTATTAATTTTTTCTCTCGGTCTGAGTGACCAGTTTACAAAATGAAAAACTCGATATATCGCGTTATTTACGAGTACGAGTTCAATTGTAGCACCAGTGCTGCAGAAAAGGATCAGGCGGCGGCGGGTCACAAAAGAAAACACAGTGCGTTTTGGTTCCAACGTTTTCGTTCTGGAAATTTCGACCTCCAGAACAAGCCCCGTGGACGGCCGGAGACCAAAGTTGATAATGAAGAATTGAAGGTTGAAGGCTGTGGCTGTAGACTGTGGAAGCAGATCTAATGAAATCCACGCCCGAGTTAGATACAGGCTGCGGTGTTAGTGATAAAAATGGTTGAATCTATTTGAAGTAAATTGGGAAGGAAAAGGAAGTAAATTGAAAAAACTTGAAATACAAACGGTATCTCATGATTTTGAGTGTAACAAACCGACAAACGCGCATCAAACGGCACAATAACGCTGGTATTTTAAATCGAATCATTACCTGTGATGAAAAGTGGATCCTGTACAGTGTACAATAATCGGAAACCCTCATCGCAATGGCTGAACCCTGGCAAACCAGCCAAATCCTACCCCAAGCGAAAATTTATTCAAAAAGTAAAACTTTAAAAAAATGTACCTACTGAAAATACAAATAGAGGAAAAAAAAAAATACTAATTACTGTTTTCAAAACACAATATTATGAGTAAATAGTTGTATAGATTTAATTTAAAATTGGAATTCCTTACCAAAGAGCAGATATTTGAGATCAAAGTGGCCAGTACGACAAAACACCAATTTCATAGGTAAGGACCTAATATAAATGAGAAACTTTAATTTTTTGTTGGTCGTTTACGTTTTTTAGATGAATCGGTGTCATACTTGAAGTTGTTTCAGCTCAGGAAACTATTGCTGGAGTTTGAGAAAAAAAAATATTTACAGATGTTATATTTATTTAGGAACACGTGAAAGCGTACTACTATAGAGCCGTGGTTTTTCATGGAACTAAAAACAAAAGACAACTAAAATGATGTGAAGAAAAATTTAAACTTGGAACAAAACGGTATTTTTTAAAACAAGGAGTTTCCTGAATATTAGCTCTCGTAGGTCTTATATGTGATACGGCCCACAGATATAATACGCACTTTATTTTTATACATTTTTATAGTTGTGCACAGAAGTATGTAAAGATAGATTGTAGTCTGGTATAGTATTTTATAACATATTTGCTCGTAAAGGGTCTCTTATTGCACCAATTTCTGTATCGTAATGTATCTTATTACGTACTTGTGCGGTAATGTAATGTAAAACGTACGGTTTCAAAATGCTCCGTCTGAAACGAACGGTACCTTTTTAAATCTTAGTATAGAGATTTTATGTCAGAAAAGTGGTAAACATTACATGAAGAAAATTAACTATGAGAGATAAAATATAATAAAAATTATTTAATTTAATTAATTTTGACCATACATTACAACAATTTATCTATAACAAAATACAAAAATATTAATTTACTTTATTACTAATGTCGTAATGTCATACTGGCTGGTTTTGTGCCTTTGCTTTAAAAAATAATTGGCAGTCATAGGAACTGCCGATAGAAGTGAAAACTTATAACTCAGAATTCCATAGCTTTGGAAACTACACGGGTGTAACCGGTGGGCGTGACCTGTTCATCATGGCATGGCCATCTAGAAATGCGTCAGCATTTCTCATTGGCTTACGCATTTCTAGATGGTCATGCCATGATGCCCTTTCAGCATTTCCCATTGGCTGATGCATTTCTAGATGACCAATGGCGATGGTCCCGACTTTACTCGAAAATTTCTTATCATACCCGAGCGTGACGGTAGAATTCAATTCACACCCCACGAAAATTCTGTCTAGGCACGCCTAAAGAAGTGTTCACTTCAAAAAGCGCTGATGCGCGCGCATTGTTAATCTGTGAACAAGAAATACGTCAGCCAATGGGAAATGCTGAAAGGGCGTGACCTAACCATCATGGCATGGCCATCTAGAAATGCGTGAGCCAATGGGAAATGCTGACGCATTTCTAGATGGCCATGCCATGATGGCCAGGCCACGCCCTCCAGTTACACCCGTGTACTTTCCAAAGTAAGCTATCAAATTCTGAGTAGTAAGTTTTCACTTCTATCGGCAGTATCGGCAGTTCCTATGACTGCCAATTTTTTTTATTTGAAAATGTCATCAGAATTATTTATTTCCTCGCAAATATGTAATAAAACGTCGTATGACATACGTGAGCTTTGATAATTACAGTCTCTGCTAATTATAGCAATACCGCCTCGGCTGTTATTATCAACTTAGCGCACTTATATCATAATGTAATATTATCACTGCTTAAAATGAACTAAGTTTTTTAGAAAATACCTAACCCTTTACTAATTGTTATTCCAGACTATAATCTAACTGTGTCCCAAATTCCAACTCGATCTGAAACTTTCACATTTAGATAGGAAGTAGGATTTCATAAATATCTTTAGATACTTGAGCATTGCTTAACTGCCTTGTACATCTCGTTATTCATTGTCCAAAGATCTAATTTTAGTAACCAATACGTTTTAAATGAATAAAGAATTGCAGGTCAGTCTCAATTTACTGAAACAATGAATCGACAGACTGTCTGTTGTGGAGTATCGGATATTTTTACGTACCTGCACTTTATTTTCAACCACACAATTGATGCGGTGGTTTATATCACTTCAATAATAATACTGGTGAAACAAAAAGGACGAAAATATTATTTAATTATTAAAATCGAACACGAGATTATTCGGTGGGGGGTTTCGTGATATTAAATATTAAGTTTATTTATTAACATACTCGCGTACTGTTATGGCTTTTGGCTTACTTTATTGTAACTCTAGACAGGCAACGTTTAGTCATTTTCTTGAAACTATTATTTGTAAAAGTTGGGTTGTACACCGTATTTTTTTTAACAGAAAAATTTTAACAGACTATGTAGACAACATAGCACATTAAAACTGTGCAATAAGTAATTTATCCTTAATCTCAATATTACAGAAACTGTAGCTAGTTGACATTTACAAAAATCCTGCCTAAACCTAACGATACCTACGACGGGCCGGCCACAGATAAGAAAATAGTTACTTACCCGTAACTATTTTCTTATCTGTGGCCGGAGGCCACCTACCTAATTTTTATAATTTTAATTATGTACTACAAAATTCATCCATATTGATTAAGCTAGAAGATAGAAATACCTACCTACTCCGTTTAATTTTTAAGTTTTTATTGCTAACTTTTCCTTCATACTTTATTAGGCTTAGGACCGGCTTCTTTAAAAAAATTTACGAATTTCTGCATTTTTTAAAAAGTAAGGTGTCTATTTACAACGATCAATAATGTACTAAACAATTTGTACTTACTTGTTTTAGTTATTTTTATACATACCACGTTACACATAGGTACACGCCACATTGGTCTGGAACCTCACTTCGTTTCAAAATTTGTGCAGTGTTTGATTTACCAAAATAAACACAGCGTTGTATTTCACTACACGTTATTGACTGACCTTGACTACGATCGACACGTAACTGAAGAAGTGTAATGTAAATGTAATGTTGTGTTCAGTAATAAAAAAATACGGTGTATTTGTTTTTTGTACGTGCATTATGAGTGCACGTGTTGTAATTATGAGTGTGATTAATTTGCTTTAATAACTTTTACTACGTGTCTTAGAATTTATGTTTTTTTGTTTTTTAATATTTGTTGAAATAAACGAATATTCGTTTGGCGGAACTATCACCACTTATCCTCCAGCAATTATATTATCCAAATATATTATAAATAATGCTACCAAGAGTGAGGTAAAGTGATAAACAATTTTTTATCTCCAGGTACTAAAATACTACGTGGCACGGTGTATTGTAATATGCAGTAGGGTAAAAAGACAATGCCCAGGACAGTCAGACAATACGCTGACTCTAGAGGAACGTAAAAATAACCAGACTAGGATTGGCTTCTGTGTTATGCTCGGATACTATTAAATCTAGTCAAGGCACTTTAATACGGTAATACGAAATAACAAAATATTGAAACCTTTTCTCGGAAATTTAAAAAAAAATCTAGTTTTATTGTGAGTACGCGGTTCGTTGAACCATCATTTGGCACACCGATATTAATTCGATCGTCTGCGCGAGTGAGCGTGATGCTAAAACAGTGGGATCTAAATTACGGGACCAATAGACAGTGCGAGAGTTCGCAATTACAGCTGTCCGAACGAATTGTGTGTTCGACAATAAAAGCGATACTTTTATTGTTGCTGTAAATTGCCTTTCCGTTGTCGAGAGAGACGATGTCGTCGCGTTCCCGTTGCGTATTCTCGCTATAACTTCATGTTGATTTAATGTTATTGTCCAGTAAATCCGACAGTTTTGCTGGAACAGATTAATGCCCAAAAATAGGTTTAACTCTATTAAGTTCGGTTCTCTGGCTCATTTAAGTTCAGTTTGCATCGGATTATTTTCCAAGCAGGTATGAAATACTGAGTAAAATCAAAGTAGGTTCCTTGGATATTTATTTTATACCTACTGGGCATCACCTGGTGTGTGTTATCGCAGTTAATTGTTGACATCGGAACTTGTTAGTGTAATGACTGTGGGAATACTTTTAGAAAATACTGTATAATTTTTTGATCTTACTGATAATAATTTTTCGTAAAACATAGTTATTTTTTTTTCCAAAATAACAACATTTAACTTCAACTGAAAATTAAACTCAGACACTCGATTAAATTTCTTATTTTTGAAGTGAAAACTTCTTTAGGCGCGCTATAGACAGAATTTTCGTGGGCTGTGAAATGGATTCATCAATCGTCACGCTTGGATATGATAATGGATCGGATCGGATATTAAATCTTCGGGTAAACTCGGTAAAAACGGCCAGGTAGGTACCAGGGTAACAGAAACAGTAAAGAGTTTCGATTACCTACCTCCAGCGTTTATCTCCAGATACCAGGACAACAGAAATATAAAAGAGTTGCGTTTGCCCCTAGGTACCAGTACCAGGCCAACAGAAACAGTAAAGAGTTGCAATATTCTGTATAATTACGTTGATATAAAACTAGATGGCGCAACCATCGATTTAGCTGGCGGTGTTGAAATTATGCGAATGTACATAGACCTACGATGGTTTAACAAATAATTTGTCTTCTGACAAGATGATAATTAAATTAGGCAATTCGGCAATTCAATTAAAAGTGAAAACATTTGAGTCACAAGTTTTCACTTCTATCGGCAGTTCCTATGACTGCCAATTTATTTGTAATATTAGCTAAACACACTGTTCCAATGAGACAGCGAGGTGCGCGAGGTAATACGAATCAATCATAAAAGTATGTAAGCAAATTATATAATTTTGTTGATATTATTGCAAAAATCGTTTCACCGATTTTGATAAAATTTATATGGGCTCGTATTATCTAACGAATAAAAAAATATTATCAAAATCAATTCACAATTGGCGTAGCTTTCGCGTAACATAGATACAACAAAAAACAACCGAATCCAGAACCTCCTTTTTTGAAGACAGTTAAATATCAGACAAATTTAAATAAGAATAAGAATATTTATTGTCAGCAAATTAATTATTACACCTTGACTTAACGTTAAATAGTATATACAAGTACATAGGTAAAAACAAAAAAAAAGATTATAAACATTAAGTTGACGAGATTCAGATCTCCGAACTAGCTTGTACTTCAAAGGTCTGTGTTCTCCCTAAATAAGCTTTGATACTGGTTTCATTCCTAGAGAATGTGCTAAATCTATTTGACTATTTACATCAATTTACGATTTTAAATATAACAATCAAAGAAAGAAGAAATTTTTGAAAATAATAAAATAAACGTGTGTGTGTTAGACAAATTTCAAGAACTTTGCTTGCGCTTTGAATATTTAGAACGATTATTTAATGATTAATTAGCTTAGATATTATTTAAAAACTGCTAATTGACACGAATTTATGCAACAAATACTCACATTTATCCAAATATGGTCCCCGAAATACGATTACAGTATATGGCTCAACCACAGAAATCTAAATAATTAGATTTCTGTGGGGTCGACGAAAAACATCGTTAGCTTTCCGAAAACAAAACCCATTTCCACCTTCTTGTTGGTAGAATGAATCGGTCCCATTCAGTTTATATCAAAGACAGTTCACAATTATAATATGTAACCCGAAAAAATCATCAACATTCTTAATTGAGCTCAGTTTTTTGTAATCTCAGGACCTTCTCTGACAAGGCGACAGACAGGACATCATCTTATATATCTGGATCTGAATCAGTGCAGTGCTAGTAATAATTTGGACTTTTTATGTTCTGATAGCAGCGTGACTGTTGTTTACCATCAGGCACATATCTTATTTGTCCCGTCACTCTATACTGTACAATTTAAATCCACCACGCTGGACGATTGCGGGTCGGCGGATGACGTTTGACCTCGAAAGAATTTTGACGATGTTTGCCCTCATCGTTAAAGCCAGTGTTGAGCCAGTGGCAAACATGTACTCAGAGATTCATGTGGAATTCGAACCTACAACCTCCCGTGGTCCGTGTCAGTTCGTGGAGATTATTTTAAGGTGGAAAAACAATCGTTCTGGCCACTAGTCTTTCAGTTTTTTGTAAATCCTCGAAGATACATGCATATTATCGATTTATTATCATTCCGACATTGACAGCCATCTCGCCTGATGTTAAGCGACGATGCGGTCTACGATGGAGCGTGTTTACCTAGAAAAAAACCGATTCACTCTCGATTTGAAGACACAAAGATTGTAACCATCGGGGAAAACCCATTCAGGCAACGTTTTCCTCAGCCTAGACGTTCTTATCACAAAAGTAGAGTCAAAACTCTTCGTTCGTGTCTTTGGAACATCAACCATGAAACGATGACGCTTTTTCGAGCTACGAGCATTCCGATAAAAAAAAGACAAGCTGGTATTAGATCATGCAAATCAGTCGCACACTCTTACAATTGCTACATAGTTATTTACGACAAAAATATCTGAAATGTATGACATTTTTGCTGTAATATGAGAAAGTATTTAGACCCGTAAGCTAATTTTGGAATTCAGTTACTTTGCACTTTGATTTAAAAGTAACATTTTATTCTAAAAATATCAGTATTTATATATATTTTTTTGACAATTCACACACAACACCATCTGACCCCAAACTAAGCAAAGCTTGTGTGATGGCGGCCAGATAGCTGATAGCTAATACTTATATAGTTTTAAATACATACTTATTATACATAGAAACACCCAGACACAGTGCAAATACTCGTATTTGAATTCATCACACAAATATTTCGTGGGAATCAAACCCACGACCCTCGGCTTCGAAGGCAGAGCTACCAACTAAGCCACGAGGCCAGTCAGCCCGTGAAGTATACGAGTTAGAAATATGACCTATGTATATGTATCTTTTTTAGATTTCAAATAATTTTTGTCATAATCAAAAAAATACAGAGATTGCTGTTGTAAGTTCCAATTTACACCAAAATACCGTCATTACATAATGTTCACGCAATTTGAAATTACAAAAGACATAAAATAGCTTTTGATTTGAAATATGAGAAAAGTCGAGTAGTAAAGGCATAAAATACTGCAAATTATGATGGTAAGTAGCAGAGTAGCAGCCAACTTATTCGCCATAAAGTTGCAAAATTACCTTTGTAACTTTTTTAATGACAGCGAGACGCAACTTTTTCTATTCAATTTATTATTTTCCTGCCGCCAGGTACTGAAGGGTCATCACTGTGGAAATTCCGGTACTGAAATGTGCGTGTTGTTTTTAAATGCGTTTGATCATTTTGGACTGATAGATTAGCTTTTTATTTTCCGCAGAATTAAAGACGTACACAAGCAAGTCAAGGAAAATGTTTATTTAACTATTCGTAATAATCCTTAACGTGGAAATCGAGTATTTGCAAGTAAAATTTAATTACTTCAATTATAACTATGTTTAATAAGTATGTATTCAAAACTATAAAAGTATTATATCAGCTATCTGGCCGCCATAGTACAATCTTTGCTTAGTTTGGGATCAGATAGTGCTGTGTATGAATAAAAAATAAAAAATATTTTTGCCCATTAGAATTGCCCACTAATATTCATTTATTCACATATTCCTTGTAACTAACTTGCCATTTGTCTTTATAAATAGTGACTTTGTAAATACTTTGTGTAAAATTATTATCTCATCAATTAACAGCTCATCATACCACTGATATCACAAATGCAAAAGTTGGATGTTTCTTGCTCAATCACATCGGAACATCTAAACGGATCGGATTTAAATTTGAAACACAGTTAGATTATAGTTTGGAATAACAATTATAAAAAAGTTCTTTCCTAATTTATGTATTTATAAAATACGATTCCAGACTACAAACAAACACTTAACTGGAATAACACACACTTTTTATCGCTGACAATAACAGAAACAAGAGCTGCGCGGGTTAAGCCGCGGGGCGCTGCTAGTATTCCAATACATTGCATACAAATATTTGATATTTGGTACATACAAATGCATTTGAATTTCAATCATAAATGACTAGAACTCGTAATAATATTTGATTTAAAAAAATGTAAGTACGTACTTTTTTCACCTTAGCAGCTTACGGATAAAAGAGCTTGCTATGAATTTAATACGAGTAAACCGTATCATTCCTAGTCTACTTAATTTAGAACTCTCCCAGTATTTCCAGCTAAAACGTATGGTGTTCGTGCCGCATGGACTCGAACGGTTTGAGTCTGGAATGCTAAATGCAAAAGAGCTCTACGAAAATCCAATATGTTTCCTTTAGCTTGTAGCCTAGAAACCTACTATTTCTGCAGTTACCGTATTTTATAGGCCCCGGTACACGCACGCAATATGACTGCTATCATGGGCCTGCGGATATCTTTGTTCGTGTTTGCCATTTGCATATAAATTATCTACCCCCACATTCAACATTCGTTTAGTTATATTAAAACGATGTCTTGATCTTGAAAGAAGTTATTTCCAGGTTTATTTTTGTCAAACATCTACTTTTAGCGGAAAAACTTGATGCCAAGCAATAAAAAGCAATGTTAACACAATTTGAATAATAGTCGCATTCACATTCTTTCCTACGCAGGAACGAGTGTGCGAAATGCTTATTTCAATTTTTCGTGACCGAACCGTAGTAGCGTCTCAAGAGCGCTACGATGTAGATGTGTAAAGTCTACGATGTAGATGTGTAAAGTCTACGATGTTGAGCTAGTTCGGACCTATCGTAAATAGAAATTGACATCGGTATCATTTTTGCCCAAGACTGGGCGGTAAGACCGGGCGGGGGTCGTTTCGTCGTTTTTTAACCGCAGTCGGTCGAGCCGTACTCCGACTGCTCGTTTAGCAAAATGACGGACGGACCTTTTTTTATCTCGTCCAACCGCAATTTGTTGCCAGCGATTTCTGCTTGCGATACACGGACTCGCCTATGGACCCGACGTCCCGAGCACATTTAAAATTCCTATCCTATAAATATTAAGACATTTCAATGTTGATGACGGACCGTTTAGAATTTTAGGTTTTACTTTTACGTGTTTTTAAATTGATGTAGGCATTGTAAATTTCGCTCAAAATAGTCTGAATTTTGGTGTTTTTTTTGTCATAACTAGTTTTTACTAAAAACAGAAAGCATAAGTGTAACAAAGCATGATATAAAGCCGGGTTCTGCTTTTCGGGATAGTTACTTTTAGAGGGAGCTTTAGTGTATTGTAATATATACCGTGTTGTTTAACTGACACTTCTGTATATGTATGTGTACTGTTATGTAAGAATAATAAGATTAATAAGAATAAGAATAAAGTTTGAGATTAGATTTTCCTTAGTCCATATACCATATTACCATTACCATTACCATTTACCATTGATTTCATCATAGTATATTTAGAGTCATAAATCATGAAAACAAAATGATTGATTAGATGTTTTGATTTGACATAATTTTAGATATTTGTAAATGAGTTTAAATGATCTGTGACCGTGTCAACATAAACACATATAAGATCACTTGCATTGCTCTGTGGCTTACCCACGTAGTTTTCATTCCCGTTGTTTTCCTAGGATAAAAAATAGCCTATGTGTTATTCTTGACTATTATCTAAGCTAATCTAATATAGAGCCACAAACATCCTAACATTGACATTTGTAATATTAGTAGGATTTAGTATTTAGGATAAGTACCCAAATACATTAGCTGGCGTACTAATCATACCATGTAAGCAATCCAAGTGAGTCTGTCCTATTCACACAAGCGAGCAAACAAGTACATATGCCCAAATACGCGACAAACCCGGCACGATGCCTACATCGAATGTTTTCTACAACAGCATAGATGTGATCTCACTGTCTGTGTTCATTTTAATATTGCTAAGTCATCAATCTGTGGATTTGCTAACATTGAGCGTCAATAACTTAAATGCCACGCCTACAGTTCAGAGTGGGCGCTAGGCACAGCGCAAAACAAGCATAACCTTGTATACGAGCATGTATCAATTTTAAAATCCTATTATAAAAGTTTGAGTTTACGGAACGGATGAAAGATTTTTTTAAAGTATCGTGTCGCTTTCAACAACAGAGCTTGCCGCTGTTGCGAACTTTTTCAATTCATGCCATGTTTCATATTATTTCCGACGAACTGGGAGTGTTCCTAAATCTTTGGACTTAACAAAGAAATTGTTTGACGCTTTCACGAATAAAAAAATGTGTTATTACAATAAACTTAGCTAAGTACTTAGTGATATTTAAAATAAATGGTATTTTTCTATCAAAAATCAAACAACTGACTTACAAAAATTATAGGTATCTACTCACACACTCTACTAATTATATCTCTCAACTAAACGCACAAAAAAATAAAAAACAGCCGAAATGAGAACCACCTCCTTTTTTCTATTAAAAGTGTTATAAACTTACTATCGCTGGTCACTGGTATTTGTTAATAATTAATTATGTTGGCAAATATTATTTATTTATAAGATGCATAGAATAAGATATTTACGCTTCCTTTTTGTTTTAAAGCAATCACGCAAGTTCTAGAGTTTTCCTGAACGCGAAGTTAAACTTCTTAACAGTTTTCTTACGCTGTTTTAACGCCAATAAACATTGAGTGAACTAGTTTGCCTCGGCCAGGAAAAGGTTATGTGTAATCACATTTGAGTGCTCTCGGAGAGTAAACAAATAGAGGTATACTTGTTCCTTTAGTTCCTATATGAAAGAGAGCAAATATCGTTTTTATAGGCGTTAAGGCTACCATAAATATGTGACGTTAATTAATTGTTTTTCTAATGCGGCTTTTAAAATGAAATGGCATGAATTTAATGCGTATTATGGGTTTACAATAGATAGTGATTTTAAAGTACGCCAAACACAGCTAAGTTATAAAAAAAAACATTTTTCTGTTCTGTTATGTAAATAATAACACATTCACAGTTAGTGTATATTATTTTTGCATAGTATAGAGTAACGAGACGAGCAGGTCACTTGTTTGATGGTAAGCAACATGCTTACCCATAACAGCACAGTGACACACATCTATTGAAATATGAAGAGTCCAAATCATTATGTCCTGTGATTGATGAAAACATTGATGTTTCCAGAGGAATCACAGGAGGATTTAACAGAGATGTTTTTACAATACTGTTTGACTGCTAGGCGGTCGATTGTACTGTAACTGGTAAAAGTGTGGTACTTCTTCAGGCGGACTATACAAGACTACTTGCTGTTAATTTGTTAGGTTTTATCTTGTACTGTTTGTGTTTTTGCTAGCATTAAAGAGTTACCATCTACCCATCACTATGGCTGAATTTCTTGACTGTAAGAAGGAGAGGGGACTTGACTGTGGAAGGAAATATGATTCGTACGTGTGTTAGCTGCTTTTTTTTTGTATTGTAAGAGTCAGTAAATAATTGTACGGGCTGTGTTAAGCTGTAACTAATATTGTTTCGCGTCGGATTCTAACTACTGCTCATGCTACCTATATTTGTTATGATTTCATGAAAGAGCGTCAATTAAATATAAGAAGTAAATCATAATAATTATTTAATATAAATATTTAATATCTTTGATAATATTTTATTATTAAACATATTTACGAAACTATTGCCCATAATAAGGTTCTTGAATAACATCAACAAGCTCATTTTCTTTCAGGTGTATCTAGTTATACAGCTTTAAGATCGTTTCATGGCTACACAATTTTCTTTATATTAAAAGTAGTTACATTTGATACCCCAATTAACTCCGTAAGGATCAAAACCTATTGATCACAAACCTTTCTAGGAAAATCATCTACGTCCGGCCAACGTAATTCGCACAAGGTTTGAAGAAAAGCACCGGCAGATTAAATTGCAAACCGTTCCTTGAATTCTCACTGAGAATTAAAAGGATCGACATTCCTTTGACAGAATAGTCAGATATTTTTTACGTTTTCAACCCCACTGATACGTTCAAGTCACATAAAAGCGCGGAAGTGTAAAAACACGCCATTAACATTATCATGAACCACAAAAAGCTAACTCGCAAGGTTGGAGTAAGATAAATTTTTGATCCGAAGTTGAATTTAATATGAAAATACCTGAGAACATTTGCCATGTGTGTTCGTGATAGATACGCGGCGTGGAATGGATTTGGCGGATGTCGGAACTCGCACAGACGACTACCGGAAAGTGAAACCAGTTTTTATGATGTGGTCGAATAAATACTCGAATTCAACAGAAGCGTAGATATGCTACCAAACTAAAAAAACGTCTAATAATAGTATTTCCTATGCATATCAGGATTTACTAGTTATTACTCAGGAAAATCTTATTCAGCCTTAAATTAAGCTAGAACTGTTATAAAATGGTTATTAGAGAAAACGGCAAAAACAAAGAACACGCCTGTCCAAAACAGCGCAGCATTTTCAAGATAGAGGTTTACTAGGTACCAGCACTTTTTCTTCTCTACACTAGTATTATTATTTTTAGCAGTAGTAAGACTCTTTGTAGAGGTAGAGTGCATCTGGGTAGAATAACTGTTACAGGTATGTGTGGCACTTCATTAAACATTTCCCGGTCAATTATTTTACCAGAAAGTAATGTGCAAAAATCACTGTGTTTTGATTTGAAGGGCAATGTTTCCAGAGAAACTGCAGGGTACTGAGATAAATCATCATATATCTATGAGTGATGAGCATAGTGCAGTGCTAGGTGATTAATGATTTGCACTCTTCATGCTCTAATAGCTATGTGACAACGACATCGTCATGTTGTGATAAAGTCCTTAAAACAAGTTAAAAAAAAAGCTGTGACACTGTACTGTCATGAGCGAGTGGGTTGCTTACCATCAGGCACAAATTGTACTAGCCTCGTCACTGTATACTGAATACCAAAAAAATACGGGATATCTACTGTAGTTAATACCAGCACTGTACATTATATGGAGCCATTAGATGGTTTATCTCCTTGCCTTGTAATTTCTCAGGGATCCAGAATATGTCAGCGGTAGCAGAACAAATACAAATACAAATACAAAAATCTTTATTGCTGTTTGTAGGTAAGATAAGATAATACAAAACATTTTAAAAGTTGCCCCATACAAACTGGCCTCTGCGAGAGGCATGCAATATGTCTGGCAAGACAATTTGTTAGTCTTAATTTTTAAATAAAAACAAAAATTTTTTTATTTAAATAATAGTCAGCTGATTAAAGTCTTCTTCTTCCTCATCTTCTATTAATTTCTGGTTTTTATTTATGTCATCTGATTCTTCATCTTCGATTCATTGCTGGCTTCTATTTGGTGATATATATTTGTGTGAGATAAATGTTTGGTGAGCACAATTTCGCCAACGTCTTGTGTTTCATCAGGATATTGTCTTGTGTTTTTGAGTTTGATCAATATGTCCATCCAGGGTCTAAGGTCTTGCATTAGTAGATCTTGCAGTTCATCCATGTGAGGAATGTCAAAGAATGTATAAAGTGCAATAAATGTATATAATCAAAAAATCAAAAATGTCGTTAATTATAATATTCATGTAAATACTCAAAGAATGTCAAAATGTAATACAGTACAAACTAATTCATCATGATACAATATATCATTATTTGGTCTTATGTCAGTTGAAATTTCATCAAAATTTCATAATGGAATAATAATATCTATTGAGATATTAATGGAATAAGGTTTAAAGATTGTAAAAGTTTCATGTTAAACAATGGCTAAAATATTAGTATTCCAATTAATTTCCTTATCATTTAAAAATTCAGTTACAGTATAATAGCATTTGTGTATAAGCATTTTTTTTAGTTTACTTTTGAACATTGTTATGTTAAGTTCTTTTATGGCATTTGGCAGCTTATTATATAAAAGAGGAGCCATACAAAAAATGCTGTCACTCATAATCTTTTTTTTGCGTTTGTCGAACGAAATATGTTTGTACCTTACTAATTGAAGGCAGAATGACTAGCAAACGGAATAGTATTGTCCCAGATGGACTCTGTAAGGTATGCACTACAAAAATAATTGAAGATCGTTTGAAATAGCCGGTCGGTTGCGACCTCGCCATCTCTACATATTGTAGGTACGTAGATTTTGTATTTCGTTCGTTTGTAATGTAAATTTACCTTTCCTTAGTTAGCTGAAGCCATGGTTGAGCTGAGTGAAGTGAAACGGCTGGCCGTGACGGACTCAGATTGGCTTGTTATTAACTTTTAACGTATTGAACCTTTACAACAACTCGTTACCGGGGAAAAATTTGGCTTCCGCTGAGCAAATTAGGAATATTAACAACTTTTCTATAATGAAAAACGTGCAAAAAACTTTTGTTAAACATTTTAATCAGTAAACGAGTTTTTGAGGGATCGATGGCAGTTGCCCTCAGAAGGCTTCTGCTGCTTATCGAACTTTGGACTAGCGAAGAAGATCCTGATCCTTACTAACTTAAACTTATTGATTGGTTATACTTATGCTCGTACATAAAGCTAATCTGAAAGTGTACTTGAAGTATACTGGACATGAAAGTATTTCACATGCTTACCATCCTCGACAAATACTACACCTCGTATAACGACTAGCGCAAGGGCAGATTGGATGGTACGATTTCGATTTGGCCAATTGCCGGGAAGAAAAATCAAGGACCAACACTTTTGTAATGATACTTATCAGCCAATATTGTATTAATCCGTGGTATTAATATTAATATTTATGTACATATATATTGCTTTGTAAATATGAAACTCTAACAAATGATTAGGTACTCTAATAAAGTAGCGCTTTCTATTAATATTAAAACAAAAGGCAAACTATGCAAAATGGTTATACAGGTAACACAGTTTAAAAGTGTTACATAACTTTTAAATAAACTGAATAAAAGATTCCTCCACACATTTATAACTCACTGGTCGTAACTAGCTTCTGAGAAGATAAAAAAGTATTGAAGCAGCAAAAAGCAAACCTTTACTTTTGCCCACAATCCGTAGCCTCTCTGGGATTTCCTGTCGATAAGTTGCAAATTAGGATTTTCTACACAAAAAGACCCCAACTTTTACAACCTTTTTTGACATTTAACTCGCCTAATGGTTAACAGTGGTGTGGGCGAAGGCGACTTAAAAAAATAAGTATGCATAAGTCATTCATGTCATTATTTTAAATGAGAAATTATGACGATAGAAGCAAAAACTACTAAACTAATTTGGAAAAAAATATGTGTTAGTAAGTTCATAATTTGATGAACACGATACTTTCGTTTTCTAATATAAAAGGCCCGTTTTGCTTTTTTATAATTAGTCGAAGTAACCTAGTAGAACACATTAACCTTACCGCTGAGCCAAAAAGATCATACTATATTTTGCAGTAAGTATTCGAATAAAACAATGGTATTCATTGGTTTTTAATAAGATATTTTTAACCCCTGACCAAAAGAGGGTTGTTAAAAGTTTGACGTCGATGTCTGTCTGTGTCTGTGTATGTGCCTGTAGCACCGAAGAGCTCATACGGATGGATCAATTTCGATGCGGTAAATTCGACAAATTTCAAATCCAAGATGACCGCCACCACAAAATGGCGAAGTATTATTATATTTCATCACTACCTCAATATGGGTATCGAATGAAAGGTTAAGGTGCAATAAGTCATTGAATTGAATGTGTATTGTATTATTTAGTGAATATTTTAACTTTAAACAGTTGATTTTTTTATAATATAGCGATGCATAAATTGATGTGTACAAAACATCTGTCAAAACATTCTACGCTTCTAAAACAATATTCGCCGCACAATTTCTGCACCCTTTCAAAGCGAACATTTCTCCTCAGCCGTCTTTGTTCAACCCCTGCCAGACGGAAGAATGTAAACAACATACAGTCAATTTTCAAAAACGGCATCGTTAAAAATAGTGGGAAGCTAGTAACAGTGTTCAAGGGAAGTCATTACCGAACTCCTTGAGGTACTATTTCGGGTGAATGGGGAGGCGACGCGGCGAGATAGCGCGCGCTTATGAACGATATCGCGACAAACGAAGTGTACTCACCCGAGTACGGCCGAGATTGAAGGGAGAAAAAACATGCTATGAAGTACTTGCAAGGTAACTCGCTCGGCATTCATGCTAGGGGCAAAGGATGGGGATGTGGTGTCGAACTTTGCGAATGTATAAATTGATTGTGGATGTTTGGGCTTAGCGGCCTGTTATTTTGTTTGCTTCCTAAAGTTCAACGTGCTGAAAACCGCAACTAGCCTACGTCAGGGATTCTGCTATGGAATAATAGTTTAGCTGGTTTCGTGTACAACCACGTGTTGATTTGGAACTTTCGGAAGTATTGTACTTGGTGTTACGGGTATTGAATTTCGAATGTAAACAGATCACATTGGTATGGATTATGTCGCTCAAGTACAAATGGGTAACGTATTACTGTTTAAAATTAGTAGGAACAAACATCCTACTACTATTATAAATGCCAAAGTATGGATGTTTGGATGTTTGTTGCTCAATCACGCCATAACGTATGAACGGATCAGGCTGGAATTTGGAATACGGTTAGATTAGAGTCTGGAAGAATACATAGGCTACTTTTTATCCCCGGAAAATAACGGAAACGACGGGAACGAGAACTACGCGGGTAAAACTGCGAGGCACTGCTAGTTTTTATATATTTTGTTGTAGCAGAACTATTTGTAGAGCCCGCCTGAAGAAGTGGCATACTTTTGCTATTTATTCTAATGCCAAGCAGTGATGTGCATATTTTGCAGTCTTCCGGTTTGTGTGGCTATGTTTCTAGAGAAATTACAGGGCAAAGAGTAAAATCATCTTATATTTCCGGGTCACGAGCGTAGTGCCCTGCTAGGCAGTGATTAGGACTTTTCATATTTATGACATTGTGATGTTAAGAGCAAGTGCGCTGCTTACCATTATGCGCATGTCTTGCTCGGCCCTTCCTACCAGAATAATATTATAAATGTACATGTTTTGATGTTTGTGCTTAATCACGTCGTAATGACCGGTTCCGGCTGAGATTTGGAACAAAAGTAAAAAGTCTAAGTCTAACTAAGTCAGTCTAAAAGAAAAAACAATGGGAGTGGGAATTACGCGGGTAAAACCACGAGACACTGTTAGTATTTAATAAAAAATAAATATTTAATGTACGTTAGAGATGATGTTCTGATTTTACCTAAGTACTTTTATCAGCCTTACGTCAAGAATCGTTACGCATTTGTTCTTGGGCCCAAAAACCGGTACATAATTAATCAGTTCGTTGACTTGGCAGATATTTTAAAACCAAACTGTAATTTTAAGTTCGCTCAACGCCATTATGTATTAACCTAAGCCGAAACTTTGAACGCTGTCCACAAATTCAATATGAAAGCAACTTAGAAAACAACATTCTAACTGAAATTGTTTCGTATCTTTCGCCTAATTGAATTAAGAAAAGCTCAGCTAACTTCTGAAGCAGCTAGACGTCTAAGAGAGAATAGTTTGATATAACGGTAGTCTATCTATAGCTAGCGTGAGGTTTAAATTGCCAATCTGACTGCCTTCGGTGGCCCATAGTTACCCTGTGCAAATGTGCTAATTGGTAATTCAAATGCTCTAGCTCTACATCTGGAACGTCTGTTGCCAGGAACAGTCTAAGCCAATATCTCAGAAGCGGATTTATCCTGGCTGGGAAGCAACATTTATACAAAGCTCTCGGCAGTTGCAACGATACGGGCAACAAAATTGTGGGGAAAGGTACAAGAGACAGAGAGACTTCCAGGGAGATGTATTGTTGTGTACACAGACGCATGTAATTTGACGCTCGAGACAAAAGATCGAGTGTACGTGTCTCGAGACTATACGCTTCGTTGCAGACTCATCATTTTTAAAACGTCACTGCGTACTATTTCTACACACAATCTCAACCCACACTTATGGGTTAAAGTAAGCATTGTTTTCCCAAAGCGTCTATTCAGTACCACACAATCTGTGTAAGATGAGATTATAAAATACCTACGTCTGTTTAAAGTTGTTTTATTTTTTATACAGTAAATGGCGGTGCTTCGTGATTTCAGCTGCTGCCTCATAGGATCCTTAAAATGTTTGGTGTAATATTACACACCTGGAAACCTGGCTTCGTATTTATTACTATTTACGTGTATTTACTAAAATGAAACTACTTTTAAAACGTGTTAAATTAAATATTTCTGGTAAACTGTCACACAAAGTTACATAGTTTGGAGTTAATAAAATATTTTTTGCTGATTTAGAATTAGTAGATCGAAGTTTTTGAAAATAATAAATGGACCCTTTCGAATAAGATCAGGTGTTTTGCATAATCTTTTATTATTGCAATATAAGTGTACAATATAGGTACAATCTCGTACATTATTGTCCAAACTATTCAGAAACATTGCAATTTTAATAAAACTCACAACTGTTTAAGTATCTTATTTGGCAGGGCGTACAACGTAGAACGAGCGATCAACCGCAAAAAATTGAATAACGTAAAAAAGATCTGCAGGAAAAAGATACTAAAACTTTGTAAATCGCATTATGATAGCTCTGGAGCGATATATTGAAGTCGTTCCGTTGCAATACGTAGCGGAGGTCGATTGCTCACGACAGCTGAACCAATTATGTGGGAGAGACCATTGAAAATCTATTTTTATTCTTCTAGGCCAAGCGGAGAAGCTACTAAGTTGAGGAGATAGTTTTAATCTAGTAAGCGATCAAAGAGATCCGGAGTATTGTACAAATAAAATAAAGCACTAAGCACTCTAACAAATATTATATTTTGCGTTTAGAAATCTGCTAGTTTGAAATTATTTTTCTTATCGAGTCGTTACTGTCTTTGAGTATTAATCAATTTATTGTGTATTTTCTACTAACTTAAGGATAAATTAGTGGATTTTATATTCTATGTGTGTGTACGTACTATTGTTGAAACAACAAAATCACTGAATAGTATAAAATAAAGTCACGTCCCGCGTCTCTCTGTCCCTATGTATGCTTAGATCTTTAAAACTACCAAACAGATTTTGATGCGGATTTTTTAAATAAATAGAGTGATTCAAGAGAAAGGTTTATATTTATGTAGAATATTATTATGTGCAATAGAGAAACACTGATAATTTTAAAGATTTCTAAAACAATGCTATACATAATCACAAGTTTTACGCTTAAATTGCAAACGCTGGCTGAACCCTACGAGATAGATCAAAATAATGTACTGCAGTATTGTACACCTTAAAAAGATCTACAAAAAAGTTCATTGTGGAATATCTTTAAATATCTTTTAGGGATAACCCAAAATAACAATTTTTATTAATTATGGTATCACCATTGCACCCGTGCGAAGCCGGGGCGGGTCGCTAGTATTCATATAAATATGATAGTTACTGATCTAACTAATACAATTGATTTTATCCATTTCACTCGAAATGCTTTGTTAGTTATTTTTGAGTTATCTAGCTTAAAACGTTCGCAATGGGTACCTACCTAAACAAATTCGCCAGCAATTTTCGAATTCAAATATCCATCCAGAGTTTTGCTGATTCAATAGTTTTTGCGCTGTGCAGCGAGAGAGGTAATCTAAAATGTCTATTAGTTAGGTGCTCCATTTGCAGTGAAACATGAAAATAGAAAAAAAACTCTCGGGATATTCGAAAGAAATTGCAGCGTTGCTAAGGATGCTTGGTGTAGGATGGATACGGAGTGAGCAAAACGGTATTTTTGCGGATTTGAATACAGATAGATATTACCAATTCATGAATCCGATTCCGTTGTTTCTATAATTGAATGAATCAAACTCGCCGTGAAACGAGAGAGAATCTCTGTTCGATAAAGTAGCTTACGATAAATTTGAAATTTAAATTCCATCATACCTACCGTTTCTGCTAGTTGGTCAGTTGAATCACTAACAAGGATAATATTATAATTGTATCGAGTACGTCCTTTTTTTATAAAATCGTCGAAAGCTACAGGCCTGAGACTGATTAATTACACTTTTGAAATTATTGTGGTTCTGTAGAAAACTACTTTATTATTTACTTTGCAATGCCATTACATTTACGTGCAATGCCATTACATTTGCTCCAGCCATCTACATTTAAATTAGAACACCTCGTTTTATTCGTAATTATAGTTTTATAATTAGCACATTACATAGTATGATTTTTTATGATGAAGATGACGAGTATGATTCATAATTTTATACCTACAACCTTGATATAAAATTTAACTGCCCACTACGTGTGAGATCGTAAATCAAACCAAAGCTGATACTTCAAGAAGACGATGGTATACTAAGTTCACTAGTTACTACCAAATCAGTAAACTTATCGGGAAGGAAGCACAAAACTACTCGGCCATTGTAACGCTCCCAGCCCCACACGAACAACATTTAGATACTTATATTGACCACCTACACACTCCAATGTTCATCTGACCGCTAAATGCGAATAGGCTTGCCGTGCCACGATTCACTGTACCGAAGAAATACAAGGTGTTTGGAAAAGCAACGAATGTTTTGAAAGATTAATTAATAATGCTTTTTTTTAATATTGCTGGTTTTGAAGCATTAGGATATGGATGAGTACATTTAATGAGGATCACGTGATCATCTTTATGAATGTGATTCGTGAATGTACATTTCTGAACTACTTTTTTAGCTTATCGAATTAATACAGTTTGAACAAAATTGCTGTACCACGTCAGGGAAGGAAAGACCATGAATTCACATAAAACCAACTTTTAATTGTAAGTTGGTATCGTATAAGACAAATTAAGCCTGTAAGTTTTAGCACATGGCCTATTTTACCAATTTTATCATTGAATGAGATAGCCATTTATTGTACCTCTAAACGGACGAAACAAAAAATCAATCCGCTGACACTTGCATGCTAAAAATAACAAAATGTAGTACTATCCCCCAAATAATATGTCAGCCGACATCAGATAAATAATAATCAAAGACATTAGTTCCACATACCGAGCACAAGTCGTCAGGTGCTAGATCCTCCCCACTAGCCTTCCCTGGTCGCTAACCCTTCTGGGATGCCAAATCGTTCTTTGATCTTCCGTAGTGGCGGTTCATGGTCGTATCGTCTGAGATGCCTCTGCGCTAGTTGTCGTATTAGATCTAGTTCTTGTTGAGGACGATAAGGTGGACAATTATTGGTGGACAATTCACACAAAACACCATCTGACACCAACGAACTAAGCAAAGCCTGTACTATGGCGGCCAGATAGCTGATATAATACTTAAATAGTTTTAAATACATACTTATTATACATAGAAATACCCAGACACAGTGCAAACATTTGAATTCATTACACAAATATTTGCACTGGGTGGAAATCGAACCCACAACCATCGGCTTCGCAGGCAGAGTTACTACGCACTAAGCCACGAGGCCAGACAAAGGTAAGGTAAGGTATACAATAAGGAAATAGTAGAGCAACGCATTCTGTACTAGCTCAAAGTTCAGCGGGCAGCAGAAGTCACTAGAGGCCAATTGCTCTAGGTTCTTTAAAACACAGTGAAGATAAATTAAATTATTGTGATTTTTCGGATTAGAAAAACAAAATCATCTGAAAATATCTTGACTAACAACACCTTACTCTACACATTGTACACGGAATCATTTCAAAGAGATAGCCACTCTCAAAATGACGCTTAGTCCCAAAGTCATACAATTTGAAATAACTTCTTTCGTCAGTTTCGTTTGCGGGATAAAAGAATGCTGTTTAATTTCGGAGAAAAGGGGATATTCAAAATAGCACCGTCGGTTTGCGGTCTGGAGAAAATAGAGCCAGAACAAATTGCACCCCGACTAAGACAAAAAGGCCCCGTCATTTTGTTAAACGACTGAAGAGTCCAACCGGGGCAAATAACATGGAACCCGAGCCAATACATTTTCTGCGGTCTTGTTCTTAATTAATTTACAGACGGAGATTTAAAGATGTTTACAAAATCCTGGCGATTGTTTATTAAACCAAAATACAAATTTGCTCAATTTATGCTGATTCCAGAAGTAAAGCATTATTTATCTATTATAATTAATGCATTTTAAAATTAGCAACGTTATCTCGATAACGCAGGATATATTTATTTATTTATATAGCACGACAACTTTCCACCATGATTACGACGCAAGTGAAAGTCGATTAAAATAGGATAAAACAAATAAATAACCAATTGCATCGAAGAATTATTTTTTCGGTACAATACATACGTTACTATATTATATAAATAATTCTCTGTAAAGTTGTTTTTCTATAAATAACACAATTCAAGTGGCCATCGTCTTTTCGTTACCATTTTTGATACAATAGCAATAACCACACAACAGTTGATTTACTACGAGTACTCGTTAGCTGTTATCACAACAACCAGCCCCTCGAAACTCAGCCGAGATGTATGAAAAGCTCTTTCATCGCGTACTCTTTGTCTATCCCCGAATTCATGTGTAAGCTGTCACGAGGGAGGCAGCCCTGATGACGCTAAAATAAAGTGCCGTGCACTTTCCCTACAAGAATGAAGCAAAGTAGGTACGCTTAGTCACATGTGCTTGAATAAGACAGCTCACTGTCGCTTCTGTGAATTTAAAGCGTTCTGGGTGATTCATTGCTTATTTATCTATTGAGTAACCGACATAGATGATTACTACTTATGATATGAATGATTTAATAGCCGTAATGAAGGTTACGATTAGTGTTTTTTTTACGAAATGTGATTAGAATTTTCAATCATGCGGTTGCCAAATAAGTCTTCTGTTTCTTTTGTCAACTTAATGTGTTAATTTATTTTAAAAAAATACACTTTTATGATTCTTTCAATATTTATACATAGTAAGTATTTAAAGGCGGTCCATATCATCAGAATAATCTCTAAGGTCCAAGGTTGCTACTGTGTGGAAGTCATCGACCATTCGACCTCAGGGTCGTCCTCCAACTCGATGGGATATCAAGCTCGGACCTTTTAAAAATGATTAGAGGATGGAATCTCCGACACAAAATGAGTAGAGGAAATTGGGGAACTCAGTGCAAAAAAAGTACAAAAAGAGATATAACAGACTAGCAGCGCCCCGCGGTGTTTCCCGCGAAGTTCCCGTTCCCGTTGTTTTTCCGGGAAAAAAGTATTATATTTATGTATTTATGTATACGCCTATGTATTCTTCCAGACAATATAGGTATCTGTGTTCCAAATTTCAGCCCGATCCGTTCATACGTTAGGACGTGATTGAGCAACAAACATCAAAATATCCAAACATCCATACATTGACATTTATAATATTAGTAGGATAGGATTAATAGTAGTAACTATCCCACGGTTTTCGTTCCCGTTATTTTCCGTGCTAAAAGTAGCCTTAGTGCTATTCCAGACTATAATCTGTTTTCCATATTTTAACCTCATTTAATCCATTCAGACGTTACGACGGCGACGTGATTGAGCAACAAACTTTTGACATTTAAGTAAAATATTAGAAAGATACGAGAAATTCAAGATTAAAGACTCGGCTAGACTAGACTAGACTCGACTAGATCCTCGGTAGCATATAATTTTTTTTTCAGATAGAAGAATATTCTTCTTTTCTTAATTTTACAGCATTACACATTTACACCAAAAACACAAATATTTTCATTGATGAGTCTATAAAGTCTTCAAAAGTTTCACCTAAAATAAGATCGTAAACATTAGACTAATGGATTTTCTTTCTCACAAAATCGGTAGTGAGTTAAACAAACAATACTTTCTTAACTCCCACCTTCTTTAGTATTCCGAAGGCAAGCAGAACGAAACAATTTACTTAAGCCCTTGAATTCACTGGAGACATTAAATGCTAGTTACAAAATTCTCTCTCAGATATTTTTCTACTCTTTTAATTTAATTCTAGGGTAAAAAATCGCTGCTCGAGTGTCGGTGTCTAAATTAAATTCTTCGCAAAATGATGAGTAATTAAGCTATTTTTCTGCATTTACTTCTTTGAAGCTTTCGCTGAAGCTTCATTCCATGTGTGCATTAGTTACATCGAGTATAACTACATTATAATATAGTGTGGACGTATGTATGTTGTTTTTTTTCGGTTTTTGTAGATACAATTGGACTTGATTTGCCCATATTCAAGTACCATTAACCTGCAACTTTGTCAGCTTAGAATTTAGAATGGTTCCCATCATTTTGACCATTTTTAGAGAAGTGTAGTCATTGTGCTATTTCAGACTAATTCTGTCTTCCTCATTCCAATTCAATCCGTTCAACTGTTCCAACTTTATTGAGCAAAAAACATGAAACACCTAAACATCCGAACTTTCATGTATAATAATAGTAGGATAGTATACAAATCTAGACAGAGAAAATTAATCATAAAGTTTGGTATAGGGGTATGGGGTTTCGCAATAGATCAGTATGGTGTGACATATGTGCCTAAATTAAAAAAATGCATTTGAATTAATAATTTCAGATTAAAATAAAGGAAAATACAGGTGATATTCTTTATAACGCTTACCTCATAAATCATCATCAAAAATCTCATAAAATCTCTGAAATAAATTGATTGTTTAGGCTAGTTGAGGCTAGACTTGTACAGAAAATAGCCAAAAAAAGTACTTAACAGACATTTATCAGTCGTGAAGAAAAAGTTTTGAAAAGGAGCTGCTATTACAACGATAAAAAATAAAACATAAGCTCTTGTCCAATTCCCCAGTCTAACTTCTTACTGGGATAGAGTAGCTCGTTCTACGATCCAGTGTGGCCACACTTCGGATTAGTCGCATCGAGCTGTCGCCGGCTAATGGAAATTTAAGGTTCTTTGTCTCGGCAAGTATTGGTTTCAGTGGCTCTAGCTCAAGCGTTGATATAGCTTCGGAATTGAAATCTACGTAACGACAAACCCCAGAGCAGAGGTAATAAAACAACCTATAAAGCTGATCATTCAGGGTCTATTCAATGTCTAAAATTTGTTCGATTTTTTTCAGATATTAACCACATTCATATCAGTAAGGCGTTTTCAAAATATTAGATAAATGTAGGAATAACTTGTCAATACTAGTAAACTACTTGTGGTGCCATGAAATTGCAATGTTTATTTTCATTTAATGTTTAATTTTCTTAGAGAACGTTTGCTTAACGTTAGTACTTTCAATAGTATGACATATTTTACACCTATCATTACATAACAACATCGCCTCATTTAGTAATTTTTTCAATAGTTCATAACATAAACTAGCCAAATTCAATATCTGAAAATCAAAGAAAACGAAAATGATACAGAGAGTAAATTATACATTTTAATACATAAATATGCCAATGCTTGTTATTCAAGTTACAAAAGCCAATGTACAACATAAATGTTATCTTTTTAAGTTCATTAAATGATACAAATGGATAAATCGAAAGAGTACTTATCAGTCATCATTAAGAAAAAGAATTGGTTTCACGATTTACTCGCATACACCGTACTTTACCAAATAATTCGTTTTCTTGTGCCTCATTTTTCTTGTAACAGTCTAGAACCTGTCCTAATGACTATTGTGTTTCTGTTTTCGTTGAAGTCTGATAAAATACGAGCAAGACTTATTTTGTATTATCTAAGCTTTGTGATGTGAGTAATATTAGGTACGTTTTATATTAAAATATTCTAAGAGTAATAATTCATATTCAAATCTTTATTTGCCACTAAGTGTACATTATGATCTTGCAATAATAATAGGTATAGCAACTTCCAACTTAGTCGCCCTTTACGGGCATTGCAAATGTTACAAAAATGTTACAATAAGTACTTAAATTAAGACACTATAACTAATAAAATATAATTATCGAAGTACATAGCTTACATTTATTTATAACATTTATAATAACATTAATGTTATATAATAATACGAGATGTGATGACACCTTTCATTCAAATATTTTTGTAAGTTTATTAAAATTTATTTTTTTTCAAGTTAAAAATTAAGTATTATTTTAAAATATTATTTTACGGAATAAAAACTGTTTTTAATTAAAAATTATATAAGCTTAGATTTAAATAAAGAATATGTTGTTTCGTTTTTTATGCTAAATAACGATAATATATTAAATAGTATCGTTATATAATAACGGTAATTCATTAAAAACTTTATTAGCCATGTAATGAGGACTCTCATTTAACATTTTTATTCTAGAGTATGGTAAAGCTAGTCGTTCTTTATGACGCGTATTTATACTATGTGTGTCTTTAGTTTTAATAAAGATGTGGCTGTTCTTATGGACGAAAATGCATAGTTCTTGGATATATGTAAAGTGAAGGTAAGGTGAGTATGTTGTATTTCAGAAAGAGGGGTCGGCAGCTGGTGGTATTATCTATGTGAGCTATTATTCTGAGACACTTTTTTGCATTATAAATAATTCTTCTGCATTAACTGATTACATACATTAATGATACTTACATCGGTGAACATTTCTCCCACAGCTCTTAACTAGCTCCAAACCAAGCAAAGATTGTGCGATGGAAACCAGGTAGATTAATAAAATAAATAATACTATATTTTGACACAAATTATAATTCTGAATACATACGAGTACTTTTAAAGCATCGAAATATGTACGAGTACAAAAGATGTAAACAAACAAACAAGTTAAATAAACAACTTCGTATGCCATCTTTTCGATTGCAAAATAATATTTAAAAATTGTATAAAAGCTATAAAATCATCAGAAATACACCAAAGCCAACACACAAAACAAAATATTTAACACATTGATTGCCGATTATGATAATAAGGTGCGTCCCAATGGCCATATCATTTTTAATGTTTATATTGTAGAAATAATGTATATTCAATGAATTATAGTAATATATTTATTGATACATAATGTATTTTGAAAAAAAAATACAAATACACGGCGCCGTGTTGTCGGCCTACAGACTTATGCGTGGCCAATCCACGGCGCCGCGGTATTTAGGAAAATCAAAACCATACCTATGCATTTTCACTCTTTTGTGTTATTTGTGTTGGTATTTAAATGAAAAACTGAATAGCAAATCATTTTTTTATTATAAAAGTTTAAAAATCTTAATGACAAACGAACGACAATTACTGAATTTTGAATTAAATTTTACTGATGCTCTTTACAAAAACATTCGATGCAATATCCAGGGGATCCACTGCATCCTTTGCATTCGTAGAGTGTCGCTACTCTCTTCTTCTTTTCTCTGCACCCTTTACACTCTTTCCTAACCACTTCTTTTATGAACCTTTTTTCATTTCCTTCTTTTTTTTCTCGAAGTTTTACCTTTTCAATCTTCGTTAATTGGTGCTCAGTCGTCAAGGTCTTTTTGGGTATATATTGCTGTGGGTTTGGTAGTAGCTTTTCCAACATGGATAGTCGGAAATCATACAGGTTCATTTTTTTATCCATACAGTACTGGTTGTATAGGAAAAATGCATTGCTCAAGCTCATCTGCAGTATATGTATAAAAATCTTTTTATACCAGCGCAAGGTTTTCCTCTCACATGGATAGTAAGATAGCATCTGGTCTTGTAGATCTATACCTGACATATAATTATTGTAATTTATTATTGCTGATGGTTTGACAAGTACTTGTCCCCTCTTGTTGGTTACCTCCAACATTTCGTCGTCGTGCTCGGTTGATATATAGAGAACGTATCGCTTATCCTTCCACTTCCCAATGTGAACCCCGTTCAAAAACAATGACTTGTTCTCGCCTTTTTTCAGTGTCACAGTTCCAAGGTCTACAGGATTACCTTTTCGGTTTTTACCCAGCGTGCCAGTGCAGTAAGTTTGTCGATCCAAAAGCTTTACAGCTAAGTCATAAGAATTGTAGTAATTATCCATGTACACGCTGTGCCCTGAGTCCAGCTTATCTTCGAGTAATTTCATGACAATTTTTTGAGTATGTCCTGTTCCTGAAGTCTCATCACCTGCACCAAAGTACACTTCAAATTTCAGTACAAGTCCTCTTGGCTCTGCAAGAACGTACAATTTGACGCCATACTTGTGCCTTTTATTTTTTATATACTGTCGGAACTGAAGACGACCACGCCACAGGATCATTGACTCATCAAGAGACAACTCTTTTCCAGGATAGTAAATACTATTCATGGTATTATTGAAGTGTTCTATGACTGGGCGTATTTTAGCCAAACGATCTTCATCGTTTGGTTCCGAAGAAAAATGAAGGCATCGCATTATCAACATGAAACGATTACGGGACATGTATTTGGCAAAGCAAGGGATGTTGAAAAGCCAATGTTTTTTCCAGTAATCACTTAGTCTGTTCAGCCTAATGGTTCCTGAATGAAGTACTAGTCCGATAAATGTCAATAGTTCCTCTCGTGTCAAATCTTTCCAACTGGTAATTCTAGAACTTTCTGTCACGCCAGATTGCTGGAGAACTCTTGCTGCATTTAAATTTGTTTCACGTATAATCAAGTCCAAAATGGTGTCATTGATAAGTAACCGAAATGCCTCTAAAGGGTCGGATGGTGCCGGAACTAATAGCTCTTGGGTTTTGGTAAAATGTATAGTTTTCATCATTCGGTTAGTACTCCAAGTGGAGGATGATCCTTCTTGTGATAGTTGTTCGCCAATGTTGTCAACGTGCTCAACAATGCTGGTAATGTGAGCGCTCCCAACGACACTGCGATGATGTGGCGGTCGACGGGGCGTGGATGAAGTCGGTTTCCTACACGATGAAGTACATGCGGCTTCATCACTTGATGGTATAACGGGCATTTCTACGGACATGTCAGAAAAGGCTGGAGTTGGAGCAGTTGACCTTAGCAGAGAGACAGAAGGTGTATACGAAGCATTCAACAAATTATCAGGTAAATCAGGTAAATAGCCATAATCTTGAACAGTAGAAGGTGAGGTGGTCATACGTTGACCCAGCTTCAGCGGCTCATAAGGGGTGTTCTCTTCGAGTCCCTCACCACCTTGAAGTGATAATGGTGGTCGTTTCTTCGAAAACATCTTATGAGTAGCACTAAAAATACTACAATCGCTATCATAATTTTGACTATTAGATGGTAAGGTTGTCATACGCTGATCCAACGGATCATGGGGGGCGTCTTCTCCGGCCCCCTCTTCATCTTGAAGTGATAACGATGGTTGTCTCTTCAAAAATGACCGACGAGTAGTGCTAAAAATACTACAATCACTGACGTCACTCTCCTCTGAGTCGACATCGTCTTCACAGCATTGAGAGTAAACAGCTTCATCGCTAGAAAACTCGTCATCTTCAGAAATACTATTTCCACAATTTTGCGGGATACTTTAGCTTGGAAACTCGTAGTATTTACGCTAGTAGATCGTTTTAAAGAGCCAGCCTTTCTGCTCATTTTGGCGCGAAATGCACGTCCCATTCAATCGCTTGCCCAAAACAAACTAAGAACGCTAGCTAGAAACCAAACACAGTTTTATAAAGTTCAATTCAACGTGCGTGTGGCCATTTGTATTATGTGTCTGTGCCACGAGAGCCGGCGGCATACTGACGCGTAGAAAATTTATCGGAGCGAGTACACGGCGCCGTGTGCTCGGCCACCCGCCCCTCCACGGCGCCGTGTATTTGGCACTGAATGAGTTAATGAGCCTCACTTGATCCTGTTTAACTAGCTGGTGTGAATAAAGAAAGCTGGTCATGGCCATGACGACGTAGAAGGCAAGCTGAGAACGTTTGATTTTGCAATAGTGAGGCTGTAGGTTTGAACCCCGCCTGTAGTACATCTACGTATGTTTCCATGTGCATTTGTACAAGATACCACTGGCGTTAACTTTATAAAATAATAACATAATTGGCATTTTCTAATATAGACGTATTTAAACTACAAAACATAATAAGGAAATCGGCATTTACAATAAAGACGTACTCGTATATGCGCTACCTGTGTCATTCCACCAATTCATGCTTGATTAGCGTGGTAGACCAATGTCCTAAATCTCTGCTTATGAGTGAGCCCCAGCAGTGGGAGCATACAGTGAGCTACAGTGTGGCAGTACCTAGAAAATTTTATTGGCTGTTGAGCAATTCAATTGATAGAATTTCGTATACATACATGTAAAGACTTTGGACTTTACTACGCGTATTATAGTGTAATGTTTTGAAAGGCTGATGTTTTTCGTCGAAACTACATTATCTTGAAAGGGAAAAATACGTCGTGTGGACTTGGGGAAACTGGCGAGATGAATGGAAAAATAAATATACGGAAAAGGGTTGTTTTGTTTCTCATCAGCCTTGTAACGACATGGATTGGCTCCTGTTTTACATGTAAATATAGCAGATAACGTTTAACTAATATGAAGTAAGTAAGGATTAACTTTAAAATGACGAAGTTGCGGATTATTTGAATATTGTGGTTTAAGAATAATCTAAATAATCCTATTACCTATTTATTTTTAATAATATAAATGTAAATGTTTAGATGGTTTTAATCAATCACGTCGTAACGTTTGAATGAATTGGGTTGAGATTTAGAACACAGATAGATCAGTCTGGAAGAACAAAAATACTACTGTTTAATCAGAGCGAAAAATAAGAATACACACCACACTGTCTACATACATACTATGGATTGAAACTAAACTTTTTGTAAGAAGCATAAGGAAACTTTTACCAGTTATTATTTCACCAAGCAGTAACGTTAAGACACTGCTGTGTTCCGGTTTGAGCGGCAATAATTTCCGTGAAAATGTAGGGCAGAGATAAATCATCTTTTATGTATGTACATCCGGGTGATGAGTGCAGTGCAGTGCTAGGCATTGATTTGGACTCACCATATTCAAATAGCTACGTGGCACTTTCCTGCTATGGGATGTCTCGTCATTCTATATTGTAAAAATAATAATTAGAGTGTTACAATACAGGGAAGATTAGCAAAAGAGGCAGAACGCCTGTATCACCTGTTGTGACTGAAAATTTACTGTAAATTATAATGATGTAGATACGTTTGTATTTGAATTTTCATTATCATTGAGTGCCTTTGAAGTTTTTTAACAATACTAATTTTATTTAAATTTTAGGTAAAGAGTTGAAATCTTCGAATCTGGCAATAAATCATACTAGCACTGCCCCATGGTGTTACCCACCTAGTTCCCCATTCCTGTTATTTTGCCGGGATAAAAACTTAGATTATGTGTTCCTCCAGACTATTATCTACCTGTATTCCAAATTTGAGCCTGATCCGTTCATAAGTTACGACGTCATTGAGTAACAAACACCCAAACATCAATACATTGATTGCCATTTATGATATTAGTAGGATATCATTTCTGTGTCCCGGTTTGAAGGGTAATGTTTTCAGAGAAATTACTAGACTAAGAGATAAAACTTTGGACTCTTCATGTTCCTATTGCTAATTCCTAAGTGTACTGTGACCGTGAACCGTTATAGGCCACCGAGCTGTTATAAGCAGGCAGGCGAGAAACTGTAGTAGGTAAAAAAACATACCTTACATACCTACATAGGAACACGCACAATGACCCAATAAAGAGGCGGAAATAAATGCGGAAAAGGCCCCGCTAAACTAACTAAACTAACCTACATAGGAAAAAAAATGTGATTTTTGGGTTCCTTGTTTGAATACGATAATTTCACGAACGGCAAACTCTACATAAAAAAAAACATTTTTACGCTTAAATCTTTTGACACAATATTTTTTCAAAACCTTTATTAACTACACTATACCTACTAACTACTTGCACTGAGTTCATCAGAATTATCCATAGACCGATGAAGTTCTGTATCTATTTAAAATAATCAAGCACTTTACCAGCCAGAAGCGTGTCCAGCAGGCTGGCGGAATTACCACGCTGAATGGCAAACCTAGCCAACATTTTGTGGTCCCACGTCGCATTGAGCAAGCGCTCGGAAATATTTATGAAAATTAATTGAGCTCCTTCTTATCTTAAATAAAAAAAACATAATAATATTACAGAATATCTAGTGAAATTTAGGAGTATAGCTACTGATTATACCTATTGTAACCAACGGATGGATGTATGTCAAGCTTAGGATGAGACACAGAGTAATTATCCTTCAGGTCTAGCTGCACCTAGATTCATTGCAATTGCACCGTTGGTTGGTATTAATGAGCTGTCAGAGGACACGACAGGAACGCTTTTTAATTCTACTGTGTTTTGCATTGATTAGAATCTCCAATAGGTCACGAGGCAAAAACGTTCAGCTGTTAAACTCTTGTAGTAGTAGGACTCTTAGCAGAGTCCGCCTGGAGAAGTACCACACCTTTGTCAGTTATTCTACCGCCAAGCAGTTATGTGCAAACATTACTGTGTTCCGGTTTGAAGGGCAATGTTTCCAGAGAAATTACAGGGCTTAGAGATATAACAACTTAGATCTCTGGGTGACGAGCGCAGTGCGGTGCTAGGTAATGATTTTGGCTCTTCATGTTCCAATAGCTGCGTGTCACTGTGCTGTTATGTGGCAGGCATGTTGCTTACCATCAGGCACATGTCCTGCTCGTCTCGTCACTCTTTATTTTTAAAAAAACCTCAGCTTGATACGCATAATCACTGCTATTCAGCGTGGTTGTGCTGCCAGCGTGCTAGGTAAGCTTCTGACTTGGTCACGGTGACATTCTATGGATAGTTCAATAATTCAGATGTGCTAAATGGAAGTAATTAGTTAGACAAGTAGTGTAGTTTTCATTGTAATTTAGTTTTTTTAACAGTATACGCAAGTACGAGTTTAAAAAAGGATCAGGTACCTCGTTTTAAGCTATCTCGGTTGTTCACTACGATAGTAATTTTATTAATGAAATACAGCTAAATTGTTAATCCGTAAACTTGGGACAAAATAGCTAATACGAATACGTCCCAATAATTGATCAACTAGATAATTGCAAACCCTGTTTTGTAAAGTACATATTTCTAACCTAACTTTAGCAAATGTCATACCTATTTGTAAGTTTGTACGAAATAATGAGCAATTATTTAAAACGGATATCTACAAACTACAAACCCTAATGATATTCGTCGTAACATAAACCGACTGGTGCTTCCAAAATACCGTCTAAAAATACATTCGTTAGGTGCTTTCGGATGTCTTGAAAAATATAGAAAATTTGTTTAATATTCTTTTCTTTGGAAATGGTTAGCCCTTGTAAAAATTGTTTTGAATAATTATTTTAATTACTCATACCATAGCTAAACAAAATCACATTAATTAAAATTTAGACAGATATACTCCACTTGAGAAGGTTAGCCACTTGAGAAGTATTACGAGTAGCTTGGCTAATTCACAATGATAATAATACACAATGATGTTCCCAATCCATCAGAATCCACAACTGCACTTGGCCAATCAAAGATGGGGATTGCTCCATAGTCTATACAGTGTAGAACGCTCGCACTACTTTCAACATTTAAAACCTAACTTTGCATATTATGTTAATAGCCGCTTAATAAAGAAAAATATTTTTCCAAGGACGAAGCGCGTGGTTTTCACAATGAAGACGCCATTGCCGAGGAACGCCAATCTAAGCTAATTTATCTAGTTCAAGAAACTTTAAGCAAGTGTAACAATGAGTAGGTAGGTACTGCGGAATAAATGAAATTGCTCAGCTGGTGCTTCCGCGGAGAAAATATACTCAGTAAAGTCGCAGTGTAATAAATAATTTAGACGGTACTTAAGGTCGCGACATTGTTAAGGAATGTTACGCATACTTAGCGCGGAAAATTGTATTTGAATTGTGTTCTTAATATTTTTATGCGAAAAAAAATTTGAATCGGGGAGAATGGCCATACAACCAGAATGTCAAGAAGACGTTTGCTTACGTGGTTTGGTTGACAATTTTTTAAGGTGTTTAGGGTTCCGTAAAACGTAAAAACGGAACTGAAAAATTAAAAAAAAAAATTAGGGTTGCCCCCAGACAGAACTGAAACTCAATTTTTTTTTTCATCAAACCTATACGTGTGGGGTGTCTATCGATAGGTCTTCCAAAATGGTGTTGAGGTTTCTAATATAATTTTTGTCTACACTGAATAATTTGCGCGAGAGACACTTCCAAAGTGGTAAAATGTGTGTCCCCCCCCTCTAACTTCTAAAGTAAGAGAATGAAAAATCTAAAATAAATATATGATGTACATTACTATGAAAACTACCAACGAAAATTGGTTTGAACTCGATCTGATGAGTAGTTTTTTTTAGTACGTCATGAATACACTATTATTAAAACATCGATCAAAGTTACAAAGAACTACAAGAACTAAAAGTACTACGTAAATTATGTTACTGCAACGGAACCCTTCATGGGCGAGTACAACTCGCACTTGACCACTTCATTTAAAGAAAATTAGTCGTTATGGAATATAATTTATATTTATCTAGTTTTATTGCGCATAAGCAGCCCACTAAATGTTCCCACTGTTGGGTTTCGGGGCACGGAAAGAGTCAAGGCCATTATCCACCCCGCTGCCCCAGTATGGGTTGGTGGGTGACACATGATCTCGATAGATTCAAGGTGAAGAAAAATACCGTGAGAAAACGTGCATGTTTCAAGAAAGACATCTATAGATATTGATTGGGTAAATAAAACGGGTAACTCACGTGTAATGAGGTCGGTCAATACGACTCGAGTTACGGCCGCGTCCGGCGGCCTTTTTCAAGGAGAGTGTACGCGCCCACAACATCTGTAGATGATATGCGTCGTCTACCAACGCGTTCTTGGCCAGCATTGTGGGCTATGGCCTAGCTAGAAAATATAAGGCTGCTTAAGCAAATTTTGTACACTCGTTTTGGGTTACACTTGTAACTGTTACATACTTTGTTTTTATTTTTTGTATCTGGTCTAATTTTATTTATATGTCTACGTCCGCCGCACTAATTTTTACGTTTAACATTACTTTTCTCGATACATTCCTTTTAATTGACGCGCCATTAACGTGTTCTCATATATTTATCCATCTACCTATGTAGTTATCTTCAGAAAACGTAACAATATCATAATTCATGATTGCAGATAAAATTGAAGCGCTGTTTTAAAGTACATTGCGGTAAAGTAAAGGAAGAGCAGCCAACATGATTAATTACAAAGTAAAATACAAAAGAATGATTTTTTCAGCGATCCTGAAGGAGACGGTAGTACTCTCCTTGAATTATTCTCCGTTGAAAAGTCACCGTGAGATGGATAATCCCGATTTCTATTAAAATGTATCTAAGATGTATTAAAAACAAGATTTTAACCAATACAAATACAAATACAAAAATCTTTATTGCTGTTTGTAGGTAAGATAAGATAATACAAAACATTTTAAAAGTTGCCCCATACAAACTGGCCTCTGCGAGAGGCATGCAATATGTCTGGCAAGACAATTTGTTAGTCTTAATTTTTAAGTAAAAACAAAAAAAAAAAATTTAAATAATAGTCAGCTGATTAAAGTCTTCTTCTTCCTCATCTTCTATTAATTTCTGGTTTTTATTTATGTCATCTGATTCTTCATCTTCGATTCATTTCTGGCTTCTATTTGGTGATATATATTTGTGCGAGATAAATGTTTGGTGAGGCTGAAATAGGCTGAATGGATTGCCATTCAGCATGTGAACGTCACCAGCATGCTAAATAAAACCCCTCCACAAAAAACTCCTCTTGACATTAATTTTATATATAATAATAATATTCTAGAATTTGTTGACGTAGCCACACTATTAGGCATAGACATTGACACACACGTAAATTGGAAATCTCACGTAAAGAAACTAAAATCAAAATTGTCCAGCTTCATCTACGCCCTAAGAGAGTTGCGACGAGGCACCGATCTGGATACATCCTTATCGGCCTATTACGCTTACTCCAGGCTGACCTACGGGATTCTCCTTTGGGGTGGAAGTGTTGATGCAGCTGACCTCTTCATCCTACAAAAAAAATGCGTGCGTATCCTCGCCAATGTTAAACTCCCCGACATAAGTAAAACACATTTTCACAAACCATATTTCATTGACTACAAAATCTTAACCTTGACATCACTTTATATATTAGAAAACTGCAAATTTGTTAAAAAATATCCAAATTTATTTGAAAAAGTAGCTGACAACTGGCGCTACCCTATTAGGACATTATACAAGCATAACTTAAACGTACCGACATCAAAACTAACTTTACATAGTACCGGTCCGCATGCGATGGCTACAAAAATTTATAATAAACTTCCCAATAATCTTAAGGAAATTGAGGATGAGCGTAGGTTTGTCAGGACTTTGAGGGATCTTCTGTTGTCAAAAGCCTATTATAGTCTATCCGAGTTTTTTACCGATGACCTAAAAATCTCCGAGGATGAAAATTAAATACCTATCTGACTGTGAAATAAAACGCTTCGCTCCATAATGTCACATAAATTGCAATGCCCGGTTGGGGTACGTTGTGTTACGACTAAGCTTTGTCCTAAATCTGATTACTTGTTTCGTTGTAATTACTTATCTGTAACATAATGACGCAATAAATAATTGAGTATTGAGTATTGAGTATTGAAATAGGTTTCAGATTTTCTTGTAAGTTTCGGAGTAGTAGTTTTTTTATCGGTATAATAGATTGGCACTTGACCACCATCCCTCGTGATGCTAAGTTATGATGCGGTTGATGATGGAGCACGTTTCGAACCATTTTATTAATTACCACCTGTCCGCCCTAGCTTCGCCCGTGGTACATAATATACAGTCAATAGCACTCAGGGATCACGCACAAATCCATCGCTAAAAGATTTTTCTAAATCGGTCTTGTAGTTCCTGAGATTAGCGTATTCAAATAATAAAGCTTTTCAACTTTATATAACAAAACTAAAATACAATGAGAACTACACTACGCTACATACCTGACAACTACTTACACTAAGCACACCTGAATTATCCATAGACCAATGAAGGTCTACAGATAACCAAGATGTTCAAGCCCACTACCAATCGGAAGCGTACCCAGCATGCTGGCGGCATTACCACGCTGAATGGCAATGCTTATGCGTTGGGCCAAATAAACGCCAGCATTTTGGTCACGCGTCGCATCGACCAAGCGTTCGGAAAGGCTTTTGAAGATGAGGTGAGCTCCCGGCCCCCACGGACCCAATGTCTCAACCCCAAAGGGCTCAAATATGTAACCTCTTCCGAGGGTTGCATATTTGCGCCGTTTGAGTCGCTCAGCTGAATTAGCCGCTGCACCAGCCTTACAATGCGTCTCTGGAAGATGTGATGGTGCCAGAGTATCGACGCAAGTTGCGTCCCACACTAGGGGCCGACCCAACTTCCAAGGCACAACAGTCATGCCGTCAGGTCTTTTTCCATCGTCACGCGCAAGCCCACTCGGTTCGAGTATGGCTGGGACATTGGCGGGGGAAAAAGCCCGGCGTATGATGTCGTTCAGGCTGGCGTGGCGGCCAATACGACCTGCGCTTTTCGAGCAAGAGAGACCGTGGTGACCGAGTTGGTCGACGGCAGTACCACAATGGCAGCGATGGGCTTCATAGCACCTCGCACATAAACTAGCTGGACCGCGCGCGCGTTGCTACGCCATCTATCAAAAATTGGTCGTTTTAAAGCCAAATTTTGAACAAATTCGGCTACCTTAGGTTCTAATGACGCAACCTTTTAAACGATAGACACATGCTGACACACAACGAAAGCTCTCAAAAGCAATATTTCTTCCCGTTTTTATTACACTTTTAATTCCTGCTCCGCTCCTGTTGATTGTAGCGTAATGTTAAATAACCTATAGCCTTCCTCGATAAATTGACTATCCAATAAAGTAAGAATCTTTTAATTCGAACCAGTAGTTCCCGAGATCCATGCGTTCAAACAACCAAACAAACTCTTCAGCTTTATAATATTAGTATAGAAATATAGAAAAAATTGTTGTACATTTAACGAATAGTATATTATATGGTAAACTAGCCGCACCCTACGGTTTCACCCGAGTAGTTCCCGTTCTTGTTATTTTTCCGGGATGAATTCCGTCATATGTGTTATTCTAGACTTTACATAATGCATCCAAATTTCAACCCGATCTGTTCAGTCGTTTTCACGTAACTGAGCAACAAACATCCAAACTTTTGTGTTTGTAACATTAGTCAGATAGAAGAATTGACCTAGTATAAGTTGAACTTAATAAAGTGATAATCTGGCAGTATAAATAATTGTAGTAGAACAGAGCTCTCGGTGGGAGGGTCTTTACCTACTTTAAGCGCATTTATAAGCACTTAATTGTTATCATTTCTTATTTATTAATTAGTTATCTGCGTTAGTCAGTACGTAACCACCTTAGTTACTTTTTTGATCATCGCCCAGATGTGATCTACGATAGACTGCCCCTACTATAACGAAACTGATTGACTCAATACCTGCAGCCACCTAGTTTAAATGTAGGTATAAGGGAATCACATTCAGAAAACGTATTCAACAGTTGAAGTACGTAAATGAAGCCAAACATCTTCTCAAGAATTTGGCGACATCAAATCTGAAATGACGTCGCTTTATAGAGCTACGACCAATGCCAAAATGGATCATGTAGATCAGCAATACACTCTCCAAAATGTATCCGATAATAAGAGAATTTAAACTGGTTGCCCGGAAGATATTTCTTCCATCAATAAGGCCACCATTTGTGACGCTACTTAGTTGATTATGTTTTACTGTAATTTTTCTATTCGTTTTGGCATAGTAAAGAGTTTTCTGTTTAACTATCTTCATAATATATAACTATATCTAACTATCTTCATATAATCCAAATACACAACTAAGTAGGTACACAACAAGATCCACATAAATAATGAGAGATTTGTAACTACTTTTAAAAGAAATAAAGTTATTGAACTACATACATAATTATATTGTGGCAAGTTTTGTTTCCACAATTTATAACTAAACGACAAAAATATTTTTTCTGCAGAAAAATTTAGAGAAAATACCTACAATTAGGATACAAATAAAATACTTCTACTACAACAATAGAATCATGTTCGGTCTTATAAATCTGTTTTTATTAAAACATGCTAGACGCGAGGCATTGTATTATTTCGAGATATCGTAGAATTTTCTAGATGCCATCTAATAACGTCTCATTTTGTGAAATAAAACATTACGTATTGTAACACTTTTTTTCCCGTAAATCGGAACGCGACTCTTTCGTCGGCTAGCGGAGCAAAACGTCCCCTCCCTAGTTAATAATCGTTGGTTTTTTTACCGCAACACTAGCTGGTTTTGTGAGCGGAAGGGAAGGGCGCGTCCATTTTGTTTTTCTTGTCACGGGCGGCGGTCTCGGACCGCCGCTCCGTTATTAATTAATTATGGTATCTGGTGCGTGAGTGGTTGAGTTTGAAGATCGCTGGTGAGTTATGTGCTGTTATTTCGTTTGTTCGACAGTGGGTCGATCGAAGTTCGCCGCGGCGTTATGAAAACGTGGTTTATTGTTGTAGTGACGTGTCCCGAGACTGGCTTTCCGGGCTATCCGCGTCGTGCGCGTCCCCACGCAAGCTCCCCAGCTTGTCTTCGCGTTTGAGTGAACAACCACCTCCCTAAAGGGTAAGTTCGAAGTGTAAATGTACAGTGAAGCCGCATGGCGGGGATGTCTGACGGACACGTGCTTATTTCGTTTGTTCTTTTGTAGGAGGTGTGTTGGGGAGGCCCCCGGTTGTTGGAGGCGTCCTGGTGTGTGGTGTGGTGGTGTCTGGCGGTTTTGGCCGGGTTTCCTGTCCCGGGCTGCGCCCAGTTCGGCGGTCGACCCCGAGCTCGTGCCTCGTGGCCGGGACAGCGCTCGCCAGAACCCGACAGGTTTTTGTTTAGTGTATAGTGGAAGAGTGGTGGAAGGTCTGGGAAGCCTAGTAGGCTATAGGGTACAACATTTCAGTGGTCCATTCCCCCCCGAGGAGTTTAGTGTTCTGAAAATGTCCGGCCCTGGTCGGTTAATGAATAGATATATGATAGATAATGAATAGATAAATAAATTTCTATGTCTTATAACATATACTTTTTCCTGCTGTCACTCGAGGTAAACTAGGTGTAAATGTTATTTTCCTAGAGGCTTACAGTACTTGTAATTTTCCCGGGTCCACAGCTAGTGTCTAGTTAGTGTACTTTCGGTTATCACTCATGTAAACACTATAAAGTTTAATTAAGATAGACACCCGTCTAGAATTTCCCAGGGGTAACTATTCGCTGGATACCATACTTCCTGTAATTGACGGAGAGACAGTCATAATCAGACGGATTGTTTCCTCCGTACTTGAATGTAGTACTGGCCTGTTGATAGCCTATTATTAATGTGATGTTATAAACCATAAAGTATATAGAGTGTAATTACCTAATAACATTGGTTCAGCGGTTTACTCATAGTGCGTTGAAACTGATTTTGTACTTGTAATTTGTAATTTTGTCACTTACCTTACTTAGTCTACTAGAATTATAGTTATAAATTCTATGGTCTTACACCATACTTATGAAGGCCTATTGGCCCTTTATTTTGGTTGATATTGTCAGTTCTCGGTAACAGTATAGGTTCCTGGCGGTAAGGAGGGGTTAATTTTTGCCCAATTACTTATCTAACCTAACTGTGGAGTTTAGCCTTTGCTGAACCCCTCTCTAACCTAGGGTGGTATTCGGAATTTACCCATCTTTACTAAGGGGCCCTGTACTGAGACTAACTAAATTGTAATTTAGAGGTTGTCGAGGAATTCCTCAAATTCCTTTTTTTTGTCTTTTGAAGGAACAGTAACTCAACGATCAACCCCTGGCCTTTTACCCTTTTTATTATTGATGTATGCCTTTGTTTCATCTCAATAAACGCTTGAAAAAGTCTTAATTTTTTTATTTTATACTTAAACTTTAACTTTTTTCCGGGGAGGTTTGAGAATTCAATTTTCACCAATTGAGTTCTCAACCATAACACCCCGGATAACCTTACAGTATCTGTAACTTTGAAAACTGATACCAAATTAATCATATTTTTTGTGGTACAGAGTGAAAGGAGGAACAGTATACATTTGGGTCTGTTGAAATCATTAAATCATTCCCCAGTACTGTAATGCGCTTATCACTCAGAGATAGGTGTAAAACTATTTATTTTTATGCGCTGTTATTTATCTGATAATATTGCTCTTTATACCGTAGTTACAGTGATGTTTGGACATTACAGTGATACATTCTAGCAACGCTACGAAGTACTAACAATAAAAATAGGTAAAAAAACTTTTTAAGTTAAACGGTTTTATGTTAAACATACATTGCAATGTTTAAGATAAATGTACTAAAAACCAAAAAATAATAAAATAGATACAGTCGTGGGAATTATAAACATATGCATAGACTAGACTAAAATAAAACCATGGGGCACGTCAATTGTCTACAAATTAATAGAAGAATCGTTTAATTCGTCGTTAGGCAGTTGGCCCGCAGACGGTGAGGAAATTACTTACTATTTTCTTGCTCATGGAAATTCCAATAGTTATACACTCCATGTAAATAAAAGAGATGTTTCAACTAGTTTATCGTTGGACATTCACACTGCTGGCTGGCGAGGAATCGTTTCACTGCTCGTAGTTTGTCTTTAATCGACAAAACATAGGATAAAAGTACTACTCGCTCACCACTATGAAACCCTAAAACTCGCTTATAATCGAGCTTGCTAGCTTGTTTCCACATTCTAGCCCTACTTATCACACGTCCATCGTTGTCGGTTGAACAACTGCCTAATTATAGTGTAACATTACAAAACAAACATTTTAATCAACGATTGTAGACAATTGACGTGCCCCACGGTTTTATTTTAGTCTAGTCTATGCATATGTTTATAATTCCCACGACTGTATCTATTTTATTATTTTTTGGTTTTTAGTACATTTATCTTAAACATTGCAATGTATGTTTAACATAAAACCGTTTAACTTAAAAAGTTTTTTTACCTATTTTTATTTTCTAGTTTTTAGGTTTTATTTCGCATTCTGTTTAATTCATTTAGTGCTTCATTATTGCAAGGTTTCTTGCCCGTTAGTTTATTGCAGTCCAACTCCTCTATACGTAGTCCCTGCAAAGATCTTACTCTACTTAGAGCCACGTAGGCTTGACCTTCTTCAAATAGTTCCACACCTAAGTATACGACTGCGTGATCCACAGTGCTGCCCTGCATTTTTTGTATTGTAGAAGCCCATGATAGTATTAAAGGCAACATTCTTCTTTCAGCCGTCCCGTAATTGTACTTAGCTGGAAACTGTATGGCTTTCGGGTGTATAAGATGTACTCCGTCTCTTGCGAAATCAATTCGGACGGAAGGTACATCTGTTGCATACATCTGAGTTCGATGAAATTGAGGCCAAACGATTTCGTTGATGTAGCCTATAGCGCCATTTACTAATCCCTTTGAAACGTCAATATTGGACCGTAGCATGACTTTTGCCCCCCCGAATATTTCCAGTTCCGCTGGTAAACCCCCAGTTTTGTTGATATCAGCTGGTATTATAGTAGCTATATCAACATTGTCTGCATTTCGTGTGGCGTGTACTAGCTGATATGGCTGCGCCCATCTTAAATATTGAGGTTGTATAGTGCACTGTATTCTTCTGGTCAAGCCCTTTTATTTGATACCCATGTTGATGGGATTGATAAAACCTAAGTTATCCTCCATTTTGTAGAGGCAGCCATCTTGGATTTTAATTTTATATAGTACATTGTATTCTACTGGTTGAGCACTTTCATTTGATACCCATATTGATGGGATTGATAAAACCTACGTTATCCGCCATTTTGTAGCGGCCGCCATCTTGGATTTAATTTTTTTATAGTATATTGTATTCTGCTTGTTGAGCCCTTGCATTTGATACCCATGTTGATGGGATTGATAAAACCTACGTTATCCGCCATTTTGTAGCGGCCGCCATCTTGGATTTCAATTTTTTATAATATATTGTATTCTGCTTGTTGAGCCCTTTCATTTGATACCCATATTGATAGGATTAATAAAACATAAGTTATCCGCCATTTTGTAGCGGCGGCCATCTTGAATTTATAATGATATTGAATAAACATAATTGTATTGTCACCAAAATCCAAAGTGTTTACGAAATTTCAGATTAATCGGTTTACAGGAAGAGGGTGAAATTTGAATTACTAAATTTGACCCAAGAATAAATAATAAATAAAATAAAACAAACGGGGTGAGCTAAGTAAAACCGTTTAATAAAACGAATATAGACGAAGATAACTTCCACACAAAAATAACAACAAATACTGGAATATCAACAAACAAAAGACCAAATATCTGTTTCTGGCACCGCAAAAATGTCAGATAAAATCTGACTTCTACTTGGCGGTTTATAAGACGTGCGGTGGCTACGTCACCTAGTTGTGACCTAGTGCCTAGTGCTAATAAGATTATTACTTGTAAATGGCAAATAAAGACAAGCGTGACCTAAACTGTCTAAATTCTGTAGGAATTGTGTGTATGAGCACTCAAGTTCGCTAAAAGGCTCCTATTCGTAACTACTTTTGAAGTGAAAACTTATGTAGTCACGTTAAAAACTTTTAGTAGGGGAAGAATTTTATGAGTTTGCATCACCGATATGCTAGTGTTAAGTGTATATGTATGTTGACATTTATAATATTAATATTAGTATTATAAATGTCAACGTTTGGATGTTTAATGTTCAATTACGTCGAAACTTCTGATCGAATTGGGCTGATATTTGGAATACAGTTAGAGTTAAATTTCCCGAGAAAATAGCGCGAACGGAAAATACGCTAGTAAAACCGCGGGAGAATAAGGCTATATATATTGTTAATGCAAATGGAGTTGAAATGATTGTAGTTTTTTTTTTTTTTTTTTTTTTATTTAATTTAAACACTCCACAGACTCCGGGGTCCGTGACTTTTGTCATTACATTAATCTTTTTTTATTTACATAGTTCTTGGATTAGGAGAAGAAGAGGAAAATAAGGGGGGGGGAGTAGGGGGGTGGTGAACATTTTAAGCGTAATTCTAAAGCTAGTCAGTCCGATTTCGTCTGTTGAGCCGATCACTACCGGTTGGGATTCCGATAGTAATCGACTCGACATCGTCTTTTGCCTAAGCCGCCTCCTCCTGGCCCAGAGCCTCCACTACAGCCGCATTTCTGTCTCTAATGGCCATCTGCAGGTTGAAATCTTGAATGGTCTTTGGTGATGCAGCCAACGCTCGCCGCACGAACCGACCGATGGCGTCGTCGAATGATTGTAGTTAAAGTCAATGTCAAATTCCATTACATTAGTTCTCTCTCTCTATACATCTCACATGGTGGTGGGGTCAGCTTTCCTACTTTTACTTCTCCACTTGGCTCTATCTAGATATCGTCATCGGACAGCTCGCATACTTTCATGTCTCTTTCCACTACAGTCCTCCACCTGGGTTTGGGTCAGCCTCTGAATTTTTGACCTGGGGCGAACAATTGCAGCGCCAAGTTTCTTACGTAGTCGGGTGGCCTAGATTTACTATAGAAAAAAAAAGAATGCATCAATCAAGATTTTTATAGACGAAGATACTATCTGTCTCGAAAGCGTGCGAAAAATCTTTTAGCTTTTACAATTTAATTTAGGTTTTAGCGTCATGGGTATGAAATAACACACAACAATTCAAAATCGTTTAAAATGAAATCACTTTACGAATTCGACTTGTTCAAAAAGCCGTAAACAGGGAATACCATCGGGCGTACGTGGCCCCGCATAACAAATGACCGTAATTATGCAGTCCACTCTGAGTGGGACATTAAGCGTCTTGGCAAGGGCTAATAATTAAATTAATTAGTATGGAACGGTAATATTCACTTATAATAATGACACTCGGGATTCTATGAAATCATAATCAAGTTAAGTGTGCTTCTAATGTGCTTCGATTCAATGAAAAGAAAATTGATACTCTATTTTCTCACTTTTAAAAATGCCACCAAAATTTTATGTTTCCTGTTCCTGTTTTATGTTTGAAACGAAATATTTTGTTGATATTATACTAATTTCGTACTCGTAAATGCGACAATTTGTGGGCTTGTAAGTGTGTATGTTTGTTCCCACGTATCTCTCGTACTCTGTAATGGCTAAATGGATGTGATTTAATAGTAAAAACTTTGTAAGTGGCCTGAATTTATGTAAGATAGCTACTTTTTCTCTAGTTAAAATAGTGGTACTCGTGGGATATTTTGTAAATTTATTCGTTTGCGTGAATGGTAGGTAGTACCTACCTATTACACCGTGGTTACATAGCGAGGCGTAGGTTTTTTTTTTTTTTTTTTTTATTCAAAATTGCTACTCCTCAGACTCCGGGGTCCGTGACTTTTGTCATTTCAAATCTTATTTATTTTTACATCTTTCTTGGATAATCAGAAGAAGAGGGAAATAAGGGGGGAGTTGGGAACATTTTAAACCTAATACTAGTTAGTGCTCGTCTGTTGAGCCGATCACTACCGGTTGGGATTCCGCTAGTAATCGACTCGACATCGATTCTTTGCCTTATTGCCATTTGCCATTTGCCTAAGCCGCCTCCTCCCGGCCGAGAGCCTCCACTACGGCTGCATTTCTATCCCTGATGGCCATCTGTAGGTTGAACTCTCGGATGGTCTTCGGTGATGCAGCCAACGCTCGCCGCACGAACCGACCGATGGCGTCGTCGGTGTCGTCAGCGTAGTACGTGAAAGTCCCCGTGTGCCGTGAGATTGCAACAACCGCATGGGGCACGCTCTCGTGCAGCTTCATGTTTGCCTTGGTTTTTATTGCGATTACCGACTCATATGTCAGTCCCTGAGCTTCATGGATGGTGAGGATACGTGACCCGGTGCCTGACCCATAACCCTGGTTTGTCAGGGTCTCCTTCTCCTCTTGAGTGTGAACTAAGAAGAGGGTGTTTGGTAGGGTGTTGGGTATTTGCGCTCCCTTGTACCTTTTCAGCTCTAGGGACTTTATACGGGGTGCTGAGGAGTACATACCTGAGTATATTTCCCTCAGCGCATATGCGACATCCATCGGATTGCGATGTGTGCAGAGCAACTCCTGGCTGATCTTTGTTACCAGGTTTGGGCGGTGATACCTCATTTCGAAGAGATTTTCCCTGTCGATATAAGGCAACTGATTGACGTCTCCGATGAGGACAATTTCACCAACATCAGACAGCCTTGAAGCCATCACAATGGCTCCAAAATGGTTCATGAGAGCTTCGTCCACCATGAGGCGACTGAAACTTTCTCTTCCGAAACCATTTACCAGAGCAGAAGCCATGGTTCGCACTCTGGTTTTGACCAGGTTTCCGATACGGTGCGATAGCTTTTCTCTTAGATCTTTTGCTGCCTCAGTTGTTGTAGTGATAATGGCGTCCTTGTCCACATCAAAGTGTCTAATCACCCATGTTGTCTTTCCACATCCTGGAACTCCGTTGACCCACTGTATTCTCGGTACCTCCCAGTTTTCCCAACCCGCTTTGACGTTTGAGTTCCCTTCGATGGTTTTGGCCATCTCAAGGATCCTATCGTCCAGCATAATCTTGGTGCATCGGGTGGTAACTACGATTGGGTCGTTTGGTGGTGTCGCATAAACTGGCATTCCCGCGCGCTCTGTCTCTTTCTCGTTCAGTGTCACGAAGCCATTTTCTACACTGTAAGCTGCCATATACTTTCCTGTCATGGTTCCCTTGATGACCCGGGAAGTGACATTATTGTAAATGGCTGCTTCGGCCTCCTCGAGTTTCGCCTTTAAGAGGCTTTCACTTCCTAGCCTATAGGACTGCATGATGTTTTCGCAGGTCTTGAGGTTGACTTGTCTTGTCGCTCCACGAAGCCATGACATAGCGGGGCGGTTCAACCTGTCCCATGTCGGCTCTCGTTCGGCTCGTTTGTTGCTGTGAAGCTGTGTTTTGGGTCCTTGACGTCAAGGGGGGTGATGAGTGGGATGAGATTCGGAGTATGCTCCTTGCTGCTGCATTGAAGGCAGTCACGAAGGTCGTGTTGGTGCCTCGGCTACCGCTTTGATTGGCTGCGGCTTTTTCCGTGGCTGCCCTCTGCTGTGCTCTTTCGGAGCCGGTTTGGATGGTCGAACTAGGAACAGGATGTCCCCAGCTGTCAGTTGCATGTGTTTGGTCGTGTGAAGGGGCTCTGAGGAAGCTCAGATTTTCTCCCCTGTCTTCATATACGACTACCTCATGATGTTTAGAGGCCTCAATGCAACCCAGCCGGTCTGCGACTCGCGCTCTTGAGTATTCGATTGCCATCGCATCCACGCTTATCACCCGGGGTGTTTCACCTGCATTTCTGCTCAGATGTTCGAGCAGCGCACTTGCCTGTGTGAAAGGGGTCCGACCTTCCGAGTACTCTATCAGTGCAATCGTTTTGTTTTTCGATCGCACCAGCCGAAATCGGTGGCCATCTACCTCGCACACTGGCATGGCGTCATAGGTTTTCCGCTTCATTGTGACTTTTGCGGTACTCCCATTAAGCAGGCAAGACAATCCAGGTGACAAACGGGCTCGTTTCCGTTCCCAGGCGAAGCAAAAGCTTATTCCGAATCTTTCTTTGTTGCTGTCCATGAAGAGAGCCACTCCACGGATACGGATCCCTGCCTCTCCTCGGTCTGCGTTCTCCAGTAGTTGTTGGATGGAGGTACTTTTCGAGGAACTAAGTAATTTATAGGCCAGGCGAGGCGTAGGTAATTTATATTTGTATATACAACAAATAATTTACAATAGTTTTTACGAAGTGCATCGCCCACTTATGTTCTTTTCCAGATTTTCTACCGCAAATCAATTTTAAAGTACTGCTGTGTTTTGTTTTGCAGAATATTGTATGCAGAAAAATAATAGTCAGTAAGTAGTAAGAAATAAATCATACTAAATTACAAGATTAAAAGTTGAAAGCAAATCTAACATAATTCAAGCGTACGATACGATTGAATAATGTATAATACAGACATTCGTGGAATATTAATTGATATCTTTCTCATTCATTTAGTAAAATTATGTATGTTCATAACTGATGTTTATTAATGTCTTGCTTACTTGTTTTATTTTGAATAAGTAAGCTCATTTTTAACAAATCTCTGTCTCGAAGTCACGAACCTAGAAGAACCCATTCACTCTCGACTTAAGCACACCAAGATTGCTACTAAAATTATACACCAACCTCAAAAACACAATTTAAAACTGTTTTAACTATCTACGCAAGTATTGAATTAAATATTATTCGATGAGAAAAGCGATGCAATATTAGACAGTAAAATTCACGTTCAAAATACTATGTGTTGTGTTGTATTGGGAAGATGAGATTTCCAGCATCAAGTATCAGATCTGACCGTCTAGTCACTCGATCTAATATAAATAAATCGACCAAGTACGTGTCGGACTCGCACATGGAGGGTTCTGTATCCATAACAACGGCAAAAAACATCATTCATAAATGTTGTATAGAAGCTCCTAAAGTTTTTTAAATAAATCACATACAAAGTGATAATTACATTTTAAAAGTACCTATTTTAATTTAAACAAATATTATGTGAATATTGCAAGCGTCTAACAGCTGTTGCTGTTATCAATATCGAGCAAAACCGTGCAAATGTTTGTTTTATGCCCACCTCCATTATTATCACTTAATTATTGTTATAGAAATACATCATCAGGGAAAATTTCATTTGTAAATATCACGGTTCAAGAGATAGATAGACAAACGGATGGATAGTGGAGTTTTAGTAACAGGGATCTGTTTTACCTTATGGATACGGAACCCTAAAAAGTGTTAAGTTATTTGAATTGTGACTATATAATATGCAACATTATCAAACTTAACCAAAATGAAAAGATTCAGAAGATTATGAAAAAAGTTGTTACCATTTTCTCATTTTTTAGTTTTTCGAACCGCTATAGGTATAAAAGGTTGTCTCTGGTAGCACCTGCTTTCAGACATAATGACGTCGTTAGTCCTTCCAGCGACTGGCATTTTAACTTTACTTACATATATTCAGTGAGTTTACGTAAAAACTTATGTAAATTTGTTTTTTATTCAAGAAGATTTACGTATGGATAAAAAAACAACACTTATTTTTGACGCATCTTACCAAACATTAAAATAAACCTAATTTGTGTTTGTACTCGTCAAAAATTGCTCAACTTTATACCTTTTAACAGCAATTCTTGTATATATACTTACATAAATATACTTACTAAATATAATAAGATATACTTACAGTTCACAATACTTATAGTTTAAAAAAATGGACAAACAAAGAATTTTAAAATACAGAGTCAATTCATGATGTAAAGTCAACACAAAAATATATATAACACACAAAAAACGTTACAAAATAAATTTTATATTACTGGTCAAATAAAAACTCCCTCACGCGTCGAGCGTCACTCAAAGGTCCCCATAATACTGGCCGTATTCCCCCGCTGAATCGCTATGGAAATCCGCTGATCCAAGTACCAGCCTACCCGGGAATTGCGCCCTCTGTCACGCAAACGCCGTCCGAGTTCCAGCACAAACTTTCGAGCCTCCACATACCACGGCCGAGTCTTGACGGCAAACGGGACGAAATCATAATATATGCCGATCCCAAACATGAGTATTTGAGGTGCTCCAAATTATGCTCAAATCAAAGATCCATGAGCATGAGCGGACCGCCTCCGCTCATGCGCCGGCGCTTTGCTCGGTAACGGGGAGATGGCAGGATGCAAACGTACTTACACACGTTGCATCCCACACGAGTCAGCGTTCCCTCTGCCATGGGATCAAAATAAGGCCATCGGGTCGCTTGCCCTCCGAGCGCGACAGCCCAGCGGGTTCCAAGACGCCGGGTATATGTGCCGAAACAAGAGCCCGCCCAAGGATGTCGTTGATAGCATGATGTCTCAGTCTACGACCCACGCATCAAGTGCAACTGACGCCGTGGTGGTTCGCAAATGGTACAACCGAGCCGCAGAGCCACCGGAACTCTCAATGAATCGTCATCCATTAAGGTGACCACTTGGTCACCTTAATGTTTAATACCTTAATGGTGGAGAGTTTGAGTAAAGACAACGTTGTCAGTCTTCTTAAAGACGCCAGCAAAGAGTACAGATTTAGTCTATAGCTATTAAATGTATATGCTACAAAACCTCTTTTCGTATTTTTATAAATTATATAGATACGTTATTAAGACAATGATAATATCATTGTCTTCAATTAATCTAATTCACAAAGGAGAAACCGTGTTAAAACGCACCATAAGTCAATCACAAATTGATCTTGCACTATCCATTAAAGCGACGGCAAAAGAGGATCAGGGTGTTGAAAAAGTATTTGCGGATGTTTGACTAGAATCAGACCAATCGGAGTAGGTTGTGGGATACTATAGCACAACAATAGGACGGATAAGGTTACTGCATTTAGTATTTATATACACAGAAAAACGTTGCTTATTATTAACATTGCGTTTATTACTCATTACTTCACGCAACAAACAATAATAATTAACTTACATATTTTTATACCAAAAGAAAGTTATCGAACATTTTCAGATTGTAATTTGTTCCCATATTTTTGTATAACCATCATCGCGGTGATCTTGCGCTAACTCATTCCATTTACATAGCAAATTGCAACTTAACGAATATTAAAAATTAGCAGCTTAATCAAATAAGCCGGCCGCTCTGCCTGGGATAGCTGACTGGAAAATTAACTCTATAGATACACATCCGTCTATCTTGGCACATACCGGTTTAAAGTAACTCAAATAATGAGATCGCGGTATTAATTAATACAATTTTGTTTTTGTAGTAACATTCTGAAAAATTATGTTTCTACTATCTACTGGTCTCGTAGATAGATACTCTTTATTCTACACACCATTAACAAAAACACTTATACAAGAGAAGAAAAACTATACAACTTAGTGTTACAATCGGTGGCCTTATCGCTAAAAGCGGTCTCTTCCAGGCAACCGTAGGATGGAAATAGCTTGTGAGAATATTTTAAAAAGCAGGATGTGTTCCTAAAAATACTCAACCAATTACAGGTAGCTTAGTTGCTTAGGTAAGACTGCCCGCGATATCGTATGTTGTGGGTTTGTTTCCCACACGGGACAAATATTTGTGTGATGAATACAATTTGTAATCATATTGCGTATTTTTACGTATCATATAGCTATGCATTTCTAGTTTTATAAGATAATCATATCAGCTTTCTGGCTCCTATAATACAAACTTACAACATAAGTACATAGTTTATGTTTCTAAAATATTGTTTGGAATTACAACTTATATCTATTAATAGCTGCCTCTCTTAAAGCGTTATGTTTATACTTATCACTAAAATAGTACATAATAAACGTTCACGAGTCTCGTGAGGGTTAGCATCCAAAATTACAATAAAAAAGGGCTCATTAAATGTCTAGTAAAAAGACAATCATTGAATGAAAAAAAGACTAATACAATGTTCTAACCCCGTTTTTTTTAAATAATGCACAATGGAGAGAGAGAAAAGAAAATTTCCAATATAATTTCAGTCTCTGCTTCTTCCCTATAAAATAACCATAACTAAAACTGCGAGTGAAGATGCAGCGCCAACAAGCAGGACAGAAAAAAAATAAAAGAGCGAAATAAAAGAGTGTCTCAGCCTATTTCAAATGTAAATCTCTGTCGTAGTAACGGGTCGACTCTTCTGAAAAATAAGACGTAGGTCGGCGATATTGTCGCCGCTTGCTTTCGTTGACTTGGAAAATTTCTCAGACGCTCTCAGCCCTGTAGGATTTGCGAGTTTATGTGTCGCCAGTAGAGAGAAAGTTAAACAATACAAGGGATGTTTATGTGCAAGGATTGAGTGAGTTGGCACGGCGCACTCGTAGAGATATGACTCGATTGCTTCGAGAAACTCTGCCCGGTTCTGTGAAATTGATATTGCACTCGTGACAATAGAACCCTACCTAAGTATATCTGTATGATGACCTATTTTCTTCAACAATGGCTGGGACTATGTTTTCCGCATTTCTATAGGCCGCAAATATTATTAAAAGACGGAGTACTTAATATAATTCTAGCTTTGTCTCGTAGCAACATCAACATCATCCAACAAACTTGATTGGTTCAGTTAAAATTTTGAAGAGAAAAAAAAAGTCTTTATACGTCGAGAAATTGAATTAATTAAACAAAATTATTTATTTTACAAATAGGTTCAGTTTTCCACGTTACATATATCTGTAATAAAAACAAAACTATAGATACCTACCATAAGAGACGAGACATAATATGTATATTTGTAGAGGTATGTTAAGTGTTATCTGAAACGATTACGTAAATGTGAAATTTATTATGCTAGATTTTGTAGAATAGAACACATAACTAACATTGAAGTATGTTGAACATGAACAGTTCAAACCATTGCCCTACAGCATTGCACTCTGTATACGAAGATGTAGTAAGGACTCTAATAATACTATAATTTCAATCTTAACATAAGTTGGTACATAAATGAAAAAATAATGAATAATTTGCAGAAACTTTGCAAATATTTAAACATACTTACAGTAACAACTAAAACTGTCATATAATTTCGTAGTGTTTCTAAGCCGCAATCACAAACATCTTAATACTATCCGGTGACATGACGGCAAACAGGGCACCTAAAACCGGAACAATAAAACTCGACTGACAATTCTGTATCACGAGAACCCGTAAACAGGGTAAATACGACGTGAGATACAATTCGGGCTGCTTACTGGGGCGTAACAGCCGGATCGTCAGATAGATAAGTCTCGCAGAGTAGTTATCGGACCACAAGGGCAGTAAAAGCTAATTGCCGGGGCGGCGGTAACCGGCGAGTCGCCGATGCGATTGGGAAAATTAACCTCTTCCGCGGCAGCCAATTGGCGGACTATGATTAGTTTGTAATTTGTGATGGGCTTTTGTGAGTTGTACACTAGTGCCAGGTAGATTGTGGGTGTTTGTGTTTAGGTGAACGATTTCGATTACGATATTATTTCCTCGAACTGGTTGAAAACGGGTCAAGTAAAGTTAGAGTCAGTTGTTTCAGCCGGGATTTGATTGGTAGTGAGCTGAGTTAGTTAGAACAAAGTATATTCCCATTATACGAGATTTCTCTCAGCATCATAGCCTGAAAAAAGTAGAGCAGTGATCCGTTAAAACTGTTAAGATAATTTAACAATCCTAGTAACAGTAAAAAAAACGAAATTTCATTTCCGGCAACCAATTTGCTGATTATATTTAGTCTGTAATTTATGATGGTCAGTTGTTAGTTTTATCCCGAAGCCATTGAAGCCGAAGGTCCATTGTAGATATATCTGTTTTGTTAATCGTACGTTTTGATAGTTTGGCCTTTTAGTGCCCAGAATGGGACTGAAATTCAAATTGGGCCAGATTGGTCATTTCGAACACAATTAACAGAAAAATATTTGTAAACTGTAAATTTTTATTGCAAGCGTAAAAATACACTTAAAAACCACAAAAGAGCGTAACGATTAAAGAAATCAGAGTTGTTCGAAGAATAATTTGATCAATAAATGGAAAATACCTGTAATTGACTGGCCCACGCAGACAGTAGATACTACCTAGTGCGTAGGGCAATATCTAAAACACCTTTTCTTAGTGGAAATCTGTGTTACGTTAACTACACTTGACCCAAATTTCGAACATTATAATGTTTTCTATGATCTGTGGTCCTGTGGCTTTATTTCAAAGTGAGCTGTTTTACATAGGATGTGTCCTAATGCGTAAATTAACGCTTAGCAATAGATCTCTTTCCGGAACCTCGTCTGTTCGTCTAAAAATGTCTGTTTAAAAACCAATTACAATACATTATTACAATGATGCTTTATAACAGCGAAGTAATTATTTATATCGGTTATGTTATTCTAGAGTTCATCGCTAACAACGAAATATTTTTTTTATACTATCATGTAGCTCTATCGTCGTTATTGTAATATTCAAATATTAAACAAGTATTTAAAAACAAAGGAAAAAGTTAATATGGCTGTTTCCTCATACGACACCCATTACAGTTTAAAAAGAGTTAAGTTTAGTATCTAAGAGTGAATAGTACATTTAACTTTGTTTCGGAACGGAGCGTCAGTTCTTTATTTGAGTCTGTTGATTAAATTCTGTTTCAGTAGATAAATATACATTATTGCCAGAAAATCATTACACGTAAAGGAACTAAGGACAAAGCTTTAACAACAAGTGTGGCCATTGAGAGCTTTTTACTACGAGTGAACTTTTCTACCTTTCTGACGGATTTGTAGATGAATTAGATGACAGTCTAAGTGTACTAAAACGCGTTGCATTGTAGACCGCATACAAGGTCAGATGTCGGATAAGCGCGAGTCGATAAATTATTTTTACTTCCAGCCTTGCATACGCAGCCAACTTTACGTTCCCACTGCTTCGACTCGGGGTCTTTTGAAGAAAGACCCCGACTCAAAGTCATAATCAATAACAAAGCCATGCCAAGCCCATTGAGGATGTGACCCACGTCCTCGAAAGATGTTTTTCTAGTAACATACAGTTTTGAATGCGACATCTGTTCTTGGAAAATAATCTTGAAGTGCAGGTGGGATTCGAACCTATGATCTTACGATTACAAAAGTTCTCGCAACTAGACAAGGGTGGCAAATTAACTTTCAGCCTTAGTTACTTACAAAATAAGCAGCATAGATTTTTTTCGAATTTAAAAAACTGAAATATTGGCAAAATAAAGTAAAAAAAAGGATAAAGGTGGAAATATTGTTAACCTATGTGCGATTCAAATAGCGCTAGGCAAGACACGTGACCAGATATGGCAGCAACCGTTGAAGTCAATTTAGAGGCGCTACAGATTGCCGATAAACGGTCTGTTGACAGACCAATGGACAGATGGCTCGATTACATTAGGTGTATCGTGGGATGGATGAGATCGGCTCAGTTAGAAAATAAAAGTGGTCAAGTGCAATTTGGATTCGCCCGTGAAGGGTTCCATAGCAGCAAGTAGCATCATATAAAAAATCTTGTAGTTGTAACTTTGATTGATGTTTTCATAATACTGTTTTATGACGATTATAAAAAAACTGCTAACTAGATCTTGTTCAGACCAATTTTCGCTGGAAGTTTGTATAGTAATGTACATCAAACACTTTTTTTAGTTTTGTAATTGTCTTATTTTAGAAATTACAGGGGAACACATTTTACCATTTTGGAAGAGTCTCACGCGCAAACTAGTAGAACTTTTAGAAAAAAAAATATCACAATCACTTTTAAAGACCTATACAAAGATACTCCGTAAGGTACTAAACCCCCCGTAACTACCCCGTAAGATCAGGTAAGATACACGTAAGGTTTTGGTGAAAAAAAAAAATGTTTTGATTTTCAGTTCTAAGTATGGGCACAGATCAGAAAATAGTTACTTGGGGCACCCCCAAAATTTATTGTTTCTCTTTTTCTATTTTTGTGTAAAAATATTAATGCGGTTCACAGAATACATCTACTTACAAAGTTTCAACAGTACTGTTCATATAGTTTCGGAAAAAAGTGGCTGTGACATACGGACAGACAGACAGACATGACAAATCTATAAGGGTCCCGTATTTTACCAATTGGCTACGGAACCCTAAAAATGGCACCAGCAACCCTACAACCAGCAATGGTCAGATACAAGCTGTTGACAAAAGTTGATGACGATGATGAAATAACAGAATAAAAGAAACGTTGGCCCATTGTGATCTTTATCGCCAGCGTCGATAAATATAGAAACGAGTTTATCGAGTTCATAATTGTAATTTCTGAAAACATCTTCCAGCAAAACAAGCACAGTATTCAATTCGAAAACAATTTCCCGAAGTTCAAAACAAACTTTCACGCAAGAATCCGCCGATATCTCGACGATGGCGAAGTGTTAAGAAGATTCACGGCGTAATTTATAACTTTAAAAATCTTAAATGTAACTGCCAGCTTAAATATATTTGAAGCGTGCTTATAAAACACCTCCATCACGATTTAATGTTATAGTGTTATCTATTGATGATGTGCTTTTGGCTAATTGTATAACCTCACCAGCAATAGGTGAATATCTAATATCCTACTAATATGATAAATGTCAATGTTTGGATATTTGTAGCTCAATCACGTCTTAACGTATAAACGGATCGGGTTGAAATTAGGAACGCAGTTAGATATAGTTTGGAAGAACAAATTGGCTACTTAATATCATTTTATCCCGGAAAAATAACGGGAACGGGAATTACGCGGGTAAAACCGTCGAGCCCTGCTAGTATAAAATAAAACACGTGTCACAGTGTTTGTGTATCACGTATCTACTCCTCCGAATCGGCTCTTTTTAGGGTTCCGTAAAACGTAAAAACGGAACCCTTATAGATTCGTCATGTCTGTCTGTCCATCCGTATGAGACAGCCACTTTTTAACGAAACTATGCGAACTATACTGTTGAAACTTGGTAAGTAGATGTATTCTGTGAACCGCATTACGATTTTTACACAAACAAAAAAAAATACAATAAACAATGGGGGGTGCCCCATACTTAGAACTGAAACTCGAATTTTTTTATCATCAAACCCATACCTGTGTGGTAGATATCTATGGATAGGTCTTTAAAAATGAGGTTGATGTTTCCAATATCGTTTTTTCTACATTTAATGATTTCCGCGAGAGACACTTCCAAAGTGGTAAAATGTGTGCCCGCCCTCTAACTTCTAAAATAAGAGAATGATAAAACTAAAAAAAATATATGATGTACACTACCATATAAACGAAAATTATTTTGAACTCGATCTAGTAAGTAGTTTTTTTTAGTACGTCATACACTGTTATTAAAACATCGATCAAAGATACAACGAACTACAAGAACTTATGTATAATGTTACTTGCTGCTACGGAACCCTTCATGAGCGAGTCCGACTCGCACTTGGCCGCTTTTATTTATATATTTTATAGATATGAGAAAATATATCATATAGTACAGTATCATATTGTACTTATTAGTATTTTTCGAACATTGAACAAAATCTAAAAAATCATTGTTGTCACATACATATATAGTATCGCGTCACTTTTACATTTCATACTGTCTTATTTGCTTTCTTTGATGATTCATGGCAACACTTTTGCCTTGCTTGCTAACAATTCCAAAACCTATTATAATATAATATAGGTTTTAATTTAGTTTTAGTTCATAGATTTTTACTTCAGTTATATCACTCTGGATGTAGCTTTACAAATAGAATTGTAGTGAAAAAAAAATTAATTGACTAGGTTGGTAACTCAATTGGTAGTAAGCATACACAAACATAGTACAGAGTCGTAAGTCTGGGGTTCTATTTTCACCCAGGACAAATATTTGTCTGGTGGATACAAATCTCTGTTCTGTGTATCATGTAAGTACACGTATTTACAATTATTTAAGTATGAACTGAGCTATATATTGCTTCCGTCGAATGCTTGCGTTGAAGCTAGACGTTGTGTGACGAATGTCTGCGTATTGAAGATTCTGAATCAAGTAATTCTATGGCTAGTTATTCTAATATCAAGTAAAATTAACGCATGTTGAGACATATTGATACTGAATTTTTGATTTGATAAATCCTTATGCTCTAATTAATTAGTGTTGTGGCTTAGTGGGTAGTAAATCTGCCGGCGAACCCGAGGGTCGTGGGTTTGATTCTCACCCAGTGCAAATGTTTGTATTGTATCTGGGTGTTTCTATGTATAAGAAATATGTATTCATAACTATATAATTATTATATCAACTTCTAAGCTATCTGACCGCCATAGTACAATCTGTGTGTTTAGTTTGGGGTCAGATGGTGTAGTGTGTGAGTAATCCACCACAAATAAAAATATATAAATTTAAAAACTCAAAAACCCGACTGCGTCAAAAGTGAACCAAACTACGTACTCGCATACTAAAAAAACTGAAAAGAATAAAACAAGCAGTTAGTTTTCTGGTGGTCTAGAATTCTATAATATGTTATTGTATTAATACTATTGAAATATATACAATATTTTCTAATAAAAGAACATTACAACTGAAGAGTCGGGATCCATTATTATTCGATATACAATGTAATTGTTCAATGGATCCCGACTGTTCAGTTGTAATGTTCTTTTATTAGAAAATATTGTATATATTTCAATAGTATTAATACAATAACATATTATAGAATTCTAGACCACCAGAAAACTAACTGCTTGTTTTATTCTTTTCAGTTTTTTTAGTATGCGAGTACGTAGTTTGGTTCACTTTTGACGCAGTCGGGTTTTTGAGTTTTTAAATTATATATTTTTATTTTATACTTTTTAGTTATGAACAATGTTGTGAATGTTAATATGCTCAATATAATATTATGCATCTTTTGGTTGTTGGCCAAATGTCTTCGTTTTCGACTTTCGTATTTTCTACTGCTTGTAATTCATATAATTTTGTGTTAGTATATGTTTTCGATTGACGTTGAGTACTAAATCGTTTGAAGTTGGAGATGGGCGACCGAGGCGGAGCAATCCGAGAGCGGTTCCGTGTTCCCACTATCAGCGGCAGAGTTGAAACCCCATGGAGGTTTATTAGTAGATAGGGGCACCATATCCATACATGATATAGAGTGCAACATAACCCGGCTGTCTCCCGGGCGGGGCAGTAGGGTTTTTTTTTAAAATAAAGAGTGACGAGACGAGCAGGACATGTGCCTGATGGTAAGCAACATGCCTGCCACATAACAGCACAGTGACATACAGCTATTGGAACATGAAGAGTCCAAATCATTACCTAGCACTGCACTGCGCTTGTCACCCAGAGATCTAAGTTGTTATATCTCTAAGCCCTGTAATTTCTCTGCAAACATTGGCCTTCAAACCGGAACACAGCAATGTTTGCACATTACTGCTTGGCGGTTGAATAATTGGCAAAGGTGTGGTACTTCCCCAGACGGGCTCTGCTAAGAGCCCTACCACTACAAATATACAGGGTATGCGTAAATACATTTCCTGCACGTACGAAAAAAAGGTAGTCCAATATATCTACTAGCATAGATCGTAGAACCCAAGATGGGCCCTCCCAAACTTCACGGCGCGCGCAATCATGTCAACGTTGGAAAGAGTGAGCTCACTCTTTCCGTTCTAGTCGGTTGCAGGACGCGGTGGACGCCGAACGTTTTTACCTATCATTATTAGTTGTCGACAACCAAAATAAGTAAAACCACAGCAAATCTCGCCGCTAGCGATTATAGGGGTCAAGTAGATTGGTTGTTTGTAAACCACTTACAATACATACAGAGACGCAGTTTATTACCAACTTCAAGGTGCTCAGGGCACATCTATTGATTTATATCGATGCCTACTAGATACATTAGTATATAATGTCCATCCACATTCACACGTACAGTTAGTTATACGAAGTTTTCTGCTACCTAAAAACCTATAAATGTGAGAATGGTTGTTACTCAACTTTAAATCGATATACAGCCTAAACGGTCAGTCAAATCGAAAAACATTGAAAGAAAGCTAAACATTATTTTTAAATACCTATTCAACGATACCCCTCTTGACATAGTTTGGTGATTTTCATTTTTTTAATTTGGACAATATGGCGTCCGGTAACCGCCATATTGGATTTACACTAATGTCATGTCTTTAGTGTCACTCGCCAGATTAAGAGGAATCGATTGACGTGTGAATCATAAAAATCGGCCCGGGCGTTTGGTCTGTATAGTGCTTCAAAGGAACATACAAACATACATACATACATAGACTGTTAAACACATTACCACTCCTTTGCGTCGCGCAGTCGGGTAAAAAATAGCTACCTGTAAAGAATTCGTATTCGTAAAACTCAACTCTAAGTTTGACTAAATACCTACTTTAATAACCACCTACATACATAGTATCTATACTAATATTATAAAGCTGAAGAGTTTGTTTGTTTGTTTGAACGCAAGGATCTCAGGAACTACAGGTTCGAATTAAAATATTATTTCTTTGTTGGATAGTCCATTTATCGAGGAAGACTATAGGTTATTTAACATTACGCTACTATCAACTGGAGCGGAGCATGAATGAAAAAGTACCAAAAACGAGAAATAATGCTTTTTGAGAGCTTTCGTTGCGTGACAGCATGTGTCTATATTTCAAAGTTTGCGTCGTTAACATCCTAAAGTAACCCAATTTGTTCAAAATTTGAATTGCTACGGCCAATTTTAGAAAGATGGCGTAGCGAAGCGCGCACGGTTCAGCTAGTATTAATAGAAATAATTATATTCTTAACAATTTCTCAAAGTAATTATCCATTGACGGAACTTTGGGGACTCCAAACCACATGAGTGTGCAGCTAAAGTTTACTTATCTTGTTAAATTATGCATCTGGATACTCATTTTTCGTGCGGCCATGATTTACGGTTGTCTTCAAGAAAAACTTTTCAAATAATTCAACTTATCGCACGTATCTAACAGACGTAAGACCAGTAACAGGTAATTAAAACTTGTGGGTGAAATAAAAGTTGAAGCGGAAATTCGTTCAAGTGTAGAAGAGCTTTTAAGTACGCCATTTGATTCCGCCACATGCTGCTTTTATTTTCGGGGCGCATCACATTTTATTCTTGTATATTTTTATACGTAGCTACAACAGAAAGTGTATACCAGTCGTAAATAACTGATATCGCGACCTTCTGTATAAAACAGATAACAAAGGAACGAACACAGAACATTTCCATCTTGTTAGGTACCTACAAAGCGGAATTATTCAAGGAGTCCTGAAGGAGTCGAAAGGACGAGGCAGGACGACTCAATTGTGGAGCATAGCTCGGGCGAGGGACCGGGGCCTTTTTACGGCCTATATTATTGAGCCATAAACCATAAAGGCTCCCCGCTTTATAAACGCTAAAACAAAACACGACCGACCGCATATTTCTTGTTTATTCACTCCGAGTTACATAATGTCGTGAAATGAAGTTGGCGAGATTTTGAGGGTACTTTTAATTTTCTACCCTCCAGAAACGTGCGACAGTATCCCTGTGTTTGGCGCAACTGAAGATATAATTACAATATTATGAAAGAGAAACGTGTGAGTTTAAGTTCAGTAAATAAATTAATGTAAATATTGGTAGACATTCCTCAGAGGGTTAGGTATGTAATTAAGAAATTTTAGATAAGTGTTAATTAAATAGCAAATCATATGCAACTCTTTGAAGGGCAATGTTTCCAGAGAAATAACAGGGCTGAGAGAGCAGATATAGCATCTTAGATCTCTGGGTGACGAGCGCAGTACAGTGCTAGGTAATGATTTGGACTCGTTACGTTCCAATAGCTGCGGTGTCACTGTGCTGTTATGTGCCAGGCATGTTGCTTACCATCAGGCACATGTACTGCTCGACTCGTCACTCTTTATTTAAAAAAAAAACTAGTGTTTGGATCGTTTTTTTTAGTTTATTTTGGTTGCTTACTCTAAAAACGTATATCTAAGATTAATGTAAAACTTTCCAACCTGCTTATTAGAGCGAGCACTTAAGCTCGATTACAGACATTGACATAGATTACGTGATTTAAAAAAAAACTATTTCCACATACACGTAACATAGACATTCACTATATATTAATAGTTAATTACCAATTCCAATTAAGTCTATAAAGTTAAGTATCCATTAACTGTTTAGCAACGAGCCGCAACTAGGCTTTAATTAGCGACGACGCAAACGATGTCAATTACTTCTGCCATTTAGAGTTGAACATTTCTGGCTTTAGAATCCGATTTCACTACATCGTCTTATTTTTTTACAATGAGTTACTGTATTGTATCCACTCGAGTACATAAAAAACTAAGCAAATAGGATTCTAGACTGAAATTATACATATAACCCTGATTTTTCGATTTCTTAGTCAGGTAATCACAACGTCAAGATTAATGAATTTTACATCATTTTAATAACATGTTTAGAATGTATTTTATAGTTCTTCAGGTGGTTATATGCTCTATGTTATTTGAATAAACGCAAAATAGACAAAGTTATTACTGTATTAAAATCGGACAAAGTTGGAGCAGGAGCTCCAAACACAACTAAAACAAAAGAATGTGCAATGAAAATGTCAAAATATTCGATGTCAGTTGCATCCGCTACATAAGCAGGCTACCTATTTTATAGATGTTTACGTTTCTCGGCGTCAAGCTCCTGGGTCAACCCCTCCTTATAGGCCGGGTCTAGCATCGTGTGACTTCTTTTTATTCCCGAAAATAAAAATCAGTTCAAAGGGACATAATGGTCGTCGCCAAAAGATAGGAAGATACACTACCAGCGATCGAGCAGGCTGTAAGCGAGGTGTCTGCGGCAGACTGATTTTTTTCGAAAACACATCTAGTGAAGGAAAATATTCAAGAACAACGAAAATTATATTACTTTCTAACGATATTCACAAATAACGAACACTCATTGATAGAGATGATATATGATGATTATGCAAAGGTAATATTTTTAATTTAACAATTTTTTCTTCTTCATCTTCGCTTTGCAACCTAATAGGTCTCTATAACGCTGGAGTAAATCCCCATTTGGCATTATGGGTTCTCCTACCATGTCACAGGTATGCTTTTGCAGCAGGAAATTGATAAAACAATCTTTGAGGCGAGTTGTAGGTTGTATAAAAATTTAAACGAAATCGATGCTGAGTTTCTTGTGTTTCTGAAGCGTACATAAACCAACACAACATTATATATTCGTATATACGGACATTAAATTTCACGTTTCACACTGAATGCTAGGCAGTCTAGGCAGTTCATGAGATCGCTGCTATGCGGAGAATGGGACCGTGCGACACCGCAATTCAACTGCACATACCCGCTGTAGGTAAAGAAGTATTTAATTTCAAATAGAAAATACGCTTGAAATGCTCTAGAAAATATTATTCATTGCAGCGAACTAGCTTCATTTCGAAGTATTTGTATCTTCACTACATATATTAAATACCGTAAGTGACTGACCGTCGCGTCGTTTTAAAAGAATATTAGTAGTAGTCCAGTAACTTTGTCACCTGAATGTATGGAGTAGTATGCATTAAATCCGGTAGCCCTGATTTTTGCAGACTTGTTTATGATGTTGGCCTAATGATTAATCCACGTTTGTGACCTCGAGCAGCGAACACAACTTTGTCAAAAATCGAAAAAACCGCAAAAAAATCGTTTATTTTTCAAATTTTGGCGATTATAACCCTAAACGACTAGTTTTTGAAAAAACTTTCTAATGGTGTTGCTACAATATGATACTAGAAGTGTCTCGGTATACCCAATAGTTTCTGAGAATAAGTCTTTCAAAGTTTATAGTTTTTTTAGAACTTCGCAATTTTTTGCAATTTTTTAACTCCTACTTTATGGCACAGTTACTGCGGTTTTTAACCCCCGACCAAAAAAAGAGGTATTATAAGTTTGACGTCAAAGTCTGTCTATCTATCAGACAGACACACATACAGGTTTGTCTCTCTGTGTATCTGTCTATGGCACCGTAGAGCTCAAACGGATGAGCCGATTTCGATGCGGTTTTTTTATTTGAAGATTAATTTTTGTGTTGATGTTTTGAGCTATTTTTGGTTTATATCGATTCATGATGGCCGCCTCCACCAAATGGCGAACCAAATATTTCATCACAATCTACCTCAATATGGGTATCAAATGAAAGGGCTTGACAAATAAAAAAACCGCATCGAAATCGGCCCACCCGTTTGCGCTCTACGGTGTCATAGACAGATACAAAGTTAACAAACAGTCAAAGTTATTGTATTGCGCCAGTCCTCTATTGCGTGGTAAATTTACCACTGCTGACATAAGGAACAACTAAAAATCAAATGGGAAGGTTTTTAAACATAGAATCAACTTTACATTGATCACTTTGTTTTGCAGTCATAGCGAGCGAAGCCGCAAGTATAATTCAACCCAATTATAACAAAATCCGTATTCTCTTCAGTTAAACCAAGGCGGGTTGGTATAAATAAGTACTAGTGAAACTTACCCTGCAGTCTCTGGATTATGGAGTTCGGCCTGGGAGCCCATTAGAGCCATAATCCACCACACGAGCCATGTACAGATTAGTGCATTGCGCATTTCGTCGGATTTGTATTTTCTGCGCCCAAAAAGCCATAGTTTGAACGAATAAGTACGCAAACGGAAACATTGTGAGGTTTTGGAGCGGTTTTAACTGGCTTCATTTTAACATAAGGAATCTAAATAATGGCATAACTATTTTGTAAAGATTTCCTAGGAGAAGCCAGGCTTTTGCAAGTTATTATACGCGTACCGGCAGCGATATTATAACGTTTGTTCGTTATAATATCAAACTACAGCAAACCAGTTTAAGATCAATGATTCCAGTGAGATTACCGACCACGGAGAAATAGTATCTTAAATCTTAATTTGGTGAACACATTGCAGTGCTAAGAATGGTAAGTATATAGTTATCTTTAATTTGAGCGTCTTGTCACTTTGCAACTTTACAATTTTCATTTAATTCCATACCGGAGAGTTAAATATCTATGAAATAAAATTGTCGTAGCCATTCCAAATCATTATGGCGGCTATTGAAATTTTTTTTTTTTCAATATAAAAACTATTTTGATATATTTATATATAAAATATTTGCGTAATCTCTATAGAGTGTACCACACTAGCATTAACATTATTGAGTATTGAGCATTAACTATTATGGATCCGGACAGTAAAATGTCGTAGATATTCGAACATAGGTACATAATATACTTATATCGCCAAATCATGAGTCGATGCGGAGTTTGGTAGAAATCAGGGATTTATTCTGTATTTTCTATAGAAATAGAGAGAAAACTATTATAGCACCATACCTTCATATACCACATTCAATTCCAAGCAAAACAGGAAAATTTTGTCCATTCAGGGGTTTCATCACAAGTTCTCGGAATAGCAAATGGACAGAAATTCAAAACCACGTTTGAGGGTTACAAATAGGTTAGATCTACCTATGTATTCGTGACATTTTCGTATCAAACGATTGCTAATGGCTAGTGAGCGTTCGAAAGCCATTGATTCTATTGATTTACATTTACGTTGGTATACTGAACTGAAATAAGTTAAAATAAGGATTGAGGAAACTATGCTAAATCTAATTGCTAATTGTAAGCAGAAGTCACCAATAATTGCGCGCACAAATATTGTGTGCCTAAACAATCCTGCTAATATTATAAATGCAAAACTTTGAATGTTTTAGCTCAATCACGTCGCAACGGTTAAACGAATCCGGTTGAAATTTGGAATTTACATTATTTATATGGACATTTTATGATCTGGCACATAGACATAAGACGTTAATTACGCAAAAGTTACGGTAACATGTACTACGCGTCAAACCGCGGGGAACACACTGCAAGTAGGAAATAAATCTGGTATATTTTTTATTTTATGTGCGAGTGACACCAAGCATGTGTTTTGATTAGTACTACGAGCATAATAGACGTATCTACATACCTGTCTTTACGGAATAAATAGCATTTTCTCAAGAAGCTCCTGCAATCGGCAATGGACTCTTATTATTAGATACTAGCGGCCCGCTCCGGCTTCGCTCGAATAATAACCTAGATATCAACTGCAGCGCCATCTGCCGTAGCCTATGTTACTCGGGAATAATGAAGCTTTCCAAAGGTGAAAGAATTTTTGAAATCGGTCCAGTAGTTTCGGAGCCTATTCATTACAAACAAACAAACAAACAAATATTTCCTCTTTATAATATTAGTATAGATATAGACAAACTGTACTGATTCGTCGTGACTAAATTTAAAAAAGATATTTTCTATTTGAAAACTAGACTTCAAATTATATGCTTCGTGGAATCCAAACAAAAGGTCTTATCAGTTCATTCCCTTTCACCATTTCCTATTCATATAAGTACCTAGATATAATCTTTGAAACTTTTCAAACTTTCCGAGCTCATTGACTAAGAAAATTAATTAAATTATTATCTCGAGCCTGAAGTGGTTACGGGGAGCTAAACTGTGAAACTCGTCAATATTTGAATTGGTTTTAGTTGGGAGTTGGTACAATCGGCTGGCAAGGCGATTGAGTGGCCGGTATCCGCAATTCCGTAACAAACTAACTTTGTTCAAATTCGATAGATTCGACAGCCGGGTGACTCGGGCCCTCACTCGCAACTTGACTCGTTGCACTCCTGATTTCGTGGCCAACTTGGTTTGATGCAGTTTCGAGAGCCTCTACGGCTATCGGCTTAGCTAGTCCGTTGAAATGGCTCCTACTCTTACTTACCGTAGCTACTCGTATTTCGATCAATCGTAGATGCCTCGTTTATTAATTTAAATTGAAAATATGGTTTATGAATACATAGCAACATTTTACAACTGTACAATATTTGTATTTTTTAATGTTGGCTTACAAGCATGTGTACTTTATTTATACATTTTTGCGTTCCTAGATCCCTACATTTTAGTTTAGGTATAGGTAATAAGAGCTCAAATAATGCTCTTTTTTTTTTGAATTCGTAATTAAGGAAGTTAAGACTGCTGCAGAACGGTCTAATGAATATACTTTTAACAATGATAGCTTTGCGCTTGATGTTCAGTGGCGCAACAGTACAGTCTACAATAGAGCGTGCTTTATCTATGAGGAATCGATTCATTCTTAAAGACACCAAGACTGTAACCATCGGGAATTACCTACTGAGGCGTTGCGTTCCACAGCCTAGACGTTCTGTTCTTATTACGAAAGTTGAGTTAAACCTCCACGTCCCCAGTTTTTGAAACGTAACAAAGCCTAGCATACCTACCTAATATTTTAGTTTTATTTGATTATGTTCTATTCCAACAATTTTATTTTGTTTTTGTATTATTAGTTTCAACCAGGTTTTTTTTGTAAATAATTTTATGGAGCCACGCTAATTTTCGCTTCTACTTGTACATCGGGATATTTTGCTAGTACATGTTTTAAAATGTATTCAGCGCGGTACTGCCACTATCGTAAGCACGTAACTTAGATATATTCCACGCGTCGTGCTAATACATACATACAAGAACAGTCCCTTTCATTCAAACATTACTCCCTTTACGGGTCACAGATGTCGCCATCAGCCACCAACCGTGTCGTGTACCGAAGCGACAATTTAAGCATCTCCCAAACTTCCACACTTCTTGCTCACTCCAACACTCTCAGAGAAATAATGTGAAAACTTTTCCTTCTTTTTACCGGTCGCGTCAAGAAAGCAAGCGATTCTAGGTCGTTTTATTTACAGTGTATTTTCCGTGGAAGAATCAGATTTAGTACAAAGTTTCGAGTTACAAATGAACCAAAATAAATAAGACATGATCGGAACCGATTGAAAGGCTGTGTATGGATCTTTAGTAGGAGAAGCGCGACGTTAGTAAAATAAAACAAGTTACTTGTCACAAATCACAAACGAGTAACTATAGTAGTCACGATTGTGTTATAGAGAATAATACACATTCAGAGAATAAATACAAACCTCTGAAGCTTTAGAGGTCAGTATTGATTGTATATTAGTAATCTTTTAATCGTTGACATACAATATATGTACCCGTAAGGTCACGTAGAATAAAGTAATACGATATTTTTACAATGAAAACGTTTTTACAATAAAATAATATGGTTGTTCAGCTTTCATCACACTAGGAGTTTCACACTAGTATTTGGGCAAGGCACGAATTATAATTGGGTTACGGTTAGTTAAACACAGGCAATCGGTACAGCCGGCTAATTAACAGAGCTGCGGCAATTATGGTTGAGCAATTGAACGCAAACCGGCCACCCGGAATGGGTGTTATGTTAACTAGTACCTAGTTCACAGATGAAATGATAGACCGTGTCTAAGATACAATGACTTTATTGTGATTTTTTAAATTTTGCTGCGAAAATGGGTTCTAAAACTGTATTGATGTCACAGTCAAATTGCAAACTCCGTCGGTTTACGATAAAATCATGTCATGTCAGATCGTACACAGAATATATTTAGGGTTGAGTGAAATTTGAATTAATATGAAATGTTTTTTTATTAAACGTACAGAGACTAACAAAACACATACATAAGTAAATTTAAGGTTAGGTTAGCTTATAATTTAACGTCGTTTGATTATAAACATACTACATTTAATTAGTTCAATTTTATAGTGACTTATCTTATAGCATCATTACCTCTACTGACAAAATAGTTCTGAAAGTTCTACCGAGCTTATAACTACTTGAGTTTAAACGCTCTATTGGATACTTACTTATCTTTTCATATTTTTCTTCGTGTGTAATATAACAAGGAATATGAACAATGTTTTCACTGAAAATTTTGAAGCAGATTAATGTTGGTCAACAAGTTTCACTCATCAGCTCATAACCAATACCTAGGACCAAACTAAGAAAAGCTTTTACTATGGAACTCAGATAGAAGACATTATCCAGAAATAATTTGAAATAGGTACATACATTAACTACTAATACAAAATATTATCACCAAAAAATAGGATAAACATCTGTATTGACCACACAAACGCCAGTCGAATGTGAAAATCGAACCCACGACTTTCGTCTCAGTGTCAGCAGACTCACTACAGACGATGTTACGGTTTCCGGTCAAAGTACAGTTAATCAATTTTAAAAGTCTTCCTCAAAATCTGCCGTTAAAAAATGAGACACAATAAAGACATCGTCGAATTCTCCTTTCAAATTAAGCGCGTTTAATTTAGACGAACCCATTTACGCAAATGTAAGTGGATGTTAGGCGAATAATGTTGACGGTAAAGGATTTAGGTCACTTCCTAGCGAATCCTTAGGAGGGTTGTCTCAAGTCTCCTCTCGGAAACGTTTACCTTCCCTGTATTAAAGCACCTTCGGGCTTTTTAAGTGGGTATGTAAACATAACTGGGCTGTAAATCAGGGAATCCAAGGACACGAGGCTTTTAAGGGAACTACGAAAGATGGATCGTAAAAGCTTCACTATTAAATAATGTATCGTATTTGTAAGTTTCTTGATCCGGATATAACCTACTTATGAACGCTGACTACCCTAATAAATGTGTAAGTTTAGATGTTTATTACTCCATCACGTTGTACTAAACGAATATTTGTGAAAGGAGCTCTGTTTAAGTCTGAAATATTACATAAGGCTGTGTTATTATTATTATTCAGGATTAAAATAAAACTATATAACTATAACTATAACTATATAACATTAACTCAAGACAGAACCAAATGGAGGGAGGGTAGGGAGGCCTTTGCCCAGCATTGGGACAGTATAGACTCCAAATAATAAATAATAAAATAAAACTTACAAATATCCAATGTCCTTCCAATATTCGTGCAATTATACCGACAGGTATTGATTACATTGCGTTAGGGACACGGAGTGGAAAACTTCAATCTACTTTATAGAGAACGCGGGATAGTTAATATGCTGTTTGAAAGTGAAACTTTATGCAATCAAAAATTCTATCGAATATTTATTCACGACTGTTCACGATTTTTAACTTTCAGCAATGGTTTAAGGATATATTTTCATAAACTTTTAATGTTATGTATCTATTTACCTATACTCGTATGTAATAAAAACGTTTCAAACGTTTAATTCCAAAAATTACGAATCTACCATACAAAGACCATACCATATTCCTTTTATTTCAACCTTACATTTGTTACTTTTCTTTCTTACATTTATTTTTGCAAAAAGTCTTTGTTCTTTCACAGATTTTGGACTATTACTGTGCTAAATTTAATTTAAATCGGTTCAGTAACTTAGGCGTGAAAGCATACCGACAAAGTTACTTTCACATTTATAACATTAATGTAAATTAGGATTGTAAATAGAATTAAAAGTTACACTAAGAAGTTTATTAAATATTGGTATTTTGTAAGATAAACCCGCTTAGCGGTAAACTGATAGGGTGGGTGGTAATAGTAATTATTTTTTGATCCAGCGGGTCCCAAAAAATGGGGATCATATAATATAGTAAGGAAAGTTAACGTGAAAATACTTTAATTCTTCAAATAAGTAAGAGTAAGTAGAGTTCGCCAACTTTCCACAGTAAATTGGTCCACCGCAGAACGGTAGATTATGGCCTGCTTACTTATAGTTATTGCACCTCTTTTGTGGGAAAAACCCGAGAAAAGGTACGATATTTGGGACTTGAGTTTAGCTAGCTTCGTTCGTAATGTTCTTTTTAAGCCCCAATGGAAAAACGACGGGATGTTATAAGGTTGACGTGCCTCTCTTTCTATCTTTGTGTGTGTATTTAGGTCCTGAACTGAAGAACCGATTTTGATTTTGTTTTTTTTTTCAAAGGTAAATTGTTTGGGTGTGTTTTAGCCGAACAGTTAACTATTTCAAAGGTTCTGCAAGGATCAGCCGTTTCATAGTTGTCAGCTCATTTTTAGCTGCGGTAAGAATCTAAGACGCACAATGGATAATTTGTCTAACTTTCAAACACCTGACTTAAAAAGTTTGAGCGTTGGAGGTTTTAAAAATATACAATTTTGTAGATACTTGTTGACATATGTTATAATTGTACTGTAGATTCATATACAAATAAACTATACTAACATCACTGTTATTTTTATTAAATTAAAACTGGAAACTGAGATCATGCGCGGTCCGAAGGGGGGCGGGGTGTCACAGGGGGCATGCAAAATCGTATACATTTTATTAAAATGGGGCGCTACTAGTAGTCTTTTTTACTCGATTTATTGTATTTCTACTCGTGACCCCCCCCCCCCAAATCTGAGGCTGTGTACTGGTGACCCCCTCCAAAATTCGACGCTGGAACCGCGCCTGACTGAGATAAGCTACACATATCCAGTAAATGTTTTAAATAAAACATAAAATGCGGCTAGTCACCCCGCATTGAATAATCCTGCAGCACACAGCTGTTCTATGTTTTGTGGGACAGCTAGTTTTTTCGAGACTTCAATGTTACTTCCAAGGTAATCGTTGTTAGGGTTCCGTAAAACGTAAAAACGGAACCCTTATAGATTCGTCATGTCTGTCTGTCTGTCTGTCTGTCTGTCTGTCTGTCTGTCTGTCTGTCTGTCTGTCTGTCTGTCTGTCCGTCCGTATGTCACAGCCACTTTTTGCCGAAACTATGAGAACTACACTGTTGAAACTTGGTAGGTATATGTATTCTGTGAACCGCATTAAGATTTGAACAAAAAAATTAAAAAAAAAGAAAAATTAGGGTTGCCCCCCATACTGAGAACTGAAACTCAAAATATTTTTTTTCATCATACCTACACGTGTGGGATGTCTATCGATAGGTCTTCAAAAATGATATTGAGGTTTCTAAAATCATTTTCGTCTACACTGAATAATTTGCGCAAGAGACACTTCCAAAGTCGTAAAATGTGTGTCCCCCCCCCTCTAACTTCTAAAGTAAGAGAATGAAAAATCTAAAAAAAATATATGATGTACATTACCATGTAAACTACCAACGAAAATTAGTTTGAACTCGATCTGATGAGTAGTTTTTTTTAGTACGTCATAAATACACTATTATTGAAACTTCGATCAAAGTTAAAAGGAACTACAAGAACTATGTGTACTGTGTATATTATGTTACTTGCTGCAACGGAACCCTTCATGGGCGAGTCCAACTCGCACTTGACCACTTTATTCATAGTTATAAGTGGACTATAACACTTCTAGCTTGGTATAAATGTACTGCGTAGCTTCATGTACATAACTAGCAGCCTGTTCCGACTTTGTTTAGGATGAACAATGAGATCTACTTATATACTAACTTACTAGCAGTGCCCCGCGGTTTCACCCGCGTAGTTCCCGTTCCCGTTATTTTCCCAGGATAAAAAGTTGCCTATGTGTTCTTCCAGTCCATAATCTAACTGTATTCCAAACTTCAGCCAGATACGTTTCGGCGTGATTGCGCAACAAACATCGAAATTGGATATACTACTTAAATTGGAATACTACTTTTTGTAACTTAAATATAAAAGTTAGACATATGCTGTCGTTGACTTTTTTGTAGTCATTTTCAAGCTCCACATCTTTTCTCTAGACGTCAAAAATTTATCTTTCATAGTTAAGGCAGTGTTCGTAAGAAACGCTTTCATTCGACCGTTTTTTCTCCGATTCACTTTGCAAAACGGACTACCACGTAAAAGCTTTTTTATTTTTCGGTTTTTTATATAACCTATGGCACTCAGCAATAATGTGGCTTTCTATTGGTGAAAGAATTTTTAAAATCGGTTCAGTAGATCCTAAGATTACCCCTTACAATTTAACAAATACACAAACTTTACTTCTTTATAATATTAGTATAGAAGTATAGGTATAACAGGTTCTGATAATCTGGAGCTGTCACCTGTCAAAGATTTATTGCTATTAGTGCAGTAGTTCCGAAGATCACCTCAACCAATAAACACAGTTTGCGAAGTATGTGTTTTGTCTTTATATGTACATACTATTAATTTAAATAGGTTCCAAAACCGAAATAATTAAAACTCGTAACTTTTCCTTCCCCAAAATATTGTTGTAATAGCGGTTTTTGTGTTTGTGTAGAAACAATATTAAACTTTAGTTTTGGGGTCTTAGGTAAGAAATTTTGAAATGTTTAGTTTTGTTTTTTATTACCTACAGTAAAGAGTGACGAGACTAGCAGGACATCATGTACCTGATGGTAAGCAACATTCCTGCCCTTAACATGATATGGATATTGGATATGGAATATGAAGAGTCCAAATCATTCCCTAGCAGTACACTGCGCTAGTCACCCAGAGATATAATATGTTTTATCTCTATGCCCTGTAATTTCATTGGAAACATTACCAGCATTACAGTAATGTTAGCACATTACTGCTTGGCAATAACTGGCAAAGTTGTGGTACTTCCCCAGGCGGACTCTGCAACGAGTATTACCACTACAAAAGTTCAGGAAAAGTTTTCATATTAGAAATTATCTTAAATATAAATATATGAAAATATCTTATTCATAATATCCGTGTCAATTTTCTTTCAAGACCGTTAATGTTTAACAAAGTAGGTACCTAACGAACTCTAGAATATCCATTTACAAACGAAAGGTAAGTATTATGATTTTGTGTCGTACAATTTCCAAGAAGCTGAGATTCTGAACAACATTCCGTAGCACTTTCAAAATACGGAAAAGAATAAAAACAATGGCACCATAAAGCCTTTGGAAAGAATTACGTTGTCAATATAGCCGTGCCTACCTGCGTTATTTGGAGGAAAATAAATAACTAGAGCCCAATCTATACGACCGTTCATCTCAAAGGTCTGTAAGTAAATAAGGCATTGTCCCAAAATCCGGCTAGGGTCATGATCCTTTTCTTTTTTGTCATGATTTTTCCTGAACTCAGGCGGGATTGGGACACTAATGAGGGACGGATTTAATGAACGTATTATTCACACATCTACCGATTTATTTCGGATATTTACGATGTTTTTTAACGTTCGGAGAATATAAGTAATTGAATGAAGATTTAACGAGTTTTTTATAAATCGGTACTAATTTATTGAATGTGAAAAGTATGATCGTTCTTGGCTGCACGCGTCTCTGAACTCCATTCTATGAAAAAAGTTTTAGATTTTTAACATCAACAATTTAATCATGGGGCACCGCTAATAGAAATCAAGCAGTAATGGAATGTATTGCTTGAGTGGTTTTTTCACGATGGGAAAATCTTGGTGTTTGCAAGTCAAAATTGAGGAGGTTTCTTCTAGGTAAGCATGCCTCGTCCAAATTTGCATCGTTCCTTAATTAGACGAGATGGAGGTCCAGTGCAAAGCTATTATTGGAAAAAACTCACTGTGCTGTTATGGGCAGGCATATTGCTTACCATCAGGCACATGCTCTGCTTGTCTCGTCACTCTACACAATAAAAAAAACGTAATTTCTAAATAAAAGTGCCCATGATAATGATGATTGTGCTACCATAAGCAACTGTGCTATTAACAGTCAAGCTATAATCTTCCACGTCGCGTTTCTTTGCTCCCACAATTCACATAAAAAATGTATTCTTGTTCACTAAAACAAACTGCGCATTTTATTTTTGCCCGTGTGGATTTTGTGCGTTTTAGAGTAGGTACAAACATGGGCAAGAGTAATTTATGACTATAAAAGCAATAGTTTTTCGCAGTTGAATAGTATTGTTTTGGTTACTAGACAAAACTACGGTAACGTTCCATTTACGGTATATAGGTACAGTCTGGGAATTCAGTTCGAGTTTTAATTAAAAACTCTTTATTAATGATAGTATTTAATTATAACTCATTTAAAATATAGCAATATTCAATTAATTTGTGTATTTTGAATTCATTAATGTTAACCACTTGATGTAAAATTACATACCTACTGTTTTAAGTAGATAGAAGACAAAAATTCGAAAACCTTATCGCACACTCAATCTATGAGATGTACTCGTAGTTTGAGGCGGTGCCATAATAATATTCTTTGATCATACTTTTTAGAATGTGCTTGCATTTCACTCAATAAATTATGTGACCCTGCTTAAATATAAAATATTTTTTTTATAGCATAGAGTGACGAGACGAGCAGGTCATGTGCCTGATGGTAAGCAACATGCCTGCCACATAACAGCACAGTAACACGCAGCTATTGAAACATGATAGTCCAAATCATTACCTAGCACTGCACTGCGCTCGTCACCCAGAGATCTAAGATATTATGTCTCTAAGCCGTGTAATTTCTCTGGAATCATTGCCCTTCAAACCGGAACACAGTAAATATACAATACATTAGCATCGTTTGTAACTCACTTTCAACGCGTAACTCGAGTGTGCTTGTTAAGATACTTATTTTATATTTCCCTCAGTGTGACATCTCTAACATAAGTGTAGGTAATTAGAAAACTAAATATAACATACCTACTAGCATACCGCATGACATACCGCAGTAATATGTAATACTCTCTACTTAGTCTGTGATACGTAGGTAGGTACTCATTACTCAAATCATAACACAAAGAATACTCAATACTAGTTTTTTTTTTAATCAGTTTTTTTTGGGACTTTTATGACTAATCACATGACGGTCCCATTATTAATAACAATTGTGGCTAGGTATTAAGGTAGTAAGACGTAAAGAGCTATTTCAGCATGTAGGATGGTCAGTTGAGGTGAGCCACATACCTGAACAGGTCTCTGGCCGCGTCTGACGCAGGCTCAGCCAGCACTTGGTGAAATCTTGCCACGTCGAGGCTACTCAGCTGGTAGCTCATCTCAAGTAACCTTCTCTCGCGTTGGAGGCGGACGCACTCCACCAATAGGTGATGTACATCCTCCTCCACACTAGTTAAATTATTGCGTATTTTTTGTGTAAATAGTAGTTAATGTTTTTGATATTGATTACAATTTGCATGGCTTAATAGCGATATAATTTATGTTCTACGTAACGCCCCGCGGTGTAGTCCGCGTAGTTTTAGTTCCTGTTTTTCATAGTATACTAGCTGACCCGGCAAACGTTGTTTTGCCATATAAATTATCAATAGAAATTTAAAAAATCTAACATTTGTAACCCTAAACTTTAATAATTAAAATAAATGTTTATTTTTATAAAACAATTTTAGATTTGCCATAAGCTCCGGGAAATTTTAATCGAAACATCGAGCAAGATATATAAAAATGGCTATTAAAAAATAGGGGTTGGTGATAAAATGATAAAAATGTAGGGTTGTATGTATTTTTTTAATGCCACAATATAAAAAATAAAAACAATAAAAATTCCAAAAATTAAAAAATAAAAATTAGGGGTGAACAACCCTTATCGCTTAGGGGTATGAAAAATAGATAGTAACCGGTTCTCAGACCTACTGAATATGCATGTAAAATTTGGTATAAATCAGTAAAGCCGTTTCGGAGGAGTAAGGTAACTAACACGACAATGTTATATATAAGATTAAAATAATAATAAAAAGTAATAATTTTGCAATACTCGTTAGCAAACTATTATTAATATTTATTACGAAATTATGCCGTTACTGTATTCTTTTTTATTGCTATAAAAAGTAAGCTATGTGCTATTCCAAATGATTGCCGTGTTCCATATTTCAACTCGATTCATTCAACCATTCCGACGTGATTGCGCAACAAACCCAAAAACTTCCACAGATATCATAGTTGTAGAATTTTGTTATTGATAATGGTGTATTTGTCAAATTATGTATATTTTTTTTTATAAATAATTATAGGATGTTTTCAGTGTTATAAACTACAATCAGGTAAATATATCATGTGATTAGTGAAAATAGTGTGGTGACCATACGTCACAGCTTAACGATCTCAGTCAAAGTAACTGTCAAAGTTACGCCAGGTGATACTTTACCAAAATTGCATTTTCTAAGGTGTCGCTTACGACGTTCCACTCTATCAAATTTAATGCAGTCTACTCGCTAAGTTAAAGTTAGTCGTGGAGCATTAGCGAAATTAAGTTGTAATTTAATAAGTAAGCGAGCAGCGAGCCAAGTGCCTTGTCTCGCTTCGTAGTTTGGTACAGCTAGGAATTCGAGAAATACCTAGAGTCCTAAATGGTATTATATACTGGTACTGATATCGGAATTTAATAACGCACGGACGTGACGCGCTTTCGTATTGAATGTACAACCATTGAACTCGGAAGGTGAGAGGAGTTATTGAGTACGAAACTGTTTTAAAATATTTTGTGATGTATCTTATATACAGACTGACAGATAGATAATAAATATTGCATCAAAACATTTTGAAACTGGATCACGATTTATTAAAATGAGATACGGGTTTTGAACAGGTTATGAACTCAAATAAAGCTGTAAAAACAATTTAGTTTTTTTTTTATAAATAAAAAAAAAATAGTTAGATTCCGGGAGAATATATCATGACCGCAGAGTCCTCCTTCCCGGTCTTGCATCCTCGTTGTCGGAGCGTAGACAATAACAGATTTATACTCATTCACTCCGCTTAAAGTCGAGATAGCTAAATATTACAGAGAGAATTTTGAAATATGTAGATCATTGAATCTACGAAGAATAATTGTACTACTACTACACTTGGAATATGACTCAGAAATGACAGTGGAGTGAAATCTTCGACATCCATTTTTTGTTACGATTGCTCAAATTATATGGCTCGGTATAGCTCTATCGTTGTCGCACGGTGTACTCGTGATTTTAGTTTGAGTATGTGCTCGTACACTTACTACTTACGAAAAATATATTTTTTTTACGGAAATGTGACTGTATTTTTAAATTTATAAAAACTGTGTAGGTATTGTTAGAAAAGTAGTGACAGTATTTTATGTATACAAAAATTTACTCGGCGTCGCTATGGTTGAAAGGTAAATCTATAATTAGATTATAAAGCTGAAAAGGTTATTAGTTTGCACGCGCTAATTTCAGGAAATATTGGACCGATTTCGAAATTTCTTCCATCGTTGGATATTTACGTGATCCTTGAGTGGCTATATGCTTAAATTATGTACCACGGCTAAAGCTGAGGTGGACCGCTAAGTAACTATTATAATCACGTAGCATAAGTATCTCCTCTATGTTGCGGGTTGCTCTTGTTGTACGTGCAGATTAAAGAAAGACGGGTTTTTACGTAATCTTGCTTGCGGTTTCCGCACAATGTTTCCATCGTTAAAGCTAGTGGTGATGAAAAACTAGTAGATACCTACATCTGGAAAATACAAATTTAAACGGTATTCGAACCTACGACCTTCCATAATAAGTATTATGTATATATTTATTTATTATCGTTTGGCGTGAGAACAGTGTCAATGTTTTTAATCCCCGACCAAAAAAGAGGTATTATGAGTTTGACGTCGATGTTTGTCTGCCTGTCTGTCTGTCTGTCAGGGTATATTTGTGTATGTGTCTGTCTGTGGCACCGTAGAGCTTAAACGGATGAACCGATTTCGATGCGGTTTTTTTAGTTGAAGGTTAATTCCCGTGCGGCGGTTCTTAGCAATGATGGGTTAATATCGATTCTAGATCTTTAAGGCCACCTCCACAAAATGACGGACAAAATATTTCTTCACAACCTCCCACAATATGGGTAGGTATCAAATGAAAGGGCTTGACTAGTAGAATGTTGTACAGATTACAAATCCGAGGCAGCCGGGGTAAATCAACATTTTTAGTTTGGTTCTTGTTAAACGTTCTAAAGCATAATACGTTTCAACATTTCGTTCATAAAGTTCAGTTTACTTAAATTATTTTTAAGCCACGCTAGTAGTTAGTTTCAAAAATAAAACTCCAATGATTTTTGCTTCAGTCGTCATTGTATTCGGACGCGTAGTATTGAATCGGATTTCATTCTAAAAACTCTACACGAATTCAACAAACTCACTAACACAAATCAAATCCGTTGCCAAAAAGCACAAGCAATATTTCAGGAGGTGTATTATCAAAGAATTTCCTAACGGGGATATAAAAAATATACCTACTGAATAAAACCAAATAATAATAATCATCATTCATAGGAACTTTATTCGCTATCAGAAATGTACCTACGTATTGAAACGAGAAGAAATATTAATTTGAAATTAAAAAACATATTCAAATTAATTTGAAATTAAAAAACATATACCTACGTTATTAAGTATAAATATAATTCACAGAATTATAATTCACACCATTATTATTATATAAATTGCTACCAATTTGACATATTATATACATAAATAGTTATTGATCTTACATCATTAAATTGTACTTGCTACTGACAATGCCTTTTAGTGTATTAAATGGTATTCATGTGGAGTAGTCAGTCTTTGAAGGCTTCAAATCAGTTTTATTCAACGCTTGTCAATTATTTGTCTTAGACAACTTTAAATTTGCATGACGTAAGGTTGATTGTGGAGTTCTATATACAGTTATTTAAGACCTTGTTGTACCTACCCATTTTCGCAAATAAAGAAGTAATTTGATTTGAAAAAAAAAAATCAGTGCTCAAACTATTATTTGATTTTTCAATAAATTGTCTCACAAAATTTATTTACTTTTAATCTAGCGATCCCAGCGGTTTTAACCGCGTATCTCCCGATCCCGTTTATTTCTCGGGATAAAAAGAAACTTATGTGTTATTCTAGATCTGGACTATTTAGATCTGTGTGTAGTTTTGTATTTATAATTTTATAGTCCGGTCAATTTAGACATTCGAAGTTACCTAAATTCCCACCAAGCTGAAAATCGGTAAGATTGTTTAAAATATCATTAAAAACAAAATTTGAAAGTTCCCCATATTTCCCCTGTAAGGAAAACAAAATATTCAAGGTCAAAGGTAAAAAAAAGAGTTTATCCCGATTTTCAGCAAAACGGTAAGTTTTATCATAAAAATACTGCAGACAAAAATTTTAGATCGTAAAATTATCTACAAAAAATGTTTTAATACTTTTTTTTCTACGACAATCTTACCGATTTTCAGCTTGGTGGGAATTTAGGTAACTTTACTCTTCTTTTTTGGTCTAATTTGACCGGACTATTAGTAGAATGTTTTTTTATATGCAAGAGCGAAAAGGCGAACAGTAAATGATCAATGATTATTTCAATTCCATTATATATATACGTACATGGAAGGTCACCTTATCCAACTGATACTATACCCAAATGTTAATGTTTGAATGTTTGTTGCTCAATTACGTCGAAACGTGTGAATGAATCAGATGAGAATTTGGAACACAGTTAGCTTTTATCATAGGAAAATAACGGGGATGGGAACTATGCAGATGAAACCACAGGACACTGCTGGTAAAATTATTTAAAGATATGATTTTTTTATTTTTTTAAAATAAAGAGTGACGAGACGAGCAGGCCATGTGCCTGATGGTAAGCAACATGCCTGACACATAACAGCACAGTGTCACGCAGCTATTGGAACATGAAGAGTCCAAATCATTGCCTAGCACGGCATTGCGCTCGTCACCCAGAGATCTAAGATGTTATATCTCTAAGCCCTGTAATATCTCTGAAAACATTGCCCTTCAAACCGGAACACAGTAATGTTTGTACATTACTGCTTGGCGGTAGAATAACTGGCAAAGTTGTGGTACTTCCCCAGGCGGACTCTGCCAAGAGTCCTACCACTACATATATATTTTTTAATAAATACAGATCATTTTTTTTATCGTAACACATTTATTATTGACTGCAAAGTCAACTGTTGTTATCCAACGATCAAAAACTCATATTTATACTAACACTCTGGGGCATTTCACGCCAAGCGGACAACTTTACTAAAAAAAATTGAGGTCGTGAATTTTGTTCATACTCTGGTCAGTTATACTTCTAGTTGACGTGGGTGTGTACACACAATTTTTTTTTTCATGTGATGTTTTATTGCTGATTTATGAGCTTTTAAAAATTAACTAAAAATTAATTTATGAATTTTTGTATGCTTCTTCTATCCAGGCAACCAGCTTAAAGGAAATTTGCCTAAATAGGTACATGGTCAGGCGAAGCGAGGTCACAATGTTCCTAATACTACTTATTAAATACTATAACATAAAATAAATTAATACATAATCATTCAAAGGTAATAAATAATAGTGAGTCTAAAAACATAGGTAAATACAAATACTAGGGGCATTTCACGCCAAGCCGACAACTAAAAATAAAGTGGTCAAGTGCGAGTTGGACTCGCCCATGAAGGGTTCCGTTGCAGCAAGTAACATAATATACATAGTACACATAGTTCTTGTAGTTCCTTTTAACTTTGATCGAAGTTTCAATAATAGTGTATTTATGACGTACTAAAAAAAACTACTCATCAGATCGAGTTCAAACTAATTTTCGTTGGTAGTTTACATGGTAATGTACATCATATATTTTTTTTAGATTTTTCATTCTCTTACTTTAGAAGTTAGAGGGGGGGGGGGGGGACACACATTTTACCACTTTGGAAGTGTCTCTTGCGCAAATTATTCAGTGTAGACGAAAATAGACACCCCACACGTGTAGGTATGATGAAAAAAAATATTTTGAGTTTCAGTTCTCAGTATGGGGGGCAACCCTAATTTTTCTTTTTTTTAAATTTTTTTGTTCAAATCTTAATGCGGTTCACAGAATACATCTTCTTACCAAGTTTCAACAGTGTAGTTCTCATAGTTTCGGCAAAAAGTGGCTGTGACATACGGACGGACAGACAGACAGACAGACATGACGACTCTATAAGGGTTCCGTTTTTACGTTTTACGGAACCCTAAAAAAGGAGGTCGTGAATTTTGTTCAAACTCTGGTCAGTTATCTTCTAGTAGACGTGGGTGTGTACACACAATTTTTTTTTTCATGTGATGTTTTATTGCCGTTTTATGAGCTTTTAAAAATTTACTAAAAAATAATTTATACATTTTTGTACGCTTCTTACTTGTATCAATTAATTATTTAAAACAACTAAAAATTACTGTTTCTAGTAGATAAAAGGTTGTACTTTTTAATTTTTTTGTCGAATTCGAAATTTGAATTTTCGAACATATTCTAAATCGGAAATAAACATTTCAAATCAATTTTTGAGCAATTTTGACAGTTTTTAAATTAAATATTTTTTCATTAAATTAAAGCTTTAAATATACATAATCTTCACAAAAAAAATTAAAACGTAATCTTTGATAGTTTGCGACTTAGAGCAAATAGAGTACATACACATCGCTAAGAGCACGTTGAAAGCAATCGGGTTTATGCGCTAAGATGCTGACTACCAACTAAGCCAGGAGGCCAGTCGAACAGTCAGATAGACAGATAACTCTTTATTGTGACGTATAAACAGAAATATTACAGTAAAACACTCCTGAAGGTGAAGCGAGGTCACAATGTTCCTAATACTACTTATTAAATACTATAACATAAAACAAATTAATACATAATCATTCAAAGGTAATAAATAATAGTGAGTCTAAAAACATTTTTTTTTATTAATAATTATAATTACTTCAAATAAAAATCGATTTGAAATGTTCACTTCTGGTTTACGATACGTAAAAATATTCAAATTTCGAATTTTATATTGTAAATTATACTTTATTTTAAAAACTCATTTATATTATATTTTTGCATGTTTTAGTGAAGGATTAAAATATTAATAGCGTACTTTTAAGCTATTGCATAGCTTTTATCGCGGGCCTGGAGACCGATTGTTACTAATGGTGCATCTCTTTCTTATGTTCACAAAAAAAGAGAGAGGGAAGACTGTCACGCCGTCCTCCCCACTCGGTCATTCGACTTTCAATCTTATGGCTTTATATTTACAGACTAAATGCTCTTAGCAGTGTTGCCAACTTAACGGATTTCCCGTGATACGTAGTGGATTTGAGTACGTAGATAACGGGAAAATAACTTTCTAACGGCTATTATCATAGCATATTTTGGAATAGGTATATCAATGAAGCAATAATGTCAGCGTAAAAGCTCACTAGCTCACTATTTAATCAATTTTAGGGATTTTTAATTTAACTTAAGTTTAGGGATAAATATTTTGAGTAGATGGAACACTGATATCGCGACGTTTAAAATTGGATGTACATGAATGTCAATGTCACTTTGTCACTAAATATGAATAAACAAAAAACAAAGTGCCATAAAAGCAAGATATAGTGAAAAAGCTGAAAATCTTCATGTTCCAAGAAGCGTGCTATAATTGAGATGTTTTGGCTTAACAATATGGAATCTGGATTTACTAAAGGGAATAGGTAGTTCCAATTTACCAAAGAAGGCAAACTTTTTTGCAATCAAGAAACAAAGACTTATAGTTCAGAATAATTCATGAACGTGAAAACAACTTTGTAAGTACAGTTTTACGTTTGATACTATTTACCTATGTATAATACATAAAGCAGCCTAGTACATAAATATGTAATAGATGATTTTCGGCTTAGAACTTCATCTTTAACACTGTTTACAAAGTTAGGTTATGTGCGTAAAATATAATAAGCGTTTGTTTGCTTGTTTCAGATCTAGATGCGATGATGTTGTTGGATATGTCCAAATAAAAAGAGATCTAAATGTGTGTACTGTCAAGTGTCGCGTATGTCCTGAACACAATAAAATATGAAACAGCCTTGGATATGGGATAAGGAGCAGCTTCATCTGAAAATACCTGTGCCTATGATAAATCTGTGGAAGAAACTACAGCCAAAGGCTGCGGACAGGAACTATGTTTTCATATTGCAAAAGAAAGCAATCCATGGTTTATATAATTTATCAGCTAGAGAATCAGTACGGTAGATTTTCACCACATAACTACTTTAGTATGATAGCAATGAAGGGATCATTGTACATATTTATATTTATCAATGTATAATGTATGTAAGAAAAAATCAAAGTCAATGGCAGAAATTAAATCTGAATCCTAAAGCACACCATAAACACAAAATTGTATTTCCTACGCTTCTATATTTTTGCAATCCCTGCACAAGCTCTCAATGGAAATCAAGTTTAAAAATGAAATAAAAACCTATTGAGCAAGGCAACAAAGTCAAGTGTTAGTCAAAGTTAAAGATAACATATGGAAGAGAAATGTATTGAAATTGGAATCTTGTAGTAAGGTAAAATAGTAGATTTATAAAACTTTTGGTGTAACATTGTTTGTACTCAATCATGTACTTAGTATACTGTATAAATATTGGTGGACAATTCACACACAATTCACTGCTTTAAATTGCTGAGGCTCCTTTACAGCTGCTTATATTAATTTTTACCTTAGTTATTTTATCTTATTATGTACACAGATTCTTTGATTTTTTGTGAATAACGTTACCACATGTTCTTATGGATTTATGGTTCGAATAAATGAATTGAATTGAACAGGAAAATAAAAAAAATTTAACATTAACAGTTGTATAATGAAGTAATAATAAACTAATAAAAATAATCTTATGTTAGTGAATTAGACTGGCGAGCGAATTAGAAGCCATGAGCTTAGTGGGTATAGTAGCTCTGCCTGCGAAGCTGAGGAGGGTGTGGGTTCGATTCCCACCCAGTGCAGTAATGTGCAAACATTACTGTGTTCCGGTTTGAAGGGCAATGTTTCCAGTGAAATTACAGGGCATACAGATAATACATCTTATATCTCTGGGTGACGAGCGCAGTGCAGTGCTGCAGGTAATAATTTGGACTCTTCATGTTCCAAAAGCAGCGTGTCACTGTGCTGTTATGTGGCAGGCATGTTGCTTACCATCAGGCACATGTCCTGCTCGTTTATAATATAGAGTGATGAGTCACATTATAAAAAAAATATGTTTGCACTTTGGCTGGGTGTTTCTTCATATTTTATCTATCTATATAAATACTAGCTGACCCCGCAAACGTTGTTTTGCCTTAGTGAACAACCCTTGTCACTTAGGGGTATGAAAAATAGCTAGTAGCCGATTCTCATACCTACAGAATATGCATATAAAATTTGGTTAAAATCAGTAAAGCCGTTTCGGAGGAGTAAGGAAACAAACACTGTGACACGAGAATTTTATATATAAGATAAATCAATACCACTTTTCATTGTTAGTAAACTCCTCCTAAATGGCTGGACCGATTTGAATGTTTTTTTTGTATATATTTGGGTAGGACCCTGGAAGGTTTAGATTCACAAATCAGCTCGGCAGATGGCGCTGCAGTTGATATCTAGGTTATTATTCGAGCGAAGCCTGAGCGGGCCGCTAGTCTTCTATAAATACAAAAGCGAAAGGTCACTCATCAAGGAATCTCAGAAACTACAAATGCTAGGAATCTGAAATTTTGTATGGAGGTCCCTTTTAGCACGTAGGCGCTCACTAAAACGGGGTTTTGCGAAATTCAACCCCTAAGAGAGTGAAACAAGGATGAACTGTTGTATGAAAATTCGTGATTTTCAAAGTTATCAAATTTTGTCTCTAGATACTTGATACGAAGCACTTAAATGTTTGTTTTATCAATTTTGTGATTTCGAACTGTATGTGTGGTATGGGGTGAAATTGGGGTTGAAATAGGGGATGAATGTCAATATGAAAATTCCCAACCGTTGAAGATAAAACCATGAAACTCTGTATAATATATAGACACTTGACACGAAACAAATAAATGTTTGTTCTAGCAATTTTGTAATTTCGACCTGTATGGGGATGAAATTGGAGTTGAAATAGGCGACGAGTGTATCTTACGCTTTCACATCTAAACAACAGAACCGATTTTGATGAAATTGTATTATTACCTTAATATTTATTTTGCACAGACGAAGTTGCGGGTAAAGCTAGTAGCAAGTATGTATTTAAAACTGTATAAGTATTATATCAGCTATCTGGCCGCCATAGTACAAGCTTTGCTTAGTTTCATGTGGGTCAGATTTTCATGTGTGTGAATAGTCCACCAATATTTATTTAGTTAGTGTGATTAATTTTAAGAGAAGTATATGACAGTATGATGATGTAAGAGAGTTTGTTTGACTCATTTGATTTTGAGATTGTTTTGAATAATTGCTGTAAATAAGTGATATTTTGTACTTAATCTCTTTGTATAACTTTAACCTTAATGTAAATAAGTAGCATTTTGTATTAAATCTTTTGTAGAAATTTTACCTTAATGAGTTTATATTATTTTGTACTCAACCTTTCCAGCATTATGACATAGAATAGATTGATTATGATAAAAACAAATGTGACTCAGACTCAACATTATCCCAAAAATACTGTAGAAATCAAATTTAAAAAAATATAATTGCATAAGTTGATAAAAAATGCATGCAATAGCTTTACCGCGGCAGTCCCCGAGTGCCACACGTCTTTTTTTTTTTCAGCATCTTAGCGCATAAACCCGATTGCTTTCAACGTGCTCGTAGCGATGTGTATGTACTCTATTTGCTCTAAGTCGCAAACTATCAAAGATCACGATTTAATTTTTTTTATGAAGATTATGTATATTTAAAGCTTTAATTCAATAAAAAAATATTTTAAATAAAAACTGTCAAAATTGCTCAAAAATCGATTTGAAATGTTTATTTCCGGTTTAGAATATGTTCCAAAATTCAAATTTCGAATTCGACCAAAAAAATTAAAAAGTACAGCCTTTTATCTACTAGAAAAAGTAATTTTTAGTTGTTTTAAATAATTAATTGATACAAGTAAGAAGCGTACAAAAATTTATAATTTTTTTTAGTAAATTTTTAAAAGCTCATAAAACGGCAATAAAACATCACATGAAAAAAAAAATGTGTGTACACACCCACGTCTACTAGAAGATAACTGACCAGAGTTTGAACAAAATTCACGACCTCCTTTTTTTTTTAGTTGTCGGCTTGGCGTGAAATGCCCCTAGTATTTGTATTTACCTATGTTTTTAGACTCACTATTATTTATTACCTTTGAATGATTATGTATTAATTTGTTTTATGTTATAGTATTTAATAAGTAGTATTAGGAACATTGTGACCTCGCTTCGCCTGACCATGTACCTATTTAGGCAAATTTCCTTTAAGCTGGTTGCCTGGAAGATATTATTGCCTCTAAGCAATAAGGCCCCCATTTATGGCACTAGTTCATGAGTGTTTTACTGTAATATTTCTGTTTCTATGTTAGCACGGTCGGTGCAGACATTGAAATAGAAAAAATTCCGGGGAGCGATTTTTTTTTATAAAACGTCGGGGAGGGTTGTTGGAAGTATAAATTTCGATTTTCTAACTAATCCCGGTAGAGGGTTCGCCACCATCTTGTTTTAAAGTTTTTGTGAAATAACTCGTTCATTTTCAACTTTAGAGCAAAAATGATGGTCACCAAAATTGTTGGAAATTTAATTTCTCACAAGTTTGCTTCATATAAATTTTACGCTAGGATCAATATTTGCAGAGTTATACTATCAAGTTTATCAAAAAAATCGTAATGGGTGGAATTTTATTTTCTTCAATTTCGGTTCTCGCACTTTTTAGGGTTCCGTACCCAAAGAGTAAAAACGGAATCCTATTACTGAGACTTGGCTGTCCATCCGTCCGTCCGTCCATCCGTCTGTCACCAGACTGTATCTCAAGAACGGTGATAGCTAGACAGTTGAAATTTTCACAGATGATGTATTTCTATTGCCGTTGTAACAACAAATACTAAAAATAAAATAAGTAAAAAATGTGCGAGAACCAAAGTTGAAGAAAATAAAATTGCACCCATTACGATTTTTTTATAAACTTGATAGTATAACTCTGCAAATATTGATCCTAGCGTAAAAACTATATGAAGCAAACTTGTGAGAAATTAAATTTCCAACAATTTTGGTATCCATCATTTTTGCTCTAAAGTTGAAAATGAACGAGTTATTTCACAAAGACTTTAAAACAAGATGGTGGCGAACCCTCTACCGGGATTAGTTAGAAAATCGAAATTTATACTTCCAACAACCCTCCCCGACGTTTCATAAAAAAAAATCGCTCCCCGGAATTTTTTCTATTTCAGGCTAGTTTTATGTCTACCTCGACTGTACTATGTCACAATAAAGAGTTATCTGTCTATCTGACTGTTTGACTGGCCTCCTGGCTTAGTTGGTAGTGTGAGTAGTAGCTCTGCCTGCGAAGCCGAGGGTCGTGGGTTCGATTCCCACCCAGTGGAAATATTTGTGTGATGAATTCAAATGTTTGCACTGTGTTTGGGTGTTTCTATATATAATAAGTATGTATTTAAAACTATATAAGTACTAGCGGCCCATTCCGGCTGCGCTCGGATATTGTCATTTAAAGACTATTAATCGAAATAAAAACTATCCTATCTCTCAAGTTGGACCAGACTGCTCACGGTGTGCCAATTTAATTTAAAATCGGTTAAGTAGTTTAGGAATCCATCGCGGACAAACATCGTGACAGGAGATTTATATATATTAAGATAAGATTATATCAGCTCTCTGGCCGCCATCATACAAGCTTTGCTTAGTTTCGGATTATATGGTGTTGTGTGTGAATTGTCCACCAATATTTATTTATATTGTTAGCTAAAAAAATCTGTTAAAAAAATTGATAGTGCTAAAGCGACCTAAAAATTTAAATTGTATTTATATCAAAACCAAAACATTTTTTAGAGTATTATAGAATTACGAAACCAGCAGAACATGTGCCTGATGGTAAGCAGCATGCCTGTCCATAACAATACAGTGACACGCAGTTATTGGAACATTATATATTCAATTTTTTAATTATTTGGGGTCATATTATTGCATTTATTTATTTAGTTACGTAGTTGTAATGTGTAATTTACTAACATATAAAATGGAATATAATTTAACTAATCTTAAATATGTATATACAAAGTCATGTTACTTTAACATGGTTAAAATGGAAATTATAAAAAACATAACGATTAGTTCTTGGATTGAGAATTCTTAGTTTTCTTAATGAAAACTTCATTACAATAATTAAACATTTAACTTTTGGGTTTCGTTAAGAAAACATCTTTAGCATAAACAAAGTTTCATTATAATCATGACTTCAACAAATCAAAATAAATATATTTTTGCGCAACCCTATGTGATATTAAGTGTTTAGTATGTTGTTACATAGTTTAGCTACAGGAGACGCAGATTGTATGGATAGTCAAAAGCGGCAAAGCAATGCGGCAGAACTATAATAACCATTGATGTTAGCGACGAGAGGACGCAGAGCTATCACAGAACATTGTAACACAAAGCGCTGTGTAGCGAGTTCTACGAACTTGACATATGTGCCGTATATTATGTCCAGTGCTTAAAACCTGCACCCTCGGGTTTATTTTCCACCTTGCTTTGAGAAAAAGCTCTTCAGTATTATCGTTTTGTGTTTAGTATCCTACCAGTTTTTCTACCATACCAAAATAAGAATTTTAAAAAATGTACATTACCTCGTAAATCTACATTTATCTCATTCGTTTTAGATCTTCTTATTAAAAATTCACTGTTACCACCATTTTTATGTGCTTTTTTATTTATTGTATTGACATAGGTTATAATATATTAATTGAACAGTCTGTCTATGTTAAAAAGTGAAATAACATTATCAAGATAAAAATTAAATTGAGATTTAGTGAAAAGGTATCACTAAATCTCAGAAACTACAAATGCTAAGATTTTCAAACTTTGCATGGAGGCCTTTTAGCACGTAGGCGCTCGCTAAGACGGCGTTTTGCGAAATTCAACCCCTAACAGGGCAAAACAAGGGATGAATGGTGGTATGAAAATTCATAATTTTCAAAGTTAGGTTTTATGCGTGCAATTTTGTATTCACGGTTTTGGTTAACGCGAAGTAAACATGTCTATTTTGGTGTTTGGAAATCTATCCTCTTTGAAATTGAAATAAAGGTTGAAGTTTTGTATAGGGAGTTCGTAATTTTTGAAGATAGGAGCTTGAAATGTTATATTAGTGGTCCTACAGAAAATTTTAATATGCATGGTTTTGGAAGAATATCCTAATATATCCTAGAAGGGTGAAATAAGTGCTGAAAATTTGTATGATGTCCATTTTTTGGAAGTTAGTTGAATGTATAAGATCGTATCATGGTTTTTGGAAATTTACCGAGGAAGACATCTCCGAAATGGCTGAACGGATTTTATTGTGACTTTTACAGAAGGATCACAATAAGTAGGTACATATTATTAAAAACGGTTAGTCCAAATTCATCATCAATTTCTGTGAAACTAAATATACTCAATATTTAGTTTCACAGAAATTGAATCTTTAATTTAAGAATTTAAATTCTTAAACCTCCATACAAAATACTATTATCCGTACTAATATTATAAAAAATATGAATGTAACTCTGTTTGTCTGTTAAGATTTACCGCCTAAATTACGAACCGATTTTGATGAACATACTCTTAAAAATACTAGTTCCCAAGAAAGGGCGTAGGCTACCAATTATTTTTTCACAGAAATAGAGTTGAAGGGGTAGAAATGAGGTTTAAAAGTTTAAATGGAAGTTTGTTATTGTCAAAGATATAAAAAAACACGTTTAAAAAGCGACTTCAAAACCTCAAATCTGGCTCTCATAAGCGAAAAATAAATTAAAATAAAATTGTTGTAAACGCTACCCACTCATCTTTTTGAAATCAGTACAATAGATAGGTAGTCGATAGTTGTACCAAATTTCAGCTCAATCGGTAACCGAGAAGTGGTTCAAATTTAACTTGTAAGATTTGATTACGGACAGACATCGGACAGATGAAGCTAAATAAAAGCTTGTAAAATCGATTATACCATATGGTGAAGTTTGTATTTAATTGTTATATCCATTCATAGTTTTTTTTACTTAACTTGCTGGATTGTATTTTCAAAAAACTTGTAATTTTTACAATTTCTTCATTTACTTGTAATTTTTACAATTTATGCAATAACTAGCAATTTCAATTCTGAGTCTCTCTCTTTAATACACTAAAATATTTCGATACCGTGAAGTTGACGGGGAGCTCCTAAAATCGTTTATCAATAAGATCGTTAGAAAGCAAGATAAGGAGCAAGACAGTTATTATAATGTTAGTTGTTTAGTTCAGTTTCGACATCAGTATGATTACCACGTACCGTGCATTAATATTGCAAAGCGGTTTTGGGCAAAGTTTAGGATGTACCGCTACAGAGTTGCGAGGATTTACAGAATACCTACACAAGTTGAACAAATCCCGCTGTAATGCAGATGCGTCCTTTTATTTTACCATGTATTCGTATATTGTTTCGTGTAGTAACTTTCGACGAGATTATCTATACAGCTTGAAATATAGCGTATATTACCTTTGTTCTGGTATTAAAAATATTTAAAATTTATAGGGCAAAGAGATAAGTCTTTTTATATTTCCAGGTGACGAGCGCAGTGCAGTGCTTTGCAGTAATTTGGAGTACTGTGATGTTGTAGACAAGCGTGTTGTTTACCATCGGGAGGGAGGAACCGGAGCCTTGCTCGTTTCATCGCTCTATTAAAAAAAGTAGAGATCCGAAATCCATGACTCGCTACTTACCTTATCCGAAACATTAATTGTCGAAAGCTGACAAATGTTTTATTAAAGTCAAATCGATTTAAATATTTTAAGAGTACAACGAATTCAAAGAAAAAAAGAAATTTTATGGAGGATAACTACTTAGTTTCAATCAAATGTGAAAAAAGAAAAGCAAAATAAGAATGAACCCTTAGTAATTCAAAGAATTGACTTATAAATAAAACAATACAAATACAAGATGTCAAGACACGTGGAAGCGCGCCTCGTGTCTCGTGTCGAATATTCTCGGTGGTAATAATTTTTGGGTATAATTTGTAAAGATTTCATATCTAACCTCTGAAGCTGCTTCCGGCGATGTAAGGCTCTAGCTGTGGCAGGAAGTACACGTACCGTTCGTTGACTTTGAAGCTTCTGAGGGCCCTTCCGGTCCGCCTTGACCCCATGGTCGACTTGGGTTTCTCAAAAGGAACTGCTGACACCGGTAGTCTGCTTCAATGTATTATTGTACTAAATTCTCAAGATTTATTGAGATGTTGTGTGTAGAAAATATGTTTAACAGTTCATTTGAATTGCATAATGTTAATTCACGACTATGTAACTCAAATAAATAAATTTAATTTCAGTACTGAAATTGTTTCAATATGTGAAAACTGTTTGTTTGGAATTTTTAGCTTACTAATGGATCAACATAACAATAGGCAACCTACTTTATGTGTCCACTGTTGGAAATTACGGACGTCTCTCGTAAACAGAGAATAAACGCTAAACGCTAACCCACCATGCTGGAAAAGTGAGGGTCAACGAATGACATATATATCCTCGAAAGAAATCTTCCTTGAGATAGGCTAGTTTTCTTACGATCATTTCATTCACCGCTAAAACTAGCGGCGATGTCAAATCCGTATATTTGTACTTGAAAAAAAATATACTCGTAGGTTTTGGACTAGAAAAAAAAAGTGATTGTTCGTATCAATGTAAAAATGTAATTTAAAAACAACTTAGTAGTGGTAGGACTCTTAGCAGAGTCCACCTGGGAAAGTACCACACTTTTGCCAGTTATTCTACCACCAAACAGTAATGTGCAAACATTACTGTGTTCCGGTTTGAAGGGCAATGTTTCCAGAGAAATTACAGGGCTTAGAGATATAACATCTTAGATCTCTGGGTGACGAGCGCAGTGCAGTGCTAGGTAATGATTGGGACTCTTCATGTTCCAATAGCTACGTGTCACTATGCTGTTATGTGGCAGGCGCATCAGGCACATGTCCTGTTCGTCTCGGTCACTCTTTATTTAAAAAAAAAAACAACAATGATTGCTCTATCTCCAGTAAAAACTAATCATTTCTGTAAAGTAACTGAACATTTTACATCAATTTTATCAACACAAATACACCGCAAGGCGTATTAGCACACAAATAACGTTGGCTAATTTGTTTCTTTAGGTATCTAATTTATTATCTTCAAAGAGTATTAGCTAGATTACACAAGAGTCTGAGTATGAAGCTGTTTCATAATAAGGCCTTAGTTATAACGCTAACATATATCATATACAAAAGCCAACATACATAACAACATATCATGTTTTGAAACCCAACCAATTTCTCAAAAAAGCTTGTGTGTACTTATGTAGACACAAACTTAGTAGGTACTTCTTCTCTTTAGTTTTCGTGCGAAGAAGTCTACCTTAAGCCATTGAATAAAATATCTTCAATAAGTATTAACCTGAAGTTAGCCACAGCCCTTATTAAAATGTTGACTAGCTAAGTAGTAGGTAATAGAGCAAGAGCCCGTGAACCCCAGACTTTCTTTATTTTATAACGCTTCGCTAACGATTCGCTAAAATGTGTACCTAAATTCGGTAAATGTGGTTGCAAAAACTTCATGAAATCACTGGTTTATTGGAGCGGTACTTAAATCTTCTAACGTTTCATTTGAAAAATGCACGTAATAAGAGTATTTATTTTGCTGTGGATAGTCTGGAAGATGGACTAATGAGAAATTACATGACTATGTTATAAAAAAAATGAGTGTTTTTGCAGTTAAATTTCTTTTGGCACGTTGGGGAAAAATTATGAGATTTAAATTTTACGATGCTCGCGCACACCGTAACGATAAAATCGACGTCTGTATGGACTAAGAGCCCATGAACCCCAGACCTTCATTATTTTATAAAAGCTGAAAACTTGTCAGCGCAAGCTCCTAACACAGGTAAGAGCGATGGACCATTATGAAGTTTGGATCATCCTGGTTTTGGCAGATAAACGATAATAAGGCCCCGAGTCCCAGCAGTGGGAACTTTTAGTGGGCTGCTCAGGATAATTAGGCTGCTAATTGTTACCCAAGTACTATATTTAAAAATGCGGCGCGCATATTATGACGCAAGTAGAACTATAATTGCATGAACATTAACACATCATAGGTGTAATAAGTGCCTAGCAATTATTGGTGTGATATCAATAATATTCTGGTATTACCAAAAACCAGACATAAAGTCTGAATAATTTGACAAATTTAGATCGGTACACCTTTAGTACCGTTTATCTCCCAAAGTCAGGCTGATCCAAACTTCATCATGGGCGTTCTTACCTGAGTTGGGAGCATACGCTGACAAACTTTCAGCTTTTATAAAATATGGAAGGTCTGGGGTTCATGGGCTCTTAGTCCATAAAGCCACCGATTTAATCGTGACCTTGTACGCCAGCATCGAAAAATTTTAATCTCAAAATCAAAAAAGAAATTTAACTCCAAAAACACTAATTTCTTCTATAACATAGTCATGTAATTTTTCATTAGTCCATCTTCCAGACTATCCACAGCAAAATAAATACTCTTATTACGTGCATTTTTCAAATGAAACGTCAGAAGATTTAAGTACCGCTCTAATAAACCAGTGATTTCGTGAAGTTTTTGCAACCACATTTACCGAATTTAGGTACACATTTTAGCGAATCGTTCCAAACTCGCTGACAGAACGTAGAGATCAAACAAATTGGATTTCAAATTGGATCAATCACTAATGACTCCTCCACGTTTGATTACAAACAGTTTTGATCGAATTTAACGGCTTTGACATTCTTTTTAATTGCAATCTTTGCTGTGGATGTCCCACCACCGTATCTTGCTACTGAGCTATCAAAAAAGGCTTTCAATCCAGTAGCTTTAATTGAAAACTCTCCTTCATTAGATCCGGTATCAGATTTGGAACCGTCAAAACGATAGGTTTGGTAACGATTACAATGTTTTAACTACGAGTACTTTCGTTTTTGTGCTACATATATTGTTTTGGCTGTTTTTCGTACAAATGTTACTGTGTTATATTATTACTTATCTCATTTATACATTTAAGCAATATAACTTTTGTGTAATAGCAATATAACTTTTGTGAGCAAAAATCTATGTACATTCACGACGAAATCACAAGAACTGGAAATGTCAAACCGACCGGCTCTCCCGATCATTTCTACCACGGAACTGCAGGCTATGACATTTTCTTTCTATGAAGGTATGTATTTCCGACGAAATTCGACAAGAAAAAAAGGTATGTTTTTTTTATCAACACAACAGTTATTTTTGTTACATGGTAACAATCTCTGAACTGGCAAAACTGGCAAAAAGCATATCTAATACTGCAGAAATTCATAAGTGACGACTACCGCTTACTATCAGGCGGACTGTATCTTTTTTGCCACTGAACTTATAACAAATGCTTTCAAGAACAGAAATATATTTGTAAACGGTGTTATTTGCGTAAAATCTACGACACCGCAGACTTCCCACACAGGCAAGACACTTTAAATCTTGGTAGAATTTAAAAAAATCAAAAATTAAACCGTATTAAACAAAAATCCCTCTAGCTCAGTCAATGTTTGTTTCTGTAATTTTAACAACCAAGCTCAACATGCAAAAGTCAGCAATTAAAAGGAGAACTCGACGAAATGTTCATCAAATACGCAATCAGACCTTATTCAGTTTGGGAATTAGGCCAATGGTGCCGTGTAACCAGAGTCCTCGAGAGTTTCGCAAATAAATTCTCCGGCCCTTGAGCAAACACGGTCCGTGATTGCACGGATACCTAGCTATTATTGTAACTGTACTATTACATCCGTATCCCGAATCCGATTCGAAATACAGAAGCGCTGCTGTTTGCGTCGAAAATGATTGCGCGGTACAAATTCTGGTAGGTACGTTGCTAACTTTTTGACGAGGGGAAACCGTGACATGGCTGCGTATGTGAGTTTGTAACTTTATTATGGCACAAGTGTCTAGATTTATACGATTACGATCTAGCTTGTCTATAAGTTTGTGTTTAAGTATTTATTTATCTCTGATAAAATCAAACAATCGCCATCAATATAAAAAGTAAACGGATACCACACATTTAAATCAATTTCGTGAAATCAAATAATAAAACCAACTACACTCTACTGAGACTGCGCGGTAAGCGAAGAACTTATCCGTCATTTATTTTTATTTTCTTGCTGTTTCAAAGACTTCTCAATCGCTTTTGATAAAATTTAAATGTGATCACCTGAGGAGTAATACATTTCCCATTTAAAGAAAAAAAAATACAAATCGGTGTAGGCGTCTTCCAGTAATATACATACATAAAAGATTCCTAGGAATTGAGAACCTCTTTTTTGAAGTCAGTGAGATACAAAAAGTAAGGTACATCAATATTAGAGGATATCCCCAAAAAAACAAAATAATAATTAAAAAACAAATCTCTATATAACCCACCCATAACTGCTGAAGTCAGTTAATAATATTTAGAAAAACTATTTTCCCCCTATCTGAGATTGTCTGAAATTGTATAGCCCTAGCTGAATATTAGTCAGTGATGTATTCAATCGTTTTTTTACAGAATGTGGATATGAAAAGAATTCAGCAGTTATTTGAAATTGGAATAAAATATGTCGTCTCGTTCGTTATCCGTATTGTAGTCCAGTATTGTATTAGAAAAAAAAAGCTAGAGATTGTTGCTTTATTGGCTATCTGAATTCTGAAAATGCTTGTTGTCTACGATATATGGAAAAATCATCTTATATCTCTGGGTGACGAGGGCAGTGTAGTGCAGTGTTAGGTTATGATTTCAACGCTTCAAGTACATGTCCTCCTCGTCCCGTCACTCTAAACAATTAAGAATCAAACTAGTATTCGTATACATACATGTCTGAATTGTTTACCTAATGAAAAAATATTTGAATAACTAGCCCAATATTATATTGCGGTGACAGCTCCATAACAATATACATATGTATATACCACGCTACAATAATACCTAGTCACAGTCTACATTACCATTAAATAGACAATGTACACTCGTAATATTCTTAATGTACCCCATCAAGACCTATTCAAGGAAAACCAACGTCTCCCGCAAAAACATGCCACGAAAAATTACTAAGCCGCCTACATATTCGGCTTTCACTCTGCTCTCCCAGCCAGTAATACAGACTTGGATTGGAGCTGCTAAATTCTCCTGGTAGTAAGGCAAAAAACGGAAAAGAAATACAAAAGGCGCAAACCGACAAAATTACACGGGACATTAGGGCAATGAAATATCCACTGTGGGAGGTAGGAAATAAGGCACATATAAAATCGTGTAATATATTGGCAGACATGTTCGTGAGCTTCATTTGGGCAAAGGGAGGTCAAACACTTAAACTACGGAGATACAAGATTGCAGACGAGTTGAGCCAAACGAAGCAAGCCTTATGAACCGCTTTCGTGCATGCGAGGTGGATTTTTGAGGCTCACTGTGTAAATAAACTAGGTATTTCGGTGATACGTGGCCACTTGAGTGCTGAATGTTCGCTCAACTTTCATCCACGGAAATATTTTCAGATCATATTTTAGATTGAGCACGCTTCTAAAAGCGGGTTGAGCGGTGTAGCCTTTCAGAATATAGATATTTGAGTTGGACATATAACGCGATGACGTTTTATATTAGAGGTATAGTAGTATTAAATAGATATATCTGTTTTACGAGATGATCTAGCTCGCATTTTTATACATGTGAAGGTTCTTTGATACGATAATTGAATGTCAATAAGATTCAGTCTGAAGTTAACTCAGAGCCTGACTAGACTCTGAGGTAACTTCAGACTTCAAAATCAATAAGCGTCTGCTTATTGAATTTGATGTCTGATTCATTTTACAATATTTAATAAATTTAGAAATTAGCAAGTTACTTTCGAGGCAAAAAATTGATATCAATGTGGTAATAATGTGTTTTGTTTTTTCTGCGTATAGGTATTAATAATAAAAGCGGCCGAGTGCAAGTCGGATTCGCCCATGAAGGGTTCCTTAGCAGCAAGTAACAAATTACATAAGCTCTTGTAGTTCGGTGTAACTTTGATAGATATTTTAATGATGGTGTATTTATGACGTACTCCTAAAAAACTACTTACTAGATCGAGTTCAAACCAATTTTAGTTGAAAGTTTACATGGTAATGTACATCATAAACATTTTACCACTTTGGAAGTGTATCTCGCGCAAATTATTCAGTGTAGAAAAAAATTACATTAGAAACCTCAACATCATTTTTAAAAACCTATCCATAGAGAACCCACACGTATAGCTTTCAGGAAAATATTTTTTTTTAGTTTCAGTTCTAAGTATGGGGCACTCCTAAAATGTATTGCTTAATTATTATTTTTTTTGTAAAAATCTAAATGTGGTTCACAGAATACATCTACTTACCAAGTTTCAACAGTGTAGTTCTCAAAGTTTCGGCAAAATGTGGTTGTGACATACGGACAGACAGACAAACAGACAGACGAATCTATAAGGGTTCCGTTTTTACGTTTTACGGAACCCTAAAAAATTATAGTTCAGTTTGCAAAGCTTCCTATGTTAATTTAGAATGTTTTTTACCAACTAAAATTTGGGTTTGTTTTATTTAGTTTAATTTTTTTTTCTTCATTCATTTTATCAAATAATTTCAAGGTTTAATACACAGGAAAATTGTTTGTGAACACTCATTTTTCAACTTAGTAAGCTAGCTGGCTCTTGTGTTCTTCATAACCTTAAAAATGATTGTAGGATCTCAATGCTAACTCTCAAGCTATGGTTATATTTTCAATTTTAGTACATTAGAAAAAGTTGTGTATTAATTTTAAATAAATAAACGGGTAACTCACTTTTAAAATAGTCAGTCCAGTCCGACTCAAGTGTATTAATTTTAAATTTACCAAATCACTCTCATTATTTTGTTCGACAAACTTATTTCAGCGCACGCTATTTTACAAAACTCTCATCATTACTGAAATTATAAATGTGAAAGTTTAATGTTTCGATTTTGTTGTTAATTCACGTGACAACTGAACAGATTAGCCTGAAATTTGGAATTTTGATAGATTATATCCTGGAATAAGCGCATAGGGTTTTGATCTCTATCAATGTAAAGTTCTTCAGAGAATAATCTTTAAATAAATTCTACGCGGACAAAGTCGCAAGTAGATACTAGTGTCAAATAAACTTCAGATGAGGTTTTGTATAGCATAAAAACCGTTTGAGTAAAAAGGGAAGAAATGTGTGAAAAAATAGGCTTTTTCCCTTCGAAAGGCGCGAATGCGTCGCATTACCTATTTCTAAAGGAGCGTAAATAAACGCACCTTGAAGAGTGCGTTTGAATCGACACGTAGTGATGATACATGCCCCTTGTGTCAACAGAAACAGAACCCTCACTAGAGCAAAGGATAACATCGCTAATTTTGCACTGGGAACATAAGTACAATAGCGGAGTAAGGAAAACTTATCTGCACTGCTTACCTAGTGTTTATCAAAGATTAATAAAACTTTAGTTGATATAAATAAAACTTTAGTTGATAAACCTTCACATATGATTTGTTTTGTCAAAACTAACCTCAAAATTTATGAGGGTAAATTAAAAAATAATTATTTCATGATGAGTCCTACCTATCCGGCGCCGAACCGATATGGGTTCCGCGCCGCTTTACGGGCTAAGCTACAAGTAATTAAACTGACGTAAAAATCGAATTATTTTATATATAATGATATGATATTCATTAATTCATTCTGATTGTAAACATATAGACTGAAAAGGCCGAGCTACGTCTAGTGGCAAAAATTACCGATATCACAACCGTTGTAGGTTCTAAGCTTGCACCTCTGATATTTTTAAAATAGGTACTGAGTTTTCTTTCTTAACTTGAATAAGACCGCGTTAAGTTTAACGCAGTAACAACTTGGTAGTTACCAACTCGCCTGTTTGTAACTGTGTCATCGGCCAACTTGCCCTTGGCCCGCGTGATGGATAATAAATAGCCTTTATTCTGTGGTTGTGGTAGAAAAATAAACTGAGCTGCTTATGCGTTCAATTGAAAAATGCTGTTCTTTACAAAATTTCAGACGGACTTACAAATTTTGTGATATATGTACAGCATGAGTAGGTATGTATTCCATTTCCATTCCATCTGTGCATAATGTATGAATTACCCTTCCAAGCAGGAAAGCTGGCCAATAGCGTCAGCAGTCTGAACTACAGTTTTCAATTAGGTACAGCGCAACGGTCCCTTTGATCCGGTGATCAAAGCTCTGTATTTGACATCGTTATTCTCAAGAAGCTTTACTCTGACCCACCTTACGCTAATTAGTACGAATTTTAAATGTTTCTTCTTAATGGAATAAATAAGCGGAACACCTCAACTATCGCGAAAAAAGCAGCTGTTCCATTTATGTTTTCTGTTGTCCAAAGTTTAAAGTTTACTAATTTTATCGACGCAATTTCAAGATTACCTTGATATTTGTTTGTAGTAAAAGAAACCTGTAACCTTTTCAGTTTACTACAATGGTTTTGCGTAACCATGTATATGTAACAAATATTTATGTAGATTATGTTGTACTAAACATCCAAGAATTGTTAACTCTATTGCCTACATACAAGGTCAACATTTAAAAGTCCATGCTTTGATGAAAGTGTGAAACAACCTAATGCTTGTCCATGGAAAAAATATATATGAACATCATGTGTTCTTGGAATCTTAATGGTCTGCTATCAGCAAGTTCTCACATCTGTTTGAAGTATTTTTCTCCGATGATCCATTATATCTATTTATTTAGTAGTGGTGAGTGGTGATTCCTTCCAGAGTCCGCTTGGGGAAGTGCCATACCTTTGGCAGTTATTCGTGGTGGTATTAATAAATAAACATGTCCGGGTGATGAGCACAGCCCAGTCCTAGGTAGTCATATTCAAATGGCTGCGTGGTGCTGTGGTATTATAGTCTAGTCAACGAGTGATTTTAGGACATTTTTTTTCCTTGACTCTCAAAACTGTAAAACTGTTTGTATTTTGCCAGAGGGTTGAAAATACGCCTGGCGAGAGAATACGAGAGGCTAAAACTCTCGTTCCTTTAACTCACACGACCTCTAACTGTCAAGCATCACGGCGAAGACGGTCGACAGCGCGAGGTCTACCCTCACCACTGAGGCTAGGGATAGCCGCGGTTTTGCCTCTATGGCCGCACCGCGGCCCTTGTCCTTCCACGGACCACTCTGCTAATCAGAATGGTCGTGGAGGACCTTCATCTGGAAGACTTAGGAATTTTACTTGGCCGATATGTCAGCCGAGTAACCTTCCCAACTCTTCCAGTCCCCCTTCCCAGACTTCTATACGCACTGCTCAAGGGGGTGAGGAGCGCGTGTAGAAGTTCCCAGCCCCGGCCGGGATTCGCCATCACACAACAAGATGCCACCGAGGCAAGTTGTTGTGTGATGCCCAGGGTGCACCACGTGAAGGTTCCCGAGCCACGCACCCCATCTAGATTATAAGACCTTTGAAAACAAGCTCCAAGTAGCCAGGCGTGACGATAACCTTCAGACGCGCTTTTTACTTGTACCATTACCCTGTTTTATGAAAAAAGAGAACCATTATTTTTTCAATGTAAAATCAGCCCCAACATGCTCGTATGCAATTTTCTTAAATGGTGACCTGATTGGAACCCTTGAAGTGTAATAATGCGGTGATGAAATAATTAGTTTTTCGTGAGCAAATAATGCCTTTAAGAAGCAATTCGTCTACACTTTATGTTCAGGGACTGCCTTCCAGTCCAGGATATCGCATAAAAAAAAATACTGCCTGGGAAAAACTATTCTGAGCCAAGACTTCTCTACAAAATCCAGAGATCCAATTGAAGTTCAAGATTAATGGTGTCATTACTTGAATGCTGCAATTGGGGAGACAAAACCGGAGGGTCGAAGGCGAGGAAATAATTAGAGAAACTAGTTGTTCTCTACGGACGATTAATGCTCGTTCACCGGCGGATTTACAGCAGAGAGCGCGAACTTTGCTCTCGCTCCGAATTGATTTATTTCAGAGATTTCAATTGATTTCTTCATCTAACTGTCTTCGAGGAAATTCAATAACTTCAACACCAGGATGATAAAGGTGTTGAAACTATATATGTGTAATCGTCTTATCAAAGTTACCTTACATTTTAAATCGATGGATAGAATTTAGAATTTATATTAGACGTGACGCATTTTCACTAGGCTCATAATAAGTTTACATACTCTTGAAGGGTTACTATAATTATTTTTCGTGGTTTGGCAATGGCTTAAAGAAAATCATGATGGCAATGTGAATAATTTACTTTCTCCGAAAAAACAAAACTGACTTCAATTTCAAATTAAATTCAGACAAAATTTCACAAGAATCTATAACAATGTCGTCTTAATACATGAAAGCAAATTTTTGTTCATTTATCAAAAACCGCCACTGCGATTTCGATAAAATTTAAATGGGACCACCTCTGAACTATGATATACCAAACAAAAAAGATTCACGATATTACTGGGCTTAGAGAAACATATCTTAGATCTCTGGGTGACGATCGCAGAGCAGTGCTAGGTAATGATTTGGACTATTCATGTTCCAATAACTGTGTGGCACTGTGCTGTTATGTGACAGGCATGTTGCTTACCATCAGGCACATGTCCTGCTAGTCTCGTCACTTTATAACATATAAAAACACGATTGGCGCCGTTATCGCGTAACATAGACACCAAAAAAACATACAATCTAATTAATAACCTCCTCCTTTTTGAAGTCGGTTAAAAAGAAGATGTTGTTTTATGTCACGAATTTTTGTTTCTGTATAGGTAATAAAACACGGCTACAATTTACAATCAAATTTCAAATCGGGATAGTTTTAAATTTTATTTGCTTTTCTTATTTTATATCCGACAAGTTTTGTTTATGTTATTATTTGTGTCCATTAGTATGTGTGTTATTATTATGTATCCGTTATAGTATCCTAATAGTACACTGCAATAGCAATGCGATACTAAACTGAACATTATATCGATATACTAGCGGCCCGTTCCGACTTCGCCCGGATATTGTCATATAAAGACCAATTAATTGGAAAACATCCTATCTTTCAAGTTGGATCTGCGCTGATCTGATCTGATCATACTACCCACGGTGTGAAAATTTGATTAAAATCGGTTAAGTAGTTTAGGAGTCCATCGCGAACAAATAAAGTGACGTGTAATTTAAATAAATTAAGATTATCAATATTATAAATTATTTTGGCATTATAAGAATTTCAATAGTTTTTTTTAATTACGTGCGTTCCTACTAATATTTTTCGCAAATTCTACGTGCGACATCAGTAAATTCTGCCAGGTTACTGTAAAAATGTCGACTGATTTTGAAATTTCATCATTAAGTAGTGAACATTATAAAAGTTGAAGTTAATGCATTCTGGTTCACCACGATTTGGATTCAAAAATACTTTTCAGCCAAAAATTTAATTATAGTAATACTGAATCAGAAATTATTGAGTACGCTTACACATGTCATTTCATGTGAACGATGTAGAGTAAATATCCTCAGCAAACACTTCTAAAATTAATTACCAAAAGCCGAGCAAATCCCTGTGTAAAAAGGGCGATATCCCTTTCTTTTTCAATCCCTACCTTTTCGGTCCACGCAAATATCTACACACATATCACGGGTAATGTAGGTAACATTCTTGCTACTAAATCTGCTACATCTGAACGAAATGCGACAGATGCAAGGAAAAAAACCGGGAGTAACATATGGCAGTATTTTTCAAAGGTTTTTGTAAGATGCCGCACTTTGTGCTTGTAAGCGTCCTATGAAAGTAACTCGCTCGAATAAATAACGCTGATGAAAAAATATTTGGACGGTTATGCTGTCTCACAAATCAGAGCAAAGTGGATCTTATCTGAGATGTCTACGTAAGTGCTTTGGCAGCGAATGGGGATTGTCAGTTATATGAGTTTCGTGTGATAGAGTGACGAGACAAGCAAAATGGACGCCTGTTGATAAGCAAATCTCCTCTCCATAACAGCATAAAATCACGCAGTATATCAAATAAAAAGAGCTCAAATAACTGTAGCTGTGCACTGCGCTCATTAACCAGAGATGTGATTAGTAATGATAATAATAAATATTGGTGAACATTTCTCACACACCACTGTGCTGGCTCAAACTAAGCAAACCTACATATAAGACCAAAGAACTATGAAAAAGAGATAAGTACTTCGAGAACAAGTTTGCTGATAAAATACTTATGAATAGTAGTAAATATTTATGATACATAGAAATACCGAGACGTTAAACAAATATCTGAATTCATCATAATTACTCGTAATAACATTTGCACTAGGCGGGTATCGACTTACTACCAACTGAGCCAGCATTACCAGTGTAAAGATATAAAGTGATTAATACTAATACGAGTATTCCCAGACATTTCTCAGACGAATTATCTTTTTATCTGAAACTCAATTGACAAGCTACAGTTAATTTGTGGTAGAATAACTAGCAGCTATGGTACTTTCCAAAGAGGTCTATGCAAGGGTACTACTACAGCTTTTGACGTTTGCTTCGAGTGCTGGTTTATTATTATTTTAAGTTACAACACTTTCAAACAGGAGTTTTTTTAGAATATAGATTAAGGCACGAGTAAAGGTATGCGCATGATGGTAACGAACAAGACATGCCCATCAGTAGTGCCATGCAACTATTTAAATAGGTATGAAGGCCAAAAATATTTTTTGTGCTCATTCTTTTCAACAGCTTTAGAATAGAAACAGATCTAGAAAAAATCGATGAAAGGAGTCATGTCGTCTGTACGGCTTAGTGGCCAGACCGGCCCATTTCACAAGCATGAAATGTGTCATCCGCTAACGTGACCATTTAGGCTTAGGCTCTCTCCTCGTAAGAGAAGGTCCCGAGACACAATAGTGGAAAAATAAAGTGGGTTGCTTATATTTATGCATGGCTAGTTATTGTCCGCTTCTTCGTAGGCATAGAGTTAAACCCTTTTTTTTCTAAAAAAGTAGCCTATTTTTTTCAAAATTCAAAAATCTACTCAATCGTTCCAGCCATTTTGATGTGATTGAGCAAACATACATCCAAATGTCTCTATATCTGACCTTAGATAAAGAATATATTTATGTAAACTCTTTGTATCTGACCTTTCACATTTATACTCTTAGTCGGATATTAAGAGACTCGATTTAATAAATAAAATTTACTCGACGCAAACACGACTCCAACTAATCCATCGAATCGGATTGACAAACACTGGCTTGACAAAAAGGGTATAAATACGGTGAAACGTCTGCTCAAATAAACAACCGCTCGCATGGTCCCCGCTCATTCATATCACCAAAAATGTCGTCGGAATCCGTACAATCTATACAGAAATAGACGGGTCGTATTAAATACAATACTTTCCATAAATACGGACGACCCGCCCGCTAACGAGACCGCCATGAATATTCCTGATTTCTTGCATATTCAACGGAATCATAATACTTTTGTTTAAGATATTAACGAAACGAGGTGAAAGCCTACATTTTGACGTAACCTTGATAGTTGACTGTAAGATCTTGACATAATTTTCGAAAAAACGGAAATGTTAAACGGTGTAGGTAGTAGGTACCTATGTTGACTGTTGTATTATTTCTCGTTCTGTGTAGAAACTGTTTCCTTTTGGTTTGGTGTATTATAGAATTTTCTTCAGTTTAAGAAAATATGGATAATATTTTTTTATTTTGCATAGCAGCCTACTACTAATTTACATATCCACTAAATATTCTCATTGCTCTGACTCGGGGATTTCTTTCGCAAGGAGAGATACAAAGTTATAGGGCACAAAACCACTAATTGGCATCGCATCGGAAATATTTGCGAATTCGAACGAATGTATCGCAAGAACTTCCGATTTGATTCGCATCGCGCATTTCTCCGATATTACGTCATACCAGTCATAATTTTAGTCAGCTCTGAGACAGAAGAAGAGAAAGACGCTCTTCAAATGAAAATATATATTTAAGTCGAGATTGAATCGGTTTCTTCTAGGCAAGCACGCTTCATCGTAGGCCGCATCGTCGTTTAACATCAGGCGAGATGGCGGTCAAGTGTCTATTCAAGTTAAAAAAAAAATATGCTCATTCTAAAATAATAAAAAAAAATTTCTTCTTCTATTCTCAACCAATAATACTTGCGAGTAAATTAGTTACCATCAGCATTAATAATCGTAATATCATGTGTATGAAACCAAAATTTTTTTTCTTTTATATCTACTTAACAATAACAGCAGTAAAACAATTTTTGCGATCGATGTTACGCTTCCGAAAAACACGTCCAACACGGCTGATTACCGTTAAAGGTATGGTTACGCTAACCAACGGTTTGCCGCACGAATTTGCATCGCATCGCATCGCAGTTTTGTGTGGGAGCTCATAATCCATCACGCTATTCCAAAACGGGTTGGTGGAAAACACATGTACCTACCTATGCAAAATTTGATATCATCATTTTCGTAAAAAGGGTTCCATAGTTTTTGCTTCACATATTAATATGTAGATAAATTTAATAAAACATATTTATATACTCAACAGGGGCATAACAATCCTACTTAAATATCTACCTCCTAAATAAAAAAAAACTTTGTTCTCTTGGCCTCGTGACCAATAGAATGCACAAATTCGATGAATATTTGCTGTGGTAGTATAGAACTCTAGATATAAGACTCTAGCAGAGCTGTCTTTTGATAATAATAATAATAATTGTAGTGGTAGGACTCTTGGCAGAGTCCACCTGGGGAAGGACCACACCTTTGCCGGTTATTCTACCACCAAGCAGTAATGTGCAAACATTACTGTGTTCCAGTTTGAAGGGCAATGTTTCCAGAAAAATTACAGGGCTTAGAGATAGAACATCTTAGATCTCTGGGTGACGAGCGTAGTGCAGTGCTAGGAAATGATTTGGACTCTTCATGTTCCAATAGCTGTGTGTCATTGTGTTGTTATGTGGCAGGCATGTTGCTTACCATCAGGCAAATGTCCTGCTCGTCTCGTCGCTCTTTATTTAAAAATATATATCTATATACACATATAATATAATTAAACATATTTATATACTCCATAGGGGCATAACAATCTTACTGATATACCTACTAAATGACAAAAACTTTGTTCTATTATTGTCCTCATGAGCAATAGAGTGCACTACTACATATCGAGCACAAACTCTATGAATATATGCTGTGGTAGTACGGAACTCTAGATATAAGACTCTAGCAGAGCTGTCTTTTGATAATAAAACTAATTATGCAGTGCAATCGACAAACTAAAGCCACTAATTGAAAATGCCTTCGATGTTTGTGCCGATTGCGAGTTTAAAATAGAACGAATCTGCTAAACCGCGTACTCAAGACTATTTTGGTTCGAGTATGGAACATTGAACAAACAATACCGGAATAGGTAGCACTAAAATAGAAAATAATATTTGTAGGGGTTTCTAATGTACCTATTACCGGCAAGGCATTGGCTCGACTCCAAATGATAACAGAAACTGGTGCTTATCTACAGCTTAGCAGCTTGTTTAAAGGGGATAAAATTCACCTATCTGTGGATATTGAGAAGCTGTTTAGTGTAGTATGGTAGATTAGAGATAAATCGAAACTTTAATAATTAAGTTTTACTTCATTCGTTAAATGATTATCGTCGTCGTACATCACTTATAATATAGTATACAAGCAGCGCCCCGCGGTGTTACCCGCGTAGTTCCCGTTCCCGTTGTTCCCGTTTTTTTTTTCGGGATAAAAAGTAGCCTATGTTTTTTTTTTAGTAGACGTGATTGAGCAACAAACATCCAAACATCCATACATTGACATTTATAATATTAGTAGGATTGCGTTCTACATATACATTCTACATAATCATCAACATCATCAACAGCCCACTAAACGTTCCCACTGCTGGGACTCGGGGCCTTCTCTCGCAAGGAGAGAGTTAAGGCTATAATCCACCACGCTGGCCCAGTGCGGGTTGGCGGATGACACATGACTTCGAAAGATTCTAGGTACATGTCGGTTTCCTCACGATGTTTTCCTTCACCGTTTTAAGTTAGCGGCATTACGCACATGACTTCGAAAAGACCGTGGTGCGTGTGGGGTTTGAACCCGGGGTCTCCGGATCGGCAGCCGCCGTTCTCCCGACTAGACCACCGTAACTTATACATAATATGAATATGATATAATATAAATAGGTTTATATACATCAATGAAAATGAATTTATACATGTTTTTATATACATTCATGATACAGTTACTAACGTATCGTTAAATGCGGTTAAAATATTGACATTATAAAATAAATACCTCAAAGAAGGGGCGCCCTTTTTATACATATTAAGTTTAATATGGGAATTAAACTCTAACAGCATTTCCTAAACACGAACCCGAATCTTTTAAAGTCGCCATGAAATGATTGATAGAGACTGAAGGCTCGACATCAATCAATGCATAAAATATGCGAAGGTAATGTAACACGGCCATTTTCCCTCCTTGCCGTGCCTTTATCGGCATAATATTAATGTAATGCAGTAAGGGTATTATGAATTTAAAGCTCTTTACTTTTCTGATACAGTAAATTTGTGCTTAATTTTTTATATATTCTCTTTAGTTATTAAAGACACAGTCGCGGTTATTTAAGAACGCCAGATTTGTAATGGACAAGAAGCCGAGGTTTCAACTAAGTAGTTGCCGATTTCATTATTTTCCCAGAATAAAAAGTTGCTTTTTTTTCGACCTATATACATAAATACATATGTTCTAAATTTCATCCAGATCTCTCAGTAAGTAGAGTTGGTATGAAAAAAGTAACATACATACATTATATACCAATGCATGCATACAAACTATCGCATTTAGGATGAGGCCATACGGAATGAGCGTTTAATGGTATTTAAAAAAAAAAGAATCCGTATTTTTTTACCATCTACCGCAAATAGTTAGATATATCCAGTTTTGTTTCATTACAATATTATGTTAAGCGATGATTTAAAAACTAATCTATTGTTTTTATTAGATAAGAAATAAAACATCTTTTTGTTCTGTAATTTTCTGGAAACATTGCTTTTCTGACGAAAAACAGTAATATTTTCACATTAGAGCTTGGCGGTAGAATAAACTGGTAAACGTGTTGGTACTTCCCCGGTAGATATTGAAAGCCACTACAAAATACAAAATTGTGGCAATAAAGTTCTAAGAACCTCTTTATTTTAGTATTGTTAGATATATAGATATTTTTCTACGTAACTAATATATTGCTAGTGGCGTTCACAGATACCTAGATTCACATTAGTAAAAAAAATATCAACTTCAGTTAGCGTCTATCACCTCCATATGGTCAAACCTCATGTTTTAAAATTTCAGTGATAAGGGATAGAAGTGTATTTTTTGTGTTTTGCTCTATTTAGTGCAGTTTAGAAAAATATATGTTTACAATTATTTTCATCTTAATTACATTTATACCTTCATTGATAGATCGATAGAAACTTGATTGTCTCATAAACGAATTAAAATACGAGTATTATAGAGACAGTACAATTATGAACTAGCACCACAAATGGCAGCCTTATTGCTGAGAGCATTTTCATCGAGACAACCAGCATCAAGGAAAATAGCATACAAATACTCGTAGACGGGGGAAGCGATATTAATTTAATAATACTACTAAATGTAAATATATATTACAACACAAAATAATAAATCATCATCATCATCATCAGCCAATCTTAGTCCACTGCTGGACATAGGCCTCTCCCATGGCTCGCCACTCAGCCCTATCCTCGGCTATACGTCTCCATCGACTGCCTGCTGTCTTCCGTATATCGTCACTCCATCTAGTCTCAGGATGTCCTACACTACGTTTGCCGATCCGTGGTCTCCACTCAAGAACACGTCTACTCCAACGGTTATCGGTTCTGCGACAGATATGGCCGGCCCATTGCCACTTCAGTTTGCTAATGCGTTGAGCTATGTCGGTTACCTTGGTTCTCTGACGGATCACTTCGTTCCGAATACGATCCCTCAGAGAAACTCCAAGCATAGCTCTCTCCATAGCTCGCTGCGCGACTTTAAATTTGTGGACCGCTTTAACTGTCAGTGTCCAAGTTTCGGCACCGTAGGTCATGACAGGTAGGACACACTGATTAAAGACTTTTGTCTTTAGACATTGTGGTATAGACGACGAGAAGACACGACGTAGTTTACCAAATGCTGCCCAGCCCAGCTGAATCCTTCTCTTGGCCTCATTCTCGAAATTGTGCTTGCCTAGTTCGAGCGTCAGCCCTAGGTACATATATTTCTGAACAATTTCTAGAGGGACGCCATTTATAGCAACCGGTCCCGGAGTTACACGTTCGTTAATCATGATCTTGGTTTTATCCACGTTCATCCGGAGACCTATGCGTTGAGAAGCATCAACTAGGCCATTCAGCATCGACTGTAAGTCCTCCAACGATTCAGCCATTATGACGATGTCGTCAGCAAATCGTAGGTGAGAGATGTACTCGCCATTTATATTTATGCCACGCCCAGCCCAATCCAGCGTCTTAAACATATCTTCGAAAGCGTTAGAGAACAATTTGGGGGAAATCACGTCCCCTTGTCTCACTCCTCGACGAAGATGGATATGGTTCGTCTGCTGGTTTTGGACTTGGACTGTCATCGTTGCGGCGTTATATAGACATCTCAGCACCTCGATGTATCGCCAATCGACTTGACACCGTTGCAAGGACTCCAGAACAGCCCAGGTTTCGATCGAGTCGAATGCTTTCTCGTAGTCTACAAACGCTAAGCATAGGGGCAGATTATACTCTTTGGTCTTCTGTATAATCTGCCGCACTGTGTGAATGTGATCTACGGTACTGTACCCGCTTCGAAACCCGGCCTGTTCAGGGGGTTGGAACTCGTCGAGTCTTCGCACCAGACGGTTTGTGATTACCCTTGAAAGCAGCTTGTAGACATGGCTTAGCAAGGATATCGGTCGATAGTTTTTCAAAAACGTCTTCTCTCCTTTTTTGAAGAACAAAATGACCACGCTGCTATGCCATGCCCTCGGAGTTCTCCCAGTGAATAGGACAGTATTAAACAGGGCTTGGAGCTCTTTTATCAGCGGTGTTCCACCGGATTTCAAGAGCTCGGTTGTAATACCATCCTCCCCCGCGGCTTTTCCATTTTTGAGCTGTCTAAGGGCCAGCACAATTTCGTCCAGGCTTACGTCTGGCAGATCTTCCGTGTGGTGGCGAGTCAGAGTGGCCCTGCCGTCTTCATTTTCCAGCGAGAGATGAGGAGCGTGCGATGCGTACAACTGGCTACAGAAATTCTCCACTTCCGAAAGGATTTCCGGCTTGGAAGCTACGATATTTCCCGTCGATGTAGTTATCTTTGTCAGATGGCTCTTACCAAGAGGCTTGGCGAATACTTTCGACCCCCGATTCTGCTCAATTGATTTTTCAATCAAGAGCGTATTAGCGGATCGGAGGTCGCGTCGTACAAGCTTGGTAATTTCCTTATTGAGCGTGTCTCGTTCTGACGAAGATAACGTGGGATTTGTCCGTCGTTCTTCCATTAACCGCAACGTTTCCTTCGATAGTTTCGATTTTCTACCTTTATGTCGCAATTCGCAAAACTTTTTGCCCTCATCTCTTAGCACTTCAACTACCCGGTCGAGTTTCTGATCCACGTCGTCTGTGGCTTCCAGAGCAGCGAATCGGTTTTCTAGCTTTAGCTGAAACATTTCAGATCCAACTACGGTTTGGAGAAGATTTGGACGGAGTGTTGACGTCATCAAGCGAGCACGTTCCAGCTTAAAATCGATATTCAGAGTGCCTCTTAACAACCTGTGGTCACTTCCGGTATTAAACCTAGTGAGCACTGAGACATCTCTGAATATACGCTTTTTGTCCGCAATGATGAAGTCAATCTCATTTTTCATCCGTCCACCGGGGCTTTGCCATGTCCACCTCCTTTGAGGTTGCTTCTTGAAAAAAGAGTTCATCAAAAACAACCCCTCCTTCTCGAGGAAGTTGACAAGCATTTGCCCTCTCTCATTTCTTCGACCCAAACCGTACGATCCTATGACCGACTCACTACCTGTATTTACTCCCACTTTAGCGTTGAAATCCCCCATAACAACGTTGAAGTGTGCTCTGGAGGTATGGCGTAGAGCCTTGGTAATGTCCTCATACAGAGTCTCCACCTCAGAATCTGGGTGTCCCTCCCAGGGTGCGTAAGTCATAATTACCTTAAGGGTATACCTCTCGGTTAACCTGACAATAATGTACGCGACCCTAGAAGACACACTTGCGATTTCTAAAACGTTGTTACAGAGGTTTTTATGAACCAGGAACCCGATTCCACCTTGAGACAGCTGATGGCCTTCCCGATAGTATAAAAGATGACCTGATTCTAGGGTTATGGTGTCCTCCCCCTGTCTTCGGACTTCACATAACCCCAGAATATGCCATCTTATTCGTGAAAGTTCCTCTTCCAGCTGCACTAGCCTGTCGTCTTGCCTTATCGTTCGTCCGTTATACGTAGCCAGAGTCAGTGTCGTTCGGCGGCCTCCGGTAGCCTGGGGATTCTTAGCACCCCTTGCCCTGCCGTAACCATAGCCGCCGCCTTGGCTAGGAATAGCAGGGCGGCCAGGAACTAGGGGCCTTTCTCTGTTGTGACTTGTCATTTTGGTAGGGTTTGCCCGTAGTCGCCACGCTGGGCATGCGGGTTGGCGACCGCAGGGGCGTAGTTTCTTGTTTCGATGACGCTGCTGCCCGTTATCGGCCGGAATTTAACTACGCCGTCTTTCAGATGGTTATACCGCCATCAGCCGGTGTTCCTCCAATAGTGGACTCTTACCACAGGCAGGAGGAGAACCGGTGCCGCATTCTATGCCCGGACACCAGGGCCAATAATAAAATAATAAATAATAAAATAATAAATAATAAAATAATAAATATTTGACTCTAAATATGAAACTATAGAAATTAATTAATGAACACTTAATAGTGTTCATGAATTAAATAATATAAAATAATAAACATATGCTAAGCCTTAAGTAGCCAGTTAAGTATATGTAGTATTATGTAATTCTTATTGTCTTTTAGTTTTGTCTATACGGGCAGACGTATAAAATGGATACTCAAGAATGATTTAATTTTTTATCAATTTTCTTCATCATGGATTATTTGGATATATGACTTAAGGCCGATTTACATCAGACGAGCGAATGCTCATTCTATCCCCACTGTATTAAATTCATTTGGTGTAAACAAACGTAGAGCATTCTTTCGTTGTTTTGTTTGCGTTCGCAAAGATTCTATGGAATATATAATATGGAAAACGCTAAGAACGATGTTTCGTTTACACTAAAAGATGGAGAAAGAATGCTCTTGTTCCAGCTCTAGCTCTATGTTCGTTCAGTTTAAATCGGCCTTTACATGAGGATATACAGGATCTCTAGAGTTCAGTTATTTAGATGTTTGTTTGTACATCTCATTACAAATCTAACAATAAGTTCAAAGTTTTCTTTTTATTCGACCCGTACAATACTCAGTTGATACCGATACCGCATTCAAAGACCCCGTTCTTCGGGGTCAGTGGTTCCACTTCCCTACTGCTTGTTATTACTTGTAAGTTGCCCCTTACTTAAGCCAGAAACATAGCTACGTATTATTGTGTTATTCATGAACCGCTATAGAAACAAGCATCGTTTTAAGTGGTAAGTTGCTGAAGGAACTTAGGGAACACTAAAAATGTTTAAGAGTGTTCTGAGGGTTTTCTATTATAACTTCAGCGGAGTGAATATTTTTAGGTAAGTATTTAGATTTAGTAACGTTCTTTCATTGTATTTTTTATGACGAGAGAGGAGTTATAAAGTATATCTTTCTTATTTTGTAATCAGTGGAAGTACCTAGATGATACATTTTGTTGTATTTTTTACCGCATATGAAAGTGAAAACCCATTATTTTGTTTTATATGAGTGAAGTTAACGAGACGACATTTTTTTTTCGTTCTCAACTTACAGTATAGTCTTATATTATGGGGCATAATCACCACCATGTCCCATAATAAACAATTTTTATACTGCTCATTATTTTGTTAAATACTTATCTTCGGCTTTTCAAAGACACTCTTGTGCGAAAAAGACTTCCAAAGTCTTGAACATCACCGAAAATTTCTAGCCTATCGGTTTTTTATCGGATACACTTCGGAGCATGTGGGACTGATTTGCATGATTTAATACCAGCTTGTCCTTTTCTCTGCCGGTATGCTCGAAGCTCGAAAAAGCGACATCGTTTCATGGTTGATGTTCCAAAAACACGAACGAAGAGATTTGACTCTACTTTTGTGATAAGAACGTCTAGGCTGTGGAATACGTTGCCTGAGTGGGTTTTTCCCGATAGTTACAATCTTTGTGTCTTCAATTCGAGAGTGGATTGGTTTTTTTAGGTAAACACGCTCCATCGTAGACCGCATCGTCGCTTAACATCAGGCGAGATGATGGTCACTTGAACTTTTATAGGTTTACACTTGTAAACCTATAAAAGTTTAAAAAAAAAGCATAACTATATTCTGATTTGAATTTATCTTTCAGAAAAATAGCAAGCTAAATAAATAAATCGACGAGCGTAGTGCAGTGCTAGGCAGTGTTCTGGTTTCTTCGTGTTCACGTAGCTGCGTGTCACTGTGTTATGTGCAGGTTGGTTTGTTTACCGTCAGGTGTATGTCTTGGTTACCCAATCACTGTATATTAAAAAAAGAAACTGGCAGTCTTAGGGACTTTGTGAAAACTTAGAACATAGATTAATTAACCGCCGCGGCGGTTAATCTATGTCTATGTATATATCGGCGCGCCGTGCGACGCTAAGCTGCTATGACGCCGTCGCCACCCGAAGTTAACATCATGTCGATGAACCAAACTCACAAGATTTTAAAAGTTCTCAACGCGGCTAAAGAGGTATTCTCTTTTATAATATTCTTATATAGCATTGCATACCATATACTGGTTTCTGATCGGATACAGACGTAAATAAAAACATCGAAATTAAAGTCCTTCAAATTTTTCTTTTAGTTTGGAACCTAAAACAAATATTCAGTTTGTGAGTCAGAGAGCATGAAACTCGTAAGAATCCTCTTGAGTGCTCATGGCGGATAAGTTCAAGTTCAGGAAGAGCAACTTTTTATGGCGAAGTATTTCATTAAATATTTTGTTTTCATAAAATATTAAGTAATAAAGTGGGCGAGAGGGATTTTCTTGTTATTTATGGTTATGAAATTGCAGGTAAAAGGCTATTTTATGTTAAATATTTATACATATATCTCATTATATTGTTAGGTAAAAAGGGTAAAAAAGCATTAAAAAAGGTATAAAGTTTACAAATGTTACTAAATACGAGATGTTTACTGCTTTTATATAAACATGTTTTTGTAGAGTTGAGTTGCTTTAGAAGTGTTTCTGAGTATTGTTAGTTTAAATCCGTTGTAGCCTAGTGGCTAAAACGTACAATTTACTATCGCAAGGTCGCAGGTTCGAATCCTGCACCTCTAAATATATTTATAAGTAGAAAACGTCGTGAAAAAACCTATTCGTTCTTAAAATCTATCGAAGTCATGGATCATTTGCCAACCCTCACTAATCCATCGAGGTAGGTTATGGCCTGGACTCTCTCTTTATGAGAGAAATTTCCGAGTCTCAACCGTGACAACAATAATAATTAATTAATGGATTGGTTACATAGGTTTATGTTAAGTTTTAAGTTTAAGAATAGACTACACATATATGAAAAAAAAACTATATTGACTAAGCACTGTTCAACTTCCGCAACATATAGGGGAGAACGGGGCTAGAAGATCCGATTTTTAGTTAACCTCAATTTGTTTCTAGAATATATGATTTTAGTATTTCTATGCTACGAATAAATTAACTTACATATTTCACTTTACTATTAATATAGTTATCGGGGTCATTGGCTGTGAGCTTTATTTGTTATTATTTTTTTTATGATCTTAGTCGGAAAGTAACAACTTACTCAGACTTGGGGCAAGTTGTTAACAGGCCGGGGTAAGTTGTTACCATATCTGTTAAAGCTATTATTCTTGAAATAAAAAGCAATAAATAGATAAATATAGTATTTCTATTCAGTAGTAAATATTTAACAATATCCTACGTATTATCAGGTAAACATTTGTATGTTTTAAGAAGAAGTACCCATTATTTGTATTCTAACGAATGTTTAACATAAGGAGCTTATCAAATAACATGCAACTAATTAGCCTTGATAATTATTTCAGTATTTAATCATATTGCCGTGTCTTAGGCTGAAAATATCAATAAAAAAAATAAAGAAACGCTCTCATAGAAAAAAAAAACAAACAACTTGTAAAATTATTTTAGAAAACTCTTTTGTAAATTTACCTCGGGTAGATTTTCTTTCATAATCATAATAATCATAATCATATATTAATAACATCTGTTACACGTCAAATAGAGTATCCAATTTAAACAATAATGTACAATTATGAGTACTGTTGTATTTACAGTATGATATTAAACAGTCATAAATATAATAGTTTTCAGTCAAGTACCTAATTAATTAAATAAATACAAAAACATAAACATACATAAGTCCGTATGCTGCAAAAGAAAATAACGATAAACATATATATACCTAATTATGGCGTTCATTGGGTGAGGTCTATGTCCAGCATCAGACTACTATGGACTGATGATAATGATGACACTGAATTATTGGTACAAACTAATTAGGGGCAAGTTGTCCCGAGGTAACAACCTGCCCCAGAAAAAAGAAACATCTAGCCCCAATCACACGAGTTGAAAAAAAAACTAAATATAGGTTAAGTTACAAAACATACACCATTTACGCATAGTGTATCACAACAAAAAAAAGTTACGATTGGTCTAGTCGGGAGAAAGGCGCCTGCCGATCCGGAGACCCCGGGTTCAAACCCCACACGCACCACTGTCTCTTAGAAGTCATGTGCGTAATGCCGCTAACTTAAAACGGTGAAGGAAAACATCGTGAGGAAACCGACATGTAACTAGAATCTTTCGAAGTCATGTGTCATCCACCAACCCGCACTGGGCCAGCGTGGTGGATTATGGCCTTAACTCTCTCCTTGCGAGAGAAGGCCCCGAGTCCCAGCAGTGGGAACGTTTAGTGGGCTGTTGATGTTGATGATGAACGTATCACAACAATTGATAAACCTTTACATTGAAACAATAAAACACTAATCGCTAATCGTTAAAATTCATGAAACAGACCAATAATGCTAAATACGTAAATATTTACTTTCGTGAATCAGCGACGAACGTGCTGTCGATCCAATATTCCCGGCCCCACTGGCCTGATTAAGATGACCGCCGTTGGTGCGCTGTAGCATTGCATGTCATGACGCTTTTATTCCATATTCCTATTTCTTTTCCTTACGGAGTTATTTCAATCGGAACAACTTACCCCGGTAACTTCTAGCCCCGCGCTCCCCTACAATTTCACGTTTATATCTATACGCAGCCGGAAATTGGGCTTGTGAAAGTTGTGGCTACCTAATTTTATATAACTCTCTATTGACATACGAAACTGTTCAAGTAATTATGGGATTTGATTATGATAAAAGACCTACTAAAGTTGTAACTTGCGCAAGTATCTTTGAACATTTTTCCTAGTACAACTCGGTCATCACCCCTGGCTTTAATCGTGAAGGAAAATATCGTAATGAAACAACCATCAAGACATATCTCGAGGACATGATTGTGTAATCCACCAGCCTGCACTTGGCTGGCTTAGTTTTTGATGGTCTTGTTTTTCTGAGAAAGGAAGTGGGAACAAATGGTAGCTTAAACTGTGTTAAATGTCACAACTTTAGGGTGTGGTTCCAATGAGGCGGACCGGAGCAGAGCGGAGACGAGCAATGCTGCGATTCACCAATCACACGGCTTGAAATCCACAAATTCATGTATATTTACTTGGATTTAAAGCCCTGTGATTGTTGAATCGCGCCACAGCTCATCTCCGCTCCGCCGCAGTGGAACCGTACCCTAATAGAAATATGTCGCAACTTGAGCTTGATCCTTTTCTAATAGAAATAGTAATGGAAAAACAGACAGCCAACTTGATGGTAACCGCCGCTTATGGTTATCTGGAATATTTGATGTTGACAATGCATTTTCACCCCAAAAATGTGCTTAAAGATTTCCACATTGTAAAATGTTCTATGTTGAACTTATTCGAAAAATATTATTTCGCATCGGTTTTATTTCTTACTTAATATTAAAAATATAAAAGGTTTTAAAACATAGGGATGTTTGTTACTCTTTTAAGAGAAAACTACTGAAAGGATCTGGACGAAAATTCGTACATAGATAAATTATAGCCAGGAACATGGAATAACATAAAGGCTACTTTTTATTGCGTAAAACATAATACAGGGGTTATGAACTACGCGAGTAAAACAACAGGATGATTTAAGTCAAATATTTTTTTTTACCTTATAATATATTTAACATCCTTGATAATATAGGGACAAGCATAATATTATTGAAAATGATAATTATTAGCATTAAAAAAGCGCTGAAAGAAAATGTGGATGAATTATTATTTAACAGAGGATGTGGGTGTTTAAAGAGTGACTGTATAGAAGCTCGATGAAAGATTGGATGTAGAAATGGAATTAAAATGTTGAACGGAAACTTTAATTCGTTTAACTAGGTTGCTTAATGTACGGTTCCAATACCGATTAAAATAATATAACAGTAATTATATTTTCAAATGTGCCACAATTTACAAAGGGTTCCGATAAGTAATTAGCCTCACCACGTGAAGGCGCCTGTATCTATAGCAAGATATACTTCCATCACTAATTAAATAAGTATATTTTTAAAACGTACTAGCTTGTTAGATGTGATTCGTTTTTTTTTCTAGGTAAACACGCTCCATCGTAGACCGCATCGTCGCTTAACATCAATCGAGATGGCAGTCAAGTGTAAAACTATAAAAGTTAAAAAAAACATGATATGCTTCATACTGGGAGAGCTAGCGAGCTAAATCCCAAAGGCAAAAGACGAAATCGTTTCATGGTTGACATCTTACACAGACTAAGTAGAAAGATACTCTCACAGACTAAGTAGAGTCGATTCCCCCTTTCTTTATACGAAAAACTAGCCTGCAGAATGCGTTGCCTGAGTGGGTTTTTCGTGATAGATACAATCTTGATGTCTTTAAATCGAAAGTGAATCGGTATATTTTAGTTAGGTAGGTGTTCCATGGTGCAGGTATGTAGTCGTTATAATGCGAAATGGTTGTCAAGCATAAGCGTGTCAATGAATAAATATCCTTTTTATATCCAAGTCTAGAGTACCTATCGCATAATTTTTACGTTTATGTCAACAAGAACTTGCATTCGTGTTGCCTCCACAGTTAGAGTGTAAACGAGTGGAAAAGTTCCTGAAACTTCTTATATAGAGGATAGAGACTAGCTAATACTTAAACATGACGCGACTCGAGGGTTCGCCTCGACAACGGAATTCACAAAAACGAGGAAGGAAAGATATAATAAAGATAAAGTGCTTATAATATACCAAAACAAAATACGGTAAAAAAGTAAAATCAGCATAAAAAAGTGCAGGCCTCCTAGATTCTACAACAAACGGTCCTGCGCAACCTGCAACCAGCGGTTTCCAGCGACCTTTGTTAAAAAGTTCTGTTAGTATATATGGAATAGCTATTGGTTTTCTGAAGCCGCCTTTTTCTAACATCGATGTATCTCTACAATAACTCATTCTGAAACGAAAAGTGATATTAAAGATACTCTAAATTATTGAAATAAATCGTAGTGCTGATCTACAGACGAGATGAAATTACGATTTTGCAAAAGGGTACTAATATCTTTAAAAACCTCTCAGGGCTGGCAAAACGTCGTCAGCCTATCTGATGCCGCTTATCATCAGGTGGATCATACAATGATTTTTTAGTTCTAATGCTAAATGACCCTTAGGTATCCTATAAAAAGCATCCGACAAACGACCTTACAAAAAGTTTAAACATTTTAAACAGGCAACAAACACGAGTAAATAAAGTGTTTCAACAACTACAGCGGAGTTACGATGAAATATCGAAGTACTTTTCTCAAAGGTTTTATCACCAACTGACGCCGTACAAGTTGTTCGAGCAGATTGTTTGAAACGCGTTTAAAGATACATAGGTACTTGTATACTCATAATGTGTAAGTAATTAATTTTGTTACAGCACAACAAACGCTGGAGTTTACTTCGCCTGCGTATTCCGTGTAGTGAAAGAAAAGTTCTGAACTTGACAAAGACTTCGTCGGGGGATTGTGGCTGTTCATATTACGCTGAGACTGGCGGAGATTTATTTGAGATTTCCTATAATGATACTTCTTTTCCATTAGAGAAAAAAATTAAGATGTATCTAAGGCTAACAAGGTGTAAGTACCTAAAATATATTTTTCATCCCACCAGCTCGGAAAGAGTACCTACTTTTGCTCCTCGATATCAGGGCGCAAAAGTCGTTTTTACCCTCTAGAGGTTAAAGTAAATTTGAATTTAGAACATCGTGTGTACTGAGGTTTTGAATTCAAAACATAATTTAACCTATTTATTTCTACCTCCTTGGTGCCGAATTCATCATACATTTATTTTTAATTTGTTAAAACTCATACTCGGAACCTCTTTGGTGTACTTTTTTTTAAATGCTTTGCGCGCAATTTTCTTTTCACGTATGGAGGATAGAGGTAAAGAATGTTATTTCAAATGGCAAAACATTTTGAAATGCTATGAATGAATCAATTGTAATCGAATTGAAGTATGCCGAGTTGCCGAGTTAAATAATTAAATATTATTGACTACTAAAATAGTAACTAATAGATAATTTCAACTACTTGTACAGTACAAAATAATGTAGTAAATTTAACTATACATAATAATAATAATAAATAATAATAATAATATAACTAATTTAACAAATAAATAATTACTATTTTGAGAAAACATGTAGGTACAATATATTTTCAAGTCAAAACTTCTTTTGGCGCGCCAAAGACAGATTTTTCGTGGGCTGTCAATTTAATTCTAGCGTCACGCTCGGGAATGATAAGAAATCTTCGGGTAAACTCGTGACCATAGCCAATGGCCATCTAGAAATACCTCAGCCTATCCCATTGGCCATTTAAAAATGTGTCAGCATTTCTAAATGGCCATGCTCATAGCCACGCCCTCTGGTTTCACACGCGTAGTTTCCAAAGTAAAAATCAAATTCTGAGTTATAAGTTACCACTTCTATCGGCAGTGCCTATAACTGCCAATATTTTTCTTTCATGAATTCTGAATAGTACGTTTATTATTTTCCTTTAAAATGTACCTTGATGCAAATTTAGCGCTACTATAATTTAATGCATTTGGGCGGACACTTTTTCATGTACACATGAAACTCCTTACCTCAATCGGTCAACTCTCCATATTTTCACGTCATATTGTTATTGTTAAAACCATGGCTAAATAAACTTAAGTTTAAAACTTATAAAATTGAATACAAGTGAAAAACCGAAATACCTTAATAATAAGTGATTCTAGCGACCAAGAAGTTTATTTAACGCCAACAGAATCGACTGAAACTGAAAATGCGCAAAGCGTTTAGTAATTTCCTCGCTAGGGGGGGATGAAAAATTACGTGTTACACTCGAGTGCAAAGATTTTTCACCTTGTGCCCTTTTGATTCCCTTGCTACGCTCAGGATTCTAATTTTTGAATCCCTCGCTACGCTCGTGATTCAACTTTAGAATCCTTCGCTTGCTCGGTCATCAAAATTGAGCACGCGGTTAAAAAGCCACTTTGCACTCTTGTATAACAAATAACTATTTCCTTGCGTTATTGTTTGATTGTAACAACTACCAAAGTGAGACATCTCCATATCACAACTTTGAATTGGAGCCTCATTTTTTAATCGATACGTCTGCGATTGCAAAGTGCAAGACCAGTTCTGTGTGCAATATTGGTGGAATAAGCGTATCTATACAGAAAAAAAGTGATCTTAGACGGTTGGTTTAAAAATGTAGCCTTTGACAGCTCAAGTAAAACTGTTGTTATGGTTTTACTATTGCACTTCATTTAACTTCAAGCGAAAATACACAGAAAGCAATATCAAACCGAAAAACGTTTTAGTAATGTGGTAAACAAGTCCACTCAACTGAATATAGGTATCTATTTTAATTTTTGTAAAGACCAAATAAACCAGAAGCAAATTGCCGCCGTCATTACGTCTATTTTTTTTTCATTTTTTTTTCGATATGGCTATCAAATGATAGGCTTCGACTAGTAATAGTAGATGGCCGCCACCATCACAAAATGTCGGGGGTTTTCTACCTATATTTATTTTAATTAGCTTGTTGCATAATACTTTTTTTTGGGTATTTCATCATTTCTTTTTCTTGAATTAATGCTTACGTTTCGTATCTCTTTTATCAGCAAAGGTACAAATTGCATTGGCAAATTATTCATGGGTTGCCGTTCGGGCTACTGATTTTGATTAGCTCTGCCCTGAGTAAACTCAGAGCACCGACGTATTAAAGAGGGTCAAAAACATGGGGGAAATACCCCACATGTCCTCAACCACTTTATTCGTCGTCTTGTTACTTAACTATTTACCTTGGTGTAGTTTTATCAAGTTTTTTTGAAATGTAAATAGATGAACAGCTACTAGGTATATCATTCTGGAAAAAATATGAATAATTCCCAATCCAGGTAGAGGTATCAAAAATACTTCTGGCAAAATAAATACTGAAACTAAAATACAATCTTCTGATCTGCTTTAAGCATTCTTAAGCATTACGTATCATCATAAAGTGGATCAAAATTAAAATTATCTTCTTTTTTTTAATAAAGAGTGACGAGACGAGCAGGACATGTGCCTGATGGTAAGCAATATGCCTACTACATAAAAGCACAGTGACACACAGCTATTGGAACATGAAGCGTCCAAATCATTATCTAGTACTGCACTGCGCTCGTCACCCAGAGATCAAAGTTGTTATATCTCTAAGCCCTGTAATTTCTCTGGAAACATTGCCCTTCAAACCTGAACACAGTAATGTTTGCACATTACTGCTTGGCGCTAGAATAACTGGCAAAAGTGTGGTCCTTCCCCAGGTAGACGTATCATCATAAAGTGTACCAACATTAAAATTATCTGTCTATTACGTAGTTGTCGTTTAGGCATTTCTTTCTGACACTACATAATATCTGTCACTGTCACTCTTACACCATTTTTGTCAAGGAAAACAGTGACCGGTGCTACATGGAACGACCAACAATCCCCGATGGTAGATGTTACCCAACTTCCCCTAAATCAAGTTCTGACTACGCCCCTACTCGTGTGCGAAAATTATTCCCTCTCCATGTTTGTTTAGGCACGCTTAACCGTTCTTCAAGGGTGTAAGGACAAACAAATCTGAATTGAATTGAAAAACTTCTATCTCATTAATTCAGTGTACGTATGTTTAACTTGCACGTTCTCGATCGACGTTTGATGGGCCGTCCTTTCCTTAACATCTTGCGGATTATTTATGATACTTATTTCGAAGATCAAATTCATATTTTTAATATGCGAAAAATGCGTTACTACTTAAATAAAATAAATACATAAAACCAACTATACATATTATGTGATTAATAAACTATAAATATTTAAATACAGTATGGATTTCAAGAGCGTTAACATAATCGTGCACATAATCACCTAAAGAAGTTTTTATTTAAAAAAAATGTTTGTTTTTCAAGTCGGTTTATATAAAATATATCTATGTATTATATCGATTGTATAATATCGTAACCCTTTTAATATTATTTCAATATTATAAATGTCAATGTTTGGATGATTGGATATTTGGATGTTTATTGCGCAATCACGTCGTAATGTATGAACGGATCGACTTGAAATTTGAAACACAGATAGATTATAGTCTGTAAATACACATTGGGTTTTTATCACATAAAAATGAGCCATCGGCAACTACACGGGTAAAACTGCGGAACGCTGTTAGTTATATAGATGCGTCACAAGCCGAATGTTTAGACCTTAGATAAAGAATAAGTAAGTAGATCAGGTTTTTCCGCACGGTTCCTTTGTGTCCATCGTGAGCAGATGAGGCGTATGTTAGCTATGGAAACAAAGTGATGTGCCGCGACAAAAGTATGACACTTCCACAAGAGCGATAAGGCAAGAGCGATCAGACCGGGGTCTACCGCCTAACGAAAAACGCTTTGACGCTTTGGCATTGCCGTCTCTTTCTTTTCAAGCGAGAAGAAAAGAGACAGCAATGTCAAAGCATCAAAGCGTCAAAGCGTTTTTCGTTAGGCGGTAGAAGCGCAGTGCTTTCGGTGTAAAGCATTTGTTCTGATTCTATAAGTAGTAGATGTAAACTCTTTGGTTTAGGCCAATCATTGCTCTCTATCGTTTGTTCCACCATCTCACTTGCACGCTCGGCTCAGGAGGAACGTGACATTTCTTGTGCGTGCAGCCGATGTCCATCGACTTACAAGACTTTATAACGACAAAAAACCTACATTTTTAATTATTTACGTAGATATCGCAGTCTGAACAAGCACACCGTCTTTTCTAGTGACAGGCGCAATCTGTTTTCAAATAATTACTTCTGAAAGCCGAGACGGAGGAAATTAATTTCTTTGTTACTTTAACAACATCGATGTGGTGCCTATCTACTTTGTACTCGCTTAACTTCGGGATGTAGATTAAGTTACGGCCTAATAATAACTTGTCGTCTAACTTGGCTGAGTCGTAATAAAACTCAAGACGCTGTAACAGGTTTTGTCTGTATTTTAAGTACGAATACGTCAAGAACGTGGGACTAGTCCATAAACTGAAGGTTGCTCAGCGAGCAATGGAGAGGGCTATGCTCGGAGTCTCTTTGAAGGATATGATCCGTAATGAGGTGATCCGACAAAGAACCAAGGTTATCGACATAGCTCTCAGAGCAAGTAGACTTAAGTGGCAGTGGGCTGGTCACATCGCTCGTAGAACCGATCATCGCTGGAGCAGACGAGTTCTAGAGTGGAGACCGCGCTTAGGCAAACGTAGCGTGGGGCGCCCTCAGGCTAGGTGGAGGGACGACCTGCGGAAGATTGCTGGCAGAAATTGGATCCAAAAAGCGCAAAATCGAGCCATTTGGCGTTCATTAGGAGAGGCCTACGTCCAGCAGTGGACTGCGATAGGCTGATGATGATGATGACGTCAAGAAAAATAATTACAGCGTGCTATCAAGGCCTAAGTTACGGCTGGTCTAGTCGGGAGAACGGCGCCTGCCAATCCGGAGACCCTGGGTTCAAACCCCACATGCTCCACTGTTTTTTCTAAGTAATGTGCGTAATGCCGCTTACTTAAAACGGTGAAGGAAAACATCGTGAGGAAACCGACATGTGTCATGTGTCACCCGCCAACCCGCACTGGGCCAGCGTGGTGGATTATGGCCTTAACTCTCTCCTTGCGAAAGAAGGCCCCGAGTCCCAGCAGTGGGAACGTTTAGTGAGCTGTTAATGATTGATGATCAAGGCCTAATTTGCACTGTATATTTTTATTTATTTCTGTATACTTTTATTTAATTTATAGGCTTGAATTCGACCGTCATCTCACCTGTTAGCCTCGCCTAGAAGAAATCGGACATTTTGCTACTAGCGTCGCGTGACGAATACTTTCTCACAAAGTATTCGTACTACCTCTATATTCATAACTATGAAATGGCTATTTCAAATTAATAATTTTTTTACCTATACTACGAAAATTTGTGTTTTTTGGCACGTATTCGTACTTAGATGCCTAGTTGACGTATTTAACGTATTCACTATCGATGAATTGCAAATACGGGCTTTGGATTGGACACAGGTAAATAGACAGAATGTTTAGCCAGTTTAGGTTTTACGTTAAATTCTTTACTCGTAAATATAATTATGTAGGTTATGCTGGTATTATTTAGGGCGCATTTTCAGAACTTAAATTTGTCCGTAGTAGGTACTTAAGTTCAAAAAAATTGATTCAAATCTGTAACCTGTAGCCTGTTTTTTTTTTGTATAGTATAGAGTGACGAGACGAGCAGGACATATACCTGATCGTAAGCAACATGCCTACTTATAACAACACAGTGACACGCAACTATTTATAACATGAAGAGTCCAAATCATTACCTAGCACCGCACTGCGCTCATCACCTAGAGATAAAAGGTGTTTCATCTCTTAGCCCAGTTATTTGTCTGGAAACATTGTCCTTCAAACCGGAACACAGTAATGTTGTAATGTAAAATTTGCGCACTATTGCTTGGCAGTAGAATAGCTGGCAAAGGTATAATAATTCTTCAGGCGGACTCTGCAAAGAGCCCTACCACTACAGATAATAAAATTAGCAGTAGTAATAAAATTACACGTTCAAACATCCTTTGTAACATCAGTATAATTCATAGTTCAATTTTGGTTTCGATGTTTGTGTATCGGATCATTATGTGGAACAAAGCTAGTCGAAACTATGTTCAGTAATTACGATTATCATTGCAACAGGCATCTCTACTGAACAAAGCATATTAACAGTCAACTCAAGTGCACAATGAAATTAATACAAATTAATTAAACATTCCACTAATGTACTTGACAGTGAGTAAAATAAATTAACAGCAACAGGAAACGCAGGATATCCTGATTACATTTTTCACGGTGGGAAACCAAGCCGTACTTACTTTGCGTCACCTTAAACCACTTTAAGCGGCGGCGGTGGCTTGTCTGAAATCATAATGCCGTTATTATTTCACCCAGGCTCGTAGCACAGGCTCTGCTGTCGACAAGTCGGCCATTTTAGCAAAATTATAGCTACTCGGCCTCGCCACGACACAATCGAGGACCCACCACGAACTTGCACGACGCATTAGCGAAAAATATTATCCCGAGAAAATAACCCTTTTCTTCTCCGCTATATAAACAACATTACGGTGGATGTAATATAGATGTATAGGTCATATACTGTGCTGTGGCTACAACGAAATGTAATTAGCCCCCGTCAGATCTCGCCGTGATATAGGGAACTTTGGCAATGTTTATTTTTGGGTGTCTAAATGGGTCAGCGCTTTTTTGCAAACTGCGTGCGTTTGAATGCGTACTAATTACAACACACGAGAGAAAATTTAAAAATGCATGTGTTGTGGTGCTTTGGCTTTTGTATTTTAACCTAAATACTTTTACTCGCAGTCAGTAGAGACTACAAGCTTTATAATATGTGATAGATCTAGTATTCTAGCCACTGTTCAGTATTTTTATTCAAAAATTGAAAATTTTTACCAAAGTTACTGCTACGAGTACGTCGAGAAATACTTTTAAAAGAAAGCAACTAAATTCTGGGACCTACCAAGATTTAGTGCTATGTGACGACAAAACCAGGGAACGACGCGGAGAGGGCGGGACGCGGTAAGAAATATCTTCTGCACTTGCCAAATCTACCGCTTGAAATAAAATTTGTCATAATACGCTAGCGTTTAAAGCTTTCTCGAAAAAGATAGATACATTTTTATGGTAAATTGAAAAGTAGAGGTATGGAAGGTTTTTTAAATCAGTTTCTAAAATTGTTTACAATGGCAAGGTTGACTCTGAAAATAGACTTTAAGTAAAGTAAAATGTACTAGTCAAATGTAACCAAATTCAAATAGCTTTAATTTACAAAACCCGTCTGCTAAAAATCAACATATAACACACGTAAAACTTTGATGAAATAAAAAATATGTTTGAGTTTCAGTTCTAAGTATGGGGCACCCCAAAATGTATTGTTTTTTTCTATTTTTGTGTGAAAATCTCATTTTTTTAAATTAATTTTAATTCTAATTTTGCCAAAAACTACGGAAAATGTAACTAGATTATTTCCTAAGAACTTTTTTCTGTTAAAGTAGGTATCAATGTCATCAAATTGGGATTGAATCGCTTTCTTCTCTGGAAGCACTTTCTATTGCAGACGGCATTGTCACTTAAGATCAGTCAAGGTGGCGGTCAAGTGTAAACCTATAACCTATAACAATAAAAAACAAACAGTTTTTAAATATATTCCCTAGTGAAATAATAAATAAATAAATATAAATAAATATTGGTGGACAATTCACACACAACACCATCTGACCCCAAACTAAGCAAAGCTTGTGTGATGGCGGCCAGATAGCTGAATACAATACTTATATAGTTTTAAATACATACTTATTATACATAGAAACACCCAGACACAGTGCAAACATTTGAATTCATCACACAAATATTTGCATTGGGTGGGAATCGAACCCACGACCATCGGCTTCGCAGGCAGAGCTACTACCAACTAAGCCACGAGGCCAGTCAAAGGAAAGAAAACACAGAAGACATAACAATGAAAGACACAATCTAACGCCACTAACAAAACTCAAAGTTAAATAAAGTGGCCAAGTGCGAGTTGGACTCGCTCATGAAGGGTTCCGTTGCAGCAAGTAACATAATATACATAGTACACAAAGTTCTTGTAGTTCGTTGTAGCTTTGATCGAAGTTTCAATAATAGTGTAGGTATTTATGACGGACTAAAAAAAAACTACTTATCAGATCGAGTTCAAACTAATTTTCGTTGGTAGTTTACATGGTAACATATATTTTTTTCAGATTTTTCATTATCTTACTTTAGAAGTTAGAGGGGGGGGGGGGGGACACATTTTACCACTTTGAAAGTGTGTCTCGCGCAAACTATTCAGTGTATACGAAAATGATTTAAGAAACCTCAACATCATTTTTGAAGACCTATCGATAGACACCCCACACGTGTAGGTATGATGTAAAAAAAAATTTTTGAGTTTCAGTTCTCAGTATGGGGGGGCAACCCTAATTTATCTTTTTTTTAATTTTTTTTGTTCAAATCTTAGTGCGGTTCACAGAATACATCTACTTACCAAGTTTCAACAGTGTAGTTCTCATAGTTTCGGCACAAAGTGGCTGTGACATACGGACGGACAGACAGACAGACAGACAGACAGACAGACAGACAGACAGACAGACAGACAGACAGACAGACAGACATGACGAATCTATAAGGGACCCTATAAGGTTTATAAGGTTTTTACGTTTTACGGAACCCTAAAAATATACCCTTGGGCAAAACATTAAAGTATGGTATACTTCTTATGCGAACGTTAACATGAACAACCTAAAAACGACATGATCAACGATGATATTGGCTGACAACTGTCTCTTTGAAAATGAATTTTTACTATGCACACAATTTTTTTAAATACTTATTGAAATTGGTGGTTACTGCCTAGCCAACTTTGAGCTACGGCAAAAGGAGCATTAATTAATAAACTTTATATTATGTAAATAAAAACACATAACATATTTCTATCAATTGAGTCGATTAAACGAACGATTTTATTTTGGTTTTCAGTAACTTAGTGGAAATAATAGTGCAGCGATAAATTAATTCACTAGTTAGTACCGCCTATTACTTTGAATGTCGTCACGTAATGTCCAATGACGTGCCAATATTGCCATACTGCATGACCATTTAGGTGTTTGTTCGAGTCTATTCTATATGTAGGTACCTAAATGATCATCTAACCCCATTCGAATGGTTCGAGATCCAAAATTTGTAAGAAACACTTCTCTAATAGAGTCTTTACCTACTTCAATATATATCAAACCCGACAACTTTTCAACTTAAATACATACATTCAATCGTAAAAGTTGTCGTATGTAAATATATCAAACATCACCACTATCCGGCATTCATTTTGCATTCGTCACTATGGAATGTGTTAATACTTTGAGCTACACATTTAGTGTAGCTACCTAAGTAGACTTCATCTTTATGTCCATTGTAATAAAGGTGACGTTATTGCGTTTTGCCAGATTATTTTCGGCTCGCTTGGGCAACGCAATGTGTGAATAAATTGCTGGAATATACTCGTATGTGGTCAATGTAGAAGTATTATAGCGCGTTGATTTATTCAATACTAGCATCACCCCGCGGTTTTCCCCGCATAGTTCTCGTTGTTCCCCTTGTTTTATCGGGATAAAAAGCTATAAGATAAGATTTTACAGACTATAATCTAACTATGTTCCAAATTTCAGCCCAATCCGTTCATACGTTAGGACGTGATTGAGCAACAAACATCCAAGCATTGACGTTGACGCTGAGGAGCTTTTTGACCTAATACCAGTATCCATCAGCAACTAGCTAGACATCTCTAAAAAGCTCACGTCCATATCCTGCCAAATTGGAAATGTCAACCGTACGGACTCTCGTCCGGACGTTTGACATTTCTGCAGGCATCCGTCAGGTTATAGAATTTCCTTCTATCTATGCAAGTACCATACCTTGACCAGTTATTCTTATTTATTTATTTATAGTATAGAGTGACGAGAAGAGCAGGACATGTGCCTGAGCCAAGCAAAATACCTACCATATAACAGCACAGTGACAATCGGTTATCGGAACATGAAGAGTCTAAATCATTACCTAGCACTGCACTGCGCTCGTCACCCAGATATCTGAGATATTTTATCTCTAACCCCTGTAATTTCTCTAAGTACATTGCCCTTCAAACCGGAACAAAGTAATATGTTTTCACACTACCACTTGGCGGTAAAATAACTGGCAAAGGTGTGGTACTTCCCCAGGCGGACTCTGCTAAGAGTTTTACCACAACTATTCAGACTATTCTACTGCCAAGTAGTATTGTACAAACATTACTGTCTTTTGGTTTGAAAAGCAAATTAAAGCAGTGAAATTACAGGTGAAAGAGATAAACCATCTTACATTTCTGGGAGACGAGAGTACAGCGCTAGGTATTGACTTGGACTTTTCATGTTCCATTCTGTGCTGTTATGGCCATGCGTGTTGCTTACCATAAGGCACATGACCTGCTCGTTCCGTCGCTTCATACTAATATACATGTATATATTTTTCATGACAGCTTAAAAAAAGTTATAAGAAAATAATAATAAAAAAAAAATGTTAGGTACCTCCTGACGTTTCCGTCACGTAACTACGGTTAGCATAATGTGACCGTAACGTTAAGAGGTTATTAGGAATCATTTAGATTACGGTCAAATCAAATAAAACATGAGTTTAATTCGCAAAAAAAAAGCATTTATCATATTTGTTTTTCACAAAAGACTCATGTTGTATGGTGCTTTCAATATTCAATTAAATATCCAAACCTAAGTACCTAATATTCAGTCACACACACGCTTAGTCTGAATGTATAGTGGCAAAAGGTTATTGGTAGCTACTCGCGAGCTGAAATCGATTTCAATCCAAGTTTCTTGTGCACTTTGAACGTTCCTAAGTACTCGTATTATATGAACTGCAAGTTGAAATATAAATTTAAACTATTTTAATCCCAGACAAGGATGCAGAAAATAGAGTGAAAATTCTTTGGAGCAAAAACGGGCAAAAACTCGGAGTTCGTTTTTGGTTGGATAATGAAATGCAACACAACATAACTTTCGAACTGGTAGCTAACTTTACAGTAATAATGCTAGTGTTTTACTGGATACAAAATGAGGTTTCCCGTTCAATTTTTTTATGGCATTGCAGTTGTAAGATCAGAGGTACAAACCCCTCCTCCACCTCCGAACATTTTTAGGGTTCCGTAAAACATAAATAAATAAATAAATAAATATTGGTGGACAATTCACACACAACACCATCTGACCCCAAACTAAGCAAAGCTTGTGTGATGGCGGCCAGATAGCTGATATAATACTTATATAGTTTTAAATACATACTTATTATACATAGAAACACCCAGACACAGTGCAAACATTTGAATTCATCACACAAATATTTGCACTGGGTGGGAATCGAACCCACGACCCTCGGCTTCGCAGGCAGAGCTACTACCAACTAAGCCACGAGGTCAGTCTATACATAAAAAGGAAACCCTTATAGATTCGTCATGTATGTCTGTCTGTCCGTTCTTATGTGACAGCCACTTTTTGCCGAAACTATGAGAACTATACTGTTGAAATTTGGTAAGTAGATTTTGTATTTTAGAAGCATTGACATTAAAAAAAAAACAATACATTTTCGGGGTGCTCCATACTTAGAAATGACACTCAAAAAATATTTTTTCATCAAACTCCTATGTGTTGTCTATATGTGTGTAGGTGTCTATGGATAGGTCTTTCTAAAAAATCTTTCTTTTCTGTTATTTGTTACTGTAACTCTTTCAGAATGATGAGTCAAACAAGACATTCACCTGATGCTAATCAACACATTTGTCCGCAACACCATGTATATTCCGAGCAAATTTTTGGTAGGTTATATTTAGTTAGGTTATTTGAGGTCTAGTCGGGCGAACGGCGACTGCCGATCCGGAGACTCCGGGTTCAAACCCCACGCGCACCACTGTGTTTTAGAAGTCATGTGTGTAATGCCGCTAACTTAAAACGGTGAAGGAAAACATCGTGAGGAAACCGACATGAGAATCTTTCAAAGTCATGACTCATCCACTAACCCGCACTGGGCCAGCGTGGTGGATTATGGCCTTAACTATCTCCTCGCGAGAGAAGGCCCCGAGTCCCAACAGTGGGTACATTTAAGGCCGGGTCACACAGAGGCGATCCGATAGCGATAGCGATAGCGATCCGAGACGGGATTTTTATAATGTTCGAATTTGTATGCAACCTGACACACAGCAAGCGGGCGCGATCCCATACTCGGTATCGGATCGCCTCTGTGTGACCCGGCTTTTAGTGGGCTGTTGATGATTGATGATTTGAGGCAAGCTGAAAACTTGCCACATACATAGTTCTCCTATTATATAATACCCCAATACGGAGGTACAGGCAGACCTGGCTAGTGAGAGGCGGGGGAATAAGGATCCATACATTTTTTTTTTTTTTTTTTTAATTAGTTAATAATTGAATATGTTTGAGACAGTTTACGACAATTTTAAAGAATAAGAGAAATAATAAGCTAGACAATTTAGTCGGGGTTTTAACTTTGCCAGGCACGTGCAAATATGTTTTGCAAAATATATAAAAAATGGGTTTAAGGCAATTTGAAATTTAATTGTGAATATAAAGTTTTTAGCTCGCCTAAAATACCTAAAATTTTACTACCAGCTCTCGGAATAATAGTGCTACGCGGTTATTTATACATGACGAATCCAAACCACTACCCAGGACTGCGCTGTACTTATCATCCATACAAGAAGATATCTTTTTGCTTACTTATTTACACAGAAAACTTTGTTCTTTAAATGAAACAGTAGAATAAACTGTTAAGTATGTAATTAACGTGTATGTTTGTGTATTTTCTGTGTATTTTACTTATTGGAAGTAGTATATTTAGTTATAGTAGTTAACAAACACAGGTTATTAGTTAGGTGTTATTTTAATATTTTTTTTGTATTTTTACATTTAATTTACATGTATCATTGAGGGCCGCGTTGTTGTGTATCCGATCCGTGCCGGTTGCCAGGAAGAAATTGCTTTAAGCAATAAGGCGTTCAGTTGAAATGTCATGCTTATAATAATAGTTCTACGGGTTTTTTGCTATTATTGTGTGTCTATTGTGGACTTTGCAAATACTCCTACCACTACAAGCTAGTGTCATTAATGTTTTTAACGGATGTTTTATAATGATCACTAAATTAAAGTCATCTCATTAACCTAGTTCAATGCTAAGCAAAATAATATACTTGATTTGGCCATAAAGTTTGTCTAGTATCGTATCAGATGAAACTACAAAAGTCTTTTTCGTTCCCAAATATTTTTAAGCTCCATAAACTTCATTCTTGTAGGTTTCCAATGAATGCAGAATCGGCAACATTCTATGACATCACGTTTCAGCTTTGCATAAACTACAATGGTCTCTTCCTTCGGAGGGAAACCGTAAGTTGATCGAATCTACTTTGTAAGCGTCGTCAACTTGCTTTACGCGTGATACAATCTTGTTGCTTTATAAACCAATGCAATAACTACAAATAAAACTGAAGACTTTATTTGTTTGAACTGCGTTAGAAAACTGTGCAACTAACATTAGAGTAACTTATATTACTGGCTATATTCATGAGCTGCTGTTCAGAAATCGTAAACATTGAGTAAAGTGAGAGTATGTAGTCAATTGATATGTTCGCACTGTTTTTAGGATAAAACACTAAGAACTTTAGGCTATTAATATTATTTTACTATAATAGAAACGCAGGATTTGCCTGAAACTGGGCAGAAAACTCTTTGCATATTATACCCTGACAATCATTACAGGCCTTTGAGATATAATATCTTAGGTGTCTGGGTAATGAGCGTAGTGTTTGGTAATGATTTGGACACTTCATGGTCCAATAGCTGCGTGTCATTGTGCTGTTATGTGGCAGGCATGTTGTTTACCATCAGGCACATGACCTCGTCGTCTCGTCACTCTATATTATAAAAAAATCATAGCGATTGACATATTCGGTAACTCCATCTAATGATGTGGCTTAGCATCGCACTATCTTACCACACAACTCACGGCATACGACTGTTTCTGTTACATGAATTTAAAGATTTTTCTTGCAAATCAAACATTCTTTGTCGCGCAGGCGCGGTCAGGAACGAACTAAGGTATCAATCAAAATTTTAAAAATATATGTATTAGGTAACTCACGTGTAATAATATTATGGTCGGCAATCCGACTCGAGTTTCGGCCGCGTCCGGCGGCCTTTTTCTTGGAGAGTGCACGCGGGCGATGGAATACTAACAAATGTGTAATTACGTCTGATTGCATGATGTCAACACCACAGCACTACAAATATTATTTAGTAATTGTAACGGTAGATAGGGTTTTTGGACGTTATGAAAATAATATCTGGTCTTAGTACATTCCGATTCCAGAAAATCAAATAACACGTAACGATAAAGAGCAAGTCTTGTATATTTCTATACCTTTTTTTTTTTTTTTTATAGCATAGAGTGACGAGACGAGCAGGTCATGTGCCTGATGGTAAGCAACATGCCTGCCACATAACAACACAGTAACACGCAGCTATTGGAACATGATAGTCCAAATCATTACCTAGCACTGCACTGCGCTCGTCACCCAGAGATCTAAGATATTATGTCTCTAAGCCCTGTAATTTCTCTGGAATCATTGCCCTTCAAACCGGAACACAGTAATGTTTGCACATTACTGCTTGGCGGTAGAATATTTGGCAAAGGTGTGGTACTTCCCCAGGCGAACTCTGCTAGAGTCCTACCACTACTAAATTATTATTCCTATTATTTATAATCTGAATCTCGGAAATGGCTCCAACGATTTTCATGTAATTTAGTACTCAGGGGTTTCGGGGGTGATAAATCGATCAAGCTAAGTTTAATTTTTAGAAAACGTTGTTTTATTTGTGTTTAAACCGAACAAAACTCGGCCATCCAGGTACTAAAATTATAAAATGTCGATAAAAACATCGAAGTCAATAGTCCCCTACGCATAATTACGCGTAGGTATTTTGTAATATATATTAATAGTACAGTCATTTGGTATTTTTACCTGGAAAGTTTTCCGGGAGTTTTGAAATTTGGCAATTTTATAGATTTTGGTATGCTCTTGCCAAATTTCAACTTTGCCACCTCGTATGGATGCCGCTCGCGCCGCCATATTGAAAAAATGGCGACAAAAGCAGTGTTTAGATAATAACTCCTTTCTGGCGCATTTATATTAAAAACATTTATATTCAAAATAAAAGTAGAAAAAATTTCCTACAATTTATGTCTTAACCTTTTCTTTCCTAAAATCAATAGTTTCGGCGTAGGAGCGCCGTAAAGTGTAATATATCCCCAGTAGGTCTAATCCACATCTGACTCACTATTTAAGAAATTAGGTCAATTTCCGTCGCTTCATTCTTCTTGACGGACCAGGTGTTGGGTCTTCATCGTCTTCAATACCGATTGAAATATCGAAGACGGAAGTTTCTTCGGCATCATCGACGATGGGATCATCAGTTTCATCGTTTATTTGCTCGAGAATAGTGTCCGTTTCTTCTTCTTCAATGTCGCCTTGTGACGGAAATGGCGAATTATCGCAAGAACCACCACAGTTCGTACACACAACGGAGCACTTTAGTCCTGCTTTTCTGCATCCGCAAGCTTTTTGACAACCTTTCTTGCATTTGCAAGAAATAAGCTTCAGTAAGCTTTCCGGATCGAATATAGTAACAGGAATGAGCCCGTTCTTGTCTTTTTTCCATCCCCATTGTTCTGCATTTTTTTCGTTTCCATACCATTGCTGAATTTGGTGATAAGTTCGAAACGAATGTTGTCGTGCTGCTGCTTCTGTTGGTGGTAGCTACGCAATATTAAATTTTCTCTTATATGCTAATGCTGTGAAGCATGCATATCTATAATTATTTAGAGATGTACTTTTCCGACTTTTCACATCGCTGTAGCTGTATAATGCGACAAGGGAACGTTCTCCAGCTTTAGCAATGACTTCTGGATCTGCATTTGGATTTTTAAATACTTCGATAACCTCGATTAGGTCTGGGTTTTTTTGAAGTACTTTAATAAATTTCATTTTTCCTTGATAAAATAATGCTGATGTGGTATCACAACCACTAAAGGCATGTAAAAATGCAATATGATTTGCGGCTGTTTATCTTTTATACTGTTTATGGAGTATATTTGTTGTGAAATTTTTCCTTTTCCTGGTTTGAGGATGTATATATTTGGGTACGTTGATAGCGCTGTCAAAAGAACGAGAAGATCTTCACCGACAACTACAACGAAATCAAATGCCGATGAGAAGTTTATTACGGTATTAATTATTAACGTATCCGCATCTTAGGTGGCTTGTTTAACCACGAAGTGTTCAGCTTCAAATTTTATGTACAACATTTCAATGAGGCGGTTTTTGTTTGCATCGTTACCCAGGAATTTACTTTGTGATACAGTTGGCGTCATTGTTTCGTCGAAAATTATGTCGACTGAAGCAGTTTTTTGTGATCGTCGGGATCGTTCTACATATTTGGTACTACGGGCTGCTACATCTTCTAGATATCCGTCAAATACTATAATGATACTTGACCAGATGTTTCTTAGAAGGGAAAGAAGGGGCCTGACACAGAAGGGACGCATTCCTTTATACCTGCGGAGACATAACAGACTAGCTAGACATGGTAGACTAGTAGTTAGCTAGGTTTTCATTCGATGGAACAATATTTAACCTTCGTATAATTTTTATAATTTACAAATCACAATATGAGCAGTTTAAAGTAAATATTACACGTTGGTGTGGATGTATAATAGTTTACGGTGCTCGTACGCCGAAACTATTGATTTTAGGAAAGAAAAGGTTAAGACATAAATTGTAGGAAATTTTCTCTACTTTTATTTTGAATATATATGTTTTTCCTGTAAAATGCGCCAGAAAGGAGTTATTATCTAAACACTGCTTTTGTCGCCATTTTTTCAATTTGGCGGCGCGAGCGGCAGCCATAAGAGGTGGCAAAGTTGAAATTTGGCAAGAGCATACCAAAATCTATAAAATTGCCAAATTTCAAAACTCCCGGAAAACTTTCCAGGTAACCTCTATTTTTTCGACCAAATGACTGTGCTATAAATTATCTTTTTGAACTTTAATTTACAAGATATGTCATGAATTGTTTTTCCCAATATCAGAGTCTTTTCTATAGTGATCATTGTTCATAGTTACGAATGCAACGCGACTCTACGTCGATCTGGGATACGTATTGCGTTATTGCTTCCAAATGAGAGAGCACTTTTTTACACTGAGTGTCAAGTAAAATAATGTGTTTTTGACATAATAATCAGAGCTGTGAAGGTTACTAAAAAAAAAAAAAAATATACGGTCGAATTGAGAAACCTACTTTTTTTTTAAAGTCGGTTAAAAAGAGATAATGTTTATGTTGGAATAGAGGGCAAAGCTCAAACTGCTGGAGATACCTTAAAACTGGTGAAAGTGAGGGTAGTAGCGTAGATGGTTTTCCTTAATCGTGCGTCTCGTTAGACGTCGTATGTAGATTGCAGAATTAAACAAGGGTCGTGAAAATGTCCTTGAGCCACAGATTAGACCGTAGTTACTAGTAGAAACCACGTGATCTTCAAGCAAGGATTACCGGTTACAGTAACTTTAAACTACCTACCGCGTATACAGTTTAACTGCGCAACTTTATACAGCAGTTTCAGTAGCGTTCAATAGTAACTTAATAAAAAAGGTTTTACTATCGAGGGCGAAATACCATAAAAACTTTATATTTATGTCGAGGGGAATGGAGTTAAGTGGCCATTTTGCGCAAAGGTGTTAGCATACCCTTATAGGTCAACGCTGTTGTATTATATGTTAAATTTTGATATCACGTAGTTATAGAGAAATCTTGGAAAAAACTGAAAACTTGGTTTGTTGGAGAGATATTTATGATTTAATAACTCCCAACATCAAACATCAAGATCACTAGGCAAGTTTTCAGTGCCTCTTTTGTTTGCTAGAGCCGCATTAGCCTACCTTTTCGACACCGTCTGCTAATCGTGTCAGCCCATTTATAGTTCACAAATAAAAATAAATACATCATAGAAATGAAATCACAGAAAAGCAATTTCATTCGCGCCAATTCTTCCAAAAAAACTTATGTCATTAAAAAAGTGCGTATTCACGCAAAATCTATGTTACCACCGCCGGGATCAAATAAAATTTGGGGGAAAGCAAAAGTAATCCCAACACAAATTGAATACACGATTGTATTGACTGCTGTTTGCTTACATCTCCATGTTTCCCTAAACCGTGTCGATTTCAATGAAATGCCTCCATGATTGAAATAAAATTCAAATTCGTGGAGAGTTGGTCCCGGGCTTGCATACTTTAGAGATTCAATCAAATAAGGCTTCGTTCGAGCTCACATACATTGTCCCATTTAAATGAACCTACAAGCCGTAAAGACATGTGCGATTTAAGCCCGCTCCCATTTAATGATACTCAGCCCCAACAAATGTATGAACGTAGATTTTCGATGGTATAATGAGACAAGAAGAGTTACTTGGTCGAATTCTCTGGTGTGCCTCACTACCGTGTATCTTCTAATTCGATCGCAGGAGAAACGGTTTCTTAGTAAGTCAAGTTATCAAAGTAAATATGTAGCATTTGGCGTATTGCTTACCATCAGGCGCATGTTTTACTCTTCCGTTAGAGTAGTAAACTAAACTACAAAGTAACTAATTCATCACTGTCTGAGAAAAATATTTAACACGTACCTACAATACTATAAATTAACTATCAGGTATGTCCTACTCGTTTTGTAACTCTTTAAAATTAAAAAATAGTATTCTACTAACCTCAGTTGGCCAGCGTAGTGGATTATGGCTTTGACTCTCTCCTTATATAGAAATGGTGATAGAAGGCCTCGAGTACCATTATTGAAAACGTAAACTGGACTATTTACTTTTGTAATCCTATGCTATCTTAAAATAGTCATAGTCCTATCTAAACCTAACAATTTATTCAAACGTTAACTTCTATACATTTAATATGTCAACATTATTTACCTAGTTGTTCATTCAAATTCCTAATAATGTATAAAGACATTCCAATTTAATAACGTTTTCCGTAACTACACTGTGCAGAAGAATACTTACAAAATAATATCTTAGTATTATTTAACGTGGAAGCGATGTATTTTTCCTCATTTTCCAGCCATTCTATGAGAAGGCGAGACGCGCAGGAATAAAAACACGAATTCAAAATAAATTCCCAGGTAGCGGATCTCAGGAAGCTTTAAATATTACTGTGATGGACGGAAGACGAAGTGTGATTAATTCGCCACTCAGACCCGCGTCCCGCCTAATTGCCTGTTCTACGAAATTCTGTAAAAATAACACAAAAGCTTTGAGAAATCAAAAGTCACCGTGAAACGAATGAGGATTCTTCTGTGCTGTTTGATTAATGCTGATTTTTATAACCTTTACGTTATAATTATGATTTAGGTCCAAATTCGCTGGTCATTATTATTTCGATCTAGCACTAAACACGCACAGTTTGAAACAATTTTAAGGTTTCAATGTTGAAAAATAACTGTTCATAACTTATTTACCTGGCAACATCGTAACCAGACTGTTTAAGTAGCAAAAGTTGCTCTATTTCACGCAACTCTTTGTAATAACTTCTATTCGCTCGACTTTCTAAGTTTACATTATTTCTCATTTCATACCGATTTAACACTAGTATCGGAGTCGAGTCAAACGCGTTCTTCAAGCGTTGAATTGAAAGGTAGTCATTAGGTCGAGCAACCGAGTGTTTCAGTTCTCGATTCTCGCTAGCACCGCGAATTGACTTGCCTCTACTTCACTTTATGTACACAACGAGAAACAATGGTGGCTCGAAATTCCCCAGGTTCTTTAACAAGCACTTGGATGATAGCCAAAGCAACGAGACTTATTTTCGGTGAAATTCAGATTGTATACTGCTACACGAGCTTTTGGAATAGTTTTAAAGGCTGGTAGTATTAAAAAAATATCACGAAATGCACTGCATAGAATGCCATGTAAGAACGTTTTTATGCACTGCATAGAAAGAACGTTTTGTGCTCAAAATAAATCGTACTTTAATCGTGAAATAAAATAAAACCGGGAGGAATTTGCTGAGCATTGGAATAGTATAGGCTCCAAATAATAATAACAATGGTGTTAGTTATTTAAACTGAGAAATTGAGTTCAATTTGTCGCCATCAGCTTTATACTCCGATGATCATTGAAGCAAAGTCGAAATCTGTCTGTTTAACGTGTAGTTTGGGATCTGATTTCATGTGTATTAAAAAGGTAAATTGTACCATAACGTTTTTCATATTACCGAATAGTTCGTTTATTTTTAAAATACGAGTAAGTACAGTCCGCGAGGTATAAGCTGAGCTTTGCATTAGTGTGAGTGATCACCAAAAGTACAGTCAGACGCAGGACGCTGTGACCATGTTCTCTTAATAAGGTGTTTCTTCAAACCAGAAGTGCTGCCATCTGAATATGATTTTGATGAAGTGTGAGTGGTGTCAATATATGTTTCATCGGTATAAACGATAGGCCTGCCCTGAATACGGTATTCGGAAATTTTAAGTAAATAAGTTATACGTAGGTGACGGATCTCATGCTTTTCCATTAAAATTTTTCTGTTATTCTCTGTCCTTGACCATTTGAATCCTAAAAGAGATACTTCTTTTCGCAATGACCATATTGATCCTGGATAGTAAAGTTAATGTCAGCTTGTTGTTTAAGAGTTTGTTGTCTGACTGTATTTTTGGTAATAGATGCGTATGCATGTGATCACTCACACTAATGCAAAGCTCAGCTTATACCTCGTGGACTGAACCTCGATCTTTTAATTGCAAAAGTTATTATTTGACAAAGTGCACTCACAACTTACTCACAATAAAGAATAGAAAATGTATATTTATGGCTATTTGTAATGCATTACAGTCGACACTGACTTAACGGATAAAAAGCATTTTGAAATGAGAAGAGCTTCCAGTCCAAATATCCCAATGTTTTAATACCGAACAACTCAGATATGTACGAGTAACCGATTCCGAGGCAACCATACCAAAGAACTTACTAACTAATACTACAAAAGAGGTCCGAAGTACATGTGAAACTTTGACGTACAATTCTATTTATAGGGGTCCAAATATGAAATTGTCCTCAAAATACATATGAATGTAACTAAGTTAGCAAGACACATCCGCAGGTCGACAGTTGGTCGCGCGTACCCGCGGGAGCGCCGTCAAAGTTCGACCGCGGTAAATCTTACCTAGACTTGGTTACATTGGACCCCCGCGTCTTGTTCTCCATTCAGACAGATATGCTCAAAGGACAAACACAGTTACAGTTGTACGTTCCGCATGGTACAAATTACTGACAAGCTACGAGTTGTGGGGAGTTAAGTAGAGAATTCAAAAGTTTGAAAAGTTGACTGTATGAATATACGACTGAATGGTACGCGTATGAAAAGTTTTAAGGAAATTTAAATATGTTGACTATTTCGTTATTATGATCAACGAAAAAATTAATCAATATTAGAGAGTAAAGATTGATTTAAAAAATAACGTTGACGGCAAATACATGTGTAGGTTTAGAACAAAAGGTGTAAAAAAACAACTTGTATTGTTTTCTTGCGTGCATAACTAATTTAGCAGGAGCCTTGGATCATAGAACTAAAACATAGTAAGTGCCTCCAGTGTACGGAGATAGAATTACAGATGAAACATTTATTGTGTCCCTGACATAAAAAAGGACCGCTTTTCTTCAAATCAAATATTTAAACTCACTAAACCCATTATAGTCAGTCAGTCATTATAGTCAGTGGCCAAGAATAACAGATCTACAAGTAAGTATCATGACGAGTTAAAACTCCAGAAACAAAAAAGGTTGTAATACGATCGTTCTCCGACCGAGTTAATGTGAGATGTGATCCACCTTATTCCAAACGTTTACTTCAACACGAGCCTAAAATCTGAACAATGTTTGATCCAAGTCAAGTATAACGTTTAACGTTGTTATTGAAACGATCCACACAAATCCAAACAGACACTAGTTTACATTCATTTAAAAACCTCAACGAAATTGTTTCAAATTGTAGGTCACACGAATGTTTGCAAGTACATACAGTAAAGTCGTTACGCGTCAAATATTACTACCATGGGTGACAAAAGAGCTGATAACGTTGAAACGGCTGACCCGATTTTGATGAACAGATCTAAGAACACTCCCAACTAATTTACCTTTCAAACAAAAATCAAAAGAGGTTCACCTATTCCGGAGCTAGAATGCCACAGATAGATACATACAAGAACATACAGACACGTAAAACTTGTAACAGCCCGTCTTTTTTGCATCGGGCATCGTTAAAAATTGAGCTTAAGTGCGACCACTGAGTCGAATGTCGTTGGTTCGATGCTCACCCAGGGCAATTATTTACGTAATTTATACGAACTTTTATACTGTGTCTGGGTACGTCTTTGGATCATAAGTATGTATTTAAAATCATAAATGTATTATATACCATAGTTACACGCTTGACTTAATTTGGGGTTAGACAGTGTTGTGAAAAATGTCGATCGATACGTATGTATTTACAACATTCTTCACAAAGTCATTTTGATTCTTAATTATACAACAACTAGACCTGAACTTACTTTCACCTGACGTTTTACAAAAAACTCACGTCAAAACAATAAAGTGGCTCATTAATTAACGAATGCTGGATCTGGTTAATGAGGTCGTTGAGATATTGAGCGACTACAAAAAGTGTCGTCGCTGTTCTCATGCAAATATCGCAGTTCCGTAGAAAGTAATCTCTTAGCCCGTCCTCACGTGTTATACCCAGCAAGCGTGGCTAATTTGAAGCCTGCACTGAGCTTAAAACTCTGCTACTGATATATCGCAGTACGTGGGTTTGTTTCTGAAGTGAAATTTATTTGGCACTGTAGTGATTTGAAAATTCGATGAACGAAAAACGAAAAAACGATGCCAAAAACGATTTAGCCTGCGAGAGAATGAATTAGTACGAGTTTTCTTTTATTTTCGTCATCTATACTTTGCGCTTTGTTTGTACGAAGGCTAGCATGTGTCTTTGCACCTGTGTATTGCGAAACGTTGAGACATTGTTTATACGACTACCTATATACATTTTATTCAGCGTGGTATTTCCCACAAGTATACAACTTTTTTTTTCTTTTGCCTATTAAAACTCGTCGGTCAATTAGTTTACACTGCTAGGTATGTATAAATTACCTTAACTTTATAAAATAGATGTATAAATAAAATTAAAAGTAAAAACCCTTAAAATTATCATAATACTCCTTAAACTCTAAATGTACATATTTATAGTTGTGTCGTAGGATAGTTTTCTGAAGTTTCACGTCTGCTTCGTATGAATTGCACACACACCCTTTTTATTTGCCTTTGCTATAATTGAACTGAACGTGATAATTATTATACAAGATATTGTTGAGCCAGGAAATCTAACAATAAGTAAAAACTAAAATAGATAATTCTAGATGGTACAGGTTCATAATTGTGGTATTACTTATAAGGAAGTGTATCTTTTTAGGTTTGAAAGGGCATTGATTTCGTAACGTATTTTTATAGCTCAGAGAATGTCATGAGTAATTAATAAACACAAGTAATAATTTACCAACATAGAACCACTAGCAGCGCCCCGCGAATTTACTCCTGTAGTTCCCATTCTCCTAATATTCTCAAACAAAGTAACTTATGTGCTATTTCAGACTATAATCTAATTGTAATTTCAACCCAATCCGTTCAACCGTTGATGATGATTGAGCAATAAAAACAAAACTTTGGTATCCTACTATTATAACAGCAAAAGTTTAGATGTTAGTTGCTCAACAACGGTGGAATGTATTGAATAGACATAACCAACTTTTCACTGCGGAAAAATTACGAGAACTGTATCTGTGCAGGTAAAACGACAATGCGCGGCTATTTTATATTATTCGTAGAATTTTATCGATTTTGGAACTACGTCTCAACTAGGAGACAGCAGAGATCTGTAAAGGCCTGTTTACACTTGTTTAGTGATTAATAGCAAGCACGCGTGGACACTGATTGATTAGTGCAAGCGCATAGGAATCAGTCGCGATTACTCACTCGCACTCGGACTCGCACTAATCAAAATGCAAAGAGGCCTATACTCGTAGTAGTCAGTTTCCGCGCTGAGTTCCACGGCCCAGCCGGGCCTCAAGCTTTTAGCCCGCCTTCCTTCCTGCTGTTTACGCGCCACAGACCTAAACGAGGGCACTCCGGCTTAATGACGACCACCGCCATTTCGGTAACGACGAGTGACATAATCATCCCGCTTCTGAATAACGTGTCGTGTGAAAATTTAATTAAAGGGAAACGCAAATTAATACAAGCCGTACGTTAGATCCTCGGCTGTTCATCCCTTTATTTGTAATTTTATTCCTTATGTTATACTCGTACCTGTTTCATATTTAATTAAATGGAGCCAATTTGAGATTAATAACTACATAACCAAAACACAAATCCATTCTTCTAAATTTTAGAAGTCATTTGACTCTTTTGTAAAGATGTATACTAAAGTACGGCATAACAATATCATCGTGTCATTTTTAATTTAGACAGTTAAACACAACATTGAGATTTAAATTAAATGGTGTCAAAGTCGTCACTACATCAACTTAAGTTTTTTTTTTTTTTTTTAAATAACGACTGACGAGACGAGCAGGTCATGTACCTGATGGTAAGCAACATGCCTGCCACATAACAGCACAGTGACATGCAGCTATTGGAATATGTAGAGTCCAAATCATTACCTATCACTGCACTGCGCTCGTCACCCAGAGATCTAAGTTGTTATATCTCTAAGCCCTGTAATTTCTCTGGAAACGTTGCCCTTCAAACCGGAACACAGTAATGTTTGCACATTGCTGCTTGGCGGTAGAATAACTGACAAAGGTGTGGTACTTCCCCAGGCGGACTCTGCTAAGAGTCCTACCACTACATACTATCCTTACCACTATTATCTTTAAGTATCCTTACTGATATGATAAACGCTAAAGTTTTAGTGTATTTAAATATATTTGTTACTTGTTCACGCGAATACTGCTAAATGGTACTGAAAGCATACAAAATATGGTGCATAGATAAAATAGTCCGAAACAACAAATAGGGTAATTTTTGTTCCGGAAAAATAACAGAATCGGAAGCTACGCGCATGAAACCTTAGAGCTTTGCTAATTGTGTATTAAATATAATATCTTTCAACCAGCACTTGGAAAAAAAGAAAAGGTTGTCCTTGTTAGAGAAGGTCCCAAATCCGAACAGGAGGACTATAAAGTGGGCTAATTATGCTACGTAAATATACATCATAATCTGGTATTAACAACCAGATGGTTTCCAATGAAAACGGCTGATTAACAAAATAGACTATTCAAATTACCGTTAAAACGAACACCAATCAACAGTCATCGTTTATTTTCGAGCACGTTCATTTGTAGGGTGGTAGTTGTTTACGAATATTTTTACTGGTTTTAATGTTATTTACTAATTAGCATTTTAAATTGGGTTTTACTTTAAAGCTCTTATTACTTGCCTATTTAGTTAAGTGGGGCAGTGGGTCAGTTGAACGAAGCGTTTAAGGTATTTGTTTTTTTATTTATTGCGGTTGTTTGTGTACGACTAATTTTCATGTAATAAGTATTGTAAGTTTTAGTATGAAAACTAACTTGATTATTACACATTTTAAAAGTAGTACTTACACGGGTAACTTCCGTGTGATATAGTCAGTTCAGTCTGACTCAAGTTTCGATCGCGTCCGGCGCTCTTTTTCAAGGCGAGTGCGCGCGCGTGTTCGCTGCTCGTTTAGCACTGCGGGCAGCCGCACGGCGCGCACGCAAGCTTAACGGTTGATGCGGGGGTGCAGGTGAGGGGGTGATTACTCGAGTCGGACTGAACTAACTATATCACACGTGAGTTACCCGTGTATTACTTTTAAAATATTGTAAGGTTGATATTAATTTGCCTTATTTCTATAGTAAAATATTACTTTAACAGCAGCACGGTTGCTCAACTTATTAATACTTTACATTGTCGTTGTGCCTTCGCACGAATAGGTGTCTTTCTGTACACACTTGGGGTAATGCGTTAAATTCATGTTACGATGTCCATGATCAAGATTCACTCTGAATAGCTATTGACACAAAAAAGATGAAGCATATAAAATAGATACACATACTGACTTTTGGATCAGTTTATAGAAAGTTTGGCTGTAGAGTCGTAGGTCGTAGGCTTGATTCCTACCGAGGGCAAATATTTGTGTGATGAATTGAAACATAGTATATTACCAGCAGCGGCCGCTGTTTTACCCGCGCTGCTCCCCGTCTCGTTATTTTCTCGTGATAAAAAGTAGCATCATGTATGTCATTCTAGACTATAATCTATCTGTGTTCCAAATTTCAGCCCGATCCGTCCCGACGTGTAACGGTCATACATCCTGAACATAGGTACATCCGAACATGTAAACTTTCGCACTTATCATATTAGTGGTATTTATATAGGTACATTACATATGTTAAATATTTATTATATATCGGGGTGTTTCTATTTATCATATGTTACAAATATATAAGTATTATGTCAGCTAACTGGTTATCATAGTACAAACTTTCTTGGGGCTAGATGTGAGAAATTACACTCACAGGCACATTTAACAGCCCACCTGTAGTTCTCCTAGTTTTCAGAAATCGTAATTTTAAAGCAAATTTTATGGTGTACTTACGTTGAAAGTTATCATTAACAAGTGAAGATACTGAAAACAAAGTCAAAGTCAAAGTTTTTTATCTATAAATGTACAATTTACACGTCAATTTTAAAAAACAAACAAAAAGAGCATACAAACAGTATACATTTTTAAAGTTTAAATTTAACATTTTATTGTACGATAAAGAGTATCGTACAAATAAGTGTCAACCATTAAAATGTAATGTATTTATTACAATAATTGTAATGAACAATGTAATTTTTTTTACAATTTTATTGTGAGTTTACCATTACTCTTTATAAAATCGCTGTAAATATAAAAAGTTTGATTGATAAGCCAGATTTTTAATCGGTTCTTGAAACTGCCCAAAGTCGGGGCTGATTTAACAATTTTAGGAAGAGTGTTATAAACTTCCGGTCCCATAATGTGAGTCAGCTTTTCCGATCTTGTGAGGGAGTGTAGTATACTATCCAGCTTATCAACATAAACGGTTTGTAACAATATTCCCACAAAACCAATTTTGAGGAAAAGATCGAAGTGACGAAAAATATAGGTGGGCGATTAATATTGTGCCTGTGAGTACATTTAGGTATTGTTGAATGTTCAGTTTAGGTATCTAATAATGAAGCCCTCGTAGCTTTGCTCACACAAAGGCTTTCCTTTGTAGTTTGTATACAGGTCTCCTCAAAAATATTTTCGAATTTTCCTTAAAGATGTCGAAATCACCCAAGGAATACATTTGCAAACTTTCGTGTTTCTAAATTCTAATACTCTTTTTAAGTATTTTTTTACTGTGCAAATACTATTGCACCACAATCGTCGATAATTTCTATACTGTTCGACTTTACTCACGAACAGCTTTTTATTCTAATAACCTTAAATAAATTATTGAGATATGGCGGTCAAACTCACACGGTTAGTTATATTAGGCATACGTAAGAACGTTCTAAAAGACAATATATTAAATTGTTGAGTTCAACTAATCGAATCACTCTTTTTTGTAGTAGGTAAACCAACTTTAAATGGCGTTCATTACCAATAACACTTTTAGCTGTATTTATGTTTTTACGCTGGCCATAAAATCGGTCAATATTTGAAGGAGACGCAATAAAATTTAACGTGTATGTGTGATGCGAGAGGCATCGAAACTCGGCGTCATATTACGTCTCGGGCTTTACTTCCTACCCGGGGAAGTTGAAGCTTACAACTCAATTTCGTTTAGCAAATCCTGGATCAGCGCGACGCAACTCCTTGGCTATTTCACGAATACGGGGAATTCATTATACGGGTAATCAATGTTCGATGTTACGCGAGAGGAAAATGCAGCCGGGATTATTGAGGGGAAATTTCGATACGATTACGTTAACCGCTTCCTATTTTGGTAATGGTTTTTAACTAATTCGTAGACACTTTAACTTTGAGCGTGTGCTTGTTTAACTTTTGTGGCGGTCGAAGTTTGACATGGATATAACGACGTAATAATTACACAGAATGACACTACTCGAGATTGAATTAATTCGCAAGGAAATGTAGGAAAACTTAGATAACAGAATTATTTGAATTTGTTAAGTCACGCAATTTAAAATATCGCCAATAACTAGATATAAAACAGTTAAATTGGATCCATGAGGTAGGTTAAATGCCGAATGAAGAATTAATGAAAAGCTAATCGACCAAACTTTTTATAGTTTTAGTGGGTTTTTAGGAAGTGATGGTAAAATTAAGATAAACTAACGAAACATTTACATTGTTCATTACAACTGTAATAAATAGAAATAATGCACTTATCTGTACGATTGTTATCGTACATTACAATTTTATTTTCTAACATTTGAAAATGTACCTACATAATGTTTGTAAGTGTGTTCTTACTTTTTATTTTAACTTTAACATACTTACTTACGATTACAGCCTACTTACGACTTTTAAGACCGCAATGCGGCCTGCATTGCGTTCAATTCGAACTTGCTCGAAAGATCCCAGCTAAATTGTACAAGTGCTACACACCACGCAATACAACGAATTAAGCTGGGTGCTCAATGACTACTTCGCCCATCTATGGTCCGCCAACATCTATGACCCTTCGATTTGGCCAAACTGACATAATAGTTGAGCAGCCTTCGTCTACGCCGCTTTCAATTTCTAATAATTTTATTTTCAAAACTTAAAACGTTTCAAACACAGACGTCGGTTATAAAAGTAATATGAAACGGAATCGAAATAGAAACAAAATATAAAGTGATAGTTTGAATGCAAGGTGGTATCGACACGGGCTGTGCCCTGATGTAGGTAAGATCGTCGTCAAACCGGCTATGAAAGCTCGTAGCAATTTGAGCTGCCGCACAATAAATTTCAATTTCTAAGGAAAATAGAGATGAAGTTAAAACTCAAAAAATATCGATGTAACAAACGATGTCATCACAAAATTTTAGTACAAAGGTGCTCTCGTGCTACAGGCTTTTGGTTTTAATAAATGGGCCTGGCCGTTTTCCTAGCAGTATAAGTTTTCCAAATACTAAAATCAAAAACTTTCTAACTTCTACGGTACGCTTCCGATTAGTAATGGGCTTGAACATCTTGATTATCTGTAGGCCTTCATTGGTCTATGGATGATTCAGGTGTGCTTAGTGTAAGTGGTTAGTTAGGTGTGTAGCGTAGTGGTGTTCTCATTGTATTTTAGTTTTGTTAATAAAGGCTCAGCCCGATAAAAAAAAACTTTCTTATTTTTTATTTTAGTGTTCCCTTTAGTTAAAACCCCTCAAAACAAATATGTTACAAAGATGCAGCTTTCAGCGAAACACATATAAAGATATTTGAAACATTATGTAGGCCCATGAACAGAGCAGACATTAAAATGTATTATTCATACATCCGCCAAATTGAGAATCGTTTCTCAATCTGATTCTGAGTTACATGGGATTTTGTGTGTTCTAATGCAAGAATAAAATGCAATACAACAACTCTTTACAAAAAAAACATTCCCTTATCTAAGCATTTTAATTGGCGGCCTCATCAGTTAGAGCGAACTCTACCTAGCACTGAAACAGCAGAGAGCCATATTGGTATCTATAATGCAAAGACATCGATATCTTTATTTCACTGTATGTTATCCCAGTCTCAGCCCTAGGGAAGGATGAAATAGCGCATATTGCTGCCGCGTGCGTGTATCTCACATATCAATTCTTATTGTATCCAAACAGTGACGCCGGAAGTACGCACGGACCGCGTCGCAATGGCCCGCAGACCTCAAGGGAGCTGGACTTAGTAATATTTCAATAGGGGGTAAATACGCTTTATTTCATACGTTCACTCAATTTAGAGGTCAGAAGGAAAGAAAACGTAGCGGAAAAGCTACTACGTTATGTGAGAAAATAATATAGTCTAACCTTTCTTTTTTGGGTGGTTCGTGGTGGTTATTCAATTTGGACATGTGAGGGAAGAAAAGTTGTCTTGTTTGGTTGGCTTGTCTTGCTCGTTAGATTTGTACCGAAGTTTTTTCCATTTGCTTGTAAGCCTCTGGACACAGTTATGACAATATTTTAATCGAAGCGCTTTTACTTTTATTTCATGCGTTCATTCAATTCGGAGGTCAACCGGAACAAATGTAGCTCTACTGATATAGCAAAGTTAATCTGATACCCTCCGAATGCTGTCAGTCGTCGATTCTTTACTCGTTATCTCTAACATACTTCAAACGACCAATCATTTTTCATTTTGATGTAGGTACTTGCGTCATAATGTGACTGCTCCCAGTTCTCAAGAAATAAAATACCCATTTGGTGACAAACCACGCTAAATTACAACAAAGCTTATTTTTTTGAGTAAAGAATTCCATTTTTTTTTCTATTTATTTGGAAATAGATATATTATGTCTTCTTTATTTTGTGGTGCCAATAAGTCAATATTTTTGCATCACATGGCATTGTATGATTAAAACAATGACATAATATCCTACTAATATGATAAATGTCAATGTATGGATATTTGGATGTTTGTTGCTCAATCACGTCCTAACGTATGAACGGATCGGGCTGAAATTTGGAACACAGATAGATTATAGTCTGGAAGAACACATAGGCTACTATTTATCCCGAAAAAACAACAAGAACAACAGGAACGGGTACTTCGCGGGTAACACAGCGGGGCGCTGCTAGTATACAAATGTATAGACATTTATAAATTGTATTATACATATATGATAATGCCTTACTACAAAATACTTATAAATGACGAAAATATTAAAAATCATATTTTGGTTACCGTTTTGTGTCAGTTATTGCCTATGGTATAGTAATTTTAGTAGTGGTAGGACTCTTAGCAGAGTCCGCCTGAAGAAGTACCACACCTTTGTCAGTTATTCCACCGCCAAGCAGCAATGTGCAAACATAACTGTGTTCCGGTTTGAAGGGCAATGTTTCCCGAGAAATCACAGGGCTTAGAGATATAACAACTTAGATCTCTAGGTGACGAGCGCAGTGCAGTGCTAGGTAATGATTTGGACTCTTCATGTTCCAATAGCTGCGTGTCACTGTGCTGTTATGTGGCAGGCATGTTGCTTACCATCAGGTACATGTCCTGCCCGTCTCGTCACTCTTTATTAAAAAAAATAAAAAAATTGACAACACATTACCTAACCATTTTGTTAGAGGCAATTATTTCTCTTTGTTTTCATTTTGCGTTTTGTTGCGTTTGATACTAACATATGTATGCCGACCCCATAATAGGTCTGCGTGGATACGCCCAGGGGCTTCAGTAAATCGTAGTCACAAGTCACAACTCAACAAACGTTGCACACTGCAAGCTTAAACAAACATAACGTGAAATTAGAGCTGAAACACACTGGGGACATTTTGCTTATGACAGACTGCGCCATAGAGCATAGTGAGTGCACACGGTAACTGTCTGCGACAAATGGAACCACCTATCTCTGTGCGCAGGATAATAATAATATAGTCTTCACTTTACAGGTGCTTACAAGCCTAAGTATTTTGCATTCTGGGTTTATTTTTGCACAAGAGGAATAGACTAGTTTGAAGCTTTCGTTCAAATAAACGTTCTTGTATTTGTGGAAAGAAAAATGTTACAAGAAACGTGATATTGTGTCTGAAGCCAGATCTGTGTGTTTTGTCTGTCTGGAATATGAGAGTATAAGCAGCGCACTTTTTGTTCGCATTACTATCACTCAAGTCTTTCTTTCACAATGAGAAAGTCAAGGTCAAATTTATTCACCACGATAGTAAAATACGAGGTGCGGGATGTCTGAAATCAAAACTCCCTATTGTTATTTTGATGTGGGACGGGATGAATTTCTGAATTCATAATAATTCATGTTTTTTTCCACTTTGCTAAAAAAAACCGGTAAACGTTTAGTTATTTATATAGCACAAACCCTCTTTTTTCATACCATTTTTTTTACTGTGAAATCAACAATTAATTGCAAAAATCGCAGTATTCCAATTTTGTGAAGCTTATACAGCATTTTTGGAATTTCCGTAAAAGTCCTTTAGTCATTCTCTTTGTGAAAATATTTTAATTAATTTTAATTTAATCTGTTGGTATGGTATACCTCATCACAAAATCAGATAACTATTGTCTAAATAAACACTATATTTATGGCCCGCCATTGTTGCATTGCATAGAAGCGAATCCTATGATGTTTCATTGCGTAGAAATCCCTTTGTCGAAATCCATACAAAAGCTTTGTCATACAAATATCACAATTTGTATAGCTCACACGTACGCTGCAATTGGGTTTGTTTAGTGGTCCTATAATTGTATCTGAGTGACAGGAAACCTGTTTTTACAGTATTGAAAACTCGAGAGTGCAGGAATAGACTTGAATCTGTAAGTTAGGTCAGGGCCGTCTTAAGCTATGCCGGGGCCCCGGGGCACACAAGAATTTGGGGCCCTTTTGTATAGTAAAGTTAATGATAATCGGTCGTTATGTTATTTTAATTAAATCATATAGGTATATTTTATAGGAATTCGCTGGTTTAGTTGGAATATTTCACCTACAACTTTTTATTTTGTGTAAACCACTTAAATAATAGCTATGTTCTTTTCAGCATAATTAAAAGACTTGTTAATGAAATTAACACGCCACAGGACCACAGGCCACAGGGGATGCTGCATCGCCTTTTAGCGCCTCTTTTGCGTTCAGTCGCAGTATCGAAAGCGCGCGTTATAGCGATTGTATCGACACAGCATCACGATTTCACGACTGCATGTGTTCGGACGCGGTATGAAAATTGCGCGTTTTTGCAACTGCTACGATTTTGGTTCAGGTCGGGCTTTCGTTCGAGTCCTTAGAACGTCAGCAATAAAATAATGCAATGCAAAAGTTTCCAGAAACGCACTGCGACGCACTGCGATGCACTGCAACGTGGAATGATCAGGCTCAACCTGATCATTCATTCATTGAAACTTCAAAACTTTACATATTGCGATTCCGTAACACTGCCCTAATTGATTGAGTCGCTTTTGAGGACCTCGCTACAGCGACTGAACGCTGCACTCCGCACACATTGAGATGCCAGTAACATTATTTGGCGTCTGCCGAACAGTGCAGGCTTACGCAAAATTTAGAGTTTTAAACTCAGGATGGTACTGCAACTGGTATGGGCAGGCTGAACATCGTTTCATGGTTGATTTTCCAAAGACTCGAACAAAAATCCAACCCAATCCAACATCGGAGTATCGATTTCAATACCACGTCCAAACGCAGACAGTCGCGAAATCGCGAAGCAGCATCGACACAATCGCTAAAGTGCGTGATTTCGATATTGCGTTTGCACGCAAAGAGTCACCAATACGCGATGCAGCATTGAGGAATTGCAAAATCGACGATCGCTGATGCTAAAAGTAGCTAGTGAGCTGTGATCCAAAGGAAAAACGTCTACTTTCTTATTTAATTTTAATTTAAAAATAAATATTTCAGACAGAAAGATTCAATTTAGGGTCCAACATCTAAACAACTAGCCTATAACCTAGCGATTCTTAACCCAGTCGAATCGATCTGACTTTGTCTGGTCTGTTTAGAATAACGAAGACAAGGATTGTCATTTTGCATTTGAGCCGTTCGTAGTGCGCTTAAAACCCCAGGTCCCAGGTCGAGTCAGACGAAGGTGGCGTGACGAACTGCAGCTCTACTACGAAAACAAACTCCGAATAATCGGACCCGACCGACAGCTGTCCGAATAATTGGTGAAGTAATTAAATGCTTTCGGAGTAAGGTTTACGACACAAAAACTGTCAAATCTATGTCGGTCGGAATTCGAAATGAACGAAACGCCCGATCCGATCAACCGACTGTTGTGTTTCGTGGTAAGAAATGTCCATAAGTTCGGCCGATTTATCGTTTATCGGACTTCGTAGTAGACCTGCTGAAATCGCACGATAAACACTGGGCTACCAAAGCTGTACCTAAATCGGGTTATGGGTATCTGGATGGACGGAAAAGAAGCATATATCTATATCATTAAGACAATTTAGGCTAGCTAATAATAATACCGTTGGTCTAATGGTATCAATCTATCGTCACGGACAGGACTAATAAGCCTGATATCGTGATGGTAGACCGATCTCATGGCCAGACTGTGATCGTCGATATCACCATATCACATCATGACGAGAATCTCGTGAAAGCCGAGAAAGACAAGGTCAGCAAGTACTTTGACTTGGCTCTGACTTGATTTTCTTCTTCCTCCCCCTCGGGGGGAAGATAGGTGCCGGCCTCGAGGTTTAACCTCCTTACCGGGGAAGGACTCAGGCTCACACAGGAGCCCGGGAGTTTGCGTGGCCCGCCCCCTCGCAGAGCAGGCCTCTTCGTCCCTTACGCGGTGGCAGCGCGCGTCAGGGACAGTGGGTTCGAAGTTTGGCAAGTCCGCTATCCGTACAGTCTCTGCAGGACCGCGGACATTGCCCGTGCCGCTGCGATGTCAGGGCTCAGCCCGGTCGCTACGGCCGTGCAGGCGCCGCTCAGGGCCTCCCAGATTATAAAACTGGGAGACCCGAGCAAGGCGCCCGCTGTATAATCCGCCGGCTGGCGGAGGTGGCGCGGGGCAAAGCCCGGCGGCGTTGTAGTCGGCGCCGGACCGGCCGGCCGCGGTACCGGGAACGTAGGGCGTTCCGCGGTTTGCGGTGGGGTCACGGCGCTCGGTGGCAGTATCGGTGGGGGTCCCTCCCGCTTCCCGATTCCCAGCTCGAGACGAAGCCTGGGTGTCGGGCGCGGTCGAGGGGCCCTTACTTGTGGTGGATTGGGCGTGCAAGCGAGCGCGCTCATTCGCTCAGCTTGCTTTGGGCGCGCATTGCGCGCCGCGGGTCGCGGGTCACGCGGGCGGGCGTAGGCCGCACCCCGTGGTCCCGGCGATATGGAGGTTAGTGCGCTCCCCGATTTCGGGGGGGATTGTGGGGCCCCTTCGGACTGCGGTGGGGTCTTGTGGACCACCGCAGGAGGGAGCCTTCTTCTTCCTGAGCCGCACCGTCTTTTCCGCTTGCGCCTACGACGTCCCTGGCCTGAGCTAGCCGGGAGCGTACGGGCGGACGGCGCGGTCCGGGTTGGAGGGCCGGAGGACACGGCATTGGCGGGTGTTAGGCGGGATGTATCTCTGGCCGGCCTTCTTCCCGTCGGGACGCGCGGGGGGCTGCGGCGGGGAGTGCGGGGGGGGATGACGTTCTAGACGTCATCTCGGAGTACGACGGGGCCTGAGATGGAGCGGGTGACGGCGACGTCGGCAGACCATCGTCTTCACCGCTAGGCGCCATCCCTAAGCCGGGCGCGTCGTACTCGGGCTGTGTATGTGCCTGTACGGCGGCAGGCGCCGGTACGGCAGCAGGTACATTTTCTGCGACGGGCGCAGGTAAGGCCGCGGGCGCGCGCTCAAGCGCGGTCGCCGGCGCGGCGGGAATGATGTGTTCGTTGACGCGACGACGCCTCGCCGGCCTGATGGGGATCATCGGCCTGGCGAGTGTCGACTGTGGAATGTGGCTTGATTACACGTCGGCAAGCAGTAGCTCGTCGACGCAGGCAGTAATGTTTCGTTGAGGCGGTATTAACCAATCCCAGCGTTGCAGCTATCTCCCTCACACCTCGTACACGTCGGTCGCTGCTCGGCGTCCGAGCGTATAGGTTCCGTCGGCGATACAGATCCAGCCAGCGCGCGCCTACAGTCGAGCGAGACGGTTCGAAATAACCCTTGAAAACAGCTTATAAACATGACACAGAAGCGTGATGGGCCTGTAGTTCTTTAACAGGGTCTTGTCGCCCTTCTTAAAAAAGAGTATAACCATACCTCTGTGCCATGCTTTTGGCGTTTTGCCTTCGAGTATGACGGAATTGAAGAGCTTTTGCAGAGTCCTTAGCATAGGTGACCCTGCTGCTTTAAGGAGCTCAGCTGTAATTCCGTCATCACCCGGCGCCTTGTTATTTTTGAGCTGTTTCAGGGCCATTCGAATCTCGTACAGGCTAACGTCCGGGATATCTTCGGTGTAATGTCGGGTCAATTTGGCTCTTGGGTCATGAGTCATACTTATGACAGGCTGCTGTGTTGTCGTGTACAACTGTCCGTAGAACTTCTCTACTTCTCCTATCAGCTCGGATTTAGACGATACGATCCTTCCATCCTCGGTCTTCAGCTTCATCAGTTGACTTTGAGCAATAGACAGATGCCTCGCGAACACTTTCGAGCCTTTGTTTTTCTCGATAGCCTTTTCTACACACTTGGTGTTGAATCGGCGTATGTCGCGAGTTACTGATCTTGAGATCTGCCTATTGATTCCTCGATACTGAGAAGCGTCACCTGCGGATTGCAAGACTATCGCGCGCCTTTCCTCCATTAGCTTTAGGGTAGAGTCTGAGATCTTGTTGGTTCTTTTTGCACTTTTGTCATATCCCCGAAACTGTTCACCGCTGCACTGGAAGACGTTTTCAAACTTATGGACTGGAACGGACTCGGAATCAACATCAACGGCGAATACATCACCAACCTCCGATTTGCCGATGACATTGTAGTCATGGCTGAAACAAACCCTGGACGGCTTAAGCAGGATGCTGAATGACCTCAGTAGAGCCTCCGAAAAAATGGGTCTAAAAATGAACATGGACAAGACGAAAATCATGTTGAACAACCATGTTATACCCACTCCTTTAAAAGTAGGAGACTCAACCAAACCAAAGAGGAGAGAACCAAAGTAACCGACATAGCTCGCCGAGTTGCTAAACTTAAGTGGCAATGGGCGGGGCCCATAGCTCGCATAACTGACGGCCGTTGGGGCGGAAAGCTTCTTGAGTGGCGACCACGTACCGGAAAACGCAGCGTTGGCAGGCCTCCCACAAGATGGACTGACGATCTGGTGAAGATCGCCGGGAATCGTTGGATGCGGGCGGCGCAAGACCGGTCTTTGTGGAGATCCTTGGGGGAGGCCTTCGTTCAGCAGTGGACGTCCTTCGGCTGATATGATGAGACTGTACAATTGGGTGTAACGTTATACAGAGTAAATTATTGTATGAAATACAAGCTAAACCAACCAAAGACTAGTAATTTTGACGCTTTATGGACTTGGGCGTTAAAGCGAGAGACGTTACAGGGAGCTTACAGTGTATTTCATATTATAAATGCGAAAGTTTGGATGTTTTTTGCACAATCATGTCGTAGCGTCTGATCAGGATCGGGTCCAAGTAAAGACACACAGTTAAATTATACTTTTTATCCCGGGAAAATAACGGGAACGACGGGGACGGGAACTACACGGGTAAAACCACGGAGCACTGCTAGGATATTATATATTTAGTGTCAAATTTTCAAAAACAGGTCCTAGAATTCAATAACATGTTTTACACAATTTGTTTGTGCGTGGCACAAATCTTTGTTAAGAAAAACGCGATGTGTCCGAATGCGATTGGCGGCAAGAATATTAGCAACAGAGCCAGTCTAAATTAACTTACTTTTACTGGTATCCAAATGAAAAAAAAAATCATTATACATAAATCATGAAAATGTGATAATACTTATATAAAATTGCCAGCTGTAGCTTTTCCGGTAAGTATTCATATTTTATCATTAAAGGGTCATTACTAATTCTCTTAAAAGTATGTTACAAAGCTTCGCCTAACTTCAAAACCTTACCTTCCGGTACCCTAAAAACTAACGTGATCCTTTCAGACTTCAAGCTCCTCTTGAGTACTTAGTTACCCTTTTAGAGGGAATACAAAAGTACTTGTACTGAAACCCTCCACAACTTAAATCTCATATCGACGTTTCGAGGCCGGCTATCGGTGAGTAGTAAAATCCTAACTAATCCTGTTAAGTAACCGTACCCGCTCGTTTATATCGATTGCAAATGTAGCGAGCAATAATCACATAACTCGCTAGGGATAGGGTTCGAATCGATTCAATATCAACGATTATTAAAAATGGAATACGGTCTTGTGATATAGAAGTATTGAAATTAAATCGTTTTTATATTACATTTCTATTAATGAGGCTCTAATTTTGTTATGGACTTGAATTAATTTGTTTTAAGTGCGATTTATTTAAATAAGCTGTGATGATTTTCATCCGATTTCCTAATCATGAGGTCATATTATGTTTGGATCCCTCCAGCGTTTCTGAGTATTTTTACAAGTGCAAGCTTGTAAACAACATTAACTGTAACTGTGAAGGAAAATATTATGAGGAAACCGGTGGGTTCCAAGAAATCTATCCATCCTTCGCCAGCGTGGTTTATTGTAGCCATGATTTGCTTCTCGTGAGGAGCCTCAAATGCCAGCATTGGGAACGTAAGCTGTTATTGCTAATCCAGCTTAATTATCAGAAATTACAGGGCATAGAAATATAAAGCAACGTATATCTCTGCGTGCTGTTATAGGCGTTGCTTACCATCAGGTAATATTGATATTACTGCGTTTCGGTGTCATGGGCAAAGTTTCCAATAAAATTACAGGACTCAGAGAAAATCATTTTATATCTTTGGGTAATGAGCGAAGTGCAATGATTTGGACTCATAAATGCGTGGCACTGTGTTGTTGTTTGTGGCAGGTGTTTCGCTTACCATCTATTAAAAGTCTCGTCACTTATCATAATTTTAAAAAAATCACAAGCTAATCTACAAATAACACTGCAAATACTTGAAGATACTGACTATCAAAAATGACACAACCATCCAATGTTATGGATACAATAAAAAATCCTAAAACCGCATTTTTTTAAAGTAATCCCGTAAAAATAATCACTCCAACGAAAATAATGTTAGTCATTCTTTTTGTATTAGAGTGGCCTACTTCCGTAAGCACAATTAAAAAAACGAACGACCCAAAACGTTAAAATTGTGTGAAAGCCCGGCTCTTATTCGTGAGGGCGAAATTAACCACGGCACACTCCAACCCTTTAATTTCACATTGTGTACCGCCAACGACCGATAGGGATCCCTTCTACTACGACATTTCAATATAACGGTTATTTTATTCGCTTGCTCTAATCTTTCCTCTCAATTAATTTAAACTGGAACTTAATTATCAAATTGCTTAAAAATTATTGTTGTCTTATTAAAGGATACCATGAATTTTGAGATCGTATTTTTTTCTGACTCGTTTTTTGGTTTCTGTAGACTCTAAGTAAGACTCAAAGCTACTAAGTTTTTTTTTAAATATTTGCTCAATCCTACTTTCTTCAAACATTACCTACTAATATTTTATGTGTTAAAAGTTATGTGTATGTATTGTTGTACTACCAGAGCCCCGTGGTTTTACTCGTGCCGTTGCCGATCTCGATATTTTCCCCTGATAAAAAATAGCTCAGGTATGTGTTTTTCCAGACATCTAACTGTTTATCTAAATGTGTTCGTGAAGTTTCAATCGTCCGTTCAGACTTTCCGACGTGATTGAGTAACAAACATCTACATATTCAAACTTTCTCATTTATATTATTAATAGTAAGATGTTACTCTTTCAAGCAAATACTACTAAAGGTCTACTCTATATAAAATTTGGTACACAAATAGCTAATAGCCTCGAATCACACATAGGCTACTTTTTATCTCGGGAAACTAACGCAATTGGGAACTACGCGGCTGAAACTACGGGATGCTACTAGTACAAAATTTAAATTGTTTATTTAGATGCATGGTTTAACATTGAAACAAAACATTTATTTTAAAACTATGTATATAATATAATAACTATAAACTATAAACATTAAACTTACATCGAAAACAAATTAATAGTAACGGCGCATTGATGCGCAAACTATAACTATATAAAAAACTATATTATGTTGTGTGCAATGATGTCATGTTTGTTATTTTGATGCAAATTTGGAGCCCAATATTTGCACGTTAACGAAACTTACTTTTCAGGTAAACAAGATAGATTTTTTCAGTTAGCAATTTTGAAACGAAATTTTACAGATTTAGCATAATTTATTTATTTGTTCACCGTGTTGTCGCTTAACATCAGCCTAGATGGTGCCTGAATAGTAAATACAAACCTTTCATCGGAAAAAGACAGTAATGCCCTTCAGTAACCAATTTAAGTTTTATTCTAACATTGAATTAGTTCAAAGAACGCCAATTCTTGGTAATCATGCTATGTAACTAATGCTATAGAACAAATTCCACAACAAGCTCTCTTTGTAAGCGTCAGTAACCTCCAGGTAATGTAGTTTCTAAGTATAAAATTGCAGTGAATATTAAAATCGGTTAAATAGTGGCACAATTTACAGGTGAGATAAACCATAAACAACGAGTAATATTAAAATACGGTCATCCATTATGACATATGACATATATGACATATCCATTATGACATATGAATATTAAAAAAAATATTCGAAAACGCATAACAAAAGAACTGCTTAGAGATAATTGTACGAAATTATTTTGTTCACATTACAAAATAATTTCGTACAATTATCTCTAAGCATATTAGCAGTTCTTTTGTTATGCGTTTTTGAATATATTTTTAGGGTTCCGTAAAACGTAAAAACGGAACCCTTATAGATTCGTCATGTCTGTCTGTCTGTCTGTCTGTCTGTCTGTCTGTCCGTCCGTATGTCACAGCCACTTTTTGCCGAAACTATGAGAACTACACTGTTGAAACTTGGTAAGTAGATGTATTCTGTGAACCGCATTAAGATTTGAACAAAAAAATTAAAAAAAAAGAAAAATTAGGGTTGCCCCCCATACTGAGAACTGAAACTCAAAATTTTTTTTTTCATCTAACCTACACTCGTGGGGTGTCTATCGACAGGTCTTCAAAAATTATGTTGAGGTTTCTTAAATCATTTTCGTATACACTGCATAGTTTGCGCTAGACACACTTCCAAAGTGGTAAAATGTGTGTCCCCCCCCCTCTAACTTCTAAAGTAAGAGAATGAAAAATCTAAAAAAAATATATGATGTACATTACCATGTAAACTACCAACGAAAATTAGTTTGAACTTGATCTGATGAGTAGTTTTTTTTTGTACGTCATAAATACACTATTATTGAAACTTCGATCAAAGTTACAACGAACTACAAGAACTATGTATACTATGTATATTATGTTACTTGCTGCAACGGAACCCTACATGGGCGAGTCCAACTCGCACTTGGCCACTTTATTTTATGTAGACCTGTTACAAGAAGTAAGTGTACTTTTTTAATAGATGTTTAAAACAATGCACATTTTTATCCTTTTTAACCGATTCTAAAAAGGGAGGAGGTTCTCAATTCAGTTGTATAGTTTTTTTCCGTATGTATGTTACGAGATAGATCCATGCATTGTGAATCGGTTGGATAGTTTTTTTTTGTTTAGTAGTTCATAGTTTAGAGGTGATCCCATGTAAATTTAATCGGTGTGGTCGGTTTTTAAATTTGATCGGAAAACTAAACTTTAACCTTTATTTAAAAAAACTTGAAAATTGAAAAACTTTACTTTCATTAAGCTAGACGACTTAGTGAAAGTAAATCGACGTTCTTGTGAAATTATTCAGTGTCTGAATTAATTTTGAATTGACGTCGAATTTTAGTTTATTCAATTTATTCAATTCAGTCGATCATGGAGCTTACCTAGAAGAAATGTTAGAGTGAAACAGCGATATTCAGGTGAGTACACATATATCTAATTCCGAGTGTCGCAGTACTTAAACACGTCACCTCCATTACCTTTCCATTTCAGAGTAAAATTCTACCACTGCACCTTGCCGCTTCAGCATTTCGGTGCGATGCTAAAGAGTATTTTGCTTCGTAAAACTGACTAAAAAGCGTCGTTGTTTGTTGTCAATAAAAATAAATAGGTGCCTCGTCCAATGCGGTCGGTGTTAGGCGTTAAATTGAACGGCGCAATGGCCGTTGCGGTTAATTGAGTGTATGCCCATTAGGGGACGAATTGCGAGGACTCGATTGACGAAAGGGGTTTTTCTTTTTGTCTGTTTATGTCTGGACGAGCGCCACTAGATTAGCATTTTTTTAGCTATGATATTGATGAAGCTTCTCTCATATATTTTTTAACGAGTAGCTTTTGGTAACGAAACTAAATTACAATATGAAATGCGCCATATTACAGCAGCGCACGCAGTTTCGTCTGCGTAGTACCCGTTCCCGTAATTGTCTCGTTTAAAAAAACCTATCAATGTGCTATTCCAGACTATAATCTGTGTTCCTAGTTTCAACCCGAACCCTTCAGGTGTTCTGGCGCGATTTAGCAACAAACATCTAAACGTACGAAATTTCTCAACAATAATATTAGTCGGATCTAATTAACTACTATCACTAAGCACATCTGAATCATTCAAAGCTCAATGAAGGTCTAAAGATAATCAAGATGTTCAAGCCCAACTACAAGTTGGAACCTAGCCTAGTATACTGGCGGCATTACCTCGCTGAATTGAATTGAATTCATGGCCATGAATGGAAATCGCAAACTTAGATTTTACTTTCTATTTATTTAGTATTGGTAGGACTCTTCACAGAGTCTACTTGGAGAAGTACCACACCTTTCATCGGTTCGTGCGGCGAGCGTTGGCTGCATCACCGAAGACCATCCGAGAGTTCAACCCACAGATGGCCATCAGGGACAGAAATGCAGCCGTAGTGGAGGCTCTGGGCCGGGAGGAAGCGGCTTAGGCAAATGGCAATTAGGCAAAGAATCGATGTCGAGTCGATTACTAGCGGTAGAACCCTAATCGGTAGTGATCGGCTCTACAGACGAGCACTACTAGAATTAGGTTTGAAATGTGCCCAACTCCCCCCTTTTTTGCTTTTCTTTTCCTATTCCAAGAAATATGTAAAACATAAATGTAGGTATTGACAAAGATCACGGACTCCGGAAAAAAAATGTACCACACCTTTCCCAGTTATTCTACCAAGCAGTAATGTTGAAACGTTAATATGTTCGGTTTGTAAGGCAATGTTTCCAGATACAATAAAGAGTAAATCATAAAAAGGTAAATCATCCTATATCTCTGGGTGACGAGTGCAGTACAACAGTACATGGCAATAATTTGAATTCTTCATAGTTCAATAGCGCTTTTGCTAAAATGGCGTGTTGCTTACCTACAGACGTATTGTATTGCTCGTCCTTTTACTCTGTACACGCACATTTAGATTTTGTAGTTTAATAATAAATTTTTTCTTTAGCTAGTTTACGAGCTCAAAATCTTTTGCTTATTACTCAGATTTTTCCATTTTTATTTTTATTCTGTTACGACAAAATCGCGTTCACTCATTCTAGTTATTGCATTGCATATATTTTAGATTAAACACTGGTAGTGTAAGAGATTTTTATGTAGGTATTCATGTATATCTAAATTGGAAAATATTTCAAACTAGCGGCTCGTTCTTTCCTATCCTCGTTCGTTCGGAGCCTATAACACTCAACAATAATGTGGCTTTCTATTGGTGAAATATTTTTTTAAATCGGTTCAGTAGATCCCGAGATTACCCCTTACAATTTAACAAACACACAAACTTTACTTCTTTATAATATATTATTAGTATAGAAGTATAGATAAAGGATAGTTACAGAATCAAAGTTCATTTTGTAAATAAATGAAAACATATTGGTAGGATTAACATTTCAAACAGGCAACAGAAATAAAATATAATCTATAGTAAATCATTTTACGAGAGTGGTTGAGTATTTTGTTAGTTGGAAAAGTTGCATATGGCGGAAAATGAGATATTGAATGACGGTTTCCATTCACTGCACTATTATTCCATTTTGAACACGTTTTAAACTATCTGTGGTAATACGTGGGCATTTTCGGGGTCGGAATTTCATATGAACGCTAGAAACAAAAGGTCGAATACACTGAAATAGGAAAAGGTGGAAATTGAATCCAACTAAACTACCACACCAATTTAATTACAACTGTTTATTGAAGTTATATTTCTTTCGGTGCGCTATGAAAAGGTTAAAAATGAGAGAGAATTTATATTTTTTATTATGTTGTTATACCGACAGCCAACAAAACATGAACTTGGCTGACAACTGTCTCATTAGAGTGAATTTTTACGACGAGTGCGCAATATGACACCCAAATTTGACTCACTGAAATTAGTAAACTTCTTTTAAGGGTATCATTAGTGGGGTCAGCTACACTTTTTTAAATTTAAGAAACAAAAAAAGAAGTTTCGCCATGCAGACATAAGTACAACACACATACATACATCACATACATAGCATACACCGTCTCTCTCTCTCGCACACACTTTTTTAACACTTTCATTGTTATATTATAGATTACTAGCAGCGCCCCGCGGTTGTAACAGCGTGGTTCACGTTCCCGTTATTTTTCCGGGATGACAAGAAGCGTATGTGTTATTGCAGACTATTATAGTCAACCTGTTTTCCAAATTTCAACCCGAAAGTCTACCGCCCAACTAAAACTGCCTTAGATATATCAAAGTTTCTCTCTTTTCTTTTTGCTTGAAATTATAGAGAGTTCCGACGTTAGTATTTAGCGAAAAACATCAGTACTTTTGCATTTATTTTAGTATTTATTTATTTATTTCAATTAGTACCGTTTTACATAACGAATTACACTAATGACAATTAAATTAAAGTTAAACATTGAATATTATGGGCATGTCAAGATATTAATATTAGATACCTAATTTTATGATACTCAATCATTCGTCAAAAACAATAAAAAATAAAGAGAAAATTATAGTTGAAAACAATACGTAAATTCTCACTATAAATATACACTATTAGACAATACTTAGAACGATTATACCACAGAAACAGAATAAATTTAATGTCAAGTAATAATAAAAGTACATTCTACATTATTGGACCAAATGTCATATCACGTCAATTATATAATATTATATGTCATCAGTTGCAAGTTCACATTTCTGTCATCTAAAAATACTTGATTTCCTAACTAACGTTTTTTCACAATACATTAAGCATTCTGTCATAATGTCTCTCCATTGACCCGCCAACACATCTAAGTCTGGTGCCGCATCGAGAAGAGAGTTTAATGCAGCGAGGGACCGCGGTATCGGGGAGGCCTGGCGCGCGACGGTCCTGCATCCCGGCTCTGCAAACAGCTTATGTTTCCTGGCCCGAAGGTAATTGTTGGGTACATAAAGGCGACACAGCTGCTGGCCGATACTAGGTGCATCAATGCTACCGCGAAGGATCTTGCACATTGTGCTCATCTGGTCGTGAGCCCTCCTTACTTCCAAGGAATTATAACCCAGTGCACCATGCAGGAAATCTGTAGGGTACATGTAAGGGTAGTACCCAAACCTACGCTTGTACAGAAATCTGAGAAAAGCCTTTTGAACCTTTTCCAACATTAAGGTATATTTATCCTCGTGCGGGTGCCAGACACATGCACTAGCCTCTAATTTACTCCGGACCAAGGCACTGAATATGAGCCTAATAACCTCGATATTTTCAAATTCACGAGAGTTCCGAAGCACGAACCCCAGCCGTTGGTATGACTCCTTTGCCACCATGGTAATATGCTCATGAAACGTGAGCCCCCGATCAAATGCGACGCCCAAATCCTTCATCGACATGACACGTGAAATCACGTTCTGTCCCATCTTGTATTGGAAGTCGATTGGTCGTCGCACTCGCCCGAAGGACATCACGTAGCATTTAGTCCAGTTAACGTCCATACCGTTATTCAAGCTCCATTTTAACATCCTACTTATGTCTTTCTGTAGTTTCAGACAATCTTCTTCAGTTTGTATGGCTTTATATAGTTTCAGGTGATCGGCATACAACAAACACCTAGAATCCTTAAATATTCCTGGAAGGTCGTTGACCATAACCGTGAAGAACAGGGGCCCAAGTATCGATCCCTGACTTACTCCAGAACGCGTATGATAGGGCCGGGAGTCGTAAATGCCTAGCCTAACAAATTGTTGGCGATTTCGGAGGTAGTCTGCGATAAAGTGAAGATAATTTGGAGTGAGACCCAATCCACTGAGCTTCTCCAACAATAAATCATTGTCAACCCTATCAAACGCCTTCCGGAAGTCAAAATATACTACGTCGACCTGTAGCCCCTGGTCCAAACTCGCGGAAATGTCATCGACAAGTGCTAAAAGATTTGTATTTACAGATCTCTTTTTCCTGAAACCATGCTGTTCATCACATAAAAATGGTTCAATTTGCCTATACAAATACCTATGCAGTATGCGCTCAAAAACCTTCGCAACAGTTGGCAACACGGCAATCGGACGATATTCCTCAACATCCATTTTGTTCGAGCTTTTAGGGATTGGGGTAACACGCGAGAGTTTCCACTGCACCGGATAAACCCCACACCTGAGAGCAAGGTTAAATAGATGACATAGTGGATACGCAAGCAGTGTTTTCGCTTGTTTGATGAACCAGGGTGGTATATTATCCGGCCCAATGGAACTGCTACATCCCAACTTTCCAATCCCTTCAACTACATCCCTAACAGTTATATACGGTATGTCAATGGGAACACCTATAGAAGATGAATCTCTCATAGATGCTTCAGACGCATTCAGATTAGGGACCTCAGTCAAGAACACGCTCGAAAAAAACTCCGCGAAGGCTTCAGACGCTTCCTTGCCACTAAATTTATTGTCTTTATAAACGACTGTAGGCTCAAATCCACCCTTGGATCGCAGGCCTGAAACATGTCGCCAAAATCCCGAGGATTTGCTTTTATATTGCTTTCGATGTCAGCTATATATGCCTTATAAGCCTCTGATACTCTGATCTTAAGCTCAGCCCTTAAGTTGGAAAATAATTCGTACGATTCTATAGCTCTAGTGCGCTTCCAATTGCGATGAAGCGTAAGTTTGAGTTTCACATCGTCAATTATATCCTTAGTAAACCATACCGGATATCGCGATCCCCGGGCAACACCAGTCCTACGCTTTTTTGGAACACAATCATTAAATATTTCATAAACTTTATCATAAAATGCGTTCGCGCATACGCAGACATCATCGAGCTCGCAAAAATCTTCCCATGATACTTGCGACAACATTTCAAACAATAGACATATGTTACAAGTCTTAAAATTCCAATCTGTATTGGGATCGATGTTAGTTGGCTCTATGTGTTCCGCGTGGCGCGAATGGGCCATTTCAATTCCAATGTCAAGGGGAGGATGATGGCAGTCTATTTTAACTATATTGTCGGTAGATTTCACATTAATAGTGACATCCACGCATCTCCGTATCAATACTACGTCAAGCATTCTCCCATTAACATTCGGTACGTTATTGTTTTCAACGAAATCACAAAAAGATAAGAAAAAGCCATAATAATTGTTAACGTTTGCTGATGCCGTATACATATTCAAATCGCCTAAAACCATCACAAGTCCTTTCACATTATGAATAAAACTTTCTACTTTGCTGAACCATTTCATGTAATAGTCATCCGGCGCATTAGACTTAATATATATGACACATACATGGACCTTATGACCAAGCCAAACGAAACTTGCCCATAGGTCTTCACCACCGTCAACGGATTCAAAGTCTGTACGTCGTTGCAGTACGATTGGTGCGCGCGCACATAATAAAGCACCTCCACATGGGGTATTCCGATCTCGCCGTAAGATACTCCAATCGTTACTGACCACTTCTGGATCGGGCACCGAGCAATCAAGAAATGTTTCGGTCGCAGCTACCAAATTATGCTCGAGGAGCAACAGATTATTCCGCCAATCAGCCAATTTACCTTTAAGTCCACGGACGTTTTGGTAGTACACATTGAGAGTTGATTTATTACTGCAGTGGTGTAGTCCCATCCGTGGGGCGGCTTCGAAAGGGCCGAGTACTAGGACTAGGGGCAGAATCCGTACTTCCAAATTTCCTATGTCCTCTGTAGTTAACCCATTCCTTGATTCTGGCGTTGACAGGCCATACTTCGTGTGATAAACAATTATCGTAGTGCACTAGAGGAATTCCCAGCTTATACGACTTGTAGTCGCCTCTCGCAGTGAGCGCATCCACCGTACAAACCCCACCCGGGCATAGTTTTTGTAGGTACTCTCGTACTTCTCCAATTTCTGAGGCCATGTTCCATAGGTGAATGTACTTCTTCACCTCGATAGCCCTCAATGTAGTTACCGAGGGCCCCGCAGTGCCAAATATCAACGCTGGCTGGCGGGTTTTCTTGTGGCTTTCTTCTGTCATCCTCCGTTGGTCGGAATCAAGTGAATGGATTTTTTCGGATATAGGCGAAGGGATTACAGTTGGCAGCGTTGGATGTTGCACGTCTGAAAGCTGCTGAACGTCAGGCCATCCAACAGCGGGCGAATGGGGTGCAGAGTGTCGCGTGCCCGTCCGTCGGGCCGCAGGCCGCCGATCACTAATTCGTTGGTGTGCTGGCCGCTGAGCAGTATGCTTCTTGTCTTCACCCCGTGTCCCCTGCGCAGCGGTTGACTGATTTGAAGCTGTCCCGCCAGTCACCTTATCCACCATTGCCAGATCCTTTATAGACTCCTGATCTAAGGCACTTGCGGAGTCCGATGTTAAAAACTGCGATTGGGCAGCTGGAACCCTATTGGTATCACTAGGCAGCTCCTTCGCTCGCGAACAAATGTGGGTTGCCACAGGAACAAATCCTTGAGAGTCTCGTCTACAATTGCATCTATCAAACATTTTTAGCATTGATTCGATTTTACCTGTATATTCCCCAGCTCTCTTTTCGCAGTCTATGATAACGGAGATAGATCGGTCGAGTCTTGCGTCATATTCCGCTACGACTGAGACATAGTGCTTCAGCTGCGTTTCATAGGACGAAATAATGGAATGAGATTTATTGACTTCAATCTTTAAATCCATGACCTCACGGCGCAGATTGCTAATGTCGCTCTCAGGACTGCAGCTCTGTCTCTGAAACAACTCCTCGTCTGTGCGAGTAGTACATTTTAATTTCGAACGAACAGTGACATTTGAATCTCTGATTCTCTTTGTAGCACCTACCGGGGTCAAACTGTTATCACCGCCTTTCTTTGTTGAGCATAAGCACTCTGGGCAGATCCACGCACCTATCTGAGCACTAGTTAAGTTTTTTTCCCCAGTGCACAGTACATGGTAAGTCTTGCTACAATTTGGCAACGTACACTTCAGACACTTATCATTATCGTCGGAAACAACACTTTGGCACGCTGAGCAGTGCATATTTGTATCAAACTAACAAATATTAAAATGGCAAATAAGTATAGAGTGCTGTGTCAAAAGTCAATAGAAAAGGCAAATAGATGGGCACGATGCCAAAAATCTCAAGAAAAAAAGCAGTCCTGAAGCAAGCTGTCACTTGACGTTAGTTGTCACAATTGTTGTTTTACAAAACGGCTTTATTCTTGAATCTTACCAAAATTAAGTGCGGGTGGTAATTTCAGTTAATCAGTGCAATGAAGTGTAATTGGCTATTTGAAATAATGTGTCTACGGCACGCTGTTTGTATGTGTGACAGCAAATTTCTTCCTGAAATGTGATACTGCAAATTTTACACACAAAAATGTTGGAGAAACAACCACTTGCCAGCTCAACGACACCTGCAATTCACTGCTAGCGGGTCTATCTTCAGCATTAAATACACCTCACCAAGCACACACTGATATTACGTCGGATTTAATATTTTTTCTTTGGAGGATTCAGAACAGTAAGTTTACCGTTGGAAGTGCACACACTCACATAGTAGGATATGAATTAAGATTTCAATGTTTTTAGAGTTCCGTACCAAAAAGGTAAAACAAGATTCTGTTCTGCAAATAAACTGTACTCGCAAACCGTAAACGAGGTAAAAGAGTAAGACATTTGAAATTTTCACATCTGATGTACTAGTGTATCTGATGACTGGCCTCGTGGCTTAGTTGGTAGTAGCTCTGCCTGCGAAGACGAGGGTCGTGGGTTCGATTCCCACCCAGTGCAAATATTTGTGTGATGAATTCAAATGTTTGCACTGTGTCTGGGTGTTTCTATGTATAATAAGTATGTATTTAAAACTATATAAGTATTATATCAGCTATCTGGCCGCCATCACACAAGCTTTGCTTAGTTTGGGGTCAGATGGTGTTATGTGTGAATTGTCCACCAATATTTATTTATTAGTGTTTCTGTTGCCGCTGTGGCAACAAATACTGAAAACAGAATTAAATTAATATTTAAGGGGTTATCATACTACAAACATTATCTTTTTGCTCGTTTTACTCGATGTTGATAACGGCAATATGTAGTCTTGAAATATGGTTCACAGAATATTCTATTTTATAAGCTTTTATTCTACTTGCTCTGTTTGTATATTAGTGTGGGACAAATCTTGCGAGTTAAATTAGAACCACTTAAGATTAAGTTGAAATTTGGTATACTTGCGTAACTTTGGTGACAATGCAATAATATGGTACCAAGAGTCTGATCTTAAGATGGAGTCGGAAGGTGGCCATAGGAACTCCTAAACTAACTAACTACACTTCGGAGAGTGTGCAACTGATTTGCATGATCTTATATCACCAAGCCCTTTTTCTATCGGACTTCTCGTAGCTCGAAGAAGCGGCATCGTTTCATGGTTGATGTTCCAAAGACACGAACGAAGAGGTTTGACTCTACTTTTGTGATAAAAACGTCTAGAGACTGTGGAATGAGTTGCCTGAGTGGGGTTTTCCCGATGGCTAAAATCTTGATGTCTTCATATCGAGAGTGAATCGGTTTCTTCTAGGTAAGTACGCTCCATCTTAGACCACATCGTCGCTTAACATCAGGCGAGATGGCGGTCAAGTGTAAACCTATTAATGTTAAAAAAAAAACAGAATAAGACCGTCGAGTTTGGGCTCGTTTGAATAGTCTTAACAAGCACTGAAGCACTCTTGTGACACATGACAGCCAGGGTCTCAAGATGGCGTCTGAATGTAGCCATAAGAACTCCTAAACTAAACAACATAAAACCGTCGAATTTGGGCTCGCTTGAATAGTCTTGACAAGCACTCTTGTGCTACATGACAGCCAAGGTCTCAAGATGGCGTCGGAAGGCTGCCATAGAAACTCCTAAACTAAACTAGATAAAACCATCGAGTGTGGACTGGTTTGAATAGTCTTGACAAGCACTCTCGCGTTACCTGATATCAAATCTATATAGATCTAGAGATGAAGTCCTAAGTACTCTTTTGGAGTTACGCAGTTTTGTAGAGATCGGTGATATCGACGTCGATAGCATTGGTCTACAACCTGTCTAGGAGAAGAAAAACTCCAAAATCAAACCCGGACTCGAATAAAAACTAAAAATTAAAAAAAAAACATTAATTAAAATACATTTTTAACAACAAGCTTTTATTAATAAAATGCTTTAAAGCGAAGAAAATAAATTTTGAATGCTTTTAAAACAGGGTGTTTATTAAATTATAAATGTATCTTATATATAAAATTCTCGTGTCACAGTGTTTGTTTCCTTACTCCTCCGAAACGGCTTTACTGATTTTAACCAAAATTTATATGCATATTCAGTAGGTCTGAGAATCGGCTACTAGCTATTTTTCATACCTTTATTTATATGGCAAAACAACGTTTGCGGGGTCAGCTAGTATTGATATAAATAAAAGTTTGTCGCGAGATTTCAAATAACATCGTACCTATCTTCTAAGCAATATTTAATTCTAACAAAAGAATTCTTATAATAATTTGCTTAGAATCAAAGTTAGGTGTGTTTGTTCTTTTGAAAAAAAAAATGTTTGTGTACTCCCGAGAATCTTCAATTTATATCTATATAAATTTATAATTTAATAAAATGGCGGTTTTAATAGCATTCAAAATTTATTTTATTCGTTTTAAAGCATTTAAATAAAAGCTTGTTGTTAAAAATGTGTTTTTTTAATTAGGTAATGTTTTATTTACTTTAGAAATGAATAATTAAACTGAAATAAAATGAATATTTATTTAATAACGAAACTCCGACACGACATATATTATTTGCCATCAATAAAGATGATGGTACGGTACCCTTCGTGCGCAAGCACGACTTGCCATTGCCGGTTCTTTGGGTCGTTATCTAGCACTACACTGCGCTTGTCACCAAGAGGGAATAAAATAATAATAGCAAACTTCCTTATAAGTACAAACATACATCAATACAGAAAAAATATAAATACATCGTGTCGTTCTGTAATTTCTCTGGAATTTATTCTGGATTTTTGTTCGTTTTTTGTGGAATGGCCACTCATCCCTCGCGGCACAACGAGTTGAGCAATTATACTAAGTACTCGACGTTTGCATCACTATACTTAGTACTCGTCAGTCGTAACTATACAGTATCATTGCAATAACGTGAAAGTTTCATTTTCGTCCCTGAAAAAGTAAAAGAGTCAAATAGACAAAATCGTTGAGACTTGTTGTTTGCGTCTTAGGTGATTGCGTGAGCAAATTTGAGCTGTACGAGGTAACTAAGCGGTACGTGATGAAAATACCAACCAATAAAATCTTTAATATTCTCCTAATCTCAGTAAAGACAGTTCTGGTGAAAGAAGACTATAGAAACGAGGTGTTGTAGATACAAAAAAAAAACAATCGACTGTTTATCCTACTCGTCCCGTCTCTATACATCATAAAAGAGGTCAACATTATTTTAAATCACTGTCTTATATTATATAGTTACTCTTACTTACTCATACTTATTTTTATACTTACTCGTATACTTACGTAAAAAGGCTATCAGACTGTCTCTAACATGTAACTATCTACATGATTGATCGTGTAATCTGAGCTAGTGGTGTATTAAGGAAAAACCTCTAATTACTGGCAAGGAATCAGAATGGATCGCATATCCCGGGATTAGAAGTCGATAAACAGTCTAGTCGGTCAGTGCTCGAAGTAAATCTGCCCCAAAAGTCGGGTGAAGAGATACTTCAGGCTTGCTCGTTTGTAATAATAGAATTTATTTTTACTCCAGATTTTGCAGATGCCGAGATTTTGTTCTAGTTTTAGCCACACTAAATGTAATTTTCTAGTACTAAAATTTTGTGTAACTATTTCAGTAGACACAAATTATTTTGGGGGTTCCGTAAAACATGAAAACGGAACCCTTATAGATTCGTCAGGTCTGCCTATTCGTCCGTATGTCACAGCCACTTTTTGCCGAAACTATGTGAACTATACTGTTGAAACTTTGTAAGTAGATGTATTCTGTGAACGGCATTAAGATTTTACACAAAAATAAAAAAAAATTGGGGTTGTCCTGTACTTAGAAATGAAACTCAAAAAAAAAAATCATCAAACCTATACGTGTGGGGTGGGGTATCTATGGATAGGTCTTCAAAAATGATGTTGAGGTTTATTATATCTTATATATTATTATTATTATATTATCTACACTGAATAATATGCGCGAGAGGCAAACTTCCAAAGTGGTAAAATGTTGCCCCACCCCCTGTAACTTCTAAAATAAGAGAATGATAAAACTAAAAAATAAAGTGGCCAAGTGCGAGTTGGACTCGCCAATGAAGGTTTCCGTTGCAGCACGTAACATAATATACATAGTACACATAGTTCTTGTAGTTCGTTGTAACTTTGATCGAAGTTTTAATAATAGTGTACTTATGACGTACCTACTAAAAAAAACTGCTCATCAGATCGAGTTCAAACCAATTTTCGTTGGTAGTTTGCAAGGTAATGTACATCATATATTTTTTTTAGTTTTTTCATTCTCTTACTTTAGAAGTTAGAGGTGGGGGGGACACACATTTTACCACTTTGGAAGTGTCTCTCGCGCAAATTATTCAGTGTAGACAAAAATTATTTTAGAAACCTCAACACCATTTTGGAAGACCTATTGATAGACATCCCACAAGTGTAGGATTGATGATAAAAAAATTTATAGTTTCAGTTCTCAGTATAGGCACAGATCAGAAAATAGTATGGGGGGCAACCCTAATTTACCTTTTTTTAACAAATCTTAATGCGGTTCACAGAATACATCTACTTACCAAGTTTCAACAGTGTAGTTCTTATAGTTTCGGCAAAAAGTGGCTGTGACATACGGACGGACAGACAGACAGACAGACATGACGAATCTATAAGGGTTCCGTTTCTACTTTTTACGGAACCCTCAAAAATTATGATGTACATTACCATGCAAACTTCCAACAAAAATTGGTTTGAACTCGATCTAGGGAGCAGTTTTTTTTAGTACTTCATAAATACACTATTATTAAAATATTGATCAAAGTAACACCAAACTACAAGAACTTAGTTACCTGCTGCTATGGAAACCCTTCATGGGCGAGTCCAACTCGCACTTGGCTGCTTTATTTCTTAGCCAAATTAGTCAGATGATCAAAATTAAGACCAAATATTTCATATTTATGCTGTTCAGGATGATGTTTTAGAAAAAGGTAAATCTAACGTCAAGTTAGAAAATATTAAGAAAGAAATTTTTTTTTTCGTAAAATTATATTATGTAAGGTGTTTTATCTCTTATCACATGTTTTTCTCCTCTCGTGACTCTACACTATAAAAAAAACTCCCATGTTTGGGTCACGTCACAAAAGTCACATGTTTGGGTTACGGGTTTCCTTCAAATCACAAAACTTAGTTTTAATGTTCTCTTCATCAAACTAACAGCTACTTTGTAAAGTATTAATAACTCGTAGTCCGTGGTTTCTGGCTTCGTAATCACAATGTCACAGTAATGTTTTCAACGTTCCATCCACCGTAAACTTGAGCGTCTTTATTAAAATCCCTCTCACACTTTTCTGTGATATTTTTCGCAAGCTTCTAAAGAAATGACGGCTACAGATCTTCGAGTATGTTTTATTTTTGCCTTTAAAGTGTTCATTATACTGCTATTATTGCTGCGATCCACTCTGTTATCTTTGTTCGTATGAACTCAAAAGTGATGAATGTTGGCGTATTTGGCTCAACGTATAAGCAGTGCCATCCAGCGTAGTAATACCATCAACATTCTGAGAACCCTGGCTTGAGATTTGGCGATTATCTCTAACCTTCATCGCCCAATGAATAAATAATTAAGTGGTCAATAATGGATGTATTGTAGTGTAATTTTCATTGTGTTCAATCACGTCATAACGTATGAACGGATAGGGCTGCGCTACACAAGAACTGATATCGGAAGCACAGAATAAACGTGCAGCTTTTGCGCTAATCCAGGAGCCCTATATTGGGGGGAAGGGTAGGGTAAAAAATTATAGAGGTGTGAGGATTTTCCAGGATACTAATAGTAATGACCCGGTTAAAGCAGCAATAGCCGTCTTCGACAGCGACCTTGATGTCATACAATATCCAGAGTATACAACGGCAAACATCGTTGTGGTGAAAATAAGGACCCGCACCTGGGAAATCCTCGTTGTATCCTTCTATTTTGAACCCAGACCTAAACCAGTAGAGCCATACTTAGAACAGTTAGAGAAAGTCATACATAGATTTGGTAAGAATATAATAATCGGTGGTGACGCGAATGCAAAGAGTATATGGTGGGGTAGCACGACCACCGACGACAGGGGTGAGACTATGGCAGGGATTTTAGAAGATTTAAACATGCAGGTGCTCAACGACGGCATCATACCTACCTTTTTCACAGTCCGTGGTGGAGTGCTGTATAGCAGCTTTGTGGACGTGACGGCCTGTACACCGGGCATGCTGCACCTAGTAGAAGGTTGGCACATTGATGAAGGAATGACAACCTCGGACCACAATACTATTCTTTTTAAAATTAAATTAAGCAGATCAAAAGGAATACATGTTAAAAGTACAACAAGGAAATACAATTGCAAAAAGGCAAACTGGGGTCTTTTTCGTTCAAAAATGAACCAGCTACTAGCAGATTATAAAGTAAACGAAATTGAGTTTAATAACATTGGTGAAAGTACGGAATTAGAAAATAAAATAAAAATATATACAAACATAATAACAGAGGCGTGCGACAGTAGTATACCCAAATTAAAATCTAAGACTTTCAAAAACCTACCATGGTGGTCCGAGGAGCTCGCATTAATGAAAAAGGAAGTTGCCACCAGAAAACGCAAAGTTCGGTGCGCGGCACCCATACGTAGAGCCAGAGTTGTCGACGAGTACCTACAAACAAAAAATAACTATGAACAGAAATTAAAGGAAGCCCAGGTCCAGAGCTGGAAGGACTTTTGTACAAAACAAGATCGGGAAGGTATGTGGGAAGGAATTTATAGAGTGATAGGAAGAACGCGACAACAACATGAAGACCTACCCCTAACTAACGAGGGACGGACTCTGTCCCATATAGAGACCGCCAAACTATTTGCAGACACATTCTATCCCGAAGACCGGATCCAGGACGATAGTGCGGAACACAGAAAGATTAGGATTGCAGCTGACCACCTAAATGTGCAGGGACATGCTGGTAACCATGACCCTCTATTTACAACAGCTGAACTTAAAATGGCCGTGGAAAGCTTTAATCCTAAAAAAGCTCCGGGGTCCGATGGACTGAACGCCAGCATCTGCCAGCGAGCTATAAATCACGAGCCAGGTATCTTCCTATCACTGGCCAATAAATGTCTGGAACTGGGTTACTTCCCGGAGATCTGGAAGGAGGCCACCGTAGTAATCCTGAGAAAGCCAAATAAATCGGATTACACAGTGCCAAAATCCTACAGACCCATAGGGTTGTTGCCAGTGATGGGAAAAATATTGGAAAAAATGCTGATTTGCAGAATGAAATGGCATCTTGTGCCCCGGTTGAGCTCCCTCCAGTACGGGTTTATGCCGCAACGGAGCACTGAGGACTCCCTCTATGATCTGATAGAAATAATAAAAAGCAAAGTAAAACAAAGAAAAATAGTAGTGTTAGTATCATTAGACATAGAGGGAGCCTTCGATGGCGCATGGTGGCCAGCAATTAGAACAAGGCTGGCGGAAGAAAATTGTCCGATGAACATTCGAAGGATAATGGATAGCTACCTCAACAGCAGAAAGGTGAGGGTAAGATACGCTGGGGAGGAAGTTACCAAGGAAACTACAAAAGGATGTGTCCAGGGATCCATTGGTGGACTCATCCTTTGGAACTTGCTCCTCGATCCTCTGTTGAAGGGACTGCAGGCCAGAGGTGACTACTGCCAGGCTTTTGCTGATGATGTGGTGTTGGTTTTTGATGGGAATACTGCTCTAGAAATACAACAACGTGCCAACGCAGCTCTCGCGTATGCGCAGCAATGGGGCGTACGAAACAAATTGAAATTCGCACCCCATAAAACCAACGCATTGTTAATAACAAGAAAACTAAAGTACGACGCTCCACTGCTGAACATGGGCGGGGTCCCTATTGAAATGTCAAAAGAGATGAGAGTTTTGGGGCTCTGGGTAGATGATAAGCTCACATTCAATACACACGTATCAAAAGTGTGCGTAAAAGCTCTAAACATCTATAAGCAAATATCTAGAGCCGCAAAAATCAGCTGGGGCCTACACCCGGAGATAATCCGTACAATGTACACATCAGTAGTAGAGCCGGTTGTAATGTACGCGGCGGCGGCTTGGAGTTCGGCTACGAAAAAGTGGTGTATTCAAAAACAGTTGAACGCGGTTCAGCGTGGCTTTGCACAAAAATTGTGCAGAGCTTACCGCACGGTCTCTTTGAACTCGTCACTGGTGCTCGCGGGGATACTACCCCTCGATCTCAGGATACAGGAGGCAGCTGCCCTGTACGAAGCAAAGAGGGGGTCGTCTCTAGCGGCACTGGGAGATCGAGAGATCGAACGAAGAGTCGCGTTCAGTGTAATCCCGCATCCGTCCCTGTGTGTCGACCTTCAGTTCACATGCCTGGTAAACAATGAACAAGTAGGAAAGACAGACCATCAGTTGATCAAAATTTTCACGGACGGTAGCAAAATTGACGGCAAAGTTGGAGCAGCATTGTCTCTTTGGAGCAATGCTGTTGAAACTAGGCACCGAAAATTTAAGCTGTCGTCTTATTGTACCGTTTACCAGGCCGAGTTGTTGGCGATCCACGGAGCGACGGATGAGATACTGAAAAGTCGGAAGCATAAATTTGGAATTTATAGCGACTCCAAGTCGGCGCTACAAACCGTCGTTAACGTTGGCTCTCTTAATCCCCTTGCAGTAGATATTCGCAAAAATTTAAATCAAATTGACATACAAGGAAAACAGGTTCAATTGTTCTGGATTAAAGCACATGCGGGGCTTGAGGGGAATGAGAGAGCAGACGAACTGGCAAAGCAGGCGGCTCTTCAGCTGAGGTGTAGACCACACTACGACAAGTGCCCGATTTCATTCGTCAAGCGTCAAATCCGAATAGAGACGCTGGGCGAATGGAATCGGAGATACACAACTGGTGAAACCGGCAAAGTTACCAAAGTGTTTTTCCCTGTTCCAACGGAAGCTTTTAGAACCGTTCGGAAAATAAAACCAACTGGTATACTCACGCAGATAATGACGGGGCACGGTGGTTTCTCCCAATACCTACACAGGTTCAAACTGAAGGATAGCCCATCGTGCATCTGCGACCCGGACAGGGAGGAAACACCATTACATATAATAACCGAATGCCCAGTGTATGGAAAAGAGCGTCACGAAGCAGAGCAAAAGATAGGACAAGTAATTGCTGTCAACACCATGAGCAAAATAATAAATGATAAAAATATTAGCACTAAGTTTATAGAGTTCAGTGAAGAAATATGCAAAAAAGTTGTAAAACGAAATAAATAGTTATTAATTTGGGTTGCATAAATATTATAGTATATATCTATACCAACCCAATAGACATAGAGGTACAATTTAGTTTAACAAAATAATATTTTTAAAGTGAACTGTTCACAAAACTTAGATCTAAGAACTAGTAATATATTTCATTAGTCTATGTTAAGAGCTAGCCATAAGATAGACAGTAAAATTAGTAAGATAAGAAACCCCTGACCCACCATATGTTAGGGATAAGTCAGAGAGCCCGGTCTTTATATCGGGACATAAATAAAAAAAAAAAATAAAAAAACGGATAGGGCTGAAATTTGGAACACAGTTATATTATCATCATCGTCATCAGCCTGCATTCGTCCACTGATGGCCATAGCCCTCTACTATAATACGCCATTCAGCCCGATACTCGGTCTTACGTTTCCAACCGCCACCAGCCGTTTTTCGTACGTTTCGTCACTCCATCTAGTCTCAGGGCGTCCTGCACTACGTTTACCTATTCGCGGTCTTTACTCCAGAACCCGCTTACCGTAACGGTTATCGGATCTGCAACAGATGTGACTTGCCCACTGCCACTGTGCCATTTCAGTTTGCACGCTGAGCTATGTCGGCGACTTTAGTTCTGTGACGAATTACTTAATTGCGGATGCAACTCCTCAGAGAAACCCCAAGTGTATAGCCCTTTCCATAGTTCCATAGCCTCCGTAAATAAAGAATTCTAATTATTTTACCTTTTTTCATATCCTAAGGTGCAAATAATATTCACAAATACTTTCCTTTCAGTGAAAAAAAATGTCAACACCAAAGAAATAATTCTTGGAGTTAAAGGAAATCTTCCCCATGCATACGGATAAAGCCGTACAATATGCAATTTTCTTTTAGTACCTACTTTTATTTAAATTAAGTTTGAAGCTAATTCCCAGTGTGCTCTATTATAATTGTCTGCAGCGTTACGAGCGGCCCAAGCTCGCTACTACTAGGGTTGCCGAGATATCTGCGATGTGGTAAAAATGTTATTGAATTCAACTATGAAATGTAGTATTTGTTAAGTACGGTGCGTCAGGTAAATATTTTGAACTTATTCAGGTATGTTTCATGTATGTTTGCATTTAGATCGAATATCCGTGCATTTATACATATACATAGATATAGGTACTCTCCGGGAGTGAGTTTGCTAAGTAAATAAGTTTAGGCTAGAAAGGCCTTGCGCCCACTGCGCTATGCTAAGCCAGTGTTGGCAGTACTGTAATTGAGGTAATCTGCCATAAGCCACATAAATAATAATAGATTCCAACGGCGTCAAGTATCTTCTTGTAAATAAAAATGTCATGTAACATTGTGTGTGTGTGTTCGTAGTCGTCCAAAACGGCTGGCTGGATTTTTTAAGAGTTTTCGTCTAATTAGTAGGTAAAAAAGAGTCGAGTAGTAGAGTATACTTAGTCATCATCATCAACAGCCCACTAAACGTTCCCACTGCTGGGACTCGGGGCCTTCTCTCGCAAGGAGAGAGTTAAGGCCATAATACACATACATAATAATAAAGGCAATACGTGTATACTTAGTAAGGTCTAAAATATTTTTCACCTTTCTGACCTTTTTTTGTGTAAGCAACATCCAAATAAATTAATTGTTTAATGACTTGAAGTACTTTTTTTAAACGAGTAGAGCCTTTAATAACAAAACTAATATACAAGGAGGTCCACACTACATTCCTAAACATTTACACCAATGCAGGTCTAAAAATAATCAAATTCCACATTATAAATCTTAATCTAATTTGCATCACAGTCAAAATCTGCATCAAAGTCAAATCAAAGTTTTACCTGGTCTTTCAAAAAAAGAAAAAAATCAAAAGGCAAGTGACTTCTGAATTGGATTGCCGAGAAACAATTTTTTTAACGAGAATTCGGTGATGAAGACTTGCGTTCTTTGAATTTTATTCGCACAAAAGATGCTCAACGCATCTACAGAAGTTTTGATTACAAACGATGAAAAATAAATATAAAATAAATAAAAGTGAAAACACTTCAAAAATGACAAAAGTAAACCCGTTCGCAATTTTGAACATTAAACACTTATAAATAAGAACTGCACGTGAGATCTAAATAGCAGCCCTAAGCTCCAGGGTATTTTGGCACCGCGGAGCGCCGTAACCTCAATACTTATGTACTATTGTAACTACACACGTATACGTACCATTTGCGGTGTTTGTTGATTGCTTCGCGGGTAAACAAACAGCTCTGGTAATAAAACTCGACTCAAACACTCACGGTTTATACGACCAACAAAAATTACGAACGTTTGATTCCAACACAAATATAGGTTATGGCTGAGTTCACCTTAGATCTGCGGAGAAGCGGTGTGATACGAGGATTCATAGCGGAACCACAGTATAAAGAAACATTGGTTGTCTGTAAAGTTAGTTGGTTTACGGACGATAGTTTAACGTGACAACGTCATAACAAAACATTGATAGATGCGGCGCAAGCGAACAATGAGCGTAACGGGACATAACGGGACACTTTTTAGTGTATGCAGCCGGCGTTCATCGAGTTATTAGACGTTGTCACGTCAAAAAATATTAGACTGTGGCAGTTGAAACGATGTGACTGTCCGGTCACAACATGTGAAAAAATACAAGGAAAGATGCGAGGCTGTGGAGTGAAGTGTAGCGTTTTGTATTAGCAATATGAAACGAAGTGAATTAAAATCAAGTGGATTGAATTGGAGTGAAAACACGAGTTCACTACATCGCTTCATATATACGAGTACGTCTAATTGACAAGCCTACCATACATTTTTGACGTGATAACGTCTTATAATTCGATGAAGCCGGCTGCATGCCCGCAAAACTGTAACGTTTCGCCGTTACCGTTAGTTCGTCTTCTGTGCCATGCGGACGAAGCTGAGCGCTGAGGGCGCCACCCGCCGAGTCGAGCGGTATCACTACTCGCGCTATCAGCGTACTGATTTCTTAAGACGTTGTCAAGTTCTATCGTCAGTAAACCGACTTTACAGACAACCATTTTTTTAGTTGCATCCATGTGTTTCACCGAATTTGGGGTAGGTAACGTAGTTCTCATGGTGGTAGTACCTTCTATTTGCAGAGTACGTCTAAGAAAGGACCAGATAATTACATTTATGATACCGACAAACTATGATATGTAAACATTGCCATTTTCTGGCTTGAAGGGCAACATTAAAGTTTTCTGGGCACGAGCGTAATCCCGTGTTTGACAGGGATTTGAGCTTTTCAAATCCAAATTGATACATAGTGCTGTGGTATTATGGACAGGCCTGATGCTTGCCATCTGGCGGATATCTTGCTCGTCGAGTTATTCTATCCAATAAAGTAAAAACTATGGGAATAAAACGGTGCTATTGATGAATAGCTTCGTCGGTCACCATCACCATTCCTACCTAGCAAGTTCCAAGTGGTCGCCCAACCTAAACGGTGGAAAAAATATGATTTACTTTTGTGCCTGCGGATAAACTTTATCTATTCAATTACGTTTACATTTATTCTCTACCTAATTATCTCATTTAACTCCGGTTTTTTAGGATTCCATAAAACAGAAAAACGGAACCCTTATGGATCCGTGTCATGTCTGTCTGTCCGTCCGTATGTCACAGACACCTTTTTCAGAAATTCTATGGAAAAGTCTTCAGAAATTATGTTGAGATTTCTAATTATTTTTTTCGGATCGGGCGTTTCGTTCATTCCGAATTCCGACCGACATAAATTTGACAGTTTTTGTGTCATAAACCTCACTCCGAAAGCATTTAATTACCTTACCGATTATTCGGACAGCTGTCGGTCGGATCTGATTATTCGGAGGTTGTTTTCGTAGTTCACTATTTACCTATTAATGATGTCGTCGTGTTTATGGTTACAAACATAACCAATTGACCATACTTTTAGGCAAGATTTTTGTTAATTTTAACTAGTTACAGATTCTGTAACATTGAGTTTAAGGGTAAACTTATTGCACAGTTTTAGTATGCTATGTCCACACAGCCTTTTAAAATTTTCCGCGCAATTTTCGAAGAAGGATGTACAAACATTTTTTCTTCACATATTATGAATATGGGTACAGATTTTTGGTTTCCGGTAGTCGGACTGCCTGTAAAGTCTCCAGAAAAAAAGCTAATTGGAATTAAATCACGGAAATCTTTCTGCTCTCTGAAACGTATCCGATAAAACTCGACAAATCAATGATTCAGAATATGGTTGAAAATTAAGCACGGAGATTTCAAAACGTCTATTAACGCTTACCTTGCAGAAATTTTATTAAAATTAATTATCTATGTCTAAGACTGCAGTTTGTCTGATATTTAGAAATATCGAGGTCTAGAACGTAACAGGTTTACCTAAACCTAGGTTATACCTATGACTAGAAGGGAACCATCTGGTAATGTGTTTTATTATTTGTCTGTACGCATGTGGAACGTTGACGTTTTTAAAACACCCTGCAAAACTAAACACAAAGGATGGGATTAAATATAGCAAGAGATATCGTGGAGCGAGCATAGGGAAATAACACTGGTACGAAATTCTGTGTAGTTTGATTAAAGACGAGGTGTGTCAGAGGGGTTTGCGAGGACGAATTCTAGGGCCCTCAAGCCTGCCCTAAGGCCCTGATAGCGCACGCGTCGCCGCCTGTCGAGGGCTAATGCGATACGTGTGCCCCGTCCTACCTTCAAGGGTTATTTTATGTTAAAGTACGCTTTAAACCGGCGGAGAGCTCTCGTTAGTCGTAGGAAAAGATTGGCGTAGCGAGTGCTATTGAAACTTGTCTCCTCGCTTCAGAGGATGTGAGCATGATATGAAATTCTACAGAATTCACGCAAATAATCCTACTAATATTACAAATTTTAAAGTTTGGATGTTTGTTGCTGAACACCTCGAGAGGGCTGAATGAACTGGATTGAAATTTGGAAAACAGTTAGTTTATAACATGGAATAGCTCATAGGCAACTTTTTCCATTTTTCTAACGGCGCGGGTGTAACCGCAAGACGCTACCAGTCACAATACATTATGACCTGTGTGTCGAAGTTTGGCAAAAAATGTTTTTCAAACTCTAATTTTAATTCGGCTACATTTAGAGAAAAAACTGTTTTTTTTTAAACATTAATTTTGTTTGTTAAATTTTGTAATTTCAAGGTTTCATTTGGTCCCATTGTACCTTATACTTTTATTAATTGGCATAAATATTTTTTCTGCGTACCTTTTGCTCCTATTCCTCATCAATTAATTAAGGAATATGTATTTTGACCAGTGAGAAAATAATTTGATTTCAGTGTTCTGAATGAAGTACATTTATTTATCTCTGAAGAGCTATTGTGAAAATTAATAAAACTAAAAACAACATTTCTGAAAAGGATACTACATAATTAGTTTTAAAATTCTACTTAATATTATAAATGCGAAAATGTGTTGCTCAATCACGTCGGAACAGTTGAACGGATGTTGAAATTTGGTGCATAGAATATACTACTACTTTTTATCCCGGGAAAATAACGGAAATGGAAATTTCGAAGATAACACCACGGGGTGTTGTTAGTTATAAATCTGTGTGACGTAATAGTTATAAAATGTTTAGTTTAAATTTACTTTTTACATAACTTGACGTGTAAATGAAATTTGAATGACAGAAATAAACGAACCCTACAAATGTTTTAATAATTAAAAAACTAATCTCCGAATAACCCACCCCTAACTGCTCCCGGCGCAAAAGTGCCCAAATAACATTTACTTATTTATTTCATTTCGTTTTTACAATTCATAATATTGTAAAAACTTAGGCTAAACAACATAAAAACATTATAAAAACTTAAACCTAGATACAGCCGCCGCCACCAGCAGATTTACTTATTATTGTACAAAACAGAACACAATTAGCAACAAACTTAAATAATATGTGGCAATTTACAGTTTCGACCTAAACTATGTTTCTAAGTAAATATCTATACTAATATTATAAAGCTGAAGAGTTTGTTTGTTTGTTTGTTTGAACGCAAGGATCTCTGGAACTACTGGTCCGAATTGAAAGATTATTTCTTTGTAGGATAGTCCATTTATCGAGGAAGGTTATAGGCTATTTAACATTACGCTACTACCAACAGGAGCCGTATAATGCTGCGGCCCCACCTATGAGGCGAATATTCGTAACGTGTTGGCGCAACAAAAACATCGTATTCTGACTAAGACGATGTTGGTGTCTACATTAGCAGGCGAATATTCATGTCAAATTGGTGCGATGTATTGTGCTTTGATTATTTACTTGTCTAGATAGACCGCTCCGCGTAGAAACATCAGAAATATAGGTTAAGTTAAGATAAGTTCGTGCTGTCGGTTTAATTGTCGCAACAATGACGTTGCGCGGTTTTGTGACATTTGAATATTTGCGCTATAAAAGTCTGCATAAATTACCAAGGACGATTGAAAACAACTAAAAATATTAGCTGATATCGGTAAGTAACCTTTACATTACTATTTAGTTAAAGAAGTAAACGATAGATTTTTAATACATATAACTTTGTCTCAAGACGGCGTCGGTTGCCGCCAAATTTACAGGGTTGCCTGTTCTTGAATTTAGTTTTCCGTTAGTGTACTGTTAATTTTTAACGAGAACGAGAGAGCTACTCCGCGAGATCCTGAATGTGCGCGAGCGTCGGGAGCAGGTCGCCGTCATCTTCTGCAACTTGTCCAAAGTGCAACTGATTTGCATGATCTTATCCCACATTGTCCTTTTTTATCGGAATGCTCGTAGCTCAATAAAGCGACATCGTTTCATGGTTGATGTTCCAAAGACACGAACGAAGAGATTTGACACTGCTTTTGTGACAAGAACGTCTACACTGTAGAATACGTTGCCTGAGTGGTACAATGGGTGTTGCGCAGGGTTCATCAGTCTCTAACGTCTCTAACGGTCCTCTCTGAGAATAAATCATTATCTCCAATAGTCATGTTTTAATTTTATAGCATTGATATTTTGAGATATATCTAATTTAAGTGAATTGAACACTGAATTATAAATCGAAATATATTTTTACCCACTTTAACAGGAAATACTTGGGGAGCCTGTATCACTTAGCACGCATACCATTGACATAAGAACAGTAATAGCAGGGACAGCGACAGACAATTGTTAAACTTGTGTTTGAAACCTGGCTTCGTACTTTTGTCGCAATTACAGCGTAACGCGTCATCTAGACAAGTCAATAATCAAAGGCATTGTGCCGAATAGGGTTGTTCAGATTGTTGTGCGTCGAGACGTAGGCAGTAATTTAAAAATGAAGGAAATAGTGGTTTTGCATCATATTATGTCAGTAAACTATCATTTATTAAAATTGTACGAGTATCATTTACGAAATAATATGAAATAGAGAAGAATGAGAAGATGGTGGATGACTACTATTCATAGAAACCGAACGATGTAAGTATTCTGGAAAGTAATCTCTTCTTACCGCAGGCGCAGACGATTGGCTGGAACATTTTCTTTTTCTATTTTTAATTGTATTTTATATTCTATTTTCCTGTGACTTCAGTTGTTGCTTTAGTTACCTTGGTTAAGGAGCGTTTTGGTTTAATTTTGTAAATGTTTTAACTAATTTAAATATTTTTACTATCATTGTGCGCCTTTCTCTCATGTAATCTCATGTAAGTCATCTCTGGATTTTTACGTATGTCAACATCTGGCTTTGAAATACTGCTACAAAAAGTCGCACCATTAATTACCAATAATAGTTAAAAAAACGAAAAAACACGCTTTTAGCACGCACTAAAAATTACAAAAGCATTTCAAATAGCCTGTCCACCATCTTGGACGTCCGCCATATTGAATTTAAGTCACGTGACTATTTTTTTCGTATTTTTGACAGCAAACCCTTTCATTTGATACCCATATCATGGGGGTGGATTTCAAATAGCCAGTCCGCCATCTTGGGTAGGGCGCCATATTGGATTTGTAATGACGTTTCCTTTAGTAGTCATGTATTGTCATCAGAATTCAGAGCGTGTGTAAAATTTAATCCTAATCAAAGACCGAGAAGTGGGTCAAATTAAGATTCCAAGATTTTCAACATACCTACATACCTAAGTTACCTAAAAGTGAAGCTAACAAAAGCGTGTTAAAAAAGATACGAAATTCAGAAAAGCTAGTAAAGCTATCCAATACTTAAGTCTTTAACATTCCTTTTGTGACGTTTGAAATTTGATTGTATGAATTGTATAATTTATGGGGAACCTTACCTGAAATAAATGAATTTTGATTTTGAATTGACGTAGGTCAAGCGAATATTGCCGCGACAAATCAATATGATTCGCGCCAGTTTACCAAGAGCTCTTCGATGCTTCATCGTCTTGTTGCGCATACATTGCGATAACACGATGTACCCGGCCACACTAATCGCGCCAACACGAATATTCGCCGTAGGACGCATATGAGTCCGCACCATAAGAGTGAAAAATGTAACAACAAACGGGGGAAAATATTGCTTTTTGAGTGCTTTCGTTGCGTGACAGCATATATGTCATATTTTAAAGGTTGCGTCATTAGAACCTAAAGTAACCGAGTTCGTTCAAAATTTGAATTGGTACTACCAATTTTCGATAGATGGCTTAGCAACGCGCGCGCGTTCAGCTAGTACATATATATACATTGTAATAGATTGTAAAATATAAATCACAACCTAAACATGACGTGGATTATATGAAAAAAAACAAAGCTTCTAATCTGTGTCACCAAATTTTATTATGTTCTCCGCAAACAGATTCGGATTTCAAATTAATATCCCTAGACCAATAAGAGACGTAGTAACATAATAATTAAATTGTACAATATGCCTGTCGGCACGTAAACTGCTTACACAAATGAATAAATTAGACATTCTATAACATTTCGAATACGAGTATGAACACGTATAGGTACGTAGGTATGTACAACAATTATAATCTCTAATTATAGTATGTACCTCTTGGTACTTTGTAATGTCATAGAAAAGATAACTAATGCTCAGAAGATTATGAGACTTAATACATTGCTATCCCATCTGAGTGGTCGTTGGTCATCTTCGGACACATCGTCGCTTACCATCAGGCGAGTTGGTTGTCAAACGCGGATCTATGCGCGATACAAAAAAAAAACACCAAAACAATATGCCATATCTTATCTCAGTTCTACACACAATATGATTTAAAATACTGAGCAAGTGTGGGCTGGTATTAAATATATTTCCAACACCACTATTTAATCCTATTAATATAATAAACTAGCAGGGCCTCGAGGTTTTATCCGCGTGATTTCCGTTCCCGTTTTAACGTGATTGAGTAACAAACATCCAAACTTTCACATTTATAGGAAATATCAATATTAAACATATCAATATTAGTAGCATAAGATGCAAAAATTTGGATGTTTGTTGCTCACTCACGTCAGAACGGCTAGACGGATCGGGTTCAAATTTAGAACATAGTTAATTATATTGTAGTCTGTTTTTCGCAGCGGGAAAAGTACTACGACGAGAACTTTAGAGTTTAATGCGGTCGCTGCTAGTATTTTCATATTTGCTGAAAATCATCTGTTTCGAGTAGACCAGTGTTCTTTAAAGTGTGGGTCGCAATCCTCCAGGGACTCGCAAAATGACGACAAAAAGAGCAAATTCTAAGGGTTTTAAACCCCCTACTTTGTAACAATCTGGGGGGTCGTGAATTAAAAAAGTTTGAAAATCACTGTATCACAAAATTTCCCACATACAATTCACTAGCCGTTTTCCAGTATTTGAACACATTCAACGTTTAATCCATTTCGCAAATAGTTTTCAATCGAGAACCACAAATGTAAGTTAATTTGGAACACAAAATGGAATTCTGTACAGGCGGAAGTAACTATTGGTCAGGACTATCTTTTAATTTAAACAGAGGAAATTTAGTCGCCCAGTTTATTCTGCTGCGGCGAAGGCAGGTGCGGACTGCCCCGGGCTCTGTAATTAACAAAACAAAGGCTTTTCACTACGTTACCAGTACTTGATGTTACTGCCTACATTATTTTAAGGTGCCAGATTCTTTGCAAGAGCGTTAACTTTGCCAGCTTCGAATTTGTGCTGCGACACATGAGGTTTATCGGATTAAAGCTGTTTCCGTAAGTTCTTATATGTGAATATCTTTATTTATTGTACTCGTAGTGCTCGTAGACTAAAATAATTGGGATGATGACTTAGTTAAAACCATAAGAGTACCTACTATTCTAATGATAATGTCTTGAGCTTTATAATATTAGATTAGATATCCTATTACCATTCAAATTACATTATAACTAACTAGCAGCGCCCCGCGGTGCTACCCGCGTAGTTACCGTTCCCGTTGTTTTCCGGGATAAAAAGTAGCCTATGTGTTCTTCCAGACTATAATCTATCTGTGTTCCAAACTTCAGTCCAATCCGTTCATACGTTAGGACGTGATTGAGCAACAAACATTCAAACATCCATACATTGACATTTATAATATTTTATTAGTAGGATATATGTATATAGTGGGATAACAAAAGTATGCGTCATTGGTCTACTAGACTAAAAGAACGCACACCCACCCAAATTTTCAAAAAATCTAATTAGTCTTTCAAAAATTATTGAAAAATAAGGGACACGATTTTTTTTTTATGAAATTATTTTAAATCGACAAAGATTTAGATCATCATACTTCCAGAGGTGGGGGGTCATAACGTCACGTCGTCGTAAAAACGTACAATGAAGAGACGTCACTCAAAACTTCTAAGCATTGTGTGTTCGTCTTTTTTTGTTTGTGAAACAAAAGGGAAATGACGTATACAATATTTTTTAATAATGTAACTGACGGACTAATTAGTTTTTATTGTCATGGTACCTATTGTTTGTCAACTTTATAGAGCCAGTAAGTTAAATACGCGATACAACACCGGTTAACGATGTAGCTTTCCGAACGTACCTACACTGGAATTTACTTAACGACTTGTTCTCCGTAACTCTATATTATTGAGAAAGTCTTTACCTTTAGCAGGACGCTGTCTTCAAATAAAAGTAAGTCCTTTAAACTAGATAAAACATTATGGCCTTTGATTTTCCCTTAACTGATACATAGTAAAAATTGTGAAAGGAATTTCTTCAAATTTATTGAGTATTTCATGCTTAAGGCCGGGTCACATAGAGGCGATCCGGTAACGATAGCGATCCGATAGCGATAGCGATCCGATACCGAGTATGGGATCGCGCCCGCTTGCTGTGTGTCAGGTTGTATACAAATTCGAACATTACAAAAAATATCGTCTCGCTATCGGATCGCTATCGCTATCGGATCGCCTCTGTGTGACCCGGCTTTTAATAGATTTTAATCATTAATTTAGATATTTTAATAAAATATATTTTCATTATTGGTAGGTACCCTCTCCACTCTTTACGAAACAAAGCTTAACGGTCCGTTTGGAGAATACTTAATTAATAAAATGTTTCGACGAAGTACTCTCTAATCTAACCTCAAACTGAACAATGTTTATCGGACATGGTCTCTAATTTCGTACAAAATTAATGTTAAGTGACCTGCGGGGCTGCTCGATGTTAAGCGGAGTAGGTCAACACGACCGATTGATATTTGAACGTTGCGGAAACACGAGATCAACGCAATGATCAGATATTTACTAGAATATGTATGTTAACTATCCAGCATGTCTTTCCTGTTAACTTGAAACAGAATGAGACATGAAATGAGGTAGCAGGTTTCTTTGCAGAAATACTGCAGTAATCAGTAATATAGTAGTGGTAGGACTCTTAGCAAAGTCCGCCTGGAGAAGTACCACACCTTTGCTAGTTATTGTACCGCCAAGCGGTAAAATGAAAACATTATTGTGTTCCGATTTGTAGGGCAATGTTACCAGTGAAATTACAGGGCTTAGAGATATAATATCTTAGATCTCTGGGTGACGAGCGCAGTGCAGTGCTAGGTAATGATTTGGACTCCTTATGATACAATAGCTGCGTGTTGCTGTGCTGTTATGTGGCAGGCACGATGCTTACCATCAGGCAAATGTTCTGCTTGTCTCGCCACTCTTCAATTTAAAAAAAAAAATTATGGGTATCAATATCAATCCATTTTTTTTTTTTTGATGATACCTAATATAAATAAATTGGTTTGCACTTGACCGTCATCTCGCCTAATAATGTTTAGCAACAATGTGGTCTACGATCTACGCTGGAATGTGCTTATCTAGGAGAAACTAATTCACTGTCAACTTGAATATAGCAAGATTGTATCCATCGGGAAAATCTTTATTTCTAGAATAGTGACAAGGCGAATAGGTCATGTAGTATGATGGTAAGCAGCATGCCTGCCCATTACAGTAACACGCAGCTATTGGAACAGGAAGAGTCCAAACCATTACTTAGCTAGCTAGATTAGCTAATACGTACACAGGCAGACACATATTATCGAAAATAAATCAATTCACTTTGTAAATATCTAAGCTGCGTCTAAGGAGTTCTAAAGTAATGACAAATTTAATAAAATAATAAGAGAGGGTGTAAATACTAGTTCGACTTAAGTTGGAACGCAGATTTTAGTGGAAATATCGTTGACAGTATACCTAATTAGTAATTACTGATCATTCTATGGCATGTGATTACCCAAATACAATTCAAATACACATTACCCATAATGATTGCGGCACAATAGTGTTCGCGTGGCTCTCCACCATTAATCTTGTCAAACGAGAATGAAGTGGTCAGACGTAACCCTCATTTCTCAAACCGAGGACTAATTAATTACCTTGAAATTTCCTATCTATGCAAATGGAATCATTCCCAAAAAATGTTTATTTAGACATATTTTTGATGTCATTGTAATGATGAAGCGAAATCCATAATTAGGTATTTTAGCCGTTACATTAAAATATTAATTTTACTCTCGCGCTATTTGTGCTAAATGGTTATTCATCAAGTTTTATAATATGTTGTTATAAATGTTGATGGTACAACCAATTAGTAATAAAATAAACGTTATTTAAGTGCCAATTTTATGCTGAATAACACAAACTGAATAGATTATCGGACAAAACAGAGCCTAAAATGAAATGTACGTAAAAATCATGAAATTAATTTCTAATGTAATTTTATTAGAAGTCCCCTTGACTTATGTCGTGTGAGAGTTAACACGCCCAAAATCAAAACATTTTCAACTAAAGTTTAGCTACTAATCATTTTAATAAAGATATATTTTATCTCTCTCTATTTTACAATTTACATCACTATTTTAAAATCAGCTAGCAACTCCCCGCGGTTCTGTCCATGCAGTTTTCGTTCCCATTATTTTCCCGTGATAAAAAGCCTATGTGCTCTTGAGACTATAATCTAACTATGTTCCAAAGTTCAACCATATCCAATCAGACGTTACGACTTGATTGAGCAACAAACATCCAAACACCTAAACATCTAGACTGTCGCATTTAAAATATTAGTGGGAGATCAACAGTACTAATTGTAATTCTTTAGAATAGTTACAGCCGTATTTTAAACATTTATTCAGGCGTCACGCGAGCCAAAAACTGGTGAAATTGATATGAGCAAAATAAATCGGTACTTACAGAATTTTAGACGTTTCTGACGTAAAACGTTCTCAAAGAAACAATATTGAATTGAAACCAAGTTTTGTAATACGGTGGTAAGTATATTAATGGAATAGAACGGGTTTAGTGAGTTTAAAGACTTGCCAATTAAGAGTGCGCCTAAAGCCAGGAAAAAATCAGATTTCACCCGCGCGACGCGTTTCTTAATGTGATGTACATAAAGTCGAGAATAGCATGACACAGTTTGGAGGAAAAATCAATATTTAATCAAGCGTCCATTTTTTACCAAGTTTTATTTAATTACTCAATAACTAAACATAAATTTAAAAAAGTGTTCGGTTACTTTACTAGAACGTACAAATAGGAATTTTATTACCAAAAAATAATGTGGGGTCATCGCTGATAATTTCGAGTACTCGAATTAAAACGGGTTTTTTCGGTGTCATTTTTATTTTTTTATTGTAAAAAACTCTGATCTATTTTTAAAATTCTATTCGGTTATTGTGCTTCTTCTTAATTGTACCCACACGTCAATATTTTTTTTGTCATAGTTTTTAGTTTCTTAACTTCAGTGAGCGGCGTCGAAAATGTTCTATTTTCGTTTTCTGGCTTTAGGCGCCCCCTTAAATTAATACAAAAATAAATTTACTCGGACCGACCCACATTAGCAATGTTTTGAATATTTATTTGTCTAAAAGTAACTTACAAATTTAAAAAACTACTTTATAATGTGGTTATTCATTTTAATGATACTATGGTGAAATATCTTCTTAATCTCTTCATCCCTAAATAAATTTTGGCAAAAACACTGAAAATAGCTTTCACTTTTTAGCAAAAATTTCACACCAGAGTGCCCTAAATTTTGTAAAACGCCTTAGTTATTTCGAGGTTAAACCGCTCGTCATTTATTTAATTTAATATTAACCTTCTAACCGTCGCATCTCCAGAGTGCTGTAATACGATGCTTTTATCGAAAATGTTGACCTCATACTTTAGTTAAGAGGTAGAAGAAGAATAATATTTAAAGGTGAAACATTTTGTCTGTAAAATAATATTATATATGTTCAAGTTACTTCTTTTAATGGATGTAAAAATGTACTTAATACCTACGTATTAATAATAAATATGGATGTTAAGATTATTTTGTACACTTTCCAAAATGTGCTTTCTTTCTTTGGAAATAAGAAAACCAGTTGTTCTACACATACGAGTAAATAACTTCAAGCTTGATAAAATTGTATGGAATGTTCTAACTCTATTCAAATATTCGACATTATTAGAACAATTACCAAGTATACGTTTTAAAGTTATCCACATGAAATTATGCCGCATTAGTGTAATGGACGCAAAGTAAGCGAATATCATAAACGTGTTTATATACGACTATTTGTATTATTAATCCATTGAGTCAGAAAAAATAAGGGACAGAGACAGGACAGCCCAGCTTTGACAAGGGACAGCCTCTCAGGATAGGACTGACAAGCCAAATTTATATTTTGCCATTTACCTCTTCTCTCAATAAAAAACTGTTTGTAGAGCGGGAAAAGTGTCTATACAATGTCACTATTTGAGGACAAGAAAATCTTTCAAGCGAATGTTTAAGGAACAATTTACTTTGATTCCTACTAATATCTGTATCAACCTTTCACACCGATCTCTAATTAATAGATGCGAAAGTTTGAATGTTTAGATATTTGTCTATTAGTCGCTCAATAACAGCATATGAACTAAACAGTCAAATAAACCACAACAAAGTTTTAAACATAGAATAATCTGGAATAATAAGAGTATATAAACACCTAGGTTTTTTATCCGGACAAAATTCAAAGTTCCTTCGAGAATAATAGCTCTTTTATAAATTAATTATACACGGATAAAATCGTGGCTCGACACTAGAAGAAGTAAAAAGTATTTTAAAAACGTATAGCAAAGAGTAAGTACCTACAGAAAAACGAAAGCTTCACGAACAGAAGTTTCTCTCACTCAAAATTCATGATTTATAATTTTTTCGAGTTTTGTAAACAAGATTTGATTCTATCAGAGTCCAAAAATATCCTATTATCTCTTAGCTATTTACCGTATACTTGTTGGAAAAGTATGGAACTAATAAGAATCTACGTTTCTAAACACTTAGTAGCCTAACGGTTACAGTGCCTTCTTACACATAGGTACTAACTTAACTTTAGAGTTAATTTAATGTATGAATGTAAATACTACAGGTTTACACTTTTGATCTTGCATTATTGTAAGCTGTTGCGGTTGTTCCTTATATTAGTATCAATTACGGAATATGAACTTAATTTAAATTAAGGAAAAGCAGGGAACTGACGCCGCTATTTAACCACGGTATATATCCCGTAATTGGTAATACTTGTGTAACTTTTGGTCTACGTTTAATAGTAGTCCAAATGTTATCATTTTGAACAAAATGTATAGGTTTTTTTTCTATGTAACTATAATTATAATTTTTCCATTATTTTTAAATCTCGTAGAACTGAGGTGTCTTGGTACAGTATCAAGAATGTGCATTTAAAGGGCACAAAACCATATTAGTTGAATTAAAAATTAGTATTTATTTAATCCTCAAAGCTAGTATTATTCGATAGTAATCTTTTTTATAAGCTTATCACGCTTAGGAAACTAAACAACTACAATCGAATGTTTTAAAAGCATTGGCTGGTGCTTAAGTTGCAGTATAAACTAATAATTACCTCGAAGAAAACCTTTTAACTATAACTACTTGAGTATTCTTCTGCTCTTTGAAGAACCCGCAGCTTAATATCGATCCAGAAGTTTAATGAAAATTCTTTAGTGAACGTTGTGAACAAATAAGGTGATGGACTTGGTGTGAAAAAAAAAACATTTCATCGATGTTAAAGTGTTTCACAAGAACTGGCTTGAGTACCGACTACCTGACATTACTAAAATTACTGACTACATGATACATGACATTAAAAAAAAACTGATTCTAAATTAGATTATAAGGAACTTATTTTCTGTGGTTAGAATGGGGAGCAATTTCCCAATATTCCCAATGCAATTTCTTGCGCCATTTTTACTGATCTCGTAATAAATCAAACTAGAGAAGTTGACGTCTTTATATAAATTCAATTTTAAATCAACATATTTTTAATCTAAATCACTCATCAGCTAAATAAAAAGTAAAGCTCTAAACTGCTTTTTTTAATATTAAAAATATAAAAACGTAATATATTTAAAACAATACAAGTATTGAATCAATATAAATAATGTGTTCGTTTTAGTTTTTTGTCTATTATCTTGTTTGGTTTGGTTTAGTTAAAACATAGTATTGATCGTATGGTAAAGGGTTTGATCATTGGTCCCACTTTCTGGACCATTGACGTGAACCCTTAACCACAGCTGTACAGAGTCTCGGGGGACATCTGTATTAATCTAATAGAAGCGTGTCATGTTCATCACTATAATATACATTATAATAATTTCACTATGGGACAAACCCATAAACCTCGAAATAAATCAACATTTAAATTCCAAAAAAGTTGATTTGACTGGACAGAAAAAGGCTTGATCAAAAACTCGGCTCAATTTTATATTTTTGACTTCCAGTTTGTTTCTATACTATGAACTTAAAGAATGTTATGTGTGTATATCCACACAAATTTACTAAGATAAAACCTTTAAACTATTTAACTTAAATACTTACAAAGACATACGTCGGATTGATCAATCATTATAATGTATACAGTCCCTCGAAGAGCACTAATCATCACGACTCAGGGAATCCTAATGCGATGTTGCTGGTCATCTACTAGTACTACACTTCTGAATCTCCTATGTAAATTTGCTGCAATAAAATTTTTATTTGATTATATTAATTGTGGAGCACATCCCGAACTTGGTACATGAGTTCTGAAGTTCTCCAGTTCTGCAACGATTTTATCAAACAGAAATAATTAATTAATAAATAAAAAATGTGGTAATAGGTTGTTTGTCAGAAGACCAAAAAGAAAAATTAACACTTTTAAGGAACCGTTGCCGTTGAAAGTGAAAAATATATACCTTAGAATGTTAGTATTAAATACCACTAATGTTGCACAATAAGTATGTCACCCGAAGGTCTACTGCCAAACTAATACTGTCTTAGATCTGATATTGCATATTATTTCATTTCGTTTGAAATTATAGAGAGAACAATAGCAAAGCCAAAGCTGATTTAGTAAGGTAAGGCCGGATAGATAAAATATATCACACACACAAGATTTCGCTTGTGCAAAAAACGTCCAACGCGCACGTCTCTCTCTCTCTGCGCTGCTCCACCGCCGCTCTGACGCTACGCCGATACGTTAACATGGCGATGACGCCAACTCATATGATTTCCCATACCAAAAAGTAGCCGATGTGGTTATAAAAATGTTCACACTCAAAAAATCTAATTACTTTTTTTAAAGTTAAGTCTTAAAAGTCAAAAGTTTTAAAAGATAGAGTACTAAACCCCCATAGTTCTAGTGAATTGTGCGCCACAATTGAAAAAGGGTTCTAAGGTTCTAACTGTATGTACCTATCTACTTTGTTTTGATGTTGTTCTAGACAAATAAAAGTTTACACGTTAGTTTTTGTGCAAATGAATTTCAAACTGCAGAAAACTGTTCAAATTTTCCACAGAGCAAACAAAAGTTGACAAAACTTTTTGAGGTCTAGATGAATTTGAATTTAATTTTACTGTATATTGTGGGAGAAAAAAGCTTCTCTAGCGTTTTCCCACAGTCTATTAATTCTTTGTACTGTGGTTTTTTTAACTTTAGGACATATCTGGGTCCGTAGTAATTATAAAAAAAAATGTTTGTTTTTAACGGAACAAATCCATAGTTTTGCTTAGCTTGTGTAAAAAATGTCCACATATATAAGTGTTGGTATACATGTATATATCTTATAACCATATTCTTTTATGTGCTGTATTTTTTATTTTTTAGGTAATTGGTAAACAGCCCGGTACACGTGAATTATTTTAAACTGTTGTTAGAATTATAATAGAACATCGTAGACCCCATCTTTGCTTAACTTCAGGCGACTTAATGGTCAAGTGTAAACATATTACTGGCAAATAAGATTAAGATAGGCATCATTCAATCATATCTGTTAAAACTTAATCAATCATTTGTCATACGTAAATTGTTATATCGACTCCTACCTCTTCAGTGAATAAAACTTCAGAAGACTTAATCTTAATGATGAAACGTTAGACACCAGTGAAATTACGGTAACATTGCCTAATGGAAGGCATTTTATATTTTTGAAGTGAAAACTTAGGCATATTTTGAACTCGGCACAACCCGTTACTGACATCGTTGTTTATGAGTATGTACAATGTATTTATGTATATATATATTGTGTATGTATGTATTAATTGTTTAAGTGTTCGTTTTTGTACTTTCGGAGTGCCACTGATCTTGTAATAATGAACAAGAATGGGCCTAAGGAAATCAATACGTCTACCTTCAACAATACAGAGTTTCGCGGATTTTTATTTGTGTTACTTTTTTCAACATAATTTTTTTTAAAGCATAGCTGAAGACGGTGGATGTTAGATATATCTAAAATTGCACAATTATCTCTCTATCTAATCTTTTCTCTCCCTCGCTGTTAAAGAGTCTATTAAAAAGTTATCGAAATTAGGAAACAAGTATTTATTTATTAAGTTACAATTAGTGTACAATTATATCAAGTTTACAATTTAACAAACAAAACCATTGCCTTATAACTATTGTGTCAAAATATAAAGAGATTATTTAATAAAAGAAAAATTAAACCTCTAATGTTTTTTTCATGTTTGTAAAAAACCCCGAACACAATACAAGCGTTTCGTAAAGAACAAGACTTTTTTGTTGTCACTCAGCCGTCTGAACCCGAAAGTGCGACTTTAAAAAATACTTCATATTTATTCAGAGTAATGGAATTACGCGTTTCTGTAAGAACGTGTAAGGGCGTGGGAGATGTTTACAAGAGGTAATTACATTGCTGTTCTCGCACCACACCTGTCCCTGTCAAACACGGCTGCTCGAAACTGAGACGTTATTGTTTTAACTTTAACTTTTCGCGGCCATTAATTTATTTAACGTATTTTAAATAAGTAGACGAACTATGAGAACTAGAGATATGAAAAAAATGGCTACTTTTAGGTTATTTTTAGAGTCCACTAGAGGTGCTCCGCTATATGTATACAAATACTTGCAGTCGTTGAAGTAGCCAAAACATAAAAGACCCGTTTTAATATTTGAGACCCTAGAATGTAACTTCGAACGAAATTGAAAGAAACAATAAATTTACAAAATTAAAAGAATCCAAGAAATACTTACATTTATTGACGAATATAAGTAGTTTACTTTATAGTAGCACAATAATACCTATCTACCTAAACAGGTCGTCTATTTTATTGACAACTTTAGTTAGTCTCTCTTTTAATTTGAACCATAAGCAAGACATGCCTGATGGTAAGCAAAACGCTTGCCTATAACATAATAATTTCTCTGGAAACATTGCCTTTCAAACCGGAACACATTGATGTTTGCTCGATACTGTATAGCAATATGCAGATAATAACGGGCAAAAGTATGGTTCTTCCCTAGGCGGACTCTGCAAGGGCTTTACCGCTAAAAATACCTATAGTTAAAATACTTTTTTTACAGCATCTATCAATTCTTTGAAAATTGACGTAGTAGGTAAATACTATTTTCTTGCATAATGGGTTTAATGTTCAACTGTTTCATCTTAAGTGCTGACTTGAGTAAAAAGAGAAGCGCATCAACTCGAATGGAATCATTTCATACGCAACTTGAAACCTATTGTGTCTAGCGAGAGGGGTGCTGACTTGCTGATGCAGGTTGCATTATACTTACTGAAAAACATGATATCACCGAACCAATAAATATAGTCGTAACAAATCTTTTTAACGTCTAATTATTTATTAGATCCCTTGATAAATGATAATGATTAGTTGTAGTGACATGTTGACATTGTACAATGTGCATATTTATAAATAAATTGTTTTCAGAGTTAGGTAAGGTTAACAAAGTTACTTATTGCCAAAATACCAAGCAGGCTAGCGGGCTGCCCGGCTTCGCTCGTGGCACATAGTTCATAGTTTATACCACTCAGGCATCATACATATCCAAAGGTGAAATATTTTTTGAAATCAATCCAGTAGCTCTTGAGATTAGCGCGTTCAAACAAATAACCTTTTCAGCTTTATAATATTAGTAAGTACAGATTATTCAATACTATAGGTATCCTTTGTTTAATCGCGAAACTTCCAGAAGCGCTTTAAATTATCAATTTTATTTACCTCGTAACCACGATGACTGTTGACCAAAAATGTACTTTTAAAGATGAATAAAACCATATTACCACAGTTCAAAGTTCAAATAAAAGGGTTATAATTTATAGTATTTTAATTCTTTATTGTCAAACGCCAAAAGGTCGCAAAGTTACCATTCTCAGCTGGAGTTTTTATAAAGTCGCCGTCGGAGTAAAAAGCTTTTGAATTGATTGTCCGAGATTGTTGTGTGTCGGCATTGTTTCTACGAGGGGGAACTTTCCTCATTAGGGCCATCAGTCCTGTGCGACGTCGACGATCACGGCGTTGAAGCGATATCAAACGATCGCCACACTGCTTTGTTATAATGCGACGAGCAAGTTTATGCCACAACCAACTCTAGATATCTAATCTATCTAACTTTTGACCCTAAATCACGCTAATATTTTGTTTGTATATTTCGTGGGTATGTGAATGTTAAACATGAAAAAATTCTAAATTTAACATAAAACTTAAAATAAATAGGTAGTTTTTCGTTGTGAAATGAATGTGGTTGTTACACATATTTATTGGGTAAACGGGTAACTCACGTGTAATATGGTCGGTCAATCTGACTCGAGTTTCAGCCGCGTCTGGCGGCCTTTTTCAAGTAGAGTGCACGCGTGCGATGTCTGCCCGTTTGGCACTAAGTTTCAGCGGCGGTTTTCGGCGGCGTTTCAGTGCCAAACGGGCAGCCACCGCGCGCGTGCACTCTCCTTGAAAAAGGCCATCAGACGCGGCCGAATCTCGACTCGGATTGACCGACCATATTACACGCGAGTTACCCGTTTACCCAATAAATATAATTAGGTACTTACTTGCTAAACCTTCATCGGCATATGGATAATTCAGATGTGCTATGTGAAAGTACTCGTAGTTGCAGTTTATTTTATAGTTTTCGTTGTAATTAAGTTGTGTTATTAAAAACTTTGATCATTAAAAGATACCTACTAATTATTTTTAACATGCTTAACTACCTATTAATGCCACACAGAGAAACTGCGTAGGGCTTTATTAAAATTAATCTTAACTTTACGGTATTATCTAGAGATAACAATAAATAAGTAATACTTAATTACTTTTTCTAGGTGTATAATTTTTTTAAAATAATTAATACGAAAGGTTAAAAATTTACTTTGAAAGTGATGGAATGGATGGATGGAGTGATGGAATAGTATACTTGTAGTATACGGTTACTAATAATTTTTAAAAATGTGGCTTTTGTAAAATGGTACTACAAATTATAATAATAGACCTGTCTTGAAATTTTTTGAAAACAAAATAAGTAATAGTAGGATAAAACCAATTGTAAAAGGAAGAGAATATGACAAAAGTGAAAAGAAAAATAAATTACGGGCGAGGTCGGGAAGTGGAAGGGATTCGTGTTAAGGGTAAAAACGGCTTATCTCGATTTCTGGCAAAACTAGAAATTGTATGGAAATAAATTGTACGACAAAATATAGGTAATACAAAGGTCTACAACTTTCGCATTGACACTTTTTTCATAGTCTCAAAATTTATAAGAAAAACTCAAATAACTAAGTTTTTGGCCTTTAATTTTTTTCGCATATAATATAAACAAAAATGTCTCACAAAATTTGGTAAAAACTTGCCTTTTTATACCTTAAATAAACTGTAATTTTTGACTTAATACAATAATTTTTTTCACCTTAAATGGACTTAATATCGAAAAAACACCTCAAGCTTTTTTCAATAAAATTGGTAAGTTTTTGTTTTTTGAAATCTCTTCTTTCTGATAATGTAAAAATATCTATACATCACTATTGTAAATGTTCTACTGAGCTGCCAATATACACTAACAAGTTTGATACTTGCGCATAAGTGTTATTGAGATGCTAAGCGGTTTATGAGATTCTATATAATACATTTTGGAAAGAGGTTTTCTGTTATAAATTAATTGTAAACAGTGTACCTAATAACAAAAATAACAGCATCATCATCATCAACAGCCCACTAAACGTTCCCACTGCTGGGACTCGGGGCCTTCTCTCGCAAGGAGAGAGTTAAGACCATAATCCACCACGCTGGCCCAGTGCGGGTTGGTGGATGACACATGACTTCGAAAGATTCTAGGTACATGTCGGTTTCCTCACGATGTTTTCCTTCACCGTTTTAAGTTAGCGGCATTACGCACATGACTTCGAAAAGACAGTGGTGCGTGTGGGGTTTGAACCCGGGGTCTCCGGATCGGCAGTCGCCGTTCTCCCGACTAGACCAGCCGTAACTGCTCCCGACTAGACCAGCCGTAACTGCATAAAAATAACATAAAAATCGTAAAATAACCAAAAAAAAATGTTTCGAAATACATTTTCAAAAAAACTTACGCTATGGAATGCAGTTTTTTTATTTTTCGTGATTGCTATATAGGTACTGTCTACATATAATTTACAACAAAAATGTCCGTCTAATCCTAAATTTATGATATAGAAGCTCTTAGACCACTTAAACATCCAATAACAATTATGCTCAAGTATCAAATTTGTTAGTTTCAATTGGAAACTCAGTATTAAATTTTAATAAAAACTTAAATCTAAATTCCTTTTTATACCTAAATAACACGTGGACTTTTTTCTTTGCGTTTTCTGAGAACATTTACCATAGTAATGTATATATTTTTTACATTATCGGAAAAAAAATATTCGAAAAACAAAAAACTTACCAATTTTTTTGAAAAAAAAACACCTGATATATTTAAGTGAGATTTTTCGATTGAAAATTGAGGTACTTTTTCGATATTAAATCATTTTTAGGTGTAAATATACTTTTTAAAATCAATAAAAATAACAGTGTATTTAGGGTATAAAAAGCAAATGTTTACCAAACAGATTTTGTTTTTTTTTATGAATTAAAAAAATTAAACACCAAAAACTTAGTTATTTGAGTTTTTCTTATAAATTTTGAGGCTACATGAAAAAAGTGTCAATGCAAAAGTTGTAGATCTTTTTATAACCTATAACTTTGTCTTATTTCGATACAATTTGTATTTCTGCCAGAAATCGAGACAAACCGTTCTTACCCTTTTAAAACGGACCCCCCTTCCACTTCCTGACCTCAGATCGCCCGTAAATTATTTTTCTTTTCACTTTTGTCATATTCTCTTCCTTTTACAATGGGTTTCATTCTACTATAAATTATTTTTGTTTTTTTTTTGCCATTTTCAAACGCTTCTGCACTGGTCTATAAATACTCATTTAAACTGTGAAAAAATAGTAGGTATGTATACATGTACTATTAATGAAAGCTTGGAGCTTCTCTTAGTGTGCTTAAATTCAACCTAGAGTTCATACTGCAGACTCACTTACTGTACATACATGCTGTACATTCATTCTGTTTCCTTATTTTTGAGAACATTGAATGCCGTTTTAGCCGTTTTAGGCTAAATTTAAGTCATAATTGAGGGCGCACACAAAACTTGCGAAAAAACTTAGTAACCTACATAATATAACTTATGTCAAGATATTTCGATGTTTAATTCGGTATCAAAGTACACCACTGCGATGCCGAACTGAACTGATCGGCAGGATACAGTCATTGTTAAGTGAATGAAAAAAAATATTGGGAGTCATAGGGACTGCACTTGATAGCACACTTTGGAAACAACTCGGGTGAAACCGAAGGGCGACACTAGTCGGGAACAAATCTTCAAAACAATGTCAGCTACATATTTATATTTACTAATCAAGGTCATGTAGACTAGATAGCCATGGTTATGTGTAATGGTAACCATGGCAAAACGCCAGGGTCATCTAGAAATGCTAACGCATTTCTACATGACCATGGTCCCGAGTTCACACAAAGAATACTTTCATTCACGAGCGTAACGCTTGAACTCAATTCAACTGCCGATAGAAGTGAAAACTTAAAACTGAGAATTTGATAGCTCAATGTGGAAATGCTGACGCATTTCTAGATGGCCAATGGCCATGGTCCCGAGTTCACCTGAAAATTTCTTATCATTCCCGAGCGTGACGCTAGAATTCAATTTACAGCCCACGAACAATCTATCTGTAGTGTGCCAAAATAAATTTTCACTTCAAAAACCTCACAACACCTAATTGTGTAACATCCAAGTAACTGATATATAACAGTTTCTTTGTAATATCAGAAAACGTCGTATCTCTGTCATGGTGAGTACTGCGTCCATTCGATATTGTCTCAAAGTACCGCGGCCGAACTTTTGTCATTAGGGCGATAGTTATCGCGTCAACTCGCGAGCGTTATGAAACAACAGTTTGTTCCGTTTCTTTATCAAGATCCTTACTGAACAAGGGATTTTATTTCTCTTTGGATATCCAATAATAGTTACTCTACCGATTGTTACTAATGACTTTACTGTCACTAGTTGTAGAAAGTTTGATAATAAGTAATTATACAAAGTAAGCCTTGGAACCGATCGCTTTAACAATATTATGCAAGAACAAAATTAAAAAAGATATTACCCCTGACTACCTTGGATTTGAAATTTGTACAGTATTCTAGAATCAAGCAAGCCCTTTCATTTGATGCCTACTCATATTGAGATAGTAGTGAAAAACGTTATGAATCGCCATTTTGTGGTGGCGGCCATCTTGGATTTGAAATTTGTCATAAAGTTTTGTATTCTACTGGTCAACCCCTTTCATTTGATTCCTTTATTAAAGGAGATTGTGCAAAAATATTTTGTCCGTCATTTTATGGAGACCACCATCTACTCTAGAATCGATACCTATTAACCAAATATAGCTAATAACCACCGCAAGGAAACTAGCTTTAAAAAAAACTGCATTGTAATCACACAGACAGACAGACATCGACGTAAAATTTTTCGACTTGCTATAAATAATACGACAGTTACTCCTGCCACCTACATAATATTATAGACTACAGGCCCGTGAACAAAATTTACGGGTCAAATGAACCAGCAGGAGACCTATGTAGGATGATAGACGGGTACAAAATAATAAGATTCAGCACTATGCCGTCACTTGTAAGCTGTCCAACTGAGTGCAGGTGAGAATTCAAAAGTGCAAGTAGAGTGGGTACATTTTGGTCATTTGTTTCTGTACGGCATTCTTACCATCCAATAGATCCATGAAAAGTAATGAGAAAACGCGTAGTGCCGTACAAAAATAGTGGTTCACGAAGTCGGAAACATTATTGATAATCCGGAAATTTTGAGGGAAAATTTGGTCATTTGATACAGTACGGCATCGATTCCATACAGTTGCAATACCTCTTCTAACCCATTATTCCGCAACGCCGTACAAAAATAATGGTCCAAGAGGAAATGATCGGGGGTTCAACTTCCTCTTTTCAGTGATCCGGAGGGGTGATTTGACACAACGTAAAATTAATTTATTCCGAAAGTATTTTGTGCATAGATACAAATTTTATACGTGCCGTACATTTTTGTTAGTCCAATAGTCAGTAAATGGCAATAAACTTCTAGAACCTTGCATATGACGAAATGTACTTTAGGGTGATAGTTGGTACGATTTTTAACGGCATTCTGATAATTTATTTGAATTTAATATATGTCTAAGTAAAGTTAATGCCGTACAAATCTGAAAGTTCATATCAAAGGCCCGTAAAAATAGAATTTAACTTTTAAATTTTCGATCCAAATTTATTTTCTATAAGGTGTATGATCACTTACTGAGCATAAAATCACGAAATGTTGACAGATTCAGGTGGATCTTTAAGCGTCATCTTGAAAAAACGTTGTCTCGGGCACTATGTACTTTAGGGCAAAAAATATTGAAGTCATTATTGTAGAAAATATAATTTTACACCTTTTGTTGCCCAAAACTTATTTGTTAAAAGTACCTACCGTTTACGGCTCATTTAGTAAACCGGGTTTTCTATCGCCGATATGCCGATAACTCTTGAGATATTTAGATAAATAAGACGCATCAATCCATGTTGAAAGACCAGTTTATTCAATACAACTTTTGCCAAAATTGTTTTTTTTAAAGTCTGTGCTTTTTGAGTTATAAGAAGTTTAATGTTGAACGCATCACTATATTGCCATAGCTAACATACACCTCATCTGCAAGAAAAACCTGATCTATTTATTTACTTATTCTTTATCAAAGTTTTCATCGTCTAATAACCCACCACAAACAAAACTATTGTTTATTTTAATACGATTTATAATATTTTTGGCGGAATAACAGATTTTGAACGTCTTATAAATCAAAACGTTTGGACATTACAAAAAAAAGCGATTTACTAAAGTTGTAGAAAATAAACTGATCTTTAAGAATAGTTCAATGCGTTTTATTGATTAATCAAATATTTCAAGAGTTATCGGCCGTGATAGAAAAATCGGTATTTTAAATGGGTCATAAATCGCAAACGGTACGTTTCACAAAAAAGTTTTCTCGGCACAAAAAGTGTAAAATTTTATTTTCTATAATAGTTAGCTCAATAATTTTTGCCCTAAAGTACATAGTTTCTGAGTTTCCAAGTTTCTAACTAAGTGGTACATATTTTGTTTGATTAAGGGTTAAAATGTACGGCATTATTTTTTTCAAATTTATTTACTTGAATACTATTTAAAACAATGATAATATGTTGAACTTTGCTATAGTTAATTAATCTATGGTTATTCAAATAAATGAAAACTTGCATGTTTTGTATTCCTCTGTAACTTTTTTTAGAACACTTTCTTTTGTACGGCATTATTATACAACAATAGTTTTTAGCAATGTCATGTAGAAAAATAAAGTGCCGTACAGTATCAAATGACCTACCACCTTTATAAATGAAGTATACGATGAAATTAAGGTAATAATCGATAAACATTCAAATGAACAGTATTTTTTAGACGGCATTATTTTTAATTGTTCGTTTGAGTGCTAGATAATCATTTGGAACCGATGCCGTACTTTTTCAAATCACCCCTCCGGATCACTGAAAAGAGGAAGTTGAACCCCCGATCATTTCCTCTTGGACCATTATTTTTGTACGGCGTTGCGGAATAATGGGTTAGAAGAGGTATTGCAACTGTATGGAATCGATGCCGTACTGTATCAAATGACCAAATTTTCCCTCAAAATTTCCGGATTATCAATAATGTTTCCGACTTCGTGAACCACTATTTTTGTACGGCACTACGCGTTTTCTCATTACTTTTCATGGATCTATTGGATGGTAAAAATGCCGTACAGAAACACATGACCAAAATGTACCCACTCTACTTGCACTTTTGAATTCTCACCTGCACTCAGTTGGACAGCTTACAAGTGACGGCATAGTGCTGAATCTTATTATTTTGTACCCGTCTATCATCCTACATAGGTCTCCTGCTGGTTCATTTGACCCGTAAATTTTGTTCACGGGCCTGTAGTCTATTATTTACAGTTAAATCTTTCCAAATTGAACGTGAGCTGGAAATGAGGTTTTTAAAAACACTAGTATTAAATGCGACTGATGTCTAATGTCATGATTTGACTTATTAATGGCAAAAGATGTTGTAGCGGTAAAACTCTTTGTAGAGCCAGTCAAGAGCCACCCACACTTTTGCCAGTTATTCTACCATCATGAAATAGTTTGCAAACGTTTCTATGTTCCGGTTTGAAAGGCAATTATTGTCCCGGAGAAATAAAATAGATGAATCACGTTATATCTCTGAGCTGCGCTCATAGCGCAGTGCAGTGCTTGGCAGAAATTTGTATTCACTTTCAAATAACTGCCGTACTGTATAAGCAGCCATTTTGCTTACCATCAGGTTCAGGTTTTGCTTGTCCCGCCACTATTATATTCGTCTAAAAAATGTTCATAGTAAAACTACCTCTTAAAGTAACTAGAGGTTCCTACATTATTCGTTCATTTGTTCTGCGGTATAAAAAGCTTCAGAACATCCAAAAGATTGGCAAAAACCGTAATAAAGATAAATAGAACAAATTTCCTGTTGAGTTTGTAACAGTTAATAGTTAAGTCGTGGCGTAGAACATAATTAACTGAAATCAGGTCGTCAATTAAACATTATAATCATTATTATCTATGATAATTAGAGTACGGTTGTATTACGTATTTGATAATGAAGCTTAATATTGTAAATTCTGATGTGCTTCTGTGCTATAATTTAATTAATCCAGGCGTATAATATTCAGTCTAAGCTAAATCTGTGCATATTAGGCAGTAAGAAGTATTGCACGAATTGAAATTTTTGGTGTGCCCGTAAGAAATAAATAATAAGTGGCCAAGTGCGAGTTAGACTCGCCCATGAAGGGTTCCGTTGCAGCAAGTAACATAATATACATAGTACACATAGTTCTTGTAGTTCGTTGTAACTTTGATCGAAGTTTTAATAACAGTGTATTTATGACGTACTAAAAAAAACTACTCATCAGATCGAGTTCAAACCAATTTTCATGGTAATGTACATCATATATTTTTTTTAGTTTTTTCATTCTCTTAATTTAGAAGTTAGACGGGGGGACACACATTTTACCTCTTTGGAAGTGTCTCTCGCGCAAATTATTCAGTGTAGAAAAAAACTATATAATAAACCTCAACATCATTTTTAAAGACCTATCGATAGACATCCCACACATGTAGGTTTGATGAAAAAAACATTTTTGAGTTTCAGTTCTAAGTATGGAGGGGAACCCTAATTTTTCTTTTTTTTAATTTTTTTTTGTAAAAATCTTAATGCAGTTCACAGAATACATCTACTTACCAAGTTTCAATAGTGTAGTTCTCATAGTTTCGGCAAAAAGTGGCTGTGATATACGGACGGACAGACAAACAGACAGACAGACAGACATGACCAATCTATAGGGGTTCCGTTTTTACGTTTTACGGAACCCTAAAAAATGCTGTATTATTATATATTATTTAAGAATTTGCTCAACTTGTACATCATAAAATCTCATCAAAAGTATACACAATACTATAATCTGATTTAGTTTGAAACAGGGCTCTAAATATTTCCTACTGCAAGAATATACCATAGTAGTGAATTCTACTATTAAAGTAGTGAGAGCACTCGATAAACTCCCGTTTTGCGAAAGAAACTACCTACATAAAAAAAGCTATGTGAACTGACGCCTAATGGTCAGTATACAAATTACCATTTTCTGGTGTTTTTGAGTAAATAAGCTCACAAAGAAATGTACCGGTTTTCAATTAAACATGAAAGTACGCAATTGTAAAAAGTAGGTTAGAATGTTTCTACTTTTGGTTTCGTTACCTTCTTTTAATTTTGGTAGCCCTGGTTGCACTTCCAGTCGGCATACAAATTTGTGCGTACTATAAATTTAATTTGTTTTTAATAACAAAATTTGAATGATTGGGACTAGCAAAATTTGCACCTGCTGCTTAGCAATATGCCCAAATGCCCGATATGCTAATAGCAGCAAAGTTCCACGCAGCTATTCATACATGAAGCGTTCAAATCACTGTATAACTCTGATTGGTGAAATATAATGATTTATCACTATCCTAAATTTCCCCGAAAACATTTCCTTTCAAACCAGAACACAATAATTTTTGCACATCATTATTTTGCAGTAAAGTTGTCGTATGGTACTTTCTCAGGCGGATTCTCCAAAGAGATTCTACACTTCCAAGAACGTATAATGTAACGTTCTTTTCCAATTTCTACGTTGGGGGCGATAAAATACTTGATCTCAGGCTCAGACTCCTAATTGCTGCTTGCCGATGCAAAGAATGCCATATGCTTTATCATACGATACAATAGCGTAATAATAGCGTAGGATATAGGGGCTAAGGTACCAAGTAGGTAAGTAGTAGGTAGTAATATCGAATGTTTGGATATTTGGATGTTTGTTTCTCAATCACGTCGTAATGTTTGAACGGATCAAACTGAGCATTGGAACGTAATTAAATTATAGTCTGGAAGAACGCATAGTCTGCTTTTAATCATGGAAAAAACAACGGAAACAGGAACTACGCTGAAACCCCGAGGCGCGGCTAGTTCTGTACATACATATATGTATCTTAATTGTTTTTATCAGCCGCTTCCAAAACTGTTTTACCTTTTAGCTTATGCGAGTCAAAAACTTTTTTTAGGGTTCCGTAAAACGTAAAAACGGAACCCTTATATATTCGTCATGTCTGTCTGTCTGTCTGTCTGTCCGTCCGTATGTCCGTACGAAAATTGGTTTGAACTCGATCTGATGAGTAGTTCTTTAGTATGTCATAAATACATTATTATTAAAACTTCGATCTTTGATCGACTTACATCGAACTAAAAAAACTACGTGTACAATGTACATTATGTTACTTGCTGCAACGGAACCTTTCATGGGCGAATCCAACTCGCACTTGGCCACTTTATTTAATATAGTGACTTGGTTTTGTTTAAACAAATTGTTAAGGTGCGCTTACACGAGGGCAATAATTGCTCGGTGACACGAATGGACCGATCTGGAGCAATTAAACGCAATTTCAATAAATTGCGGCAATTATTTCGGCGATATTGCTTCTAATTGCTCCAGATATTTCATGTTGCTCAATGTCGCCGATACGAATTGACGAATATCCAATGGGCTTGGAAATTCCTAGCAATTTTTGTATATATCTCATTCGCACTTGTTTGTTTTGCGGCTTGCCGTCTTGCTTCCGCGGGGAGAGCGAGAGGTCGGGTGGCGCTACAAGCCGCCGCAGCAAGAACAATGTCGTCCATAGCGAGCGAATACTGAAATGCTCGTGTAGGACAGTATTGCCTAGTTGATGAAGTTGCGCGATATCGCTCAATATTGTATTGCGCAGTATTGATGCTTGTTACCGTTGCCGTAAATTGCTTGATGTAGTCGTGACGTCATAGTTGACGAGTATTGACTGGAATTGAGCAATTTTAGTCGCCCGTATAAGCGCACCTTTAGGCTGTATTGGCGGTATTGAAATTGTCGATATTTGTGACGTCAAACGAAATCAACTCAAATAGACAAAATGGGACCAAATCACGTTTTGTAATTCAGCGATATTAGTTTTTAGAACCGGAAAATGTTTTTTGTGAGAAAATAACATATCTAGTTTTACGAGTATACATAATATATTTTAAAATAGAGAAATAACTTACCCCGTCGCTATGAATAGCGGTGATCATTATTATTCCGTACTCGGAATAAAACAACCTTTCCTCTCAAACAGCGAGGGACAAACAGACAGCCGATGTTAAATAAGTTACAATAACTATTAGCCAAAAGTTTTTGCACGGGTAGCAGCTGCAAAACTCCGCTTATTATGAATAAATTTACTTAATGGAATTAGATTCTATTACCGGGTAGATATCAGCTACCGTACTGCAATTGCTATTTGATTATCGTGATCGTATTCGATATTACCAGACGCTTATTAGCATATTTATTGTGTCAGCTACCCGGCGTAATGTGAACGTAATGAGTAGGCTTCCGCGATGGGCCCTGCTGTAGGGTAATCGGTTTTGGATTTTGGATACAGTAATAAGTGCAGTGTTAAGCTTACTTTCAAATAAAAGATTATCAAATATAGAGGTACGACCATTTGCCAGGTCTACCAGGAAAAGTGCCACACCTTTATTCACGACAAGAAGTCGATCTTCTCGTGACCCCGGTGGTTGTAATGCTGCCGAAACGTCGAGGTAATTGTATTATAGTTTGGATCGTGATTATGTTGTGTATTATATTTAATTTGTATAATATATTTAATCTGTATATTATTCTGTATAATATAATATTTTCTGTATATGTTCAAATCGCGAAAGTTTAAAAACAATACAACATCTTTGCCAGTAATTTCACTGCCGCCACTACGGTAATGCGCAAACATTACTGTGTTGCCATTTTAAGGGCTTACTTCTAAATAAATTAGGTACACGGCAAAGAGACAATGCCTCATATTTCTCTAGATGACAAACGTAGTACACTAGTAAGCATTAACTAGGACTCTTCATGCTCAAATAGCCGTGTGGCCACTTTATGTAGGTACTGTTTTGAGCAGGCCTCGTGTTGCTTAGGTAGGTGCACGTTAAGCTCGGTCCAGCCACTTTAGAGGTATATTACATAAAATACACGAATAGTATACGAATACATATTAAAAAGCTACTCTCTCGGTGAGGCTATATTGTTCTCACCGATAGAGTAGCTGTCCTGAATTTATCACTTGCCAAAGGTAATTTGTCTCTTATATAAGTCTACGCTACAATAGAAAAAAGCAAGTGAAAATTAAATAGACATAGTCAAAAGTACATCAAGCAATACAATGAAATCGTAAAGGCCGCTGATCCCAACTGGATGCTGAAAGCGAAAACGAGAGAATACTGGATACCCTTGGAGGAGGCCTTTACCGGTGTTAAATAAAAGAAAAGAGAAATTAGTTTGAATAAATAATAATTTATACCTGTAATAGAAATAACTCAGTTCTTGCAATTCAATATTATGTAAATCTTACCTTCTGCTGAAATAAAAAGGCTTTTTTTTACATTTTCAAAATATATAAAATTTCAAAGCAGCTCTTTGTTTTTTATAAATAATATAATTTGTGACGAAGACACTAAAATCTGACTGTTTTTATTTGTAGACCTACTTTTATTATTTGTCAAGTTATTTTTAGTTACAAACAATAATAAATTTACAAATGTACTTTTAACATTTGTAAGATACCTATATACCTAATGTTAGTGAACCTAAAAAACATATTGATTTAGAAACAAGTGGACAAACGTGGTATTTTTTTTGTAACAACATTTTTTTGTAACCTAAAATAATTCCGGACATTTTCTTAAAATTTCATTTTCGGTAGCTATTTGGTATCGTAAAGTTGGTGGTAGGGTACAGTTCATTTAGATAGCGACCCCGCAGAGCGCCGCTAATTAGGTTAAATTTACTGTTATGTGCAATAATAATTACCACCCAAATTTTTGTCTTTACATTTTATATTTCTCGCGTTTTCTCAAACTTTTTTTCTACATTTTACATGTTTCAAAGATTTGATTTTCTGTTAACTTTCTACGACGAAGAGCCGAAATATTATAACTATTCTATAGGTACTCTACTTGACATATAAGTATAATCTTTAGTAGGTATAAATATTTGTTGCTCAATCAGGCGTAATTCACGTATCAAGCTGAAATTTAGGACTACGATAGTGGTCTGAAATAACACATAGGATTTATCCCAAATAATTGTAGAGTTCCTTTGAGAATAGACCTTTTCTGCATTAACGTGAACGGAGCCCGTGATAAAGTTAGCTTTTGTGCTTTTCCAGACTGTGTTAATATCTAGGTTTCTAGGTACTATAATTAACTGTGTTCCAAATTTCAACCTGTTCCGTTCAGATGTTCCGATGTGATTGAGCAACAAACATAGAAACTTTCGCATTCATAATATTAGTAAGATAAGCAAACGTATTGACAGACATTTCAAATGTGTATTGAAAAACAACTTAGATTTTATAGAGTGTTATTTACACCGAAACATAAATTAAAGGTACGTTGTTAAATAAAAAAAATAAAAAAATGTTGTATAAATAAGGAAAACCCCGTAGAATGTAGCTAGTATAACTAATAGTAATTAGCACTTTGAGACACTCCTCAAGTGTCTCAAATGTCGTGAACGCGTCAACGATACAAGTGATCGCTGTAATGAGAAAAGTTGGATCGACTTCGTTGGCGCTTGGAACAAAGCCGACGAAACCTCTCTAAGGACAATCAATAAACATTTTTACGATATCCAAACCTTTTGCTGAACGGATAATAATTGAAGTTAAAACTTCACAGCGTTGAACACTTTTATGTAAGAGAAAATGTTATGAATATGCGTCACCAACATACTAATCCACAGGCAGACTTTCTACCAACTAAGCCACTAAGGCCAGTCGATGCCATTTACATTTCACAAAACATTTTAAATCAGAAAATGAAATAATGGCAATACTTAGTAAAACGCCACCTAATTCTATTTCCGCGTGATAAAGCACCGGCCAGGTGAAACTTCCTTCTCTCTCGCGAGTTGCAGGAGAATTCTAAAACATACTCACGTAGCTCATTTCCCTAGTAATGGAGTTATATTCCGCGGCACAATTTTCAATTTCCTAACCTCCTTTAGCATTCGGTACTACGTCCGCCTTTTTTCTCCCGCACCAAATTGTATTTTTCGGATAAGGAACTTGGCCCTTCTTAACGATTTCTTTTTTAATTCCAGGCGTAGGGGAGGTTTTGGGATATAAATTGTGATTATTCTGAATTGTCATTCTAAGGTCGGATGGTAAGATTTGTGCTACCAAGGTGGGTTTTAAAATGTAGGCGAATTATTTTCTGGGATTATTGTGTTATGAATACGGATTTTTACTGAAAATAGAATATACGTTTGCCATTTTTTTTAATAAGAATAGCTAATTGCCATCCAACCCGAAAGAAACGTGTCTGAAAATGTAGCGTATTTGATTATGAGATTTACTTTGGAGTTACTGTGGAACTCTTGATTGATTTTTATACGATGATCTGTTCCATAACCGCAATATTTATATTATATTACTTTTAATGTGATATATAGGATGGATCATCAATGCCTCTGCAATCATTTCCTAAACAGGCACAATAGTAATTCTCCTAACTTGATTTTCATGCTATCCCCTGATACAGGGGCAGTCAATTTCTGGCGCAGAGAATAGGAATTGCAATTAAGTGGGATAATGCTAGTAGGATTATGTTTACTTACTGTTCTTAATGTTTACTCCAAATGTGAATGGTAGGTTTTTACGTGGAGTATTGTTTTTATTTTATTTTGATTCATCATAATATTATATTCTTTTCTGTTTTTGGATAAAAACATTATTAGTACTGCATTTGTTACCCAAGGCGCGTGTCATAAGCCTTTAAAATTTTGAACAAATTCGGATATATGTAGAAATATTTGATTTCTATGAAAAACACAACAACAATCCATCACATCTACCAATCACCAATCTTCATATTACACATCTACCAATTTTCATATTAATTACTCAAATATTGGTCCTGGGTGGGGATCGAGCTGAGCGTCCAGACCAGTCATTTATGTTGTGTCTTTCGTCAAAGTAATTTTAAAAACAATGGTATTTGTGGTTCTCAGTATTGTAAACTAAATGTACCTACCGATATCAGCAAAATTTTACCTACTCTATGTTGAAAACTACTACATTTTGTCTAGTCACTTTCTTACTTAAATACTGCCCAAATAAAATGTTCGAAAGTTCATATTATTTTTGCTCACAAAATTGACAACTCTCACAAAGAGCTCCGACCCTTTTTCCCGAAATTAAAAAACAAATCAGGAAATCGAATCAAATTGCATGCCGATGGCAGAAAAACTTTCGTTCCATTCTCACCCTCATTATGAAAAAGGTTGGATCAAATTTTGGACACAACTTTTATCTCTTTCAAATTTCAAGGCCAAAAGTTTCATAATTTATCCCGTATCGTGAAGCTGAAAATTAATAACTCTCCGTTTCTTATCTTCGCGCTTAAAAGAAAACTTTGTCAAGCATTTTGTAAGCAACACTGATGGCAACGTTTTGGAAACTTGACTTGCCAATCTTTGATTATTTTAATTAATGATATCAAAAATAATAACATTAAAGATTGTGGTAGTACTTACATATAAGTTATTTATCATTTAATTATGTAGCCGCTACCGTCTTACTACTCTTTTTTATTGTTTTTGTTCTAGAAATTTCTAGCGTTTAGGTGCTGGCATTTTGTAATTTTTAACCATGATTAACCACATTCTTCGTTATCCCAGTTCGTTAATTATAAACCTGCTTTCTTTTGTGAATAACTTACTAATATTATTTGTTTCATTACATACTAAAAAAAGCCGTTGATGCGTGGTTGCTAAAATGACGGAATTCACTATCGTGAGGTCGCATGTTAATATTTTCCCAAGCGGAGATATACGTGTTGGTGATCCCCACTGAATTTAACGGTGAAGGAAAATATCGAGAGGTAATAAGCGTATTCCAATAAAGACTTTGTGGTTTATTATGGCCTGTCTCTCATTGTGAGAGACAAAAGTAAAGTTAAAGTGAGCAGCTGGGTTGTAATAAAAAAATATTTTTCAGTTCAATTTTAAAACGTGTATTATTGTGACAAGTCAAAATAATATTATTAGAATACTAGTACCAACTGGTACCATTTTCTAGCTCTGCATTGTGCACTATTAATTTAACTCCTAACTACATCTAGTGAGCCAGTAATGGGCGTCTCGACTTGCATTCTAAATGAGTCGAAAATGTATGTTTTCTGATAAGCATTAAAAATGTTAACTCACCCGGAGCTAGTTTTCATTTGACTGTTTTCCTGTGTTTTATTTCTGTAATCTGTGGTTTTCCTGACTTTCGTAAACAACTAATCATTAAAATATGACTTTTCATCAAAGAAAGACTTCTCATTCACTTAAAGAATCTGATTACCAAAATTCAAGTAGTTTTATCGTGCGGTATGATAATTTTAGTACGAAACTTATCAGTTAGAAGTGTATGTCAGTTTTTACTATACTTTATCTAAGGCTTTTACAGATTACATTGCGAAGACTGTGCGTCGGATTTACATCACCATACCTGGCCTTCCCCTTTCACAAGACAAGTCGTAAGTCGGCGCACTACCATCTAGGTATACATTGTAGATATTCGTAAAATTCATACTAAACGATTCAGGTTCACTTTCCTCATAATTAAGTACCTACAGTGAAATAAGTTGCCGGCCTTATTTGTTCCCTGAGAGATACCATTTAGAACTTTTAAAGGTTAGAGTGAATATGTGATTTTAGACCAACGTGCGTCATCTTCGACCATGCCTGCGCTTACCATCAGGCAAGTTGACGGTCAAACGTGGACTAAAAAAGCTGTCTTAATGACATTATTAACATGTTAGCTGTTCTTAATTCCAACTTAATCAGAAAGAGCCCTTTAACTTTTGTGCTTTGAACATGTTTTATATATTCAAATATGTAAATTTACATGCCCGCAGATTCGTTCTCCGAGTGTCACCGTAGACTTTTGTTGCGAGTAATTTAATTACCAGTACAGGCTTGTTTTTGCAAGTTTTATTTCCACTCAGATTTGTTGCGAGATGTCGGAAAATCGGAAAAACAAAATACTTTCATTTTACTTTGCGCATGGAAATTTTTATTATACAAATTTAATTAAGAACAAGGAGATTCTCAGTAACGAAGTTGTTTTCTTAAATTTAATGTTTAAATGAATTTTAAACAGATCAGTAAGAGTCGTATTTTATGCGTATATTAACATAAATAATTTTCATCATCTGCCTACTGTCTAGTCAACTATTTGGCTACATCATCTGCATACTCCGGTGTTTTCTTCGGTACACGACTGAGAGTCAATGCTATATTTAACCTTTTGCCAGCTGTGGGCGTATGTTAACCTATTCGCAGTCCCCACTTTCGACCTTACCTCACTTTACTATACCGTACCGTACCGTACCTTACCTCGCCCTGCATTAACTTACTTTTGCATCTTACCAAGCATCTATCTATACTTGTTACATACTACGGGAGTGGTATATGCTGGCTTGTGCTAGTAGGATAGATCATTATTTAGTCTGTCAGGCAGATCTAGGAATGATTATTATCATTGGGAAATTATCGTTATAGATACATATATATGTCGTCTGGTTAGATTAATAGCAATACCAAACAATCATATGACCACGTGACGTATGATATGCAACTCCACACCTCTTTCCTCCATTTAGTTCAACTCTTCAGAGGTCGGTAGGCGATTGCGGCTTGTTAATTTCTTGGCAGCAGTTGGTGCCAAATTAATTAAAATTAAATAGCTCGATTGTGCTATTTAACTTTACGTCTCTAACTAGTTTTGAATACGGATTCTTCGAAGTCAATTCAAAGCTTACAAAATAAATATTTAACTGATTTTTTTCGCCAAATTTTAAATATTTGTCAGAATTATTGTTTAATTTCAGTGTTTATTTCAATGAATCCCTGATATTTTTGGATATCACTGTCATACTGGCTCCAAAGAAAGTAATTTTTTTATGTTATGCCAACCAGATTATATTATGTATCCGAAAAAACAACAACCAAAAGCATTTTTCGATTAAATTTTAATTTTAATTCAGTTGCTACAACTCAGATAATCCGTGAAACAGGATACGCTAAGTCATTTAAGTAATTATGTCAGCTATGTGTCCGCACAAGCTTTGCTTAGTTTGGGGTCAGATATAATAGTATTGTGTGTGAATTGTTGAAAAATTAGTGAATGTATTATATATTTTTAAAAATATCACATTTATGATAAAATCACGTAAATGCCGCATAAAATAAAGCAGCTAAAGGAAAATCTCTCGTGTACAGTTCGTGGGTACTTTGGCGGTATTTGTAGGTATGTGTTTACATCAGTTTATTTATCCGCGTTGACAAAATCAGAGACATTTTGGAGATTTTTCGATTTGCCGCTACACAGGCGGCTGGCGCGATTGATTGACTGCGCGGATTCTAGACGTAACGTTTCCCATTTATATGAAGATCTCAACTTTCTGGGAAATACACATGGGAATTCCTCCAACTTGTCGGAGATAAGTTGTCCCTTATACGTATGGAAGGGCATGATACGCAAAATTTACTTTTTTTGGCCTACATCTTTATCACTTTGAAAGTCGGCCAAACTTTGGCTGATGGATGCCTTTTCATGGTTAAAGTGATCGGGGGAAAGTTGAAAAACTTAGAACTACTTTGTGAAGTTACAGTTAGCGACAGAAATTGACGATGTTGCCAGAGTGGTCCTCAATTTACGTATACGTAAGTACGTAACTAAGATTGAAATTGTTTTTTCACATTTTCGATGTGTACCGAGGAAATTACATGTTGTTTTTTTCAATTCAATTCTTTATTGGTCTGTAAAATTAGGTATAATTGTACAATATAGGTCTTGAATAAATAAATGATCTCTAATTTTCACCAGGTAAGGTATACAGACAAAATACTTAAAAATATAATTATATCTAAAATTCAGTAGGCATATGTCAACAATTTTGTTAAGAAAAATGTCAAAAATTATAAAATGTTAATAATACAATACAAGAGGTCCGAAACTATTTATTCATTTTTATAGTAGTTAGAATTAAGTTATTGAATTTCGGAAAAAAAAAAAAAAAAAATTCAACTCATTAAACAATTTAGTGTTTTTCATATTCATCGAACTTGTCCATCAAAAATGTATCAACAGCGTAGTATGCTTTTTGTATTAATAATTTGTTTAATAAGAAGCTTTTGAAAATATTAACGTCCTGTTTACATCTAATGGCCTGGGGTATTTTGTTGTAAATAATTGGGGCCATACAGAACACACTTTTATTCAACAACGCTGTTCGTGAAGGAACGATTTGTAACATACCCTCACGTCTACTTCCGACAGGACACACCTTAAAGAGCTCAGGATTGGATTTGACAAAGACAGCAACTTCACTAATGTATAAACAAGACAAGGTCAGGATGTTGAGTCGAACAAAATGTTTTTTGCATGAAGTCCTATTTTTTAACCCGCAGATTGCCCGAATACAACGCTTTTGCGCTCTAAATACTCGAAGCCGATCGGTAGTATTACCCCAAAACATTACTCCGTATCTCATTATTGATGCAACATGTCCATGGTATGATGTCAAAAGCGTGGGCTCATTCACGACTTTACGTAACTGAAAGAGCGCATATGCAAATTGATATAGTCTCTTTGACAATCCTTCTATATGAGATTTCCATGTCAGCTTATTATCTATTGTCAGTCCCAGAAACCGTGTGACTTGGACCTCCGTTACGTCTTTCCCTCCATATTTAATGTCAAAATTTAATAAGTCATTATGTTTCATTCTGAAATTCATTAGGTGAGTTTTATCAATATTTATGTTCAAATTAATGTCATTTAACCAATTAATAAAAGATGTCAGTGATTTTTGTATGTCAAATTCTAGCTCTTTATGATTGTCATTTACGAATAATATAGTGCTATCGTCTGCGAACAATGTCATGTGATGGTTGGAGATACTTGGAAAGTCATTAATATATAATAAAAATAGTAATGGACCCAAAACACTGCCTTGTGGCACCCCAAATTTAACCAACATCTTCTCCGATCTGTAAGTCTTCATTGTGGTTGTGGTTTGACATATTTTATCTATTTGAGTAATCTGTACTCTATTTTTCAGATATGATTCTATTAGTTTATACGAATTTCCCCTAACCCCAAGTGTATACAGTTTGGTCATCAGTTGGTCATGATCCACATTATCGAAGGCCTTGGACATATCCATATATAATGCTGCTACCTTAAATTTTTTGTCCATTTTCGTCATAACTTTATTAAGGAAGTTAAATATGGCCATGTTGATCGTCTTACCCTTTCTGAAGCCGTACTGTTCATTTGCGAATACATTACGTCGCTCGAAGAAATTGTACATTGCATTATATGGTGACCCGTCAGCCTGCGCGGATGCTGTGACTGATGTAATACGTACGGCTATGGAATATTTCATTCCATACTCTGACGTTTCATTATCCAGCAAAGCTCGCCCATGGTTCGGTTTTCAATGTAAAAGTGCTGAAGCATCTAAACATGAGGCCTACCTAGCCTGGGTTGATGCTCGACAGCGTAAGGCAAGGGATACACACCGCAAAAAGAAAGCGTTTAACAGGGCTGCTAAGGCATGCAAAAGGGTTCTTCAGAGGGCTCGATTTGACCACATTAGTCGAATAGGGAACAAACTAGCTTCGTATCCTGCGGGTAGCAAGGCGTTTTGGTCCCTAGCTAAATCGGTCGAATCGAACTTCTGCCGCTCTTCACTGCCTCCAATGCTGAAACCTGATGGGGCGCTGGCTCACACCGCAATGGAGAAGGCAAACTTGTTTGCATCTCAGTTTGCGGAATCTTCGCGTCTAGATGCTGGTAGTGCGATACCTCCTACTCCACCTGGCAGTCCGACTTTGATGCCGGAAATGCATATTCGCCAAATGGAGGTTCGTAAAGTGCTACGTAATCTGGACGTGAATAAAGCCAGTGGCCCGGACGGAATTCCTGCCCTAGTGTTGAAGGCTTGTGCACCTGAGTTGTCTCCTGTACTAACGCGCCTGTATAGACTCTCTCTCCAAACTGGGCAAGTACCGAAATCGTGGAAGCTTGCTAACGTGCAACCTGTGCCCAAAAAAGGTAGTCGTGCTGACCCTGCCAACTACAGGCCCATCTCGGTCACGTCCATACTCTGCAAGACTATGGAACGTGTCTTAAACCGCAGGCTCCTGGCATACCTAGAATCTAACGACCTCCTCAGTGACCGGCAATACGGGTTTCGCCGAAACCGGTCGACTGGGGATATTCTGGCGTATGTCACTCACATCTGGAGTGAAGCTATCGAGAAACACGGGGAAGCACTTGCAGTCTCCCTGGATATCTCGAAGGCTTTTGACAGGGTTTGGCATGATGGCCTTATTAGCAAGCTTTCTAGTTATGGTTTGTCTCCAGGTTTTATTGCGTGGATATCGGACTTCTTGAGAGATCGGTCCATACGAGTTGTCATTGATGGCTGCTCGTCGGACCAAATGGGTATCAATGCCGGAGTCCCTCAAGGGTCGGTACTCTCTGCGACGCTTTTTCTGCTACATATCAACGATCTGCTGAAGCCCGGTATCTTTGGGTACGCAGATGATAGCACCGTTGTAGAGAGTTATATATCTAGCGCGAGAGCCAGCGGTCAACAAACTAAGGTTTTGAGAGAGAGTATGGTCGAGCGTTTGAACTTGGCTCTTGAGGCAGTCTCTGAATGGGGCGAAACCAATCTGGCCAAGTTTAATGAAGGAAAGACGCAGGCGTGTCTGTTCTCCGCAAAAAGGAGTCAATTTCTACAGACTCCTACTTTTCGAGGTGTATCCGTGCCGGTTACTGATCATCTTGAGCTTTTGGGTGTTACCCTGACATCTACACTCAACTTTGGCTCATATATCGAGTCCAAGGCTAAATTAGCTGCCAAAAAACTAGGTGTCCTCTCAAAGGTGCGAAAGTACTTCAAGTCTGAACAATTGCTTTTATTATATAAAGCACAGATTCGCTCTTGTATGGAGTACTGTTCGCACCTTTGGGATGGATCGGCTAAGTATCAGCTTGAGGCTCTGGAATCGATCGAGAGGCGGGCTAAAAGGCTCATAGGCAATAACACTCTTGTGCGAAAAAGACTGCAAACTCTTGAACATCGCCGAAAAATTGCTAGCTTATCGGTTTATTATCGGATACACTTCGGAGAGTGTGCATCTGATCTGCATGATCTAATACCACCTAGCCCTTTTTTCTATCGGACTTCTCGTAACTCGAAGAAGCGGCATCGTTTCATGGTTGATGTTCCAAAGACACGAACAAAGAGGTTTGACTCTACTTTTGTGATAAGAACGTCTCGACTGTGGAATGAGTTGCCTGAGTGGGTTTTTCCCGATGGTTATAATCTTGGTGTCTTCAAATCGAGAGTGAATCGGTTTCTTCTGGGTAGGCACGCTCCATCTTAGACCGCATCGTCGCTTAACATCAGGCGAGATGGTGGTCAAGTGTAAACCTATAAATGTTAAAAAAAAAAAAAAAAAATCACCTTTTCGAACATTTTGGAAAATATTGGTACAAGTACTACCGGACGATAATTACTTACTTGACATCTATCCCCTTTTTTGAACATAGGTTTGACTACTGATACTTTTAAATCATCTGGAAACACACCAGCTTCCATACAGATATTAATTAAATAACTGAGTACGGGCGCTACAGCTATAGCTACGTCTTTGACCACCTTTGTTGCTACACTGTCTATTCCAACACTATTAGTATTTTTTAGTGCGCTTATAATTTTCATAATGTCTGATGGAATTGTGGGAGCTAAAAATAGAGATTCCAATTGTGAATTTCCTATCATTTTTTTAAAATGTTTGCTGTTACTATTACTTTTTTTGTTATTCTGTGGTACGTTGATAAAGTAATTGTTAAAGTACCTTGCAATTTCTCTAGGTTCAATAATTGTTTTACCATGGGACGTTACAATATGTGAAATAGAGCCAGCAGGGTAGCAAGCCTTTTGTTTGTTGATAATTTCCCATGTGGCTTTTGATTTGTTGTTCAAAAGCCACAGTTTGTTGTTGTTTTCGAGATCATTCTACATTAAATAATTTGTTAATGTAAAATTATGCCACAAATATTATACATGGTGTTAGTTTTATGTTTGTGTGAATGTTTGTTACTCTTTCTATCAAAGCCTACCGAAAGTGTCCGGATGAAATTTGAAATTTGAAAAGTCTAGAACAACAATAGGCTACATCTCGTCTCATCAGCAAATACACGGGAAACCGCAGGATAGTTCTAGTCCTTTATACATTTACATATATACCAAATAATAAATAATTCTGGTGTATTTTAATATTTAAATGGATTAACAAAATTGAATAAATAAGAGAGATGAAAATCTCAGCTGAGTTATAAATGTCAAAGTGAGATAGCGGTTCTAATTGCTGTACGTTGAATTAATTAACAACGTTAAAATCAGTTTCTATTTGAGCCACTCAAGCAGCCAGAGTGCACTATATTTTTTCAATTCAATTCTTTAATGGTCTGTAAAATTAGGTATAAGTGTACACATAGGTGTTAAATAAATAAACGTTCTCTAATTTTCTCCAGGTAAGGTATACAGACAAAAATTCTTAAAAAATATAATTCTATCTAATATTCAACTTAGGTCAATTTATGAAGTTAGTTAAATGTCAAGTTAAAATATCAAAATTATATAATGCCAAATTAATGTCAATATTTATAAGAGGTATGAAATAAGTATATTTATTATTAGTCATGAACTTAAAAATAAGTCATTGCATTGCATATCAGAAAATATAAACCGATTAAAAAGGCACTAGCCCTTCACCTTATCAAATCGTGTAAATATACGTAAACTACTAATATCCCGAGTGGCAAATCAATTCTAATCACAATTTCTATTGGCTTTACTACATAGAAAATCATTTCCACCCTTCAACCGCCGATTATGGGTTAGGTATTCCTCTCTTTTTAATAAAAAATAAAGAACAGTAACAATATAAAAAGAACAGTAACAATATTAAATACAAGGATATTTTTGTTAGAGATAATTGGAACTTGCAATTGTTAACACTTGAATGTGTTTTATAACTTTCAAAGCTACTCGTAAAATGATATGGTTATGGTTTCTATACCTACCTACTATAACCCTTTTGATATTTTTTGACAAACAGAATAAATAAATAATTTTTTTTAATTTTAATGAGTAAATTAATATTTATGTTTTGTAATAGTAATGTTCTATAATACATTAAAAAATGCAAGATGTTTTGTCGAGAATATAATTTTAGAGGAGTATATAGAGTAGTAGAGGAGAGGAGTAGAGGAGAAGTTCATTTAAGATTTATTTATTATTATTATTATTTGTTTATCATTTTTAATCTCAAAGTATTTAAGATATTTTGGTAGGAATATGAGACATGGACCTAGGCCAAGTGAGTCTCATGTTCTGCAATGGGTTGTTTGTGTCGTCCTGTAAGAATTTCGGGACAATGCGGAATGTATTAAGAATGACTGCTTTCTGCATGGTCATGTATGTATTTTCTGATTTATTTAATATTTTGAGAGATTGTAGTAGGTGTTTAGGGATTATTCCTGTACTGGAAAGTACCAATGGCACTATGTAAACTTTATTCATTCTCCATATTCTAATTATTTCTTCTTTTAGTTATGTATATTTGTTCACTTTTTCTGTTATAGTTTTACTAGCGGCCCGTTCCGGCTTCGCTCGGACATAACCTAGACACTGTCTGCAGCGCCATCTGCCGGGCTTATTTGTGAACTTACACCATCTTCGAATACACACACAAAAAAAACATTCAAATCGGTCCCGTCGTTTAGGAGTTCACTGTCAAATGATTAAATTACTAAAATGGCTATAAAAAAATCAGGGGTTGGTGATAAAAGGTTAAAAATTAAGGGTTGTAAGTATTTTTTAACGCCACATTATAAAAAAATAAAAACAAAAAAATTTGACCAAAAATTATACAAAAAAATGTTTGAGGTGAACAACCCCTAACACTTAGGGGTATGAAAAATAGGTAGTAGCCGATTCTCAGACCTACTGAATATGCATATAAAATTTGGTAAAAATCATTAAAGCTGTTTTGGAGGAATAAGGAAACAAACACTGTGACACGAGAATTTTATATATAAGATGAAGATTGTGTGTATTGGGTACTGCAATGTCTATTATGAAAACTATTTTATTTTGTTTATCTACTAAAGTGGTATCAGGTTTATTGTAGTGGATGGTTTTGTCTGTTAATATTATTATACACTCATTTATTTTCTTTCTTAATTTCTAAGTTTTTTACAATTCTACGGCTTTCACGAGGTTCTCGTCATGTGGTACGGTGATATCGAAGATCACAGCCCGGCGCTGAGACCGGTTTACCAGCGCGATATCAGGCTTATTGGCGACAATAGTCCTGTCCGTGATTATAGAGCGGTCCCAGTAGAGCAACGCACGACCATTCTCGAGAACTGGCAGAGGTGCGTACTTATAGTATCTCTTCATGTTATTATTATTATTCCTTGGAAGAAGTGCAAGGCGCTTAGTGTGGGACGGTACTTGCATCAGCACCGTCGCGGCCGTGCATCTGGGTTGAACCGTTCATACTCTGGCAGCAGTGGCGGAGTAGGCTGTCAGTAAAAAATTGCTCAAATACAGAGAAAAAGAGTCGCAATACTCTTTGCTCCAGTAACTGGAAACAATGGCAGTTGGGAAGCCGATGTGAAACAAGTAATCAAGAAAACCATTCGGTGCGGTAATGCAGCCAGCGTTTTAAGTATCTTTGTAATGAGAACCGCTTTTTTTTGGGATTGTTTGAAATGAGTAACTAATTTACCTCAACGACCCAGAGTGAGTTCTAGCCGCTGACACTAAAAAATGCCACTCTTCTCCGTCTCTGTCGTCTTTCCTGCCTTGAGACAGAAAATTTAAGCTCACATCTATACCTATGTTTGAAATACTGTTATATTTTTAAATGTTAATCTTTATATATAGCCGTAAATAAAAATTAAGTTTATAGTTGTAATTCCAAATAAATTTATTTGAAAGAATATACCAACGGTAGTTACATAAAAAATGTATGTCTGTCTAACTGTTCGTTTCTTACGGCTAATGTCTGAAACGGCTGAACCAATTTAAACGGGACTTTCACTTGCTGATATCCGATGCTTTATGGAGTGACTTGAGCTAATGTGACATTTAGGAGTTTAGGTAACACACAAGTTACACCGCGGGGCGTAGCTAGTTCATAGTAAATATTTTATTAATACAATGAAACCACAAAACGATAATGTTTCAATTATTTTGCATTCAATTACTGGAGTATTTGAATGCCAGTGCATTCAAATGTAAGCTAACAATTTAATTGCAAAATGTGGAGCTATATATTCTTAGGTCACAAACTCTTTAATGAGTAATGCATCGCCCAAAATTCGGTAATTGTCGTAAACAAACGCTTTCCAAATGCGAATGGGCATTATTTAACTATTATTATGCTGGCGAGACGCCAGACATTCTCGTGTGAAGTTAGAGAATCTCTTAAATACAATGTGGAATGAATACAACACGGTTGTAATGGCATAATTTCGTATCATTTGGTGTACACTTTGGTGGTCAGAAACTACCTCGCTACTCGCCACATGCGGGTGGATAAATTCAATTTTGAATTTGTACAATTCGTGAAATAGCCTTTGAGATAATGTGTTCTGTACACAGAATACACAGTAAAAATTAATCAAAAGTGTGTTTCATTTATGCAAAGTATACCTTAAACAAAATGAATGATGATTATATTTCGTTTATGTCAAGAAATTAAATACTTTGCAAGTTTTTAATCTCTATAGAGAGTGTAGAACATTTATTACTTTCGAGTCTTACTTTTATTTTGAATGCAAGTACAAAACATTGCAAAAATGTAAGCGTGCTCCATTGTAGCCTATATTGCCGCTTAACATCAGTCGAGATGGCACGATGGCAGTCAAGTGCAAGCCGATTAACGATAAAAATTACCTATCGACAAATTTTTATACATATTTTAACCCTTACGAGTAGGTATACAAAGCTCTCAGTTCAACTTAAATATAAGATAAATTGTTTATTTAACAATACTTAATGAACAATTTTATCGATTTTTTACTGAAGGTGAGCATCATTTCGCATTTCATTTGCTATCTTTTAGTTAGGCGTAGGTAACTGCCACGCAAGTTGTAATAGATAAATAAGATTTATTTGCATAGCTTTATAAAATACAATGTTATGATATCTTAAAAATATCTTAGATCTAAATAATATCTTAGAAATGACGTTAGATTTAATAACGATGGATACAAAATTTTAAGACAAAATATTACCTTAAATAATCCATGTTAGGAGATTTATTATGTTCCATGGTCAGAAATTGTGCTCTGTTCCCTTGTAAAGTAGCGCTTTGCTACGTTTGATAAATCCACCATTTATGTATTCTAGTTACACAGTACATCAGTCAGAACGATAGCACTTGCCAGAGTCAACGCTAGCAAAGGCTAGTCATTTGTATCTAGTCAAAAGGATAGCAGGATTTATAGGTGACTGATACTTGTCGCTCGCTTCATTCGACCATATCGGAACGTAACAACTTTACGTTGTACGTCCACCCGATAGCCTTGTGTTCAATTAGCTTCCAGTTGTCGAATAATATCGTTAGTTTGCGGGTGATCGTTACTGTTGTTAGGAAGGATTGTAAAAAACACGTATTAAGCCTGAAATGAACACGTTCTACTGCTCATAATTAGTTAATTTTATATTACGTTACAGCGCGTATTGTAAAGACTGTAAAACTGAAAGCAATAAGTGAGGATCTCAAGATCACATGAGTAAATTAAAATAAACACATTTCAGTAGAATGTATTGATACGTGATCGACGATCGTCTATTACCGGTTATTTGATGTAAATTCAAAGAACAAGATGCCGAAAAATAGCATTAGGGCGCGTACGATCTTGAACGTATGCGGCACGACGCCGAAGTCAGTCTTCGTTGCCGGCTCGTCATTAATTTGTCGCGTGTACGTGCCTCGCGCTATAACGCTCTATAACCTTGTTGGCGCGACAAATGAATGGCGTGTCGAAACTTCAGCCAGCTGCGTGTGGCAACCTGTGCCACCGACGCGGATGCAATCTAGCGTTTTTCAACTAATAACTCAAGTGTTCTCTAATCTTATGAACAACGTCATGTTTTACGAAAATATTTCAGCACACTCGCACATCAACATTCTACATACTACACACCTATAATGCATATTATATTCTACTGAATTAAATATAAATTGTACCGAAATATGCGTAAACAAGCTAAACTAAAAGCTACTTTCCAAGGTTTTTACAAGGTATACTATGTATAGCTTGCTTGGAATTTATAAATATATTATTGTTTGGTTTAAAAACAAGACTGTTATTTTAAAACAGTTACTCTGTGATACGCAACAGCAGTTGAAGAGTTGTTGATATTATCTAACCAACTATAACCAACACAACAGTATAAAATTTAGGCTTTTCATTGATTGTATGGGCTTTGTGCAGTGTTTCAGATCGTATTCTTTTCAAATAAATATTTTCTTTTCAAATAAATATTAAATAAATAAACATTGGTGGGCAATTCACACACAGCACCATCTGACCCCAAACTAAGCAAAGCTTGTAATATGGCGGCCAAATAGCTGATAGAATACTTATATATTTCTAAATACATACTTATTATACATAGAAACACCCAGACACAGTCCCAACATTTGAATTCATCACACAAATATTTATTTGCACTGGGTGGTAATCGAACCCACAACCCTTGGCTTCGCAGGCAGAGCTACTAAGCCACGAGGTCAGTCCAAAAAACTATTAAAAAAATATACCGTGGCGCTAACAATTTTTTTTTTAGTTTGTATACACAGTTTCAAACTGTTTAACCTTGTTTCAACCTTAAAATTTTCCAGCAAAAAAGCTATATTTACCACACACAAACATTACCTGTCATTTTTAAAAGTCTCGTTTTATCCTATCGTACAAATTACCGTACAAAAGTACACCACTATTGATTATAATTACTTATTCAAGCAAAGCCCCCGATCATCAAAATATCAAAAAAGATCCGAGTCGGTTTACAAAATGGAGTGTCCCCAGAAACGTAGAACCACTAACTTAATAAAGTCCGTCTCAAATTCTATTTATGTGATTCGCGAAATAAATAGAAGTTGTCGGTATAAATCCAAAGCAACTAATGGGAAAGACGTGACAGTAATTCTACACACAGGTAAGACTCGAAGGCGGAATATAAATAATTGCGAGACATCAAGTTGTTGCGCGAACATAAATCAAAACGTTTTAATGATCGGTGTTTCAATTCCAAAATATCAATGCGAGTCGCGTTTCTCTGGTCGTTACACGTAGAAAAGTTTATTACGTGGAATCTGGTACTGCGGAGCGTTTGTTTACTTTGCTTTATTACACTTTCGAAGTTTGCTCGCAATTATAACGAGTTATTTTGTATTAATTACCGAATTATAGTCCAGAAAATTAACGTTTCATGATTGTTATTTATTTTATCTCAGGGATTCGGCCAAAGGTTTATTATGCTGTTTGAACTGTTTTCATTTATTTTAATAAACAACACGATTTTGGGTATTTTTGATAGATTCGTACTGTAGAGTTCAATTGCTATGCAAACATTCTTTTCACATAGTTTTATCATTTATAAATATAGGACTTAATCGCGCTCTATATGTATGAAGTGTCTTTGATTTTAATGACTTGAAATCTTCAAAGTTACTCTTAAAGTAATTATTTAATTACTTGTAAATGACCAAATCACTGAAAAACTTCAATGGATAAATATGTAGTATTTACAAAATTAATTTTTTTATTTTCTAAAATGAGAATATTTATATATTTATTATATGTATATTTCGTCATTTACTTACTCTACACTGAAAACTCTAAACAAGTTAAACATCATACATACATATATATTTATGTATTAAGAATATTTTTATCATCTATACTTGTTACAAAATAAATAATGTATATGAAAAAATTAAAATGCTAGACACAATACTAACCAAGCTTCATTTAAGTAACCTCCAGATTTCACCGCTACGTAAAAATGCTTCGCTGTAGAGTCTACAAAAACACGTAGCAAACAAAATAAGTAAACTTCCCGCGACAAGTATTTCGTAGCTAATAAAAATATAAAGTCGGTACTTGTGACTCCCATGGCTTTTTAATCTTCATTTCATTATAAACCGAGTAGCTCAAAGCAAAACGACATGCGTAAAAGTAATTAATACTTCGTATTCGTAGGCATAATTTTAATATCACGGAGGCTTTACATTTGACGGCGCAAGTAGGTAGGTTTTAATACTCGATGTCAGCCGCTCAGCATTGTGGGGTGGAGAGCTCACAGTTAATAAAGATATTGTGGCTTCATCCTCGCATCAAACAGCCATGCGTGAAATAATGTGTACCATACTAATATTACGAACATAATTTTAAAAGTTCATAAAGGTGTGAGCGCGATCATCTATAAATTTAATCGTATTGAAATAGAAATAAAACACTTAATCCTGCATTTTAAAATGAAGAACTGTACGAAATGAAATTTCAACGCAATAAAATGAATTATTTCTTTTATGACTCCACACCGTCCATAATTTGAAGTGAATAGCCATATAAAATATTTCGAACAAAAATCAACTGACTGCTGAATAAAATGAACTAAGCAAATAATATTCGTATCATCAAATAAACTTGCCAGGGTAATAATCTTTATTCTGGGCAGGCAAATTGCAATCCAATGTTTTGATTGATTCAAAATCTGGATTAAACAATCACAATGGCCGCATGTTTCGCATACAGAACATGGGCTTAAATTTAGGTGACGGATTAATTACGAATTACAGCTTCATTAAATTGATTTATTGTTTGTTTATCGGAACTGTAAACCAATTTGGATGATCAAACATGTGGCTTCTTGTGATTACGCCGGAAAGGTTCCGCCTGTACCAACGGTACCCTGATTCGAACCCAATTTATATAACCAAATTTCAAAACATTCAATGCTTTTCTAATCCTAGTTCAGACGATTGAATGCAGTTTATAGCTAAGTTAATAATCTTATTTATTTATTCACACAACTTTTACCATACACAATTTTGTATAAGATACTATTAACAAAGTAACAATAATTGATCAAATGTCAACTAAAATAGTGGCACAAAATAAAATAAGCATAAAATAATACATATTAACATCTCTGGGTGACGAACGCAGTGTCAGGTAGTAGTTTGGGATCTTAATGTTAATAATAACTATGTAATAGCAGCGTGTTATTGTGCTATTGACAGACGTAGTGGTAGTTTTTTTTTTTTTTTTTTTTTTAACTTTTATAGGCTTACACTTGACCGCCATCTCGCCTGATGTTAAGCGACGATGCGGTCTACGATGGAGCGTGTTTACCTAGAAGAAACCGATTCACTCTCGACTTGAAGACACAAAGATTGTAACCAACAGGGAAAACCCACTCAGGCAACGCATTCCACAGCCTAGACGTTCTTATCACAAAAGTAGAGTCAAATCTCTTCGTTCGCGTCTTTGGAACATCAACCATGAAACGATGTCGCTTTCTCGAGCTACGAGCATTCCGATAGAAAAAAGGGCAAGGTGGTATTAGATCATGTAAATCAGTCGCACACTCTCCGAAGTGTATCCGATAAAAAACCGAAAGACTAGCAACTTTTCGGCGATGTTCAAGACTTTGTAGTCTTTTTCGCACAAGAGTGTCGTTGCCTATGAGCCTTTTGGCACGTCTCTCGATCGATTCCAAGGCCTCCAGCTGATACTTAGCCGAACCATCCCAAAGATGCGAACAGTACTCCATACAAGAACGAATTTGAGCTTGATATAACGTGAGCAACTGCTCAGACTTGAAGTACTTTCGCACCTTGGAGAGGACACCTAGCTTTTTGGCAGCTAATTTAGCCTTGGACTCGATATAAGAACCAAAGTTGAGCGTAGATGTTAATGTAACGCCCAAAAGCTCAAGACGGTCAGAAATCGGCACGGATACACCTCTAAAAGTTGGAGTCAGTTGGAATGGACTCCTTGTTGACAGTTGACAGTTGTAGTGGTAGGACTCTTAGCAGAGTCCGCCTGGGGAAGTACCACACCTTTGCCATTTATTCTACCGCCAAGCAGTAATGTGCAAACATTACTGTGTTCCGGTTTGAAGGGCAATGTTTCCAGAGAAATTACAGGGCTGAGAGATATAACAACTTAGATCTCTGGGTGACGAGCGCAGTGTAGTGCTAGGTAATGATTTGGACTCTTCATGTTCCAATAGCTGCGTGTCACTGTGCTGTTATGTGGCAGGCATGTTGCTTACCATCAGGCACATGTCCTGCTCGTCTCGTCACTTTTTATAAAAAAAAAAAGAAAAAGACTTATTATTTATTGTCGCTTATTAATTATCAGACATGCGTCTGAACGATAGACATGCGTCTATCGTTCCTTATTTTTTTTTTTTTATTTACTTTTACAGGCTTACACTTGACCGCCATCTCGCCTGATGTTAAGCGACGATGCGGTCTAGAGCGTGTTTACCTAGAAAAAAAACGATTCACTCTCGATTCGAAGACACAACGATTGTAACCATCGGGGAAAACCAACGTATTCCACAGCCTAGACGTTCTTATCACAAAAGTAGAGTCAAATCTCTTCGTTCGTGTCTTTGGAACATCAACCATGAAACGTTGTTGCATTTTCAAACTACGAGCGTTCCGATAGAAAAAATGACAGGGTGGTATTAGATCATGTAAATCAGTCGCACACTGCCCGAAGTGTATCCGATAAAAAACCGATAGGCTAGCAATTTTTCGGTGATGTTCAAGACTTTGAAGTCTTTTTCGCACAAGAGTGTCGTTGCCTATGAGCCTTTTGGCACGTCTCTCGATCCATTCCAGAGCCTCCAGCTGATACTTGGCCGATCCGTCCTAAAGGTGTGAACAGTACGCCATACAGGAGCGAATCTGTGCTTGATATAATGTAAGCAACTGTTCAGACTTGAAGTACCTTCGCACCTTTGAGAGGACACCTAGTTTTTTGGCAGCTAGTTTAGCCTTGGACTCGATATACGAGCCAAAGTTGAGCGTAGAGGTCGAAGCAGCCAAAAGCTCAAGACGGTCAGACACCGGCACGGATACACCTCTAAAAGTTGGAGTCAGTTGGAAAGGACTTAGCGGAGAACCTTTAACGGCTACGTCTTACTCTCCTTGAACTTGACCAGATTGGCATCGCCCCATTTAAACACTGCCTCAAGGGTCAAGCTCAAACGCTTGAGACTCTCTCTCTCAGTACCTGAGTTTGCTGCCCACTGGCTCTCACGCTAGATATGTAACTCTCTACAACGGTGCTATCATCTGCGTACCCAAAGATACCGATACAACCTTACCATACTGAGGCTTCAACAGATCGTTGATATATAGCAGGATGAGCGTCGCAGACAGTGCCTTGAGGGACTCCAGCATTGATAGCCAATTGATCCGACGAGCAGCCATCAATGACGACTCCTATCCCTCAAGAAGTCCGAAATCCACACAATCGGACCGAGTCACCGAGAATACGGAAACGTCCTCAGTCTCTTTATTCTATGTTAGGTAAAGAAAACTAAAAATGTTGCGATTCTCTATGAACTGGTATGTCGACTGGCATTGGGTCTGGCGGTGGACTATCTGTTCTTCTGGAATAATCTTGACTGCCCTCGTGGGTTGTCTGTGGGTAGTAACTCTGCCTGCAAAGCCTCGGCTTTGCAGGCAGAGTTACTACCCTCGGGTCCCTCGGGTAACCCACGACCCTCGGGTCGTGGGTTCGATTCCAACCCAGTGTAAATATTTGTGTGATTAATTCAAATATTTTTACTGTGTCTGGGTGTTTCTAAGTATAATAAGTATGTTTTTACAACTATGTATATAAGTATTATAACAACTATCTGGTCGCCAGCCAAGCTTTGCTTGGCTGGGTCAGATGATGTGGGTGAATTGTCCACCAATATTTATTCATAATTATTTAATTAATTTGATGCACAGTCAAAAACTTGCCAGTCTGTCACATAATCTAACAATGGAATGAAATGCCCAAAATTTGTTACATCACAGTATTTTTATAGTAAATGCCTGTGATCGTATTCTTATATACATATATGTAGACTGTATCCTGAAGAATCCATTTTAAAAAGAGACTTTCGAAATACTTCAACAAAACCATCATAAATATTCGACATCGCATATTTGCTTCCAGACATCTTCAACCTCTCTTCGAGAAACATTAATATCTACTATTTATTACCCGACTGCGCGACGCAAAGGAGTGGTAATGTGTTTAACAGTCTATGTATGTATGTATGTATGTTTGTATGTTCCTTTGAAGCACTATACAGACCAAACGCCTGGACCGATTTTTATGATTCACACGTCAATCGATTCCTCTTAATCTGGCGAGTGACACTAAAGACATGACATTAGTGTAAGTCCAATATGGCGGATTCAGGACGCCATATTGTCCAAATAAAAAAAATTAAAATCACCAAAATATGTCAAGAGGGGTATCGTTGAATAGGGATTTAAAAATAATGTTTAGCTTTCTCTCAATGTTTTTCGATTTAACTGACCGTTTAGGATGTATATCGATTTAAAGTTGAGTAACAACCATTCTCACATTTATAGGTTTATAAGTAGCAGAAAACTTCGTATAACTAACTGTACGTGTGAATGTGGATGGACATTATATACTAATGTATCTACTAGGCATCGATATAAATCAATGGATGTGCCCTGAGCACCTTGAAATTGGTAATAAGCTGCGTCTCTGCATGTACCGTAAGTGGTTTACAAGCAACCAATTTACTTGACCCCTATAATCGCTAGCGGCGAGATTTGCTGTGGTTCTACTTATTTTGGTTGTTGACACCGAATAATGATAGGTAAAAACGTCCGGCGTCCTGCAACCGACTAGAACGGAAAGAGTGAGCTCACTCTTCCCAACGTTGACATGATTGCGTGCGCCGTAAAGTTTGGGATGGGGCCCATCTTGGGTTCTACGATCTATGCTAGTAGGCTGAGGCAAACCTCAGCCGATATCGAACAACCCAACCAAAACGCCCGAAGTTACCCGGCAAAATAAACCTCCCACCAAGACCGTTATTCCTAGCGAAACAACATCAAGTGGGGCTAAGAATTTAGCGTTTACACATACTGATGGAAACACTACTGACGATGTCGAAAATACCGGTTGGCAGAAAATCGGTAAGAGACGACCTAGACAACTACGTGTAATAAATGGGACAGGAAAGATGGACAATGTACTTCAGGTTGCAGAGAGGATGAAATACATACAGGCCTGGCAATTTAAACCCGACACTACAGAGCAGCACGTATTACAATACCTAAATAAGTTACATCAGTGTAACAAATACTACGTCAAAAAGAGAGAGACGAAATCCGATTGGCACGCCGTGTTTATTATAGGCGCACCCGAAAGCCACTACGAGCGGATAAGCACCCCGGGTTCGTGGCCTGTCGGTGTTCGAGTCAGCGGATGGTTTTTTCGAGAGCGCGGGTCGAGCGCCCGCGCCGCCCAGTAGCGCCGGCGCCGGCGCGCGCTGCACTCGCTAGGTACACTGCATGTGTGGAAAACTCTCAGTCAGCAAATCACGCGACTTCCTCTATGACCACATGCGGAGATGTGCACACTCAGACGGATACAAATAGTTCAATCAAACCGATTGTAATTTGCCATCAAAATGTTAGGTGTATATCTGCAGACAATAAGACGCGTAAGCTAGAAGTTTTTACTACAGAATGACATCAAGTGTAACGTTCTAGCTATGTCGGAACACTGGCTTACGGCAGACAAGTTGAAATGTATTCATATTGATAGATTTAAGTTGGCTTCTTCCTATTGTAGAAAATTGACTCAACACGGAGGGTCGTGTATATTTACTAGTGACTATATTAATTCTGTGGAAAATCAAAACTTAACCACTCTTTCGATTGAGCAATCATGTGAAATTTCTGCTATTGACTTACTCGATTATAATGTTACAATTGTATGTATTTATAGGATCAATTTAGTGAGTACAAACATATTTCTTGACAATTTAGAACGTCTGCTCGATAAAATTAACGAATTGGGCATTGACTGTGTTATAGTTGGCGATATGAATATCAATATTTTAGATAACACTTCTCCCTACTTAAAGCGACTCAACAAGCTACTGTCGGACCACGGTATGACTAATGAGGTAAATTTCCCGACACGTACAACAGAGACGACTCGATCGAGCCTCGACCACGTCTACTCGAATCTCGGCGCGGGGTCGGTCGTCGCCAGGCCCGTGGTCACCAACCTGAGCGACCATGTCGCAGTCAAATGCGAGGTCACGTGTGTCGAGCGCCAGCGGGCACATATCCCCTACTACGGGAGAAATTTCACAGAGTCCAATAGCGTGAATTTCGTAATGGCACTGGACAGTATCGAGTGGGATAGAGTTATGACATCTAATAAGACAGCCGATGGAATAGTTTCGTGCGTTATGAATATAATAAAAAATAAATTTGACATTTGCTTTCCATTAAAATTAATTCATTCTAATAGAAATGTTGACTCATCGTGGGTATGCCCCGATGTAAAAAATTATAAATTATTATTATTTGACATCATTGAATTCGCTAAATCAAATACGTATAATAATAATTTAAATATATTAATTAATGACATGAATGAATATTACGAGAAACTCGTTAAATCCAGTAAATCTAAACATTACGTTAGCGTATTAAAGAAAGGAAATAATGCATCTAAAGCTATTTGGGCGATCGTAAACAACGAAAGGGGGAAATGTAATACTCCTTATCTGGACTTCACTGATGTCGTGAGAGACTTTAATGGCACTAAGTTTAGGTCTAAGAGTGAAATGCTGAGCTCAATGAACCAGCGGTTCCTGGGCGCGGCGGCCGCGGCGGGCGCCCCGCGCGCCGACCCCTCGCTCGCCGGCATCTCGCTGCGCGCGGCGCGCGCGCCTGCCGACCGCTCTCTGCGCCTGCTGAGATTTACCGCCGATGAAGTGTTCCGTATTGTGACCACCCGCATACCAGCGAAGACTTCAAAGGACATATATGGCATCTCCATGAAACTGATCAGGACGGCAATATGCTCACTAGCACCTGTCCTGGCGGAATGTTTTAATTTATGTATACGAGACGGATGTTACCCCACCGCGATGAAGTTCAGTAAGGTGTCCCCTTTATATAAGGGGAAAGGTGGTCGCGAGCATATAGATAGTTACAGACCCGTTTCGATAATACCGGCGGTGGCAAAGATTTTTGAAAACGGACTGAGCAGCCGGCTGATCAACTTCTTGGAGTCCACCGACGCTCTTTCTGATCGGCAGTATGCCTACCGCGAGGGCCGCTCCACAACTTCACTGGCGCGGGAGGTAGTACGCCGAGTGTTACAGGCCCGGGAAGAGAAGCAGTACGTGGCGATCATTTGCTGCGATCTGTCAAGGGCATTCGATGTAGCCGATCACGCCATCCTAGCTACAAAGCTGTGGCATTATGGTCTAGGAGATACGGCGCACGCCCTTTTGGCGGATCTAATGCAAAATAGATCGCAAACAGTTGTGGCTTGCGGTGGCGTTGAAAAGTCCGAACCTCTGACTTCGGTTATGGGGGTAGCCCAAGGATCCTCAGTGTCGAACATACTCTTCTCTCTCCTTATGAACGACCTGCCGGCTGCCGTGACTGCGGCGGACATATTTATGTACGCAGACGATGTTGTCGCTGTAGTCGCCGCCACCACAGTGGGGGGTTTGGAACTCAAACTGAACGAAGTAACATCCCAATTCGCGAAATGGTTTAGAGTAAACGGCCTGGCACTAAACTTGACGAAAACGCATTTCATGCCTTTTTGCCTGGCAGGCCGTCAACCACCCTCGATGACAGTAAAAGTCGAGAACGAACCAATCGCGCAGACGGAGACGACGACCTTCCTCGGTTTCGAGATCGATCACGGCTTGACGTGGGAGGCTCACATCAATAAATTGTGCGGGAAACTGGGGAGCGCTTGCTTCGCTCTGGGCCGAGTCGCTCGAGTTGTGCCAGTCGATGTGGTGAGAGTGTGTTATTTTGCCACAATTCACTCCTTACTGCAATATGGGGCTGAACTTTACGGCAGGGCCGCGGAGTGGGAGCGCGTATTTAAATTGCAAAAGCGAGCGGTTCGAGCAATTGCAAAAATCCCACAGGATGAATCCGCTCGACCGTATTTTAAGAGGTTTGGGATCATGACATTACCGGGACTCATTATATATCAAGTCGCGGTTTATGTGAGATTAAACCAAACCTCGTACAGTAAACTTGTCACTATTCGCAATATGAATAAACTTGCCGAAGTGCGCCGCACACTCGAGAAATCGGCCCGGTCGACGCATGTCATGGGTCCGACTGTCTATAACAAGCTGCCCAAAGAAATAACTTCAGCGCCATCTATTAGCAGTTTCAAGTCGAGGCTCAAGCGTTGGCTTATTGAGCAGACGTTCTACAGCTATAATGACTTTATTCAATGCAAAAGTTAAATAACGATCTAATTATTATTATTTCATATTTATTACAATTTTTGGTTGTATAATTTGTGACATGTTAATTTATATTTAATACGTTTTTATTTATTTTGTGTTGAATTTCCTGAATTTACTTTCCCGAATTATTATTATATTATGTAGAAAATTATTTGTTTCTGCGGCACTTTATGTTTTCATTTTATATATTTTGAATTTTTTGACATGTAACCACCGTTATGAATAAATGATTATGATTATGATTATGATTATATTGGACTACCTTTTTTTCGTACGTGCAGGAAATGTATTTACGCATACCCTACTGCCCCGCCCGGGAGACAGCCGGGTTATGTTGCACTCTATATCATGTATGGATATGGTGGCCCTATCTACTAATAAGCCTGCATGGGGTTTCAACTCTGCCGCTGATAGTGGGAACACGGAACCGCTCTCGGATTGCTCCACCTCGGTCGCCCATCTCCAACTTCAAACGATTTAGTAGGTACTCAACGCCAATCGAAAACCTATACTAACACAAAACTATAAATATGAATTACACGCAGTAGAAAATCCTACATATTATATCAGTAGAAACGAAGACATTTGGTCAACAACCAAAAGATGCATATTATTATGTTGAGCATATTAACATTCACAACATTGTTCATAACTAAAAAGTATAAAATAAAAAAATATAATTTAAAAACTCAAAAACCCGACTGCGTATAAAGTGAACCAAACTACGTACTCGCATACTAAAAAAACTGAAAAGAATAAAACAAGCATTTACATCTGGTGGTCTAGAATTTTATAATATGTTATTGTATTAATACTATTGAAATATATACAATATTTTCTAATAAAAGAACATTACAACTGAACAGTCGGGATCCATTGAACAATTACATTGTTTGTCGAATAATAATGGATCCCGACTCTTCAGTTGTAATATTCTTTTATTAGAAAATATTGTATATATTTCAATAGTATTAATACAATAACATATTATAAAATTCTAGACCACCAGAAATCTAAATGCTTGTTTTATTCTTTTCAGTTTTTTTAGTATGCGAGTACGTAGTTTGGTTCACTTTATACGCAGTCGGGTTTTTGAGTTTTTAAATTATATTTTTTTATTATATTCCTTTTTTAGGTTGTATCGTAGTTGGTATTAAATGGTGTTTTCTTATATTTTTAGATTAGAAAATAATGGTACAGCTATTATCATGAAACTGAACCTTAACTAAGTATTATACAATTAATTTCAGTTTCGTGAATAAATAACGATAAATGAATAATTCATCGTAATCTCTGTCTGGGATAAAAATGTTTGTTAAAATATATCAATTCACGAAATTATAATCAGCGATGGAGCGTGCCTTGTAATCTATTATAAATACTGCTTTTTATTTTTGAGAGAGTACTTTTTTCTCTTTATTTTACTTTTGAATTAGTTACTATTAAGGATATCTGTGCTTCGCCGTTATTTAAATTTAACATTGACTTCAAATCAAATAGACAAAAATCCAAGATTAATGTTACATAACTTACCTACATGCTCAATTCTTCTATTGATGTTGACCATTGTGAAATAACTCTTTTCACATTTAATTTTTTAACAGTTTGATAATAAATTGGTACTTCGCCACCATACACCACTTTTTATAGCTTCTGGCGAGAAGCCTAAAGTTATATTTCAGTATTAAGTAATATAAAAGTCATGCTTCCGTGAACGTAGACTCAAGATCCCCTATAATTAAATTACAGTACCTTTTGTAAACTAAGCTTTCACGCATAGATTCCGTTTAAGTCACCTCGTCATTTCGGCATTCTATCCAGGGATAAGATGAAAGAGTGTTCTAAATAACGAGAATTCCTTTTAAACCTGACAGAACAGTTCCAGAGGTACAAATACGTAAAATAACAGTCACTAAAAATGGGATGAGTATTTAAATGACATAATTATATTTTAATATGAATTCGGTAGGTCAATCCAAGGGCGATTCAGTAACCAGACAAAAAAATAGCTAACCACCGAAATATTTACATAATAATAAATCGGGAGATTCGTCGTCAGGAGGTTCTTCAGTCTGCAGCCCTAACCACCGGTAGCTTGGGTCATGCTCCGCTGCTGGCGGCACCCAAGTTTTAAAGTTTTTTTAAAATGTTTATTTTCTATGTATAATATTAATTAATTGTAAAAAAATAAATAATTAGGAAAATGAAATAAATAACAAATTAATAAGATATATGTTATAATATTAAAACTAAATTAATAAGAATACTAGCAGTTCCCCGTGGTTTTACCCGCGTAGTTCCTGTTCCCATTATTTTCCCGTGATAAAAAGTCTGGATTATAGTCTGCACTTTGCTTTTTGTTTCTTTAAATAAAGAGTGACGAGACGAGTAGGAGATGTGCCTGATAGTAAGCAGCATGCCTGCCACATAAAGCACAATGACAAGCTATTGGAACATGAAGAGTCCAAATCATTACCTAGCCCTGTACTGCGCTCGACACCCAGAGATCTAAGATGTTATATCTCTAAGCTAATTATAATACTCTGTCTGCGTAACCTTACATGTAACGGTCGCTTGAAGAGAATTGGCTCGTGAGTGGTGACGTAGCACAGACTCGACAGAATTTCGTTAAGATAACGCCGATGATCGACACCGGCGCAAATTGCTTCGATAATTCAGCCTCGTTTCACGCCCGCAACGCTTTCGCGTTGCCAGAACGCGTTATTAACTTGGGAAATAGTTTACGTACTCACGAAACAGTAATTCAATGTGCGTTAATCTACAAATATTTCTTTCAATTATTATTATAGACTACAGGCCCGTGAACAAAATTTACGTAGTAAATGAACCACCAGGAGACCTATGTAGGATGATAGAAGGGTATAAAGTAATAAGATTCAGCACTATGCCGTCACTTGTAAGCCGTCCAACTGAGTACAGTCAAAGAGGGGGGGTTGCAACCCTCGATCATTTCTCCTTGTCGCATGACTTTTGTACGGCATTGCGAAATGATGGACTAGGAGAGGTATTGAAACCGTATGGAACCAATGCCGTACATAATAAAATGCCCAAATTTAATCTGTAAATCGTCGGAAAATCACAAATTTTTCCGACAAACTAATAATTAAAAACTTAAAATTTATTATTTTTATAGTTTCAATACCTCTTCTAATATATTATTTTGCAACGCCGTACAAAAATCATTCTGCGACTGTACTCAGTTGGACAGCTTACAAGTGACGGCATAGTGTTGAATCTTATTACTTCATACCCTTCTATCATCCTACATAGGTCTCCTGGTGGTTCATTTACTACGTAAATTTTGTTCACGGGCCTGTAGTCTATTATAACAACTCATGTGTGTCCTTAACAACTTACAGACGAGTACATACGAAAACTACAACTTCTTTTTAACCGACTTCGTATTTTGTGTTCTTTTTTTGGGTATCGTAAAACGTAAAAACGGAACCCTTATAGATCCATCATGTCTGTCTGTCTGCCCATCCGTATGTCACAGTCATTTTTTTTCGTCAAACTATGAGAACTATACTGTTACAATTTGGTAAGTAGATGTATTCTGTTAACCGCATTACAATTTTTACACTAAAAGAAACAGTATATTTTGGTGGTGCCTTATACTTAGAACTGAAACTCAAAAATGTTTTTTTCGTCAAACCCGTGCTTGTGGGTTGTCAATGGTTAGGTCTTCAAAAATTATGTTTAGGTTTTTAGTGTCATTTTTTTCTATACTGAATAATTTGCGCGAGAGACAATTCAAAAGTGGTAAAATGTGTGTCCCCCTGTAATATACATAATGTACATTACCATGCAAACTTTCACCGAAAATTGGTTTGAGCTCAATCTAGTAAGTAGTTTTTTTAGTACCTACTTCATAAATACACTACTATTAAAACATCGATCAAAGTTAAGACGAACTACAAGAACTTATGTATTATGTTACTTGCTGCTACGGAACCCTTCATGAGCGAGTTCGACTTGCACTTGGCTGCTTTTATTTTAATTTGCTTTCATTTGGACGACGTAGTGAGTAGCTTCTTATGAAATAGGGTGGAATGTCTAAATTTAATTTGGTTTTGGTTTTATTGGAGAAAATAAATTATTGTAATACAGGGTAACGAGACGAGCACGACATACGCCTGATGATAAGCAACAAGCCTGCCTATAGCAGCCAAATGCCATTCAACTATTTTAACATGAAAAGTACAAATCACTGCCAAGCACCACACTGCGCACGTCATCCGATGATATAAGATGATTTATCTCTTAGCGCAGTAATTTCTCTGGAAACATTGCTTTTTTAACTGGAACACAGCAATGTCTTCCCATTAATGCTTCGCGATAGAAAAACTTGCTAAGGTGTGGTACTTAACCAGACAAACTCTAAAAGGCCTCCCTACGTCCCTACCTAAATGTTTTACAAAACAACGAATATTGATGTTACTTTATCTCATGAAAGAACTTTAGCTCCCAACGATATAAGCAACCCCGGTCGTCTTTCAAAGAGAAATCCTTATGAGGTTACTATGTTGCAGGTACGTGAATGAAACAATCTATACCTGTATAAAATTACTACACAAAAAACAATCACCACAGCCAAGCTTGGAACGGTACTTTGTAACTGTCGATTACTATGTTCGTTTGTTTTTTCGTGTCTTCGCTTACACAAGTTACACATTAGATACGAGAAAACATTTTGATATTATAAAGGGGTAGAGTAGTGTAGTGAATTGAAACATAGTATTTTATTCAGGAACTTATACTAGAACAAGAAGAATTTACAAAATAAATTGTGAATTTGTAGCAAATACATCATTTCTTGTTTTTTTTAATCTCCACGGACTCTGTAGTCCGTTCCTTTTGTACATTGAGTCTAATTTACTAATTGCACGTCCTATTTAATAATCACGACGTCGTGGGTTCAAATCCTACTTTGACCTCCGTGTATTCATATGACCTGTAAAATTAAAAATATTGTTTCACTTGCAGGAATCAGACCGGCCGTCTGATAGTAAACAGTAACTACCACCTATCGATACTTGCGGCATTAGAAGGGTATATAAGTATAGTTGGTACATTGTTATCTGAGAAATATATTTTTTCAAGTGTCCCATAACTATATATAAACACCGTCCTTTTTCTTTACATGGAGGAAATCCATTACAGATACCCGCCTCGGGAAGATCGCGTTATGTCGGACCTGACACCACAAATGATGCACCTATCGACTAGCATAATACACGGCAAGCCACTTTTAACCCAATGCAACATGTGACTTGTTCGTCCTCCAGACCCACCTTAGGAGCAGCACACTAGAACACCCATAGAACGGAAGACGGACCACCTCGCTGACCAAACAATATAGCTAATCCTATTTGACGTAATTGTATGCCGCTCTGTTTAGCATAGGTACATATGCCCCCCCCCCCCCCCCCCCAAGTCTCTAACAGGTATCTGTAAAATACAGCAATTAAAAGCATAATTAAGAGTGCGCCTAAAGCCAGGAAAAAATCAGATTTCACCCGCGCGACGCGTTTCTTAATGTGATGTACATAAAGTCGAGAATAGCATGACACAGTTTGGAGGAAAAATCAATATTGAATCAGGAGTCCATTTTTGACCAAGTTTTATTTAATTACACAATAACTAAACATACATTTAGAAAAGTGTTCGGTTACTTTACTAGAACGTACAAATAGGAATTTTATTACCAAAAAATAATGTGGGGTCATCGCTGATAATTTCGAGTACTCGAATTAAAACGGGTTTTTTCGGTGTCATTTTTATTTTTTTATTGTAAAAAACTCTGATCTATTTTTAAAATTCTATTCGGTTATTGTGCTTCTTCTTGATTGTAACCACACGTCAATATTTTTTTTGTCTTAGTTTTTAGTTTCTTAACTTCAGTGAGCGGCGTCGAAAATGTCCTTTATTCGTTTTCTGGCTTTAGGCGCCCCCTTAAACAGAAACTCAATATTTTATCAGTTTCAACATAAAAGCTACAAAACAATTTTATGAACGCAATGGTAAACTAAATACAAATAAACAAGCTTTGTTTTGGCGCAAAATTAAACAGCCAATAAAATATTCAGATGTACAATTGTACGTCAATTTTGTTGCCGGGTCGTTTGCCGCTGCCTAAAAATAAAACTCTTCTTGTTTGCATCAAAAGAATCAAATTCCTCTAACACATTTATTCAACAGTTGAGAATTATTGAAAATTATTAAACTCTATCATTATTTTGGATATCGATTTAAAACTAACCGCCAAAAAGTTTAGTTGTCCTCAATCATGGCTCTTTGAGTTACTTTGTCACGTTGTTATATCGCAAATGTGGAATATTTCTTTACAGATTTAATGTTTATCAAAAACGTTTAAGCATATCTATTACCTAATTAATGAATCGCCTAAAATGTATAATATATCACCTATTTAAACCTTTGCCAGTTACTTTACCGCCAAGAATTACTGTATTCTTATCTGAAGGGCAATGTTTCCAGAAAAATTACACGGCAAAGATATAAATCATCTTACACGAGCATCTCTGAGCAAGGAGCGCAGTGCAACGCTAGGCAGCGATTTGGGCTGTTCATGGTCATGACACTGTGATTTTATGAAAGGTGTGCTGTTATGGTACAAAGGTACATTTTAGTATGAAAACTAACGTGGTTATTACACATTTTAAAACAAATACACGGGTAACTCACGTATAATATAGTCAGAACAGTATATTATACGTGAGTTACCCGTGTATTTGTTTTAAAAAGGGACATTTATGCATCCTTACGTCAGCATATAAAATTATTGAGATGTTATGGAGACAGTCAACATGGATTAGTAAATTGTGAAAAAAACAATGCTACTGAAAGGACGGTTAAAACCTTCCAGTGAGGCGGCTATGGAGTATTCCATATATAATGTATTAAATTTAAGAGTTTCCTTCGCGTTTCTCCATCAGGAAGGCACGTGCATGTCAATTCAGATAAACTTGCTTCATAAGATTTGTATGTGTTCATAATCTTTTTCTTATCATTATTTGATGCTCGCAATTCGGAAATACGAGTTGGGAGAGCTTCGTCTTATCTCCACCGAGCAGCCGCGCAAATATAAATCTAAAAAATTGATACCAATTTATATGTTAAACATTCTTGTGAGCGAGATATTTTCTTCTCGTACGTTCCCTGCATGATTCGTTATATCTTGGTGAGGTGAAATTACGGGATTAAAGACGTATTCGACGTGAATAATATCTGTTTATGCGGGATCTGGGAAAAGGTGCCCTTATTTATTTGACCTTGGATTTTGTGGATTAGCTTCGAGACAATAATAACTTACAACATGATGAAAATTCTTATTTTCTTTAATGTTAAGAATTTACTAAGCATGGGTTTTTTAATCCAAAGGTACACATTATCTGATTTTTAATAAGCCCTATAACTTTGTTTTGCGCTTACTATATTGCTTATTCATAAACAGCGCAACAGTTACCGCCGTTTCACAGGAATTTACCTAAGCTCTATGATGTCTCATGGAGTTTGATTGACGTTAAAATCGAAAATCTTAAAACCGATTTGACTTTATTCATAATTTCTTTATACAAATAAATACAATGGAAACAGTTACTTATGATAGTATTTTGCAGAAAACAGTTGGGATGACAGAGATTGATGTGAGATATTTTGTATCCCAGACAATACTTAAGGTTGTCAAAATAACAGGGCTATAGATAAAAAGATTACGGTACATTAATAAAAAATAGCTCTGCAACTGTAGCCCTAAAAAAATTACGTTTAAAAACATGACATAGTGATCGTAATACAGAGCATTCAAAGTTGTTAGTATTCTGATGCGTAGGGTTATGTGTGTAGTGATGAACTACCGTCGAGCGGCTGGTGGAAAGATCAATCATAACCAACGCAATGTTGGTTATTTTTTTATAACCTTTGCATTTTGTGCTGACAAATTGGTGTGCAAACATGTTTCGTCACACTGAATATAAAAGGGAAATATCGAGTCCCGATTTTACGGGCTATCCGTAGTCGAAAAGTAAAGCAATTTACTGAGTAAAAAATACAAATACTTATGTTGGTTTTGTCCAAATCATATCATGCTAATGTTATAGTTTTGTTTTTTGTATTTTACATTCTGAATATTTATTTTTCTGGAAATTAAAGACGCTAACGATGTTTTGGTACATTTGACGAGTACATGTTTTACCTTTACGACTTAGTATTTTCTATAGTAGATAGATAGGTCAAGGAGTCACCCAGTATGAATTAAAGCGACAATTTGATATCAGATGAATATTCAGTACTAAACAAATTTAATTTTAATCAAAAGACTGACTTATTGTTATTATAATAATTACTTCTACATAAATTATATTTACTGTCCATAATATTGATATAGCACAGCAACGTATCTCTATCGCTTTTCTGTTGGAAATCCCTTGCCAAGACCTATTAAACTGCTTTAGCTTTTAAACTCGCCAATGCAGAATCTTAAAGCGCTTACGCCATTTCAAACGAAACGAAAAGCTAATAAAACTGCCTCGTGCACGCTAAATTTTAAACTCGAGATAAGTAAGCACTTATCATCTGAGTCTTGCCTTGACGTATTGCAAAACTTGTTTGCATTATAAGCGGTAAATCTCGTCAGTTACCAACTTTTCCTGGAACGCTCTACGTACAGCCGGCTTCAAAGTTGCAACACGATCTAAAATTCAAATACTTTTGATAAAGATTTTCGTTATTAAACTTCGTAATTAATATTTATATTAATAAGTAAAAAATAGTATGTAATAATATATGCAAGTAAAAGATTAATTTGTCGTTTCTGTAAAAAAAATAACCTGTTGACATGTAGGTTGCACATTGTTATATGAAGGTGAAATTAGAGACAATTTATTTTCAATAGACTAACCAACCATGACCATATTAGCAGTCTAATTACTTGTAGATTTGGCCTGAAGATGCACTGTAGCGCTGACTGGTTCTCTATTGTTTTTTAAATGCAAGTCCAAATATATGTAAACTAAACGACGAAATCAATGAGTCGCCAAAAATCTGTTCATGTTCAAATTATAACCATTATGATGTTACAATTATTTTGATAATATTAATTGTTTTTTTATTGTGCTTTATATAACAATACATTAAGTATTAAAACTGTATTCCAAATCTAAAACCAAGTTATTTTCTAATGAAATAGCAGTAGGAAGAATAATATTAGCCATATTATTTATCTGGGTGACTGAGAGCTGTTAGGGCTAAAGCTCTATTACAAAGTTCAGTTGGTAATAGATACCATCTGTGCCCTTTACATAAAAAAAAAAACAAAAAAGTACAGTAAACTATATTAAAACTAGTTCTTATTTTAGCTCAGAGATGAAATTTTACTTCAAATTAGTCAAACAAAATTGTTTCGCTAATTTGAAATTTAATTTCATTAACCAAAACTTGTAATAAAACTGAATGAAAAAAAAATCATCTAACAAAAATTCCATATTTCAGACTAGTATAGATTTAACACAAACTGACGATGTCAAGTCACTTAGGGAACAGGGATCTTACGTAGAATTTCAGATATTTCGATATTCGAAGCAGATGTATGATATACATAAACGCCTATGTCCTCGATTCACTGAATCCATTTAGGCTCTCTTGGAAATTGTTAAAGTAATTTGATCAAACGTAGACTAAAACCTTGCCAAATCAGATAACGTAAAAGGTCCTCTAACTAAAAATGGAAGCCACATTTTGCCCGAAAATCCTATTAATTTTTGCTCTGTTAACAATGTTCAAAATTTTCGTGAATTTTTCGTTGAGACCACTTAACTGAAGTTTAAAAGTAGCCCCTGGCATAAGAGTTAATCCATTACAATTATTAGAAAAGAAATCGTTGAAAAGACGATGAAAACAGATTGGGGTACAACCAAGTTTAAAAACAAAGCAGTTTCTTTTTAATCAACTCCAAAAAAAAAGGTGAGAAATATGACTATGTGAAGGTTCGGTGTGTGTTTACGATAGTTTATTTTGAAATAAATTTTCGATAGTATATGCCCGATAGATAGTCGCACATAAATCTACCTATAATTAGTTTTCAAATATATGTGCAGTGGAATTTCAAAATAAAGTCGTTTATCTATTTTCCTTCAAAAATTGAATTTTAGATTTAACGTCGATCATAAGTTATACTCCATTTGTTTGCATTATTCGCCACAGTTTATCATTGGTTTTGCGCTGCGAAGAGCTAGAAATTATGAATATTTATGAATTGGAATGTACTCCAGCGAGACCGCAGCAAAATTATAGTCGAAGTTGCGACTCCCATCAATTAGCAGGTGACTACTTGCACTTCCTTCCGTTTGCAGCTAAATAATACCTACTGCTTGAATAAATACTAAAATCAAGTAAAAAAGTTGTTCAAAGAAATTGAAACTTCAAAGTGCAATCAATGACCTCATGTAAACAGAAATAGCTTAGATATTATTATGTTTTTAGGTGCATAAAAAAAAATAACTCAAGTAAATATTAAGTAAATAAAAAATACAGCAATTTATTTTTTAGAGCGACCGTTTTGTTCATTCAATCTCAGTAGATCCATTCTCCAGATCCATCATGGATCTAGTGTGATTTTTTTTTCTTAGTAGATCTACTTTATAGTAAACTTGATCTAATGAGAATTTTATTTTCTTAGTAGATCTATTTTATAATAAACTTGATCTAATGAGAATTATTATTGGCAATAGATCTACCTATTTCAAAACTATGTTAACATTTATTAGATCTATTTATTCTGTTTAGTGTCACTAGATAGAACGTGAATTGAATTAAATGAAAACCTTATTAACTTAAAAAATATGTAATTGAGGGAAATGAATTTTAATTATCAGCGTAATTTTTCCAAAAAGTGGCCAATGCCAATTTCGCCTTTTAAAAGCTGCATTTGTGCGAATAAAATGCAATCGTCATTTTGGACGCTTATTTTGCGACGTTTAGGTGATGACATTTTCTTATATCTTTCCCAACGGTCACAATTGAGTGCAGTCAGTGATAAGTCTTGATGTATAATGTGCAGTATCTATAAAAACTGCACTTCGTGTTTGTTAATATTTGTATTGATATTGTGGTTCCAGCCTTCTATGCTATTATTAGTACGATGGCGTAACCCATACACACACCAGATTATATAGTAGTAGTCATTCATCCAGTTTTTTTGAAAATAGTTTACAAATTTACTTAGCTTGTCCTGATTTTGCGTAATTTCTCTTTTAATGTAATCCCAGCCATCCTCAATCATATTCTCAGGAAGTAAAGCAAGTTTAGTACATAGAGTAATTATCCTTCTGTTGTTTTTAGTTACTGTATGTCCAAAGCTTTTGCTTTACGAAACAGGGCATTACAAAAATGGTAGTGACACCCATGAATCTCTACATCCATTTTTGACAGTGCAAGAATAGCTGCTTTTTCGAAATCAATGGTCACTTCCTTAGGCTGCCAGTCGGGTACCTGGGCCTTAATTAAGTAAAACAAGACCGTATATGCCTCTATTGTTTGGTGAGTCATAAAAGCAAATACTAATGGCACTATGTTGGTACTCTTCGAGAGTTTATTATTACTTATAAAGGTCATATCAAAAAGACGATTATCGATAAAGGTTTAAACATTTATTACATTTATTACATTAAAACATTTGATCTGGATTTTGTAACGTAGGTATCTAGCGAGAAAAAGACTTCTCAGTAGATTTTTATTATTAACTTTTTGGAAAAATTACGCTGATAACTAAAATTCAGTTCCCTCAATTACATATTTTTTAAGTTAATAAGGTTTTCATTTAATTCAATTCACGTTCTATCTAGTGACACTAAACAGAATAAATAGATCTAATAAATGTTAACATAGTTTTGAAATAGGTAGATCTATTGCCAATAATAATTCTCATTAGATCAAGTTTATTATAAAATAGATCTACTAAGAAAATAAAATTCTCATTAGATCAAGTTTACTATAAAGTAGATCTACTAAGAAAAAAAAATCACACTAGATCCATGATGGATCTGGAGAATGGATCTACTGAGATTGAAGGGTTTTGTTGTACACTCGAGTTTCTACAATGTCATCTATCGACAATGTCGAAAACCATTTTTGTAATGCCTTAATGTAAAATATAGGTCAAAACCACAGCAATCTAAATAATTAGATTTCTGTGGTAAAAACACATGTCTGTTTTTTTTTTTAATTTAAATTACTATTTGTTCGCAGTTTCCATTTTCACTAAAATTTAATTTCCTAATCGCAGAAATAAACCCTTCAACGAGTTGCAATTGTAGTTCATCCATAACCAAACAAAATTTTGAGGTCTTCATCAAGCACAATGTAAAGAGGTACTTACACGGTAATTTATGGCTCTAATATAGACATATTAGGGGTACCCCTTTCATTAGAGGCCAGCGTAATTGTTCAAATATTAAACACGTCCCGCAGGTGAAATTATCGCTGCCCCGGAAATAAAATGACACGGTTATGTAGGCATTTGTGCCGGCAAGCACTGACGGGCCTATTACCGGTCACGGTCTGCCGACGTCGGGCGCTATAGCGAGTTGTAGGAGCTGCAACGGACAGCTTCAAATGTTATTTGCTACGCCTTGCGGTCGTACCTGTGGTGCTCGGTATCCCTCAAGTTAATTATTAAATTTTTGATGAAAACAATTTTCTTTTGATATATACTTTCATTTGATGCTCGTTTTCCATAAAGTATTATCGCTGATTCCCAAATGTTTACTCAAAACTTAAGCGGGCAATAATCTGTATTTTTTAAGGTAGATCAAATTAAATTAGGTAAATTAAATTACAGAGTAAAGATGTAAATCACTTCGCATCTCTGGGTGGCGAGCGTTGCGCAGTGCTAAGTAATTTAGACTCTTCGTGATCAAATAGCTGCGTAGCACTGTGCTTAGCGTCAAGTTATTTATTTGTAAGTAGTTAGTATTTTGTATCATAAATTGAATTGGTATTGACATTTTCGTCGTTCGTTACATCAAACGGTAAAGAAAGAAAATTGAGCTTGAGTTCGATTTTTTGATGTGGAGGTTAAAATTATGATAAAATTCTTTACGATTTTTCTCAAAATAAAATACCTTACCGCCGTATTCTAACTTATCCATAAATACTTAAGCAAACTTATTCCTATTAAAATGCCACCCATTAAAAACAATTCATTTAAATTTGCTACGATCGTATCGATTTTCTACAAACGTAGCGCTTCACAAAAGAAACAAACTTAAGGAACTTTTAAACAAACTGGAAGGTGTGGTGAAGTGCGGTAATGAAATTTAATTACGTCACGATGATAGGTATCTATTTCTCTTATACGTATTGTAATTGTGCTGTATTTTCTTATAAATATTGCGCGTGGGAGGCTCCAGATCGGCAGCCGCCTTTCTCCCGACTAGACCAGCCGTAACTTAATAGTAAAACATACAACGGTAAAATTCAATTTTGAAATATTCATCGATTGCGAGCATCCAAACGACACAGTAAAATAACCATTTCTCGCCAGCAGCAGAACGTGCGGCATCGAAAACCCGTAAAATAATTGTCAGTAATGTCAACGGCATCGAAACATTTTGTCTCCCGCCTGGGGTTAAATAAAACGCCCCGTAAAGATATTGATTCAATTGTCAGCGATACCTGAACGGTGCGTATTGTTTTTGCCTCGCTATTGTTCACAAAACAATAGTAGTAAACGGTGTTTCCATCCCGGCGAGATATGATTCGAGGGGTACAGGCGCGTCGGTGGCGTGCGCGTAAACACGCCGCGTTCCAGGAAGGTATTTGTCGCTCTGCCTTGTCGCTCCTTCCTTTCATCGTTATGATTAATGACACGTTATTTTTCATTGAAACAGCTGCTGGGTATTTTTTCTACTTTCACGTCTTCTGTTCCATGACGTGTACCTATTAGTCACGCCCTGAAAAGCTTTCGATGTGGATTTTAAATCTGTTTTTTCTCTTTATCTTCGGCATTTGAATGTTCGTCCGGTTTCAGACGACGTTTTCGTGTCCCATCATTACGTTTCCTCTGTATTTTGTTTATCCTTATTTGGGAACCCTAAGCTTTTCGTTTGGTACGTAGGAGCAAAAACGCTACGAAAGTTTGTTTCTTTTATTTTTGTACGTTTTACTCCTGGTAAAGTTGAGAAGTCACATTTGTACTAAAAATAAAAAGCTTGAAATTAGTGATAATGAGTTTGATGCATTTCATATTACGATATGGTTATTGTCTTTCTTAAAAACACATTTGAAATGGCGACTATCTTTTAAAATTAATTCATTAAAACTTGAAAACATTCCGTACTAAAGGCATACAAAACTAAACTTAAAATTTAACAAGCAAACGGGATCTTTCAAACAAAAGTCAACTGCAAATTGTTGTTAAAGTTTGTTTTTCATGAACTCCGCTACTTGAATCATACGATGCAATTTCAGTACACGTATACGTAATAATATTTCCGAGTATTTCACCAAACACGAGAGCGAAAAGTTTTTCCAAACAAAGTTTTTCTTGTAGCCGGTCGTCTTTCTAGCCCAGGCCAGCACAAAGGCACAAATGAATGTCTAGGACTTTTATCACGAGTTGGGAGTAACCGCAGGCATTGTCTCGTCAACCGGATATGACATCCACTGCTTCCCTCGCACAAAAGTTAGAGCAACCATAACTTTTATATAGCAAACCTTCAGGAAACTGTTCTGACGTCTTCCTTTTATGACAAAAGCAAATGAAGATTGCTTACCTTCGGGGTACTTGTAACCATTGTGCCGTTATGTGTATGACTCGGAACTCTGAAAGGAACGCATGTATCTGCAACTGAGGTTTATCTTTGAACTATAATTATTTTAATCAAAGAGAGGTATTTTTGGTGAGGTTTTGGGCTAGACGGTGAAACATTTTTAACGCCCCGTGCATAAAGAGGTATACTTTAAGTTTGTTTTAGCATAGCTTAATTTTTTTGACAAGAGTTAAATACAATACAAAATATACAACACGCTACGTAGGTACCTTAGTAACTACCTACATTAAACGCATAACTATTAAAAACATTACACAGGACTTAACAGCATCTTTATAAATTACCACGTTGGCCTATTTACTTTCAGACTGGTCGTGTCTCAAAAAAAATCGTTCGTGCGGCATTGTTTCATGGTTGATATTCCCAGTGCAAATATTTATGTGACAAATTCAAATATTTGTACTGTGTCTGGGTGTCACTATGTATTTAAAACTATATAAGTAATAATATCAGCTATCTGGCCGCCGTTTGAATTGAATTGAATACTAAATTAAACATATTGTTTACAGTAATTAATATTCTACATCATAAAAACTGTCGATGCTCATGTGACTCATATCAGAATGTAAAATGAAAGTATAAACCTATTAAGGCCAGGTATTTCTTACAAAGTAGGCATTTAACGCAGTCTTGTTCTCGCGAGCGTTCCCATGCGCCGTTCTGTGCAGAATCGGTGCCACAGTATAACAGTAAAATATTGACTTATTTGAACTATGTCATTTAAATAAAATTATCAGCAGCAAAATAACAGTAAAATATTGAAATAATTGAACTATGCAATTTAAACTCATTTTTTGTTCAAGATTTGTTTATAATGGTTTTTTTGCTACATAAACCAAGAAACATTTCTCTGTACTTATAGGTATACAAAAATGAACCTTTTCTTTTTTGGTGACGCTGTAAGTTGAGAACAGCTTTACCAATTTCATTCATCTTTTTAAAGTGTTTCCTAATATTTCCTAGGTTTGTCAAAAATTTTAAAAATTGCGCAGTAACTTAAAGGCCATTAAAAACAGACGGTTTTATGGTCAACTTTGCACTAAATTACGGACCCATGTTTTTATACGAGGTAATTATCACTTACTAAGCATAAAATCACTAAATGCTCACAGATCCATGTGGAGCTTCAAACGCAAATTGTAAAACTGTTTTAGACGATATTTCGTAAACTATGCACTTTTTGGAAATAATTTTAGATACCGTTATTGTATAAAATTAAATGTTGCCAGCAAACTTCTTTTGTATAACTTACCGTTTACGATTTATTGCCCATTTATTGATACGGTTGCGATGATGCCGATAGTACCACGCCTTTGGCAGTTATTCTACCGCCAAGCAGTAAAGTGCAAACATTACTGTGTTCCGGTTTGAAGGGCAATGTTTCCAGAGAAATTATAGGGCTTAGAGATATAACACCTAAGATCTCTGGGTGACGAGCGCAGTGCAGTGCTAGGTAATGATTTGGACTCTTCATGTTCCAATAGCTGCGTGTCATTGTGCTGTCATGTGGCAGGCATGTTGCTTCCCATCAGGCCCATGTCATGCTCGTCTCGTCACTCTTTACTTAAAAGTGCAGAGTTAAATTCTATTTTATTCACTGCCTAAAAGGCTACTTATCAAATTTAGTCGAGTATCGAAATTTAATTTTAAATGAACAAATTCGTTTTTTTAGCTTTGGCGTGTTATATTCTTTGCTGAAGTTATTTGAAAATACTTACAGTTATTTGACAGTAAGAGACAGATTGCACATCGCCAATATCGTTTTGACATTCAAAATATGTAACCTCAAAATCGTATTCAGCGAAAATAAATTACTGTGCAAGGCTGCTAAGCCGCAGGTCCTGATTCTTGTTGAGTTCTTTGTTGTCAGGTTTTGAAGTGGAAGTTTCTTTTGACGTACTTGGAAATGAGGCTGATATTTGCTGAGTATTTGCAACTCCAATGGAAACGGTATCATAAATCATAGCGTTCTTCCGTAGGATATTGTTATACTGTGGCACTATGATCGTAATATTAACGATTTATCGGTTGCCAAAATTGCAAAAACAAGCACAGGTCCGTTGTCCGCGAGCGTCAAAACGCGACTGATCGGGCCTGCCGAACGGCGCGCTATATATATTGTAGTTATTTAAACATGATAATTAACTAATACTTTTCATCAAGTCAAATTCTGCGAACTCGTCTATAACTTTTTAATGGCTTTCGTTGAGTACAAAAATTTTGTGTAAAAATTAAATAGTTAAGTCATAAAATTGAAAAACCTTTATGAAAAGGGGTAACTTTGGTTTTTTTTCTACCAAGTGAATTTTTTTTAATCGTGTTATTGACTGCGAATTACATTAGATTAGATCCTTAACTAGTACATTTTTTTTTTCAGAGCTTAATACGCTATTTTATAGGTCTCAAAATTGTTTTAAAAATTCAAAACTACGGCCCACCTCCCCTTAATTATTATACTAGACATTCGCCATTTAACATTTGGAAATTTGAGGTTAGTGATTACACGTTAAAAAATATTTGCACAAATATTTACGATCAGTACGCTCGAATAAAAATCTCGAAAGCATTATAAAACAGACATGGAGGGAGTGATGTCCGCACCACGTGACGATCGACGCAAGCTTCTTTCATTTCCGCCGCGACAGGAAGTTTTCAACTCTTCCTGGCCATAATGGACTAGGATATGACGTTATGGTATCTGTGTAATACTGTGATTTAACTCGCAAGACAGACACGTAGACAGTGGAATCAGATTCAGGATGTGGATTATGTTAGACACTTTTGATTGAAGTGAAACAAACTTTGCAAGTGTGCTTTTATATTTTACTAGAGGAGTCCAGTGGTTTTACTCGTGTTCACGTTCACGTTCCCATGATTATAAAAAGTATCCTATATGCTATTTCAGATCATAATTTAACTGTGTTCCAAATTTAATTGCGATCCGTTCAGCTTTTCCTACTTAATTGAGCAACAAAAGTAGAAAGATTCACATTTACAACATTAGTGATTAATCCTACTAATGTTGTAAATGTGAATCTTATGTGAAAACTAATGTAGATGATTAACATTCTTACTTACAAGTTACTCATGTATCATTTTTCTTAATCATCACTCTCAATTAACCTTCAGTTACTCATGTATCAGTTATCATTGGTTTGTAACGGTTTAGTTAAGCTTAACAGCAATCTTCATTATTTCACATTACAAAGGGCACTTTCAAACACCTCTCCGAGCTGGTAAAACGTCGCGAATCTTCAGTGAGTCTTCAGTCTGATGTTCCACGTATTCTTAAGTTATGGCTACTGCATACCATCAGGCAGACTGTATGCATATTATTGTCACTAATCCTATAAAAAAATACTGTGTTTATAAAGTCATAGTCATTGCATGTGAGTTACAACTTGCGTGTATAGACATTCCTGTATGCTAATAAGGCAAGAAACGTACAGAAGAGTACACAGTTAACTAAAAGTTATGAAAAAAGTATTTTGTTTCTTTTTGGTTTTTACTGCGGAGGTTACGTTTGGAACGTTTTTTCTTTAGCGACTTATGGCTGTTGGTCTCAGTGACCTATATAGCCCAATGCATTTAAGCAAAAAAAATGAATAAAAAAACATTAAATTATGTAGTTTGGGGACTATAAAGGATCGATAGAAGGGTGTATTCTGAGCATATATTCCAATTTGAGGGATTCTGGCATGGTCAGCTCAAGGTCATTTCGATGAAAACGCGTTTAATTCGATAGCTCGAGAACTGTTAGTGTTAGGCAAAAAATTGCCGAGACCTTTTCTCTTCTAAATTATATTTACTAACTTTTACATTAACAGCTTTTCTTTTTTCATCAATATTTTTCAAGTTATTGCTTCCGAAAGGCAAAAATTTAACCTTTTTTCCTCCCTTTCGCCATTTCCTCCCCAACCGTTCAATTTTATGAAACTTTACCGATAATCAAAAGTGTACATCTTTTAATAATAAACAACTTTTTCCTTGCACTTTTTTCTGTAATGACAATACCTTCAGAGTTATGTTACTTTACCGAGCGAAATCCGCGCCACTGCAACACCTCCGCGACACTGCAAAAAATCCGCGACACCTCCGGTCTTAGGGCTGAACCCAAAATTCATTGTTGGATTGTGTAGGTGGGTTTCTTCTACACAGGGTTATGTGGGACAACATCGTTACCTACTTCGACATATGCCAGAAATACGTAACATACATAAAAAACACTACTGTACAGACGTGGTAATTGTATTCGATGGCTATCCCAAAGGTATTTCCAACTTTGGCACCAATTCTGCCAAACGGCTGCGCCGACCCCAGCTGAAGCCATGTGCGGATATCATTTTCATCTACAATATGACCGTCACCACAACTCAAGAAAAGTTTTTAGGCAACGAGAGCAATAAGACCAGATTCATCTCACTACTGAAAACTTTTCACATCAAATCAGACATAGAGGTGGAGAGCAAGCCGTAGAGTCCGGCAAAATTCTCTTAGCCGTACTGATAATCAGACCATCCGCATCCTCTACGGCTCGCTCCACCTCTATGTCTGATTGAGTGTATCTGAGTGTATTTCTGGCATATATCGGAGTAGGTAACGTTGTTGTCCCACATAAGCCTGTATAGAAGAAACCCACCGACACAATCAAACAATGAATTTTGGGTTCAGCCCTAAGTCCGGAGGTGTCGCGGAGGTGTCGCAGTGGCGCGGATTTTGCTCGGTAAAGTAACATAACTCTGAAGGTATTGTCATTACAGAAAAAAGTTCACGGAAATAGTTGTTTATTATTGAAAGATCTACACTTTTGATTATCGGTAAAGTTTCATAAAATTGAATGCTTGGGGAGAAAATGGCGAAAGGGAGGAAAAAAAGTTAAATTTTTGCCTTTCGGAAGCAATAACTTGAAAAATATTGATGAAAAAAAGAAAAGTTGTTAATGTAAAAGTTAGTAAATATAATTTAAAAGAGAAAAGGTCTCTGCAATTTTTTGCCTAACACTAACAGTTCTCGAGCTATCGAATTAAACGCGTTTTCATCGAAATGACCTTGAGCTGACCATGCCAGAATCCCTCAAATTGGAATATATGCTCAGAATGCACCCTTCTATCGATCCTTTATAGTCCCCAAACTACATAATTTAATGTTTATTTATTTCCCTAATTTCATTGGGTTAATACTGTTTTCAAAATTTTGGGCAAGCGCAGTAGGGGCAGGTTTCATACGAATTTAAACCTATTAATTTTACTTGCATATATTATGTAGAGCATCAAAAAATATCTGAAGGCATCCATAAAGAAATTAACCGTACTTGAAGCATGCCATGCACTTACGTATACCGAGTATTGCATCTCATAAGACGATTAGCGCAAAGATATTTCAGATGGTACATCTTGCTTGAGCTGCTGCCGAAAAGTAAAATATTTATTTAAGTTCCAGTCCAGTGATCCAGCGAGAATCCAGTCCAGTGCTATTAACGTCTACATTATTCCAGCTATTTATAAGCGGTTGAAGTGTGAACACTACAGTGACAATGATTTCAAGAAGAGATCATTGTCGTAAAGCACTGAAACGCCTCTGGATTGACCGTCTACATTATTCCAGTTGCACTGGATTGGTTACACTGGATTCAAAAGTAGATTGCCAATCTAGTTACTGGACTGAAATGCTAACTGGATTCATTGCATTCCAGTACCGGTTTACATAATGTAAACGGGGTATTATACCCCGTTAACATTATTCCAGTCCAGCGACCGAATCCAGCGCTGGATTGCTTACTGGAATAATGGAAACCGGCACTGGAAATCATCAATCCAGCGCCAATGCATTCCAGTGCCGGTTTACATTATTCCAGTAAGCAATCCAGCGCTGGATTCGATCGCTGGACTGGAATAATGTAAACCGGGTATCGATAAATTTAGCTTACACGTTACACTCTCAATCCAATCTTTTTAATAAATAAAGGGTCAATACTTAATGTATTACTTTCAAATTATTTGCAAAAATAGTTAGTAGGTAGTTCAATTATTTTATACAATTAATTACAAAACATGGTAACTTTTTACGATATATAATATATATAGTATAGATATAATTATAGTTATAGTAATATTTACAAGTTTTTATTGAACATGTAGAGTAGTCTTCTCGTTGACTCTGCGATCGATAAACAACAAACATTTAATCGCCGTTTTACTACCACAAGATATGGGCGTCACAAAATGTTCCAAGTTTATTATCAACTGAACTCACTAATAAGAACATTCTTCGGACACCCGCAGAATTATTATGGAATCCCAGTACTCCAGCCAGCGAGTAGCAAAATGTCCCAAAGGTTCACTTTCCCAAATTTCAGTCATAAAACCGCGGACTTAATAAGTAAATACACATTGTATTGCGGTTCTCTATTAAACTACAAAAGACTAGAAAGTCTCTAGAGTCAAGTTTTATAAAAAGAAATTAAAAGGTGCCTTTAACCTTGACTTAATAATGTTAAATTTTCATAATTGCTTTTAAAAGATACTCCAGGCTCCATTAGAGAGTAACGTAGCCGTCCAAGTAGAAATTTGATAGTGCATTTTAATAATAGCGCCAACTTTTAATAATTTAACTTTCTCTCAACTTTGTAGACTTAGTTGCTAACAAAGGTGTTCAGTTGGCGAGAACTTGAAGTGGTTGTATCGAGTATGTGGAATGGTCGGATAGTGCATTCTCAAGCATCTACACGAGCAGAATGATCGTTCTCACGAGAAATGGGAGCTTCGGAACATCCTGAGGAAACTTGGATCTTTGCTAATATTGCAGATTTCAGAACTTGCTTACTTTGTGTTGAACATGACTACTTAAGCACTTTCAACTTCAAATAAATGTTAGCATAAGTAAAACGACGAGGTCTAGACGTGAGTCAACCCGATATTGTACCAATTTTGTAGTGGTAGGACTCTTTGCAAAGGCCGCATGGGGAAGTACTATATCTTTGCCAATTATTCTACCGGCAAGCAGTTATATGTAAACACCACTGTGTTCCGGTTTGAAGGGCAATGTTTCCAGAGAAATTACAGAGGGCATAGGGATAAAACATCTCTGGGTGACGAGCGCAGTGCAGTGCTAGCTTATGATTTGGCTTCTTCATGTTCTAATAACTACGTGATAAGGTGATGTTATGGGCAGGCGTGTTGCTTACCATCAGGCACATGTCCTGCTCGTTTCGTCACTCTTTACTATAAAAAAATGTAGTTGTCTTTTAGAGTGTAATTGAGCTTTTATTTTTCTTACACGGATATGTATGAAAAATAAAAGCTTCCCGTAATGAATAACGGGAAATTTGCTGTCGTTAGTTAGTAGCACCGGAGCGAGTTCCCGATATTTCAATGCAGTTTCATGTACCATGTTCACGGGTAAAATGTAAAACGGCAAATATTGGGATCTCGTTCCGGTTCATCCCGTAATTATTACCACGTTTTTAGTAAGCAGCAGTGTTAGCTAACAATTACTATTTTCCTACGCCTGTAGTTACCTATTTTGTTCCTTCGCTCTGCAATTATTCTTCAAGTTCTTTCCTTCACTTTCACAAGTTCAAAAAATCAATACAAAGAAGACGTAGTGACATAGAAAATAAGGTAAGTAATTTGATGTGTTACAACAATATTATTCCCTTTAAAAAATTATAATAAAAAACCGGCAAGCAAATATAACACTCACAGAAGCGCTGTAAATTAATTACTGTGCAGAACTAAATTCAAGGAGCTCTGAATAAATAGTTGAAGAATGAACAAACGCTCGGATGGGTGCATTGTTAAGAGCTTGAACTCAACTTTGTGTTTATGTTCAAAAGTGCATTAAGTACTCATAACTTTGAACTCGGTCGCTTTACAGTTGAGGCTTTGTAACAATTCACCTTAGAACTTTATGTAGAGCGGAAAGGCAAAAAGGTGACCCTTACATATGCCGATATTGAGCTCATTTGCATTGTTCGAGAACCTAGCGCCGGCTCCATAATACCTCGGTCGTACTTAACGTGTTGCTGTCCAAGTGCGAGGATATTCACAATAAAGATTTTAACGTAAGCTGTTACAACGGTAGGTGTGTATTCCGAACACTTACGTAAGGGCTACGTAAGCCAAAATATTACATAACTAGCAGCACCACGCGGTGTTACTCGCACAGTTCTGTTTCCTGTAATTTTCCTGCGATGAAACTTATGTCAAATTTCAGACAATAATCTATCCGTGTTCCAAATTTCAACCCGGTCACAATTGCCATAGGTTAGAAGAATCCTCATCTGCACTTGGAAAATACACAAGAGGTTTTTGGAGTATTCCAAAAGCAGATTTGCAAGTATGTCATTAATTGAGTACAACAAGTCGACCAGTTACTAGCAGGTAATACTTTATGCTACCTTTATAAAACTACAAATTACATTATTGCAGCGTACTCGTACTTAAAAGTAAGTTTAATGTAAAAAATATCTACTCGTTTCATTTTATTTTTCAATACCGGAAGAATACTCAGTGAAAATAGGTATACCTACTTTGAAATTTGATAGTGTCTTTTTTGACGGGTAAAAGACGCAAACCTTACGATATAATCGGTATCCGTTCTTTTGAAAAACTTTTTTTCACAAACCGACATGTGATAACCAACGTTAGAGAAACTCACGGGTAGTAAAATGATCATTATATAAAAAAATATTTAACAAATTGGTTATATCTCAAACTAATTATTTGACAAATATTCATTCCATAACGTATTATTTGACAAATGATTCTTTTAATATTTTTGTTAACTACCAAATGCTTAAATACAAAACCAACGTTTAGCAAATTTTCATTTTATAATGTGTTGTTTGGGAAACATTTCAATTTATAAAACAAACATTTATTAAATTGCATAAAAACTATATTGTAATTTTTTAATATCTAAGTAACCACACCGGTACGATTAGGTTACTTAGGACTCAAATCCAACTCGGAGCACCCCGACTCCACCTAGTCGTGTCGCTACTACCCCTAGAGTGTATATAAAAATGCGGGAGCCAGAAGCTTAAGGGAGGTCCTGAGTGGAGCGAGCCATGCGAGGCCAAGCGCAGCGAAGGGGGGTGGTGGCGAGCGAAGCGAGCCGGCGATCTCCGTAGTGGGGCGCAGGCCGAGTATGGAGAAGCGACACTCAGGGCTGACCGCAGAGCTTCTGGCGGGAGCCCACCCGGAGTCAAATCTCAGTGATAGACCCTAATCGGAGCGGTAGTCTAAAGTAAATGACAGAACCAAATCAGAATTGATAATTTATATAGACAATGTTTCGGGTACTATTGAAATATTTGTCATAAATTATATTTTGGTAAATGATAAATTTGTAAAAAGAATAATTTATGAAATGAAAAATGGACAAAAAACAAAACGTCATTCGATACATTGTTTAAGTGAAACGTTTGCCATGCAATTGGTTATAAAATGATGGTTTGTAAAATAAAACATTTGTTGATGTAAGGTATTTTTGAAATAAATATCATGCGAAATGTTGTTTGTAAAATGAAACATTTTTGTGTTGTAAAGTTTTTGCAATGAATATTATGCGATTCGTTGGTTTTAAAGTGATGTTTTGTCAAAAAATGTTTGTGAAACATTAGTGAACCGATATAATCACTAAATCATATTTTCCTACAAAAATATGCGACAATAAATACTTTTGCACAAAAAATATAACGCCAGGCGAGTCTTATTGAATTTCCTATTTCCCTCAGGAGACCATATAAAGGAATCTGCGCGTCTTAAAAACGGTAAACACCAAATTAAATTCGCAAAACGCCAGAAACGAGCCCCTTCAACACCTGTCTACGAAAAAGGGACATGATAATAACGTGAAAATGCCTTTTCGCGATCACACGGTGAGACAATCGGAGCGTACGAATAAACTCGCAACCGTACTACAAAACTTGAACTCAATATTATCTGTTTGAGTTCTTTTGATGTCACAAATAGTTTTCAGTAGTGGAAGGACTCTTGGCAGAGTCCGCCTGGAGAAGGACCACACCTTTGCCAGTTATTCTACCCCCAAGCAGTAATGTGCAAACATTACTGTGTTCCGGTTTGAAGGGCAATGTTTCCAGAGAAATGACAGGGCTTAGAGATATAACAATTTAGATCTCTGGGTGACGAGCGCAGTGCAGTGCTAGGTAATGATTTGGACTCTTCATGTTCCAATAGCTGCGTGTCACTGTGCTGTTATGTGGCAGGCATGTTGCTTACCATCAGCCACATGTCCTGCTCGTCTCGTTCACACACACTTTATTAAAAAAACTACAAAAAAATCGAGAATGCCTAGGTAAATCGATTTAACTTTGCTCAAAATTTTTATCTATGATTATCCTTCGGTAAATATTTGGAAAACTGTGAAACTTTTAGGAGCACTAAAGATATGTAGTAAATATATGTAGTTAAATTATAATTATTTTTATTGCTTAAGAGAGGTAAAAGTGACTTAATAGTAAGTAATACTTAACACAGTCAAATACTTTGGTACTTGCTAATATGAGTAGGGATCAAATAACTAGAGTGTTAAACAAGCAGATTTTTTAAAAATAAAATAAAATGTACGTTTACTAGTGTTTAGTAACTATTTATTACTGACTAGTAGATTTACTGTGTTCTGGTTTGAAGGGAGATTTTTTCAAATAAATTAAAGAGGAGAAATAAAACACCCTTTATCTCTAGTAGATGGGCGAAGTACAGTTTGTGTGTGGTGTACTGTGCTTGGCAGTGATTCGGACTCTGTGTGTTCAAATATCTGCGTAATATTGTGATGCCATGTGAATTGATCAACATCACACGCATTATTAGGGCTCTGTAAAACGTAATAACGGAACCTTTATAGATTAAGACCTTTTAGATAAATTAGATACTTGTTTTCTTAAGTACTGTTTTTTTCTGAACCAAATAAATATATTTCATTTCATTTGTCTTGTCTGTCTGTCTGTCTATCCGTCCGTATGTCACAGACACTTTTTTCGAAACTAAAAGAACTATACTGTTGAAACTTGGTAAAAAAAATGTATTCTGTGAACAGCATTAAGATTTTTTACAAAAATATAAAACAAAAAAAATATTGGGGTTGTCCCACACTTAAAACTGAAACTCAAAATTTTTTTTTCATCAAACCTAAAGTGTTGACACCTAAAGGGGTGTCTTTGGATAGGTTTTCAAAAATGATGTTGAGGCTATAAAGATATTTTTTTTCTAGACTGAATTATTTGCACGAGAGACACTTCCAAAGTGGTAAAATGTGTCATAAATACACTTTTATTAAAAAATCGCTCAAAGTTACAACTAACAAGAACTTTTGTATTATGTTACTTGCTGCTTCGGAACCCTTCATGGGTGAGTTCGACTCGCACTTGGCTGTTTTTTGGTCGTCCTGTCACTCTAAATTACAGTGATTACGCTGAAAGTTGTGAATCTTTTTTTTTCTTCTAGACAAACATCATAAGAGCCAAATCAATATTTTCTAAAGATCTCGAATAACGTGCGATGAGATTATAAAAACATTTATACTAAATTTGGTTATACTTATTGACGAAAAATAATACCTTAACCAAGAAAATGGGCACATTTGACTCACATATTTTTCCAACTGTCACTGTAGGAAGGAAAGAAGGAAATGTCCTTTCAGTTCTTATAGATTGTGTTTGAATTATCTGTCGTGGATGTCAATAGCCATTTATGTGATCAGGAAAATATCACGTTAGTTCCATATACCTAAGTACGAGTATATTTGGAGGTGTTCGAAACTCAATTTGTTACTCAAATATTGAAAAGAAATTAACTAAGTAAACTATCTTACAAGACTATCTTCTAGACGAACCACCACCATCTACCACCTTGCCCTTTTTTCTATCGGAATGACCGTAGCTCGAAATGTGACATCGTTTCATGGTTGATGTTTCAAAGGCACGAATGAAGAGATTTGCCTCTAATTTTGTGATAAGAAAGTCAAGTCTGTGGAATACGTTGCCTGAGTGGGTTTTTCCCAATGGGTCTCCAAATCGAGAGTGAATCGGTTCCTTCTAGGTAAACACGCTCCATCGCATCCTAGACCGCATTGTCGTTTAACATCAGGCGATATGGCGGTCAAGTGTAAACCTATAAAAGATAAAAAAAAGAAAACGTGTGGCACACGGGGACTGGCGCGGTAAAGCTATTGCATTGCATTTTTAAACAACTTATGCAATTTTTTTTTAAGTAGCACTTGAAATCCAATGGCAACGAGTCATAAAAACAACTAAAGATGTTCCTTGAACTACAATTATCGATAAAGTCACGCGACGGAACTTATCAACAAAACCTGGCTTTATCGATAGGTTGTTGTCTTATGTAATGTATTTAGCATTTGTAAATAATAAATAATCTCATTTATAAAATATACATTTATTTAAAATAAAAACGTCTCTTCGTCGATCCCCACGTGCCAGACAGACATACTTTACAAAAACGAAGAAAAGTTTGGAAATAATACTAACACATGGTGTATTTAGTAGTGATGGATCTCTTTGTAGAGTTCGCCTAGGGAAGTACTACACCTATACTAAGCAGTAGTGACTACCAAGCAGTAGTGTGCAAACATTAATGTGTTCCGGTTTAAAAAGGTAAAATATTGGGGGTATGCTTCCCTGTCACACCATTTTGTCACACCAGTGTGACACAGAAGAATTTTTTTCTTCGTAGTCACACTAGTGTGACACGCGAGAATTTAATTCTTCACAGTCACACTACCATCTTGTCCAAATATACTTGTAATAATAATTCCTAAAATGTAATGTACTATTGTGTGTGTATTTATGTGTGTAGTGTTATGTGTGAATTGTCCACCAATTTATATTATTATATTTAGATATGTAAACCACATAATTATATAAAAGAACCAATTAAATGGATCAATTTAATCTAACCGGCCCGATTAGGGTCTATCACTGAAATTTTACTCCGGGTGGGCTCCCGCCAGAAGCTCTGCAGTCAGCCCTGAGTGTCGCTTCTCCATACTCGGCCTGCGCTCCACTACGGAGGTCGCCGGCTCGCTTCGCTCGCCACCTCCCCCCTTCGCTACGCTTGGCCTCGCATGGCTCGCTCCACTCAGGACCTCCCTTGAGCTTCTGGCTCCCGCATTTTTTATATACACTCTAGGGGTAGTAGCGACAAGACTACGTAGAGTCGGGGTGCCCCGAGTCGGATCTGGGTCCGGTCCAGTCCGGACCGGACCGATTAGGTTACTTATAAACATATAATGCAAGTTGAGTTGCTTGCAAACGAGTTTGTGAAAATAACTAATTTTAACAATTTGTAAATGAAAAAAAACCAACCATACTCAACCTTTTTTGATATTCTACCTATCTATAAAACTATTTATAAAATTCGTTAATCAAATTAAGGACACACTCATAAAAAACAACCAAATGCGTCTTATACATAAAGAAATAACAATTGAGACTTTTCTTAATAATTTACTTTAAGAGGTAACAACGCTTATGTGATGTTATTTCTTATTGTCAGTTTCGTAATAACTAATAATTTCTTTTGTTTCCGGTTAGTTTTTGTACATACTTTTGAAATATATTGATTGTTTTTCAATTTAGACTTGGTTGTTTGTGTTGCTGAATATTTGGTGTGATGGTTAGTCATACGATGTAATCGATTATTGTCTGTCACACCAGATGGTATGACACAGAGGAAAAAAATTCTTCTGTGTCACACTGGTGTGACAAAATGGTGTGACAGGGAAGCATACCCCAAATATTGGGCTCTTCATGTTTCAGTTGCTACATGTCACTGAGTTATTATAGGTCTCTGAACTGTGAGCTGTTATAGGCAGGCATGTTACCTACCATCAGACACATGTACCATTCGTCTCGTTACACTACACTATAAAAATAAAATTGGCAGTCATAGGAACTGCCAATAGCAGTGAAAACTTATAACTCAGAATTTGATAGCGTAGGTACTTTGTAAACTATACGGATGAAACCGGAGGGCGTGGCCATCAGCATGGCCATCTAGAAAAATGTCCAAATACGAGGGTCAAACTGAAAGTTCTTAGAACTGGCCACTTATAAACAATATCGCTGGTTTGCGAGAATAGCGACGGAACTAAAAATGATTGATTTTAGAAAATGGCATTTTTTAATTTCTTTGTAAATATTTTAGTACATACCGCAAAATGTAAATAATTTATTGAGGGATTGACTTTACTGATTAAAGGAAAATTTATCGTAGTATCAAAAAACATAAAAACATTTTCGAACTTTTATTAAAATTATTTAAAAAATCGTCATACAAAGGGGGGTTTCAGACATCAGTCTTTATTCATGAGACACCAAATTATAAAAATCAAGTTATGTCATTTATTTAGCTTTAAAGCCTCTTAAAAATACAAATTAAAACTTACAACAGTGTTTAAAACTTTTGTACTTATAAGTATAACAAAAAAATAGTTTTATAACAATACAATAGGAACTTTAAATTTAGGTATTTATAACCCTGTTTATCAAAATAAATGAAATAAAAATAAACGTAAATTCTTCAAAATAAGTAATGAAAAAATATCTAAAACAGGAACATTAATTCTTAAAAGGAAATCTAAGTAAAATAAATCATTTATTTTACAACCCCTCATAAAATTGACGATAATAGTTTGGAATTATATTTTTGTTAACTAAATCTACTAGTCCTTTTTTCTTATTTTCTGAGATTCCGTTCCTTTTTTTATAAGCAGATTGCAATCTGTAATTTTCGTCCAAAGCTTTTGATGCACGGCTAGTAATTTTCACACATTTAAATTCATTTTCACCGTGAGATGTTTTATAGAAAAAGAACCCTTTGTGGTCAGCATCTACTTTCAAAATCTTTATATCTGCCATTTTCACAGTCTCATTATCAGTATTTTTATTAAAATTTCTACCCATGTCAGAAGTTAGAGACTTTAATTCGTAAAAACTTCTATGACTCATTTCTACGACTTTGTAAGGAGATCCTTTCTTTTTAGCAGTGCGAATAATTGAAATGTACTGATCCGGTGTATAGATAGGGCCAGATTTCAGAGTCTTTTTGATGCTTCTTTCAATGACAGAATGCACACTGTCTCCTTCGTTTTGTGTGTGTCCTTTTATCAGATATTTATGCGTGATACTATTTATATGAGCTAAAGTAGAAACAGCGTACATGTACATACTAATAATAAATTTATTCTTTTGCTGTCCACAGCAGTTATCAGAATAAAAAATAACATCAAGTTTGGCTTCAGATGTTAGATCTCCAAGACTTTTTAAATACTCTAAAACACAGGTCCCTATTTCTATAGCTCCTCTATTTGCTTCTCCTTCATGCCACACGTAGCAGAACGCATTTTTATTTTTCATCTCATAGATCGTAAAGTTTAAGGTATTCACTTTTGAAACATAGTAAAAATTAGACACATCTCCCCTAGGACATGGCATCACAGCTTGTAAGTCATAAACTGCTACAATAGTTGATTCTTTATCTTCTGCTTCTTTCTTGTCCTTAACCTTCTCCATTCTTGAAAGCTCTTTTTCTTTTAGATGGTTCTCATATTTAGACTTCAGTCGATTTTTATCTTCTCCAGTTGCGTTATTGTAGGCAACACAATCCTCGCACTGATCTTTCTTTGGTTGGTAAAATGCGATATTAAATTCTCCATTAAATATTCTATTAAACATGATATAATTAGCACTTTTCTCTCTTTTTTCTTCACACTGTTTCACATAATCTCTATAAATTTCTGCAATAGTCTTACTTCCATCAATATATTCTTTCTGCGTATCCGCTCGACAGTAATGGCTTTCTATTTTTGGTATCGCCTTAATGAAATTTCTCAAACTATCTTTAATATTATTATCTACGCGACTGTGATTGCCATGTTTCCCTCGAAGATCCTCCACTATAATGCCTGAAACGTCACTTCTTGATTTTTCGGTAACTGTTCGAATAAATCTATCAGATACATCCAGCGTAGACATAAAAAAACTCTTACAAACCCGAATTTTTTCGCCATCTTTGTCTTTAAAATAAAATGCGTTATTATTTCGACGTGTTCCTTTTTTATATTGATATGTCGGGACAATAGAGGTCATATTGAATGCTGCAAAAGTTTTTTTACTTTGCAAATCAGGTAATTTATAATATGCGTCAAAAATATGGCGTCGAGTCTCATCATCAAACTTTGTGTTACACTTTAACTTGCATTTTTCTGTACATCCTGGTCCTAATCGTCTCTCTCGTATAACTTTATTATTTTTGCCTACATATTCTTTCCCTGCATTTCGTAGACGTTTTGCTACATTCGATTTCCAAAGTCCTGGCTGCATTTTCCTCTTACGTGTAATATTTTGGTTTGATTTACGTGAAATATTTTCTTCTTCATTCTCTTCTACTGTTTCAACCGAATCTGACGATAAATCATGATTTTCAATGTGATAATTAGGATCTGCGATACTATCATCCGATGAAAAATCTCTTTCTTCCTTTTCTTCTTCACTTTCAGCATTCATATTGGTCAGTTCAACAGCTTTTGGTTCACTTTCTATTTGTGAAATACTTTCTACTGCAGTCTCATCTTTATTATTATCATTTACTGACTCTATACTTACCTTATTTTCTTTGGTTTTATTTTCTAAGCTATGGCCGTGGAGTCCTTTTTCATTTAAATTTATAATGTTATTGGATTCTTTATTACATTCTTCTGTTTCTCTATTGCTGGAGGAAGATGAGCTAGAAGACGAGGAAGATGAGCTAGAAGTCGAAGAAGATGAGCTAGAAGATGATGATGACGATATGGATGGTGATCTTTGTCGCAAAATCAATTTATTTTCTTCTGAATTATTACCTGAAATCCAATAAACATTTATTTATTAACAGAATAAATACAAAAAGCAATAGTTATTTCACGGGTTTCTTGCAGAGGAACAAGCTATTATGTAATAGAAACACTCACATTTTTGTAATTCCCGGGAATCGAACCCAGGAGATTACGATCAGCCACTAGCGTGAGCGTAAACTATTTGCAACAGGACAAACTACTACATCGGAATAAAAATGATATCGAAAAATCTTTCGACTGGTTGAATTCAAATATTTTATTTTGCTTACCTGATGTGTTATTATAATTTATATCATTTTCGATATTTTCATCGCAACTTGTTGCATTTAACGGCAAACTGCTTATAAGTGTATTGGAACCTAAAATATTTTAAATAGTTAAATAGTTGAAAGAATAAATAAAATTGAGATAAACTGCAAATATACGAAAATTGTAGGCTAACCTTGTTCACTATTCGTTAAATCATGTTGATCTTCATTTCCTTTATTTTGACTGGCCGCTTCTTTCAACTTTCCCAAGAATAACATTCTTTCTGCCATCTTGAATAATTCTGTTAAAGATAATTATCTAAAACAAATAATTTAACGTAAATAATTAATCATCAAATAATACCATGTAAAAAACTAACTCAATATTTCTATCCCAAAATCTCTTAAACACAGACGCATTTCGTAATAAGAAGCAAAACCATGCCCACTTTTTTCAAAAATAAGGACGTTTCTTATTTACGACAAAATAAAATCCGTTTATTTTTCGTGAATATAGACTCAAGTTACAAAAAGTCGGTATAAAATACAATATCATAAGCAATCACTCATATTTATTCAAGAATACAGGCGTAAATAGAAATGAGACATAAAAAGATACTTACTTTTATCAGGAACAACGACGGATCACTAAATGAGTCACTATTCTTGAAAAAAAATCAACAATTGTTGCAACCAAACTGTAAATACGTCGGTATTTTCGAGAATCGACCGTGCGTTCACTCTGTTGTCATTGGCTCAACTGAGATGAGTCTTTATTTGTGATTACGCTTCGAGTGTTTTGTCTCAAGTGAATAATGACGCTGTCTCTTTCTAACGAAAGCTGGCGCGATATTGGCGTTGCGTCTCTGTTCACGATAAAATATCAAAGATTTATGATTGTTTGGCATACAGAATTCAATTTGACAGAATTTTGAATTACGTCGGTATTCTCGCAAACCAGCGATATAATAAAAAAATAATTCTATAATTTGAAAATAGAACTCTTTGCCAATATTACTGAGTATATACTTCATTCATTTGTCATTTGTTTTACGATTTGGCAGCAAATTGAAAATTGTCTGTGTCACGTCAACATGAATTTAACACGAGAAAATTTTCGTGCAATGATTTTTTATGACTTTCGATGTCATTTAAGTCAACAAGAAAGTTATGATAGACTACGATTGGCCTTTCACGATGAAGCCCCATCTCGTGCGACTGTTTACAACTGGTTTAATGAGTTTAAACGTGGTCGTCCTAATCTCACTGATGATTTACGTGAGGGACGGCCTTCTACGGCGACGACTGAAGATAACATCTGTGTTGTGCGGCGTATGATAGAGACTGACAAAAGAGTGACCTATCAGCAGATTCGGACAAGCTTAGGCATCGGTATGAGTCAAGTGCACAAAATCCTACACGAACATTTAGCGGTCAGGAAGCTTTGCGCCCGGTGGATACCTCATAATTTGAATGAGGCTCAAAAACTCCATCGTGTGGATTGGTGGCGTAAAATGATTGAAAGATTTAACGGAGGTGACTCAAATGCTGTGTTCGACATACTAACAGGTGACGAAAGCTGGATTTACTGTTATGATCCTGAAACCAAAAGACAATCTGCTCAGTGGGTGTTTCCTTTCGAGGAGTTGCCAACTAAAGTGAAGAGAGATCGAAGTGCGGGGAAAAAAATGGTGGCCTCGTTCTTTGGAAGGATAGGTCATTTCGCAACAATTGTGTTAGAGGATCAAAAAAAAGTTTCTGCAGAATGGTACACTACCAATTGTTTGCCACTTGTCTTGGAAAAAGTTCGAGAGAAACGACCTCGCAGTAGGATCCTCCTTCACCACGACAACGCCTCATCGCACACCGCCAAGCGAACGATCGACTATTTGGCGACATCAAACGTTGAATTACTGGGTCACTTGCCGTATAGCCCCGACCTCGCGCCTTGTGATTTTTATTTATTTTCAAAAATTAAAGAAAGACTTAAAGGAAAGCGGTTTATGAATGCTGAAGAAGCGGTGGCTGCGTATCGCGATGCCATTGAAGAGACCCCTAAGGACGAGTGGGCAAAGTGCTTTTCCCAGTGGTTCCATCGCATGCAGCGGTGTATTGACGTGAATGGACAATATTTTGAAAAGATATAATAAAACTAATAACTGGCTAATGTAATCAGTTTTTGATTTTCTAAGAACTTTCAGTTTGACCCTCGTATGTCCCAATGGGAAATGCTGACGCATTTCCAGATGGCCAATGGCCATGGTCCCGGGTTTACCCGAAAATTTCCTACCATTCCTGAGCGTGACGCTAGAATTCAATTCACAGCCCACGAAAGTCTGTTCGTGGCGCGCCAAAAGAAATTTCCAAAGGGACATGTCTTTTTATCTCTGAGTGACGAGCGCTGTGCTATGTTTGGTAGTGACCTGAATTCTTCACGTTCAAAAATGACACTTTTATAACATTTCGTAAAACAAAGTAATCATATTTTATATATTATTAGTATAGATACAATATTTATACCTGAATCAATCGACAATAACAAAATTGTATAGTACAACACTATCAACATTTACCTCTCCCTATCGCAACAACCAAATTCTGAAATCGAAATTCCAAATATGAAAACATCTATTTTTTCCGTTCAAAAATTAAGTATTATATATAAGAACTTATCTATGTAACACAGCATCTTATTGGGTGTGTGGGGGTGTGTTAGGTTTTATTTTCGTTACGGAACTTCTTGATTCGGTCAGTCCTTTTTAGGGTTCCGTAAAACGTAAAAACGGAACCCTTATAGATTCGTCATGTCTGTCTGTCTGTCTGTCTGTCTGTCCGTCCGTATGTCACAGCCACTTTTTGCCGAAACTATGAGAACTACACTGTTGAAACTTGGTAAGTAGATGTATTCTGTGAACCGCATTAGGATTTGAACAAAAAAATTAAAAAAAAAGAAAAATTAGGGTTGCCCCCCATACTGAGAACTGAAACTCAACATTTTTTTTTTCATCAAACCTACACGTGTGGAGCGTCTATCGATAGGTCTTCAAAAATGATGTTGAGGTTTCTAATATATTTTTGGCTACACTGAATAATTTGCGCGAGAGACACTTCCAAAGTGGTAAAATGTAACGGATATGTATGAAAAATAAAAGCTTCCCGTAATTAATAACGGGAAATTTGCTGTCGTTAGTTAGTAGCACCGGAGCGAGTTCCCGATATTTCAATGCAGTTTCATGTACCATGTTCACGGGTAAAATGTAAAACGGCAAATATTGGGATCTCGTTCCGGTACATCCAGTAATTATTAACATGTTTTAAGTAAGCAGCAGTGTTAGCTAACAATAAAATTATTATTTCCTAAGCCTGTAGTTACCTATTTTGTTCCTTCGCTCTGCAATTATTCTTCAAGTTCTTTCCTACACTTTCACTATTTCAAAAAATCAATACAAAGAAGACGTACTGACATGGAAAATAAGGTAATTTGATGTATTACAACAATATTACTCCCTTTAAAAAATGTTAATAAAAAAAACGGCAAGCAAATATAACACTCACAGAAGCGCTGTAAATTAATTAATGTGCAGAACTAAATTCAAAGAGCTCTGAATAAATAGTTGAAGAATGAACAAACGCTTGGATGGGTGCATTGTTAAGAGCTTGAACTCAACTTTGTGTTTATGTTCAAAAGTGCATTAAGTACTCATAACTTTGAACTCGGTCGCTTTACAGTTGAGGCTTTGTAACAAGTCACCTTAGAACTTTATGTTGAGCGGAAAGGCAAAAAGGTGACCCTTACATATGCCGATATTGAGCTCATTTGCATTGTTCGAGAACCTAGCGCCGGCTCCATAATACCTCGGTCGTACTTAACGTGTTTCTGTCCAAGTGCGAGGATATTCACAATAAAGATTTTAACGTAAGCTGTTACAACGGTAGGTGTGTATTCCGAACACTTACATAAGGGCTACGTAAGCCAAAATATTACATAACTAGCAGCACCCCGCGGTGTTACTCGCACAGTTCTGTTTCCTGTAATTTTCCTGCGATGAAACTTATGTCAAATTTCAGACAATAATCTATCCGTGTTCCAAATTTCAACCCGGTCACAATTGCCATAGGTTAGAATCCTCATCTGCACTTGGAAAATACACAAGGGGTTTTTGGAGTATTCCAAAAGCAGATTTGCAAGTATGTCATTAATTGAGTACAACAAGTCGACCAGTTACTAGCAGGTAATACTTTATGCTACCTTTATAAAACTACAAATTACATTATTGCAGCGTACTCGTACATAAAAGTAAGTTTAATGTAAAAAATATCTACTCGTTTCATTTTATTTTTCAATACCGGAAGAATACTCAGTGAAAATAGGTATACCTACTTTGAAATTTGATAGTGTCTTTTTTGACGGGTAAAAGACGCAAACCTTACGATATAATCACTAAAACATGTTTTCCTTAAAAAATATGCGACAATAAATACTTTTGCACAAAAAATATAACGCCAGGCGAGTCTTATTGAATTTCCTATTTCCCTCAGGAGACCATATAAAGGAATCTGCGCGTCTTAAAAACGGTAAACACCAAATTAAATTCGCAAAACGCCAGAAACGAGCCCCTTCAACACCTGTCTACGAAAAAGGGACATGATAATAACGTGAAAATGCCTTTTCACGATCACACGGTGAGACAATCGGAGCGTACGAATAAACTCGCAACCGTACTACAAAACTTGAACTCAATATTATCTGTTTGAGTTCTATTGATGTCACAAATAGTTTTCAGTAGTGGAAGGACTCTTGACAGAGTCCGCCTGGGGAAGGACCACACCTTTGCCAGTTATTCTACCGCCAAGCAGTAATGTGCAAACATTACTGTGTTCCGGTTTGAAGGGCAATGTTTCCAGATAAATTACAGGGCTTAGAGATATAACAACTTAGATCTCTGGGTGACGAGCGCAGAGCAGTGCTAGGTAATGATTTGGACTCTTCATGTTCCAATAGCTGCGTGTCACTGTGCTGTTATGTGGCAGGCATGTTGCTTACCATCAGCCACATGTCCTGCTCGTCTCGTCACACTTTATTTTTAAAAAATCAAAAAAAATCGAGAATGCCTAGGTATATCGATTTAACTTTGCTCAAAAATTTTAGTTATGATTATCCTTCGGTAAATATTTGGAAAACGGTGAAACTTTTAGGAGCACTAAATATAATATGTAGTAAATATATTATGTAGTTAAATGATATATATTTTTATTGCTTAAGAAAGGTAAAAGAGACTTAAAAGTAAGTAATACTTAACACAGTCAAATACTTTGGTACTTGCTACTATGAGTAGGGATCAAATAACTAGAGTGTTAAACAAGCAGATTTTTTTAAAATAAAATAAAATGTACGTTTACTAGTGTTTAGTAACTATTTATTACTGACTAGTAGATTTACTGTGTTCTAGTTTGAAGGGAGATGTTTCCAAATAAATTAAAGAGGAGAAATAAATCACCTTTTATCTCTAGTAGATGGGCGTAGTACAGTTTGTGTGTGTACTGTGCTTGGCAGTGATTCGGACTCTTTGTGTTCAAATAGCTGCGTAATATTGTGATGCCATGTGAATTGTTTAACATCACACGCATTATTAGTGCTCTGTAAAACGTAATAACGGAACCTTTATAGATTAAGACCTTTTAGATAAATTAGATACTTGTTTTCTCAAGTACTGTTTTATTCTGAACCAAATAAATTTCATTTCATTTCATTCGTCATGTCTGTCTGTCTGTCTATCCGTCCGTATGTCACAGACACTTTTTTCGAAACTAAAAGAACTATACTGTTGAAACTTGGTAAAAAAAATGTATTCTGTGAACAGCATTAAGATTTTTTACAAAAATATAAAACAAAAAAAATATTGGGTTTGTCCCACACTTAAAACTGAAACTCAAAAATTTTTTTTCATCAAACCTAAAGTGTTGACCCCTAAAGGGGTGTCTTTGGATAGGTTTTCAAAAATGATGTTGAGGCTATAGAGATTTTTTTTTTCTAGACTGAATGATTTGCACGAGAGACACTTCCAAAGTGGTAAAATGTGTCTTATATACACTTTTATTAAAAAATCGCTCAAAGTTACAACTAACAAGAACTTTTGTATTATGTTACTTGCTGCTTCGGAACCCTTGATGGGTGAGTTCGACTCGCACTTGACTGTTTTTTGGTCGTCCTGTCACTCTAAATTACAGTAAAGTGATTACGCTGAAAGTTGTGAATCTTTTTTTTTCTTCTAGACAAACATCACAAGAACCAAATCAATATTTTCTAAAGATCTCGAATAACGTGCAATGAGATTATAAAAACATGTACACTAAATTTGGGTATAGGTACTTATTGACGAAAAATAATACCTAAACCACGAAAATGGGCACATTTTACTCACATATTTTTACAACTGTCACTGTAGGAAGGAAACAAGGAAATGTCCTTTCAGTTCTTATAGATTGTGTTTGAATTATCTGTCGTGGATGTCAATAGCCATTTATGTGATCAGGAAAATATCACGTTAGTTCCATATACCTAAGTACGAGTATATTTGGAGGTGTTCGAAACTCAATTTGTTACTCAAATATTGAAGAGAAATTAACTAAGTAAACTATCTTACAAGACTATCTTCTAGACAAACCACCACCATCTACCACCTTGCCCTTTTTTCTATCGGAATGATCGTAGCTCGAAATGTGACATCGTTTCATGGTTGATGTTTCAAAGGCACGAATGAAGACATTTGCCTCTAGTTTTGTGATAAGAAAGTCAAGTCTGTGGAATACGTTGCCTGAGTGGGTTTTTCCCGATGGGTCTCCAAATCGAGAGTGAATCGGTTCCTTCTAGGTAAACACGCTCCATCGCATCCTAGACCGCACTGTCGTTTAACATCAGGCGATATGGCGGTCAAGTGTAAACCTATAAAAGATAAAAAAAAAAAGAAAACGTGTGGCACACGGGGACTGGCGCGGTAAAGCTATTACATTGCATTTTTAATCAACTTATGCATTTTTTTTTAAGTTGCACTTGAAATCCAATGGCAGCTAGTCATAAAAACAACTAAAGATGTTTCTTGAACTACAACTATCAATAACAATTATCGATAAAGTCACGAGACGGAACTTATCACCAAAACCTGGCTTTATCGATAGGTTGTTGTCTTATGTAATGTATTTAGCATTTGTAAATAATAAATAATCTCATTTATAAAATATACATTTATTTAAAATAAAAACGTCTCTTCGTCGATCCCCACGTGCCAGACAGACATACTTTACAAAAACGAAGAAAAGTTTGGAAATAATACTAACACATGGTGTATTTAGTAGTGATGGAGCTCTATGTAGAGTTCGCCTAGGGAAGTACTACACCTATATTAATTATTCTGCTACCAAGCAGTAGTGTGCAAACATTAATGTGTTCCGGTTTAAAGAGATAAAATATTGGACTCTTCATGTTTCAGTTGCTACATGTCACTGAGTTATTTATTATAGGTCACTGAGCTGTGAGCTGTTATAGGCAGGCATGTTACCTACCATCAGACACATGTACCATTCGTCTCGTTACACTACACTATAAAAATAAAATTGGCAGTCATAGGAACTGCCGATAGAAGTGAAAACGTATAACTCAGAATTTGATAGCGTACTTTGGAAATTACACGGATGAAACCGGAGGGCGTGGCCATCAGCATGGCCATCTAGAAATATGTCCAAATATGTCCCAATGGGAAATGCTGACGCATTTCCAGATGGCCAATGGCCATGGTCCCAGGTTTACCCGAAAATTTCCTACCACTCCTGAGCGTGACGCTAGAATTCAATTCACAGCCCACGAAAGTCTGTCCGTGGCGTGCCAAAAGAAATTTTCACTTCAAAAATCCAAGGGACATGTCTTTTTATCTCTGAGTGACGAGGGCTGTGCTATGTTTGGTAGTGACTTGAATTCTTCACGTTCAAAAATGACACTTTTATAACATTCCATAAAACAAAGTAATCATATATAGATACAAAAATCATACCTGAATCAATCGACGATAACAAAATTTTATAGTACAACACTATCAACATTTACCTCTCCCTATCGCAACAACCAAATTCTGAAATCGAAATTCCAAATATTATGAAAACTTCTATATTTTCCGTTCAAAAATTAAGTAATATATATAAGAACGTATCTATGTAACACCGCTTCTTATTCAAATATAGGCTTTATGTCATAGTAAAAACAAGATTTAAAGTCAAATGGTTGAGTGACCAAATTTGCAGTGGGGGTGTGTTAGGTTTTATTTTCGTTACGGAACTTCTTGATTCGGTCGCCGTGCTCAAATCCCGCGATAAAAGCTATGCAATAGCTTAAAAACGTTCAAAAGATTATATTTCGATCTTACGAGTATGTTTGTTTAAAAGTTTTTGGTTTCTAGTCCTTTTTTTAACGTAGCGTACTTATCTAGAAGAAACCGAGTCACTCTCGATTTGAAGACACCGAGATTTGTAATTATCGGGAAAACCCCACTCAGGCAACGCGATCCACAGCCTAGATGTTTTATCACAAATGTAGTGTCAAACTTCTTTTTTCGAGTCTTAAGAACATTACCTAAGCTTCATTAAATTATGAAAAATGGCGGTCACACAAACATACGTCTGATTTATATACAGGTTGTTGATACGATAACAGTCTTTCATGTGTAACCCATCATTGCAAAGTGAAAATGTGCCATTTACATAATCACACGGTGAGGTAATCGGAGCGTACGTACGAACTCATTCTCAATTGTAAATTGAAAAGGCAAAATGTGCAAGTCGATAACAATGTAATTGCACGTGTAATTTCCCCGCATTGCGTTAAATTAAGTGTGATTTATAGCGCAAACGTTTATTAATTTAGATGTACGGTATTATTTATGGTAATTGCTGCCGCGGTTCTCTATTTTAGTCGGCGAATACAGTTCAATCAGATACGTGTCGATCACGTAGAGGCTTTAATAGGTATCGCACTATGAGTATATCCAGCGTAATGTGACGTTCTAACATTCATGACCCGATTTAAAATTATACGAATTTAATTCTTCGAAATGTTATTTCAATATAATACTTGCCATACTTACTTACTTACTTTACCTATGCTATGTTGGGCATGTTATGCTTAGGGATGAAGACCACATAACCAAAAGAGTTTTGAATATGAATGTAGATGGATGCCATGGGAGAGGTCGACCAAAAAAAGCGTGGATGGATCGATGGAAAGACGATATGACTAGGAAAGGAGTGAGCTTAGATCTGACGCGATCTGAATGGAAGAAACGTACATGTAGTACCGACCATATAGTATCCCAACTAAAGTGGGATAATGTGGGATAAGGGTAGGCGAAAAAAAAACGTACCTACGCTATGTAGTGAACGCAGCGAGTGTTTTAGGTACGAGGGTCAAACTGAAAGTTCTTAGAACTGGCCACTTATAAACAATATAATAAAAAAATAATTCTATAATTTGAAAATAGAACTCTTTGCCAATATTACTGAGTATATACTTCATTCATTTGTCATTTGTTTTACGATTTGGCGGCAAATTGAAAATTGTCTGTGTCACGTCAACATGAATTTAACACGAGAAAATTTTCGTGCAATGATTTTTTATGACTTTCGATGTCATTTAAGTCAACAAGAAAGTTATGATAGACTACGATTGGCCTTTCACGATGAAGCCCCATCTTGTGCGACTGTTTACAACTGGTTTAATGAGTTTAAACGTGGTCGCACTAATCTCACTGATGATTTACGTGAGGGACGGCCTTCTACGGCGACGACTGAAGATAACATCTGTGTTGTGCGGCGTATGATAGAGACTGACAAAAGAGTGACCTATCAGCAGATTCGGACAAGCTTAGGCATCGGTATGAGTCAAGTGCACAAAATCCTACACGAACATTTAGCGGTCAGGAAGCTTTGCGCCCGGTGGATACCTCATAATTTGACTGAGGCTCAAAAACTCCATCGTGTGGATTGGTGCCGTAAAATGATTGAAAGATTTAACGGAGGTGACTCAAATGCTGTGTTCGACATACTAACAGGTGACGAAAGCTGGATTTACTGTTATGATCCTGAAACCAAAAGACAATCTGCTCAGTGGGTGTTTCCTTTCGAGGAGTTGCCAACTAAAGTGAAGAGAGATCGAAGTGCGGGGAAAAAAATGGTGGCCTCGTTCTTTGGAAGGATAGGTCATTTCGCAACAATTGTGTTAGAGGATCAAAAAACAGTTTCTGCAGAATGGTACACTACCAATTGTATGCCACTTGTCTTGGAAAAAGTTCGAGAGAAACGACCTCGCAGTAGGATCCTCCTTCACCACGACAACGCCTCATCGCACACCGCCAAGCGAACGATCGACTATTTGGCGACATCAAACGTTGAATTACTGGGTCACCCGCCGTATAGCCCCGACCTCGCGCCTTGTGATTTTTAATTTATTTTCAAAAATTAAAGAAAAACTTAAAGGAAAGCGGTTTATGAAGATGATGCTGAAGAAGCGGTGGCTGCGTATCGCGATGCCATTGAAGAGACCCCTAAGGACGAGTGGGCAAAGTGCTTTTCCCAGTGGTTCCATCGCATGCAGCGGTGTATTGACGTGAATGGACAATATTTTGAAAAGATATAATAAAACTAATAACTGGCTAATGTAATCAGTTTTTGATTTTCTAAGAACTTTCAGTTTGACCCTCGTATACTCAGGCAAAGGTTTATGCGCGGTTGTCTCTTTGACCATATCTGAGTTGTTGTTTTATTGTTTGCCTATTGATATTTCAGTAATTATTTACTATCATTCAGAGTAAATATAGCATGATACAATGGTTAACATTATTAACTATTTACGTACCTAAGTAAAAATAAATGATACGGTAAGCTGTTTAATATGCTTGTTTGAGGCTAAATTTAAAGTTGTTTTGTAAAAAAAAAAACAATATGTGTGTCAATGAATTTCAATAAATGTATTTCAATAAATTTGTCAATAAATTTACTAAATTCAAATATTGAATTTTTATAAAATATATTATTCATTTAAATACCTTGAAAAAAGTGTGAAAACAAACGTGCTTAAATTGCGTAAGTTACAGGAAATAAAGTGGCCAAGTACGAATTGAACTCGCCCATGAAGGGTTCCGTTGCAGCAAGTAACATAATATGCATAGTACACATAGTTTTTGTAGTTCGTTGTAACTTTGATCGAAGTTTTAATAATAATGTATTTATGACGTACTAAAAAAAACTACTCATCAGATCGAGTTCAAACCAATTTTCGTTGGTAGTTTGCACGGTAATGTACATCATATATATTTATTAGTTTTTTCATTCTCTTATTTTAGAAGTTAGACGGGGGGGGGACACATTTTACCACTTTGGAAGTGTCTCTCGCGCAAATTATTCAGTGTAGACAAAAACTATGTTAGAAACCTCAACATCATTTTTGAAGACCTATCGATAAACATCCCACACGTGTAGGTTTGATGTAAAAAAAAATTGAGTTTCAGTTCTAAGTATGAGGGGCAACCCTAATTTTTCTTTTTTTTGTAAAAATCTTAATGCGGTTCACAGAATACATCTACTTACCAAGTTACAAGGGTGTAATTCTCAAGGTTTCGGTAAAAAGTGGCTGTGACATACGGACGGACAGACAGACATGACGAATCTATAAGGGTTCCGTTTTTACGTTTTACGGAACCCTAAAAATATAAACAAACAAAAAAAAATACCTAAAACTTTCGAACTAATAAAGGTTATTGTAAAATTCGACAGCTTTGTATGACTTCCTATAAATCACGTTTCGTTCTCGGATGTGTAATGTTGTGGAGGTATGTAACATTTTCACAACTTATTGTGATCCATTCTGACGTTAAATATTCAAAAGTTAATTAAAATGTAACTTTGTCCTCGTCACGCGATCGCAATAATGTTGTACCTACTTTTATTATAAATGTCAAAGTTTGTTGTTGTGGATGTTTGTAACTCAATCACGTTGTAACGTATGAACGGATCGGGTTGTTTTTTTTTAAATAAAAACTTCTTTTTTTTTTTTTTATCGCTTATAGGTCCGCGTTTGACCACCAACTCGCCTGATGGTAAGCGACGGTGTGGTCGAAGATGACGCACGTTGACCTAGAAAGTACCTATTCACTCTACTTTTGGCGCGCCACATAAATTCTAGCGTCACGCTCGGGAATGATAAGAAATCTTCGGGCAAACTCGGGACCATGGTCATAGATGGCTATAGTCATGCCCATTGCCCACGCCCTCCGGTTTCACCAGCGTAGAAGTTTCCAAAGTAACCTATCAAATTCTGAGTTATTAGTTTTCACCTCTATCGGCACTTCCTATGACTGCTAAATTTTGTATTAACTGTATAGGTTTACACTTAAACACCATCTCGTCTGATGTTAAGCGATGACACGGTGTACGAGGGAGCGTGTTTACCTAGATGAAACCGATTCATACTCGATTTGAAGACACATTTTTGAGAAGAAATTTGAAACACTGTTAGATTTTAGTCTGGAAAATTACTACTTGCTACTGTTTATCGCAGGAAAATTATCGAAATGGGAACTACGCAGGTAAAATCGCGAAGCGCTTCTACATATCTAATCATGTACCTACCTATGCTATATTAAAATATATATTTTTGTTTTCTATGTATAATTAGTATGTATTTGCAACTATATAAGTATTATATCAGCTATCTGGCCACAAGCTTTTTTTGGTTTGGTATCTGTGTGCTGTGGGTGTTGTGTGTGAATTGTCCACTAAAATTTATTTTATTTATATAACATTGATTTATAATTCCAAGTGAAGAGCTTTTTAATTAATACATATACAAGTATGTATGATACTTATTTTAAAAAAATGTTTATTTCTCGTTGTTTGTTTGTGCTGATTTCTGAAACGGTTGCGCCAGTTTTACTTACGTACAGTTTTACTTACATACGAGACTTCAACAGGCAGGTGTTTTACGGAGTAATTTAGGGTTCTATTATTTAAGAAAAAAAAAATACATTCAATAGCTTAGGTAAGTCATTTGAAATCTAGATTATGGCTTCAGAATTGGCCTACTATCAATCTTGAGACATCAAGTGAATAATATATGTTTGTTATACATAGATACTGTGAATTTACGCCACGTTTTTATTTTACCGTCAAATGTTTGTCATATAAGATAATTAATATTATTGTATTATGTACTCGAATGACATAACGCGAACGATCGTACGGTAAATAGGTACTGATAATTTAATTTATTTTCTCCGAAAAACATAAAAACGACTTCAATTTAAAATTAAATTCAGACACTCAGCCAAATTTCATAAGAAGCTATCACTAAGTCGTCTAGATAAATCAAAGTAAACATTAGTTTGTTGTTCATATTTCAAGAACCACCACAATGATTTCGATACCTCCTCCTTTTCTTAAGTCGGTTAAAAAAACGAAACCAGTAGTGGTATAGGCTAAGAGTGTATACTACGCAACTACCACCATAGACTACGCTAAACAACTTATCTATAAGTACCTACGTAATTTATATATACTTAACCCGACAAGCGGCAGGGAGCCTATTTGGGCTCGGCGCCGGATATGACTCATCATGTGAAATAACTTGTAAAAAAAATAGATTCAATTTTTTTTAAAAGAATTTTGAGGTTAGTTTTGGCAAAACAAATCATTTGTGAAGCTTTATCATCTAAATATTTTTGCGGCAGCAGTATAAAAAAACTATGAATTTGTCTGAAAAAGAGTTTCAACTGACGGGTTAAGCTAATATTATGTGAGTTTCCAAAGGTAAAGTGTACGCGAACATTGTACCTCTATTTAAGAGGTAATAAATTCTGAGAGAGTATTTCCGCTCGTACACCTCAGCATTCATTTTCAGATTTGTCCGTCGCGTTGGAAAATGACGTATTAATTTGACAGGGGGGATTAAGAGGAGCACTTGCTTTCTGGCGTAATCTCCGTCCCTACTTTAATTTCTGACACAGTTACCACGCTCACTGCTTTTGTAAGTCTATAAAACGTTTCCCAAAGCTCCGAGGGAGCCAAATATGCAAAACTAGTTTATTGAATAAAACGAAACGAGATTTCAAGCTGGCCTGCTTCCCGATGTTATGCAGCTGTTTCGTGCTTACAATCAGAATTTTATTTGCGTAAAGGGTTTTTGCTAGTTTAATGATTTAAGTAAAGTAAAATGTATTTAAACAAAATTGTTACATGAATCAGCTAAAAAGTTTAACAACGCAGTGGTTATACGATGTTTAAATTGACTACAAACAAGGCAAAGCTGTTTTATCATCGTCTCTCGTCCAAAATTTATAAAATTTTAAGGCGTACGCGTTGGTTTCGATTCCCAGGACAAATACTTTTGTGGTGTAACTATATTTCTGTAACTATATTTTGGTTCTGGATCGCGGTGTTTCTATATAACATAAGCATGACTGTATTTACAATAATTATAATAACACTAGCAGTACCTCGCGGTGTTATCTGCTTAGTTCCCGTTCCCGTTGTTTTTTTTTTTCGAGATAAAAAGTAGCTTATGTGTTTTTCCAGACTACAATCTATCTGTGTTCCGAATTTCAGCACGATCCGTTCATACGTTAGGACGTGATCGAGCAACAAACATCCAAACATCTATACATTGACATTTGTAATATTAGTAGGATACTAGAAGCCGCTCCGCAGTTTTACCCGCGTAGTTCCCGTTCCCATTATTTTACCGCGAAAAAAATGTCCTATTCTAAACTATATTCTGTGTTCCAAATTTCCATCCTGTACGTTCAGAGATTCCAACGTGATTGAGCAACAAACATCTAAACATCCAAACTTTGTCATTTTTAATATAAGTAGAAAAATATCAGCCCTCTGGTTTACCAGTGTCTACAAAATATTTGTAAAGCTGACTTTGTCTTGTTTAGACGCATTGAAAAGTAGGTATATAAACTAGCAAAAAAAGTTGAAATCTGTGATATAAACGTACAATTTGAAATAAAAATAAAGTGGCCAAGTGCGAGTTGGACTCGTCCATGAAGGGTTCCGTTGCAGCAAGTAACATAATATACATAGTACACATAGTTCTTGTAGTTCGTTGTAACTTTGGTCGAAGTTTCAATAATAGTGTATTTATGACGTACTAAAAAAAAACTACTCATCAGATCGAGTTCAAACTAATTTTCGTTGGTAGTTTACATGGTAATGTACATCATATATTTTTTTTAGATTTTTCATTTTCTTACTTTAGAAGTTAGAGGGGGGGGGGACACACATTTTACCACTTTGGAAGCGTCTCTCGCGCAAGTTATTCAGTGTAGACAAAAAATATATTAGAAACCTCAACATCATTTTTTAAGACCTATCGATAGATACCCCACACGTGTAGATTTGATGAAAAAAAAATTTTTGATCTTCAATTCTCAGTATGGGGGGCACCCCTAATTTTTGTTTTTTTTTTAAACTTTTGTAAAAATCTTAATGCGGTTCACAGAATACATCTACTTACCAAGTTTCAACAGTGTAGTTCTCATAGTTTCGGCAAAAAGTGGCTGTGACATACGGACGGACAGACAGACAGACAGACAGACAGACAGACAGACAGACATGACGAATCTATAAGGGTTCCGTTTTTACGTTTTACGGAACCCTAATTACCACGTAACAAGTTGACATTCAATTCTCATTTTAATAAACACGAATGTCAGTTCGTTATTCTGACATTTAAAATCTTTGACCTCTGAAAAATTTACACCAATGAGGTGTTATTGACGGACTTATTTGCGTATTGAGACCTAATTTTGAAAAATAAAAATAAGTGGAAATTAATGTTTATTTTACTCTGAATCGCGTTGTATCATTGGATCTTCGTCACAATATATTGAAAACTGATTTCAATGAGTTGAATATAGATGTGGCAGCCGGATTGTATAATCCACCGTATTACATTACGGCTTGCCGTTTTGAAAAGCAGGACGTCTACTCTATTTCTACGAAAACGTAATTTCGAAAAAAAACTCGCGACTTTCCTGCTCTCGTTCTTCTTCGTTTCGTCCGATACAACATTGTTTTTCGTTTAAATCTTTGAAGCATACTCTAAATAGAGTAGGCTTAGAACATTTAAACGGTCAAAACGACGTATCGAAGTAGAATAGGAGTAGACAAAAGAGTAGACGTCCTGGTCTGATTTGTTAAGCGGCGGTTTAACGATTAGCCGGATTGAATGCATCTGATTGAAAAACAGCCGGAATGTATTCGACGCCATACGTCATTGAAAACGGCTAGCCGTAATGTAGTAAAGCGAGAGATTAGCCGCTTCTTCGGCAATTTTTAGCTCCGATTCATAACACTCATGGCGCTGCCTGACATAACAACAACTATGGCGTTGAATACAGTAAGTGTGTTGCTAAATTGCTAAAGTGACTGTGGATTCTGGAATTCGGAGGAATCGTACACAATATTATTGGGGTGTCACTTGTCACCCTGGGTGTTACTTGGAAACTATTTCGTTTCCACCGTCCACATTGTTAAGACTAAATCGGACCGGGTAGGTTACGTACTGTTACGCCCCGGCTTTCGAGGCTGTGATGCTTACCCAGCAACCCTGGATCAGCATCACGGACGTAGACCGGAGAGTTGGGTTACGACTCCGGGAGACCCGTTAGTCCGTTTCGAACCTCAGAACTGTGCGGTTGTTTTTACGAGGGTGTTCTAAGCAACCCCAAGTATATTTTTGTCCAAGTACTAAGTAAGAGTTATACCAATAAATCTTTTGTTTGTAATTTAGTCTTTTTTTAAAAAGACTCCAGACCACCACCGCGTAACAAATTGGTGGCAGCGGTGGGATCGGAAATCCCCAGTGCCGCAACCGCACCGACGGACTCACCCTCATCAAAACCCGTTCCAGTCTTCCAGTGCACAGTGCAGTGCTATAGTGCAGTGAGATCATATTGAAGTGCATCAAGCTATATTCCGTTTAGCCTGTGACCAGGCTACCATCTTACATCGCCGCAATCGCAGCTACCAGCCGGAGGCCAATCCGTGTCCAAGGCCTCCCTCCTGCAGCTTTACCTACTTCACCCATCACCACGAGAGATAACTCGAGCATCACATCGCGCACCGCGCCGGAATGCAGCCAGCCGCAATAATCCTTATCGCCGCCTTCCTGTACCAGTGAGTCTTTGGTCATTGTTCTAAAAATTCCTTTAGGGTTGTCACTACAGTAAAATAATATTTAATAATTAAGTGTGTCCTAGTTATGTCAAAACAGAAAAAGGTAGACGACAAGTTGTTATTAGACATACCATCCCCTAACGTAGAGTTCGAGAAAGCACCCCTAAGCGCAACCCCTATTGAGATGGACCTCAACACCCTATTTAAGTTCATAAAACCATTTGATGGGACCCGAGAAAAATTAAATTCATTTATACTGAACTGTTCCAATGCCTATGAGCTCGCCACGGAACCCCAAAAGCCAATCCTATTCAAATACATTATCAGCCAGTTAAGTGGCAAGGCGGAAACCGCCTGCTCAATCAAAGAATTCAATTCCTGGGAACAATTGAAAGACTTCCTTAAGACACAATTTAGTGAAAGGAAACATTACGCACACCTACTAACAGAGCTCCAGGAAAGTAGCCAAGGTCCTAGTGACAATGTTAGCCAATTCGCTCTCAGAGTAGAGACACTCTTATCACAATTATTAATCGAAATCTCATCATCAAATACAAAAATCAAGGAATTGCCCGGGCGCAGTGCTGCCATGGAGGACATTGCCCTCCACAGGTTTCTTATGGGGTTGCATCCCCGTATTTCCAATATCGTCCGATGCCGTTCCCCGAAGACGTTGAACGAAGCCATAAATTTAGCGGTCTCGGAGGAACGGATACAACAAACGTTGTATAAAAAACCAGAGCCAAGGCCTAATAACAACCCAAATAGGTTTAACAATTCAAATAAACCTAACTTCTCAAGAGCCAACACCAACAACAATACCACGAACTTTCAACCTAGGCCGACCTACTCACAAGGCTCAACCGATACAAGAGCATTCTGCCGCTATTGCAAACTTCCAGGCCACGATATCTCAAATTGTCGTAAGAGAGAATTCAACAACAATAGATTTAGGGTATCCCAAGGCCCATCTAACAGCCAAAATTATAGACCAGCCGCTCGCGTAAACATGATTAATCCCAACGAACCTGATGAAAACGACGATGTCGGCCAAGATGAAGTCGACTTCCCTGGGGAAAACCAGGATTTAAACGAATAAGCGTCTCGCCTCGGTGTCGCCCGAGACATAACCTTAAAGTCGACACCCACTTACAAGCCAACCGACAGGGTAACCAGCCCCAAACCGACGGCGTCTACAAAATCCGAGCCAACCCACAGGGTAACCAGCCCCAAACTGACGGCTCTTCCAAATTCCCAGCCAACCAACAGGGTAACCAGCCCCGAACTGACGGCGTTTCCAAAATCCGAGCCAACCCACAGGGTAACCAGCCCCAAACTGACGGCTCTTCCAAATTCCCAGCCAACCAACAGGGTAACCAGCCCCAAACTGACGGCGTTTCCAAAATTCAAGCCTACCGACAGGGTAGCCAGCCCCGAACTGACGGCTCTTCTTTCAAAATCCAAGCCAACCGACAGGGTAGCCAGCCCCAAACTGACGGCTCTTCTTTCAAAATCCAAGCCAACCGACAGGGTAACCAGCCCCAAACTGACGGCTTCTCCAATACCCAAATATTCGAAGTCAATATAGACACATCTAAACGGCTCCTACCCCACGTAGTCGTAAACTCACAGGTATCCAACATTCCTCTAACTCTTTTGGTTGACTCAGGGTCAGCCGTATGCTTACTGAAACAAACCTGTATCCATAATGCCCAACAGTTATCCAAAGAACCTATCAAACTCAAGGGTATAGACCCTGGCGATGAGCCAACCCTCACTGAAGGTCACATCCAACTCAAACTAAAATTTCATGAAACAAAGCCTATATCCTATAAATTCCACGTTATAAAAACTATAAACCTCCCCTATGATGGTATCATAGGTACGGACTTCCTGACAACATTCGGATGCAAAATCGATTACACCCGAGACACTCTAAAGATAGGGAAACTAAACATAGAACTCCATTTCGTCAACCCTTCGTATATCATCCCACCTCGCACTGAGACAGTAATAGAATGTTCAGTGCAAAACACTAGCCTTACAGAAGGCGCTGTATTAGACCAACACTTATCCGACTCTCTACTAGTATCCAATTGCTTGGTAAAAGTAAAACCTAACCATAGAGTTAACGTAACAGTAGTCAATACATCCGAACAGCCAGTAAAATTGAAATCAGACCTCAAGCTGAAACTCACTCCAATCGACTCCCTACAAATTAAAAATTATCCCGATGATTTTACAAACAACCAACATAATGAACCAAACTGTGTCTCTCGAGCGGAGGAAGTCCTCCGCCAATTACGCGTGTCTCATCTCAACAACGAGGAAAGAGAAGCTCTTTTCCAGGTATGTTACGAATTCTCTGACGTCTTCCACCTCCCTGGAGAAGACCTGACTTATACCAATGCCCTTAAGCACGACATTAAAACAACAAGCGACATTCCGATACACGCGAAAACTTATCGATTCCCAGAAATTCATAAAACTGAAGTACGAAACCAAATTGATAAAATGTTACAACAACATATCATAGAGCCCTCAGAATCCCCTTGGTCATCCCCTATATGGGTCGTCCCGAAGAAACTAGATGCGTCCAACACCCAAAAGTGGCGAGTAGTCATAGACTATAGGAAGCTAAATGATATCACAATTGGAGACACTTACCCTCTTCCACAGATCACAGAGATCCTTGACCAGCTCGGATGTAGTAAATACTTCTCCACTTTAGACCTTGCATCCGGGTTTCATCAGATTTTATTAAATGAAAACGACAAAGCCAAAACCGCGTTCAATGTACCTGAGGGACACTTCCAATTTCTGAGAATGCCATTCGGACTCAAAAATGCTCCGTCCACTTTCCAGCGACTGATGAACTCTGCCCTATCAGGTCTCCAGGGCACCCGTTGTTTTGTATATCTGGACGATATCGTCTGCTATGCTTACGATCTTCCAACTCATATTCTGAACCTAAAATCCATTTTCGAGAGAATCCGTAAGTTTAACTTGAAACTACAGCCTGACAAGTGTGAATTCCTTCGACGAGAAGTCGGCTATCTAGGTCATATCATAACTGAGCAAGGAGTCAAGCCAAACCCAGACAAAATCAAAGCCGTTACCGATTTCCCGATACCAAAGTCCCCTAAGGACATCAAATCATTTCTTGGGCTAATATCGTACTACCGCCGGTTCATACCAGATTTTTCAAAATCGGCTAAAGCCCTCACCAACTTACTCAAAAAGGACGTTCCATTTGAATGGAAAAACGAGCAACAGCTCGCCTTCGAAACCTTGAAATCCAAGCTCGTCACAGCTCCCATACTCGCGTATCCAGATTTTACACAACCTTTTCTATTGACCTGTGACGCTTCTAACTTCGGCATATCTGCCATTTTGTCCCAGGGACCTGTGGGACAAGACCGTCCCATAGCGTTTGCCTCTCGCACCCTGAACAAGGCCGAGTGTAATTATAGCACTACAGAGAAGGAATGCCTAGCCATAGTCTTTGGCACCAAAGTTTTCAGGCCATACCTCTTTGGACACCGTTTTAAAATACTAACAGACCACAAGCCCTTACAATGGCTATTTAATTGCAAAGACCCTGGATCACGACTGGTCCGATGGCGACTCAAACTAGAAGAGTTCGAGTACGACATCCAATACAAAAAGGGCAAAATAAACGCCAACGCTGACGCGCTCTCTCGATTCCCTGTAAACCCTGTCCAGCGAGATACGTCTCCAAGACCGGAAGCTCTTACTGAAAGCAGATCTCTACCCTTAGACGAAGATTTATTAGACTTATTAGTCTCACCTCCATCATTCAATCCTGATGAAGTCACCCCGACTTCTCCAGACCTTCTAGGCCCAATCGAAGACCTCGTGCCTCTACCAGAACTACAACCTGAAATACTCAACGAGGCCACGACAAGTAATGAGGAGGAGACGGGAACAGCAGATGCTGCCCCCGAACACTCTGCACCCCCTGAAGTTGAAGTTGTTGACTCTCCAGTCCCATCCACAAGCTCAGGTTTAGACATCCCCGTCGACGACTACCCTACGTTTCTTAAAGCCATGGCTACCAAGGATGCCACATATAACACTGAAATAGAAGAACATAATGAAAGCCTTTTAAAATGCCCTTCCAATATAATTCTAGTCCCTACGTCTCTTGACCTGGACGAGTCAAACCCATATATCCAAGAAATACTAGCCGACCCAGAAATAAATGAGAAGGTAACCAATTCGGAAAAGGAGCTTTTCTCTTACCAAAAATTAGAGATTGGTAACAAAATCTACTATCTAATATTCACGAAGGTCCACCACTTTGACGAGGCATCTTACCCTGAAATATTCCAGACACTTAAGTCAATAAGAGACGAGTTAGTTATATTTCAGAAATCCAAAGAAGTCGGTATTTCAGATCTCAAAAATCCTTTTGAAAAACACTCATTTATTAAAATTTATAATATGCTATCCTACTTGTTCCACAATACACAAATCAAAATTAAAATATATCACAACAACATTATATATCCAGTCCCAACCGAAATAAAGAAGATCCTATACGACAACCACGACATCCCTATAGCAGGCCATCTAGGCTCCCTACGAATGTATAATAGAATTAAACAAACCTATTACTGGAAAGGAATGCGCAGTGACATTGAATCCTATGTAAAAGACTGTTAGTCTTGTCAAGAGAACAAGGCCCTCAGAAGGGTCAACCGAGCACCAATGCAGATAACTAGTACGTCCACGGCGCCAGGCCAACGTATAGCTCTAGATATAGTCGGGCCGTTACCCGAGTCCGGTTCTCCTCCGCGTATCCAATCCGCAGCACTACAGCAGAAGAAACGAGTGAATGCCTAATTCATTACGTCTCTATCTTTGGCATTCCCAAAATGATCCTGACGGACCAAGGCTCTAACTTTACAGCAGACCTATTTAAGAAAACTTGCGAGTTTTTAAAGATAAAAAATCTCTGGTGTTCCCCTTATCATCCACAAACACAAGGCGCTCTAGAGCGTAGCCACTCTACCCTTAAAGAGTACCTAAAATCATACATAAACAGAGACCAAACAAACTGGCCCCGCTATGTATACACCGCTATGCTAGCGTATAACACATCTGTCCACTGTACAACTCACTACACACCCTACGAACTCATGTTTGGGGCCAAACCTCAAATTCCCAATTCCGTATATGACGAGACGTCTGGAGCTACATACCCAGACTATGTCAGAATGCTCCAGAACCGACTAAAATATTCCAGAGAAAAGGCCCTGGATTTCATTAGGAAATCTAAAGAGTCTTCTAAGGAATACTACGACGGGCATACTCGCCCAGCTAAATACAAGGTCGGTGACCTTGTATACCTCAAGAACCACTTGAGACTGCGTAAGGCTCTCTCCCCACTCTGGAAGGGGCCCTACAAAGTGGTAAGAGTCAACGGGAACAACACCCTGACCTTACTGATCAACCGGCGGCATGTCACACACCATTTCGATCAGGTGAAACCGGCAAGCCCCGAAATTAGTTTGTAGACTTATGAATTAGTGTAGGAATAGGATATATACAGATATACTATAGTATGTAAGTAGGTATAGTGTGAGCGCAACAAGGGCGTCACCTCATAGTTAATTACAACTATTATTTACAGTCAAGTACGAGGTCAGCCTCAGCAAGACCACGTCCAGCCGATAGTTACAAGCCCGGGTATCTACTTCGACCACCTGGGCACACTTAGGTTAAGTAACGTACAGTTAAGAGTTGTAATACCAGTCGATGTCTCTCGTTTTGGCCCGCACCTACAAAATATTCGGTCCACTCTAGCCACAATGGAACAGCTATGTAATCAGACTAGAGTTATTGAAATCAACATGGACTGCCGCAGTAGACTCCAACCCTTAACAGCACGGTACCAGGACGTTGCATCAGAGTTCTCTTCTATCTCCCACTTACTCGACAACAGGGTTAGACGCAGTGCCTGGATAGGAGGCTTAGGCACACTGGTAAAACACATTTTTGGAAATCTTGACGAAGAGGATGGACTAAAGTATGACACGGCGATAGAAATGATACAACAAGACCAGACTGAACTGGTCAACCTAATTCGGGAAAACATCTTAGTCACTTCTACTGCCATGTCTGCATATAACCACACCATTAGTACAATTAGAACTAATGAGATAAAATTAAATACGGCCGTTGACGAGCTCACACGCATTATATCAAATATAACAGAAAAAACTAACGGGTTCCAAATACTCAACAGAGTAAATGGGATGTTAAACTCCCTCGAGACAGCCCTACTCACTTTGTCGTTTCAGTTAGAGGATGTGATCAATGGTATATTATTCGGTAAGCAAAACATTCTGCACCCGGCGATTATGTCGCCTTACGAGTTTTACCGAGAACTCGCCGATAACTATAGGCATTTGCCTAGCGACCTTGAGCTGCCGGCCGAGTTAAATTTAAACAACATACATGTAATACTTAGTACGTCTACCTTAGTTTGTTACTACGTTAATTATAAAATAATTTTTGTATTGCAAGTACCATTAGTTAGCTCTAAGAAATTTATTTTGTCACATAGCATAAGTTTACCGACGCCCTACAACAGTAAAGAGTCTGACGCCTTCAGCGTCATACTTCCTGACTTTAAATATATAGCGATGACCAAAGACCAGTCTCAGTATTGTACTATGGATAGTCTACGCGACTGTACATCCATAGACCCAGGAACTTATATGTGTAAGATAGAGAATATATATATAACCGACGCAAAACCCATTTGTGAAAGTGAACTACTGTCTAAAGCAATCACTTCGAAACCCCCACAGTGTAAAACAAAAATGATTACCGGGAAATTAGATGTTATACACCCCATTTCAAAAAACAGATGGATTTATGTATTTTCTGACCCAAGTAAAATCAGAATCGACTGTCAAACTTCAAAATTGTACGAGACCACCTTGTCCGGAACGGGAATCATAGCTATCCCCGACAACTGTGTCGGGTATTGTAAAACTACATCCCTTGTACCGAAGTACGACATTTTAAATATAACTACCCCTACAAACTTTGTACCGGAATTTAATATCACGGATGACGCCTGTTGTGACGTCACTCAATTGTTAGCTCTGATTAAAGGTAATGTGTTTCCTACACGGTTAGTCAATATATCAGACCTGGACAACCTCAGCTCAAATGGAGTGGAAGTCGAGTCTCTTCTAGACCGGCTGAACATAATTGAAACTCACCAGAGCAGGTCAAACCAGTATGGGACACATCATTCTATAGTCACGACCATAATTATAGTCTTAATTAGTCTCTATTTAGTATATACTAGTTATAAGCGTTTTTGTCAACGTAATAACAACCCGCAATTCTATTCCATTTTTACGCGTAGACCTCAAGTACCACCAGCCACACCATCAGGCTCTGCTGATGACTCCTCGGAAGGTCACGTCGAGCTAACGACCTCGCGAGTCCCAGTAGCACCCCTCAGACGCCAGATCTAATGGAGACCTGGAAGTACCCCATGTCTCCTCTAAAACGGGGAGGTGTTACGCCCCGGCTTTCGAGGCTGTGATGCTTACCCAGCAACCCTGGATCAGCATCACGGACGTAGACCGGAGAGTTGGGTTACGACTCCGGGAGACCCGTTAGTCCGTTTCGAACCTCAGAACTGTGCGGTTGTTTTTACGAGGGTGTTCTAAGCAACCCCAAGTATATTTTTGTCCAAGTACTAAGTAAGAGTTATACCAATAAATCTTTTGTTTGTAATTTAGTCTTTTTTTAAAAAGACTCCAGACCACCACCGCGTAACAGTACGACCCAGATCCGACTCGGAGCACCCCGACCCTACCTAGTCTTGTCGCTACTACCCCTAGAGTGTATTTAAAAAATGCGGGAGCCAGAAGCTCAAGGGAGGTCCTGAGTGAAGCGAGCCATGCGAGGCCAAGCGTAGCGAAGAGGTGGTGAGAAAAGCGAGCCGGCGGTCTCCGTAGTGGAGTGCAGGCCGAGTAGGAGAAGCGACACTCAGGGTCAGGGCTGACCGAAGAGCTTCTGGCGGGAGCCCACCCGGAGTCAAATCTCAATGATAGACCTTTGTCTATGTGAGTGCACCATGTTTCTTAGGTGTACAGCCAATATCAAATTAGGGGCTTTCAAGCTTTATCTGAGAGATAAAATGTTGAAAAAAAAATAGTAAGGAATATCGTAATAAGTAATCTGTCAGCTATTTCTGACGAATAAAATATGTTTTTATCTCGTTTATTTAAATTGTTTATTTTGTAAATATGGTCACCCTTCAATATAAGCAGTAAACCAAAGCGGCAAAACGTGGGCCGCCTTATTGAAGAACGTATCGCAATGGCAATCCGGCTAATAGACGAACCGCCGGCTAATAAACGAACGTATTACAAACTGGTCTGTTTTTTAAAACGGCTAGCCGTAATGTAATACTCCGGATAATACAATCCGGCTACGACAGATACATTGGAATTGATTGTTTGTTTTCTTTGTTTTGAGAAAAAGAGTATCATCCACTTTGACGTTTTTGTGCACCATCCATTTTCGTTACCATGATGCTATTTTAACTTAAAATTTTAACGAATCATTCCTAGACCTTGCTTTGGCTCTTGCGCACTTTACTACTGTGCATACTACTGTGGTATCTGAATAGCTGAACATAAATTGAACAAGTAGTTAAACGGTACAAGAATACTTTAATTTTACATCGTCATAATTCCAACAAGTGTTCACAAAATCAAGTCAAGTAGGTGGCATCTCCATCACTGACGGTATCACCTAATGTCCCCCCGTACAAAGTCGTGGTGTATAAATTGACCTTATCGCGGCGAGTAACGAGAGTTCCATACGTTCCTCAGCTGACAGCAGACATGTCTTCTACGCGGTCACGAAACCAAATCACGTCATGCATTTATAAGCCCAGCTAGTCTGATAGTGTAAAAATGTGTATTTACATGGCGATAACACTGTTTCATTCTAGTTCACTTTTAGGATAGAGGTAAGAAAACGTTTCATGGAGTAATATGAACTATTTTCTACAAAAAATTAAACCGACTTAAAAACTACAAATAGACACTCAAAAGCGAAAAATAAACTAGAAACAAATAGAAAAAAATCCGGGGAGCGATTTCTTTTTTTTTAAACGTCGAAGAGGGTGGTTGGAAGTATAAATCTCGATTTTCGAACTAATCCCGGTAGAGGGTTCGCCGCCATCTTGTTTTAAAGATTTTGTGAAATACCTCGTTAATTTTCAACTTTAGAGCAAAAATTATCGTATCCAAAGTTGTAGGAAATTTAATTTCTCACAAGTTTGGTCAAAATATTTTTTACGCTAGGATCAATATTTGCAGAGTTATACTATCAAGTTTATCAAAAAAAAACGTAATGAGTGTAATTTTATTTTCTTAAACTTTTGTTCTTGCAGTTTTTTACTTTTAGTATTTGTTGTTATAGCGGCAATAGAAATACATCATCTGTGTAAATTTGATTATTGGTAAAGTTTCAAAAAATTGAGCGCTTGGGGAGAAAATGGCGAAAGGGAGGAAAAAAAGTTAAATTTTTGCCTTTCGGAAGCTATAACTTGAAAAATATTGATGAAAAAAAGAAAAGTTGTTGATGTAAAAGTTAGTAAATATAATTTAGAAGAGAAAAGGTCTCGGCAATTTTTTTCCTAACACTAACAGTTCTCGAGATATCGAATTAAACGCGTTTTCATCGAAATGACCTTGAGCTGACCATGCCAGAATCCCTCAAATTGGAATATATACTCAGAATGCACCCTTCTATCGATCCTTTATAGTCCCCAAACTACATAATTTAATGTTTTTTTATTCCATTTTTTTGCTTAAATGCATTGGGCTATCTGTGTATTTTAAACTTAAGCATACATTTCAGATACCCGAATCTAGAACTTCTCCAACTAAAAAATATAGGAAAACTTTTTCTTATTTCTTAGACGGTGCCAATAAACGTTGACTGGTACAAGTCCTACAAACTACAAAGTAATCTCCACTACAGGGCCACAAACTTAGCAGCTCGGTTTTCAAAAATATAACTAATTATTCTAATACGAATGAATCGTTGAATGCGATGATAGCGACATTTTTCAGCTGGTCAAATAAGTTGGATGCACTGAACAGTACAGCCTCACGTTGGGAAAGTTTTTCGTCCGTGACCGCCGGATGTCGCCGTGGTCGGCTTTCATTGTGGTCCGTAATGATTAGAGTTTGGGCGTGCGGGTCGCGGTCTCGCGGGTCGAGGGTTAAACACTCCGAATAGTTCAGATAGGATTCACTGCATTCTATGGATTCTGTGGTTTATACGGATTGACGTATTTCGAAGTAGATCTTCATTCCTGTTTGAAATCAAACCCCTATTTGACAAACGTAATTTATTATAAATAATGAATAAATAATTCGTATGTTTTTTTTTATAATAAAACGTATAATATAAATAAATTATGTTATTTTTTTATTTAACATAACTAAAATATATATAAAAATTTATTTTGGAAAAGTCCAAATAAGTCATTAAAAAATTAAGTAATTATTTATTCATACAGAATAATAATTACAATTGCACACAATACCATCAGGCCGAAACAGAGCAAAGCTAGTTTTATGGAAACCAGATAGGATATATACTTAAATAATGTTACTAGCAGCACCCCGCGGTTTCCCGTGCTAAAAAGTACCTACGTATTCTAAAAGTAGTGGGTTACTCCAGACTATAACATAAAACTCAACTCTAACTAAAAACTAAAAATTTTAACTCGATCCGTTCAGTCTTTACAACGTGATTGAGCAACAAACATCCAAACATTTAATCTTACTATTATTATAAACCTATATAACAATACTTATTCTAAAAAGAAACATCCAGACTCAGAACAAACATCCATTTTCATCACACAATTTTTTCCTGTATGGAAATTGTACCCACGAGGTACGGTTCTGTGAGAATACTCGCTACCGTCTGAGCTATTAGGTAGACTTGCATAGCTAAATTAAAAAAAAACGGCAGTCATAGGAACTGCCGATAGAAGTGAAAATGTATAGATAACTCAGAATTTGATAGCTTACTTTGGAAACTACGCGGGTGAAAGCGGAGGGTGTGAACATTTAGTATGCTGCTTATACTATAAGTTCTAAAATAAATTCTAGAAAAAAAAAGGTACGGAGCACAAAGGAACGTTGAATAAAAGTTTAGTTCGTGACTACCGAATGTCGCAGCGGTAGGATGTCATTGTGGTCCGTAATGATTAGAGTTCGGGTGTTCGGCTGACGGTTAAACACTCCGCATAGTTCGGATACGATCCATTGCGTTCTATGGATTCCGAGGTTTATGTGGATTGACGCTTTTGAATCTTCCGTTCACAATATAACATCATGTTTAGGTTTTCAGTAGCAGATGGGGAAATTCAAGTAATTTAATATTTAATCGACTTCAAAAAAATTTTTTTTTTAATTACAAAGAATCAAAAGTGATCCTTTGTAACAAAACTTACATTGACTGGCCTCGTGGCTTAGTTGGTAGTAGCTCTGCCTGCGAAGCCGAGGGTCGTGGGTTCGATTCCCACCCAGTGCAAATATTTTTGTGATGAATTCAAATGTTTGCACTGTGTCTGGGTGTTTCTATGTTTAATAAGTATGTATTTAAAACTATATAAGTATTATATCAGCTATTTGGCCGCCATCACACAAGCTTTGCTTAGTTTGGGGTCAGGTGGTGTTGTGTGTGAATTGTCCACCAATATTTATTATATTATTTATTTATTACATTAGACGTATTTTTTCCGCCTACAAAGGTCACATGGAAGAAATTGCTTTATTCAATACAGCTGCCCTTACCACTAAAAAGTGTGAAGAAATTGAAAAATGTACATTACAAAGCGAAAGTCACATGCAGACCAGCGCTTCTACCGCCTAACGAAAAACGCTTTGACGCTTTGGCATTGCCGTCTCTTTCATTTCCAGCGAGAAGAAAAGAGACAGCAATGTCAAAGCGTCAAAGCGTTTTTCGTTAGGCGGCAGACCCTCTGTTATTTCTCGTAGTCAATCAAAAGTAATTAAAAAACACAAACATGTTGAATAATTACAAATACCGGCGAAACAAATTACTGGCCTCGTGACTTTAGTTGGCAGTAAATCTGCCGGAGGTCGTGGGCTCGATTCCCACCCATGATAATGTTTTGACGTGAAAACTTCTTTTGGCGCACCGCAGACAGATTTTTCGTGGCCTGTGAATTGACCTCAAGCATCACGCTCGGGAATGAGAGAAATCTTCGGGTAAATTCGGGACCATGGCCATTTGCCATCTAGAAATGCGTTAGAATTTCCCATTGGCCATCTATAAATGCGTAAGCATTTCTAGATGGCCAATGGGAAATTCTCATGACCACGCCCTCCAGTTTCAAATTCAGAATTATAAGTTTTCACTTCTATGGGCAGTTCCTATGACTGTCATTTTTTTTGTGATATATCTATACAAATACTGGCAGCGCACTGCGGTATTACCCGCGCCGTTCCTATTCCCATTATTTTTTCCTCTATAAAAAGCAGCATATTACGTCCTATTCCAGACTGTAATCTGTGTTCCGAATTTCAACAGTCCGTTCAAACGTTCCGACATGATTAAGCAACGAACATCCAATCTTTTGGATTTATAATACATTGTATTAGTAATAATGTATTTAGTAGGATATGTTCAGCGTCTGGGTGTTACTATGTAGCATTATTATGTTTTTTACGATTGGATTACTTAATACTTGCGGTTCGCCCCGGCTTCGTCCGGTTTTCATACATAGCTTATATATTATAGCTCTCAGAAATTACGTACCTACGTATCCAACCGGTCTAGTAGTTCCTAAGATTAGCGCACTCAAACAAACAAATTCTTCAGTTTTATAATATTAGTATAGACTGGATCAGCTATCTGACTTCAATAATACATAGGGTACTTTGCATCATTTTGGACTAGAAGTTATGGTGTTATGTCTAACGATATAAACATTAAGTTTAATACGCAATTGCATCCACGCTTCAAAACTAACCATTTTGAGCCAATTATGCATGGCCAATGGCCAAGCAATTAGTATCTAATTCGCCGAAAGCTCCACAACGCACGTGGGCCTGTTACTAAAAATAAATAACGATGGGTGTAAGCAGTGTAGGTAGCCTTTTGTGTGAAAAGGACTGATGCCTAATAACTCATTAAAATACATTTCTCGTTTGATGGTCAGATTGAAAAGTTATTTCAGGAATAACTTTATTGGTAGTTTCCTTAAACCTCCGCCTCCGCTACGTTACTTAACACTGTCGTAAAACCCACGCACTTCTTTTACGAAATAGTAAAAGGTTCTTGCGATTGAGCCCATAAAGTTTAGTTACTTTGCGTATTAGTACATTTATTCTTTTACATTACAAATTTTCAGAATTGATACCTTCATTTAATGGAAACTGTAAAAAACGCAGTTTTATATCTTTGAATTGAATTAACGTTCATAAGTCGAAAACTTCTAAACTAGTTTAACTTTGCTCAACCAGTTGTTTGAAACAGAAATGAATAAAACACTAACAGCTCGGTAATTTTTTTTACTACAAAAAAGATGTTTGTGTACCTAATATTTTTATAATGAATAAAAATAGGTAAAAAAACTTTTTAAGTTAAACGGTTTTATGTTAAACATACATTGCATTGTTTAAGATAAATGTTTTTATTTAGCATTCTGTTTAATTCATTTAGTGCTTCATTATTGCAAGGTTTCTTGCCCGTTAGTTTATTGCAGTCCCACTCCTCTATACGTAGTCCCTGCAAAGATCTCACTCTACTAACAGCCACGTAGGCTTGATTATACGCCATTTAGTGGCTGCGCCCATCTTAAATGTTGAGGTTGTATAGTGCACTTTATTCTTCTTGTCAAGCCCTTTTATTTGATACCCATGTTGATAGGATTGATAAAACCTAAGTTATCCGCCATTTTGTAGAGGCCGCCATCTTAGATTTTAATTTTATATAGTACATTGTATTCTACTGGTTGAGCACTTTCATTTGATACCCATATTGATGGGATTGATAAAACCTACGTTATCCGCCATTTTGTAGCGGCCGCCATCTTGGATTTCATTTTTTTATAGTATATTGTATTCTGCTTGTTGAGCCCTTTCATTTGATACCCATGTTGATGGGATTGATAAAACCTACGTTATCCGGCATTTTGTAGCGGCCGCCATCTTGGATTTCAATTTTTTATAGTATATTGTATTCTGCTTGTAGAGCCCTTTCATTTGATACCCATATTGATGGGATTAATAAAACATAAATTATCCGCCATTTTGTAGCGGCGGCCATCTTGAATTTATAATGATAATGAGTTAACATAATTGTATTGTCACCAAAATCCAAAGTGTACACAAAATTTCAGATTAATCGGTTGACAGGAAGAGGGTGAAATTTGAATTACTAAATTTGACCCAAGAATAAATAATAAATAAAACAAACGGGGTGAGCTAAATAAAACCGTTTAAAAATACTGATAGCTTACGTAAAGTCTTTGAAGACAATAAATTCTTGACGCTAGTGAGTATAAATATATTGGAACTATGTCTATTTGTTCAAAGCAATAAACATTTATATGATTACTAGCGGCCCGTTCCGGCGTCGCTCGGATCATAACCTAGAGACCTAAACACTGTCTGCAGCGCCATCTGCCGGACTTATTTGTGAATCTAAACCATGTTCGAATCCACTATTGTACACACACAAAAAAATCATTCAAAACGGTCCCGCCGTTTAGGAGGAGTTCACTGTCAAATTATTAAATTATTAAAATGACTATTAAAAAATAGGGGTTGGTGATAAAGGGGTAAAAATTTAGGGTTGGATGGATCTTTTAACGCCACATTATAAAAAAATAAAAACAAAAAAAATTGCTCGCAAACTTAAAAAAAAATGTTTGGGGTCAACAACCCTTGTCATTTAGGGGTATGAAAAATAGCTAGTAGCCGATTTTCAGACCTACTGAATATTCATATAAAATTTGGTTAAAATCAGTAAAGCCGTTTTGGAGGAGTAAGGAAACAAACACTGTGACACGAGAATTTTATATATAAGATTATTGAGTTTAGGGGATGATTGCCCTCTTAGATTGGTCTATCTTATTGGAAAAAGCTTCAAAATTGTTCAAGTGAAGTTATTTTATTATTTTGGAGTTGTTAAGCAAAATGGCCGACGGAAAGTGTCTGGGAGTATTGGGACCTTGTTTTTAAGGATATTGCCTACAACATACGTGAAAATCACTTATTAGAAATACGAGTACGTGAAGGAAGTAATGTTTGTATGTACTTTCATTACCCCATATCAAAAAATTGGCCGTCCAAGCAAGTTAGCGAGTAAGCATGTGTTCTTAGTACTTACGAACTCTACTCAATCGTCCACATTTCATTCATTAGAAAATAGGTGACGTCTGGCAGCTCTGGGATCTTGGACTATAACTTTACACAGTACCAGTCCGCATGCGATGGCTTTTGTAGTGGTAGGACTCTTGGCAGAGTCCGCCTGGGGAATGACCACACCTTTGCCAATTATTCTACCGCCAAGCAGTAATGTGCAAACATTACTGTGTTCCGGTTTGAAGGGCAATGTTTCCAGAGAAATTACAAGGCTTAGAGATATAACAACTTAGATCTCTGGGTGACGAGCGCAGTGCAGTGCTAGGTAATGATTTGGACTCTTCATGTTCCAATAGCTGCGTGTCACTGTGCTGTTATGTGGCAGGCATGTTGCTTATTATCAGGCACATGTCCTGCTCGTCCCGTCCATTCTTTATTAAAAAAAAAAAAAGTGTAATAAACTTCCCAATAAACTTAAGGAAATTGTAGACACGCGTAGGTTTGTCAGGACTTTGAGAGATCTGTTGTTGTCAAAAGCCTATTATAGTCTATCCGAGTTTTTTACTGGTGACCTTCGAGGAAGAAAACCAAATTCTAATATGACTGTAAAATAAAACGCTTTGCTCCATAATGTCACTTAAATTGCAATGCCCGGTTGGAGTACATTGTGTTACGACTTATAATTTTGTTATAAATCTCATAACTTTTTTCCATGTACTAACTTTTATCTGTAACATAATGACGCAATAAATTGAGCATTGAGTATAGATGCACCTGCGGATCCATGGTTGAAGCCGATGGCCATCACGCTATGAGTAATCGACGGTGCTCAGGAAGGTTCTCGCGTCACCATGCACTCAACGACGTAGTTCGGATATCTTCGGTGTCGGCGGGTGTTCCTTGCGCGCTTGAGCCCCCGGGGCTGTGTAGATCGGACGGCAAGAGACCGGACGGGCTGACCCTAGTGTCTTAGAAGAACGAAAAGTGCCTTATATGGGATGCCACTTGCGTCAGCACTGTTGCTGCCAGCCACTTGGGTCGCACTGTTCACTCGCCGTCAGCGGCTGCGGAGTATGCTGCTGAGAGGAAGAAGGTGAAGTACAGCGCGCTGGTGCCGATGTACGAGTTTGTACCAGTCGCTGTGGTGGTCCTGGGTTGTTGGGGAGCGGAGCACTAAGGGGTTCCTTTTGGAGTTAGGACACAGGCTCCGGGAGACTACTGGTGACTCCCGCTCCGGATCGTTCCTGGAGCAAAGGTTGGCCATTGTTATTGGACGTGGGAACGCGGCGAGTGTAATGGGCGGGCACCTTTGCACCGAGAGCAGTTCGGGGTGGGTTATTCGGGGATTAGTTGTTTAAGGAGTAATTAATTGTATTTTTTTATGTTTGAATTTGTATGATCTTTATTTTTTCCATTAGGTTGTTCCTTACTTGTGCGTGTACCACCAATGTAATAATGTAATATTTCAAAAAAGCACATTTGCAAGCGCCATCAAAGTTTATAATCATCTACCATTGGAATTAAAAACTTAAAGGGGCTAAAAATTTAAGCAAGGTCTCAAAAATTGGTTAATAGCTAAATACATATTATGATCTTCAAGAATATTTTAGTAAAGACAATGTAATATAGTGTTATGTAATGCTATTTAATTGTTAGTATTTTCTAAGTCTTTATTTTTCATTAAGTAGGTAAATTATAAGATTGATAACTGATTAGTACCTAAGAAGTGTCTTATAAAAATATATAGTGTGTTCGTAATGGAGAGAACTGTTGAAACTACCTCAATTGTATCATCTATGTTATGTACATAGTTTTTACAATAATAAATATTCAATTCTATTCTATTTTAATGATTTAACAGCTTGGCAACCCGCGTTGTCCTTCAGTTAATGATGTACATGAAACGTACACATACATAAATACAGACAGTCAGACACAAACATACGTTCACCTAACTGCTGATATATTTCTGTCTACATGCGAACGTGAATCCCAATTTCCTGTCCTCCTCGCCCGGTACAAATTAGTCTATCACGGTTGTGTACATACATAGATACATAAATTTTGTAATCTTTTTCAAAAACTCTTGAGACTATTAATTTACTTGTAAAATTAATGTTCAGATATAATTGGAATCAATAAACATATCCAGTAGGGTGAGCAGGGTAAATAGAAACACCAAAAGCGAGAATTTAATGTCAATGAAATGTTGAGGTTTTTAGGATAAATCATATTTTAATACATAAACTTCACTAAAATTATTGCTAGATTAATAATATACCTACCAAAGTCTTAAATGTCTTCAAAATTAAGAGATATATAGCAAACGTAAATGAGAGAGAATAGGTAGGTACTATTATTGTTGTATTTAAAAAAATGACATGACCATAAATATTGTATTCTGGGTTATAACGTAAAACGTTATGCGTGAACTTACACTTCTTATTTTATAGTCGTAATCCTCCGAAACGGTTTGACCGATATTATCTGCCCTTTGCCTGGCAGTATTTTTTTACAGCAATAAGACTGCCACTTGTGTTGCTTATTTGAAGGTAGGCATGCTCTATTTACCATACATCATTATTTCGCAATAAAAGTATTTTATCTATCTAATTGCATTACGCTACTAGATTTAATATATTATCACTTGAAATAGAACTGTAATAATGAGGATAAAGGAAATACATGTTAAAGGATAGCTTTAACTCACTAATTACAGAACGTGAAAGTTCAACGTGACTAAGCAAAAACTTTTTACTCCGGCTACATGATAAACCGATTTATGCAAAAGTTTTTCCTGATCCAAAAACGGACTTCGCTACTTGGACGCAGTGCGATTCCGAAGGCAGCCGCAACATAATCATTGAATTAAATCAGTACCGTAGCATGTCAGGGGCCAACAACCTATAACTCACAAGTGGAGAGCGTCTCGCGGCCCATAACATTCAATCGTCCGCGCGAGGGGAGAATTTTGATGACCTCAAGGAAAACTTTCCGACAGAACACTCTGTATAAATCCGCGGAGTCATGTCGGGATTATTTCCTAAATCGCCTTTTTTATTTATTACCAGGCTAGTACAGTAGGCGGCCGTTTAGGCACTGACGTCGTGTTACCCCTACGTGATACTTTTTCACGGTCGGGATGATGGACGGGAGGTGTATGTCTCTATTTAGAACCTGTTGGCGACATTATTCCTCATGTTGTTATTCGTATTTTGCTGGTTGATTTATTGTTTCAATAAGCTCTAAAAAAAACTTAGTGAAAACGTCTTGAGCCGTGTTGAGCATTTTTTGGTTAACATTACTGTGTTCCGGTTTGACCCTTCAAATGTTTCCAGAGAAATTACAGGGTTTAGAGATATAACTGATTAGATTTCTGGGTAACGAGCGCACTACGCTGTTATGTGGCAGGCATTTCCTGATCGTCTCGTCGCTCTTTATTTACAAAAAAAAGAAAATCACATGGGCTCGCGTCTCCAACATGCGAATCTTGTTGTGACGGCGCGATGTAGCGGCGAGACAGCGGTGTAGGACGTGTGCGTTATAGGCTACAGGCCCGTGAACATAATTTACGGGTCAAATGAACCACCAGGAGACCTATGTAGGATGATAGAAGGGTGTAAAGTATTAAGATTCAGCACTATGCCGTCACTTGTAAGCTGTCCAACTGAGTGTGATTGAAGAGGGGGGGTTGCAACCCTCTACCATTTCTCCTTGTCGCATGATTTTGTACGGCATTGCGAAATATTGGATTAGAAGAGGTATTGAAACTGTATGGAACCAATGCCGTACTTAATCAAATGACCCAATTTGCTCTGTAAATTACTCGTACTCTGTAAATTTTTCCGGCAAACTAAGAATTAAAAAGTTAAAATTTATAATTTTTATAGTTTCAATATCTCTTTTAATCTATTTTTCCGCAACGCCGTACAAAAATAATGCGACAAGGAGAAATGATCGAGAATTGCAACCCAGTCATCAATTACACTCAGTTGGACAGCTTGCAAGTGACGGCATAGTGCTAATCTTATTACTTTATACCCTTCTATCATCCTACATAGGTCTCCTGGTGGTTCATTTGACCCGTAAATTTTGTTCACGGGTCTGTAGTCTATTAGACGCTGTTTGGAAATCTTCTGAATTGGCGTCACCACAACATGAATAATAGTAGTGTATCTGTAGTTATACAGATACCGTATTGTCCAACATTAATACCTAAATATAAGTTTTAAGTTCTTGCTACTATCGGTAGCACCCACAGAAATCTAAATAATAAGGTACATTTAGATTCCTGTGGTAGCACCAGATGTTAATGCACTAGATACATGGGGTTTTTGGACGATTTATGTCTTGGCCCTGAAATTTCTCTGGAAATATTGCCCCTTGAAAGTGGAACACAGTAAAATTTTAACACTACTACTTGGCGGTAGAATAACTGGTACTGTGGTAGGTACTTCCCCAAGCGGAATCTGCAAAGAGTCCTGCCATTACATATATAAAAAATACACCAAATATTACACAAAAAAGTGGTAGTCGAGTCGAGTGGTAGTTCCATTTTGAAGGTCGGTTAAAAAGACAAAGACAACAATAGATGGCATTGTTTCGTGGTGCGTCCACCACGTATTTAGAACGTCTTCTAAATACCCGAACGAAGACGTTTGATGTTATTTTTGTGAAATGAACGGCGTGAATGGTTTTTCCTGATCAATCTATGAATTTTCAAGTGAAGAGAAAATCGGGGTTTTATTGGTAAACGCGCTCTATCGTAGACCGTATCGTCGCTTAACATTAGGCGTGATAGATGGTGTAATGCAACAATGATTGATAAAACTTATGCTTTCAAATATTTTCAGAGATATTATCCCAAAATTAAAATTCCCATTTTTATCGGCTTAAAGTGGGTTTAATTAGACTTGGTGCTGTAGTGAATGTTCTAGACATTCGGTTCACAATCATAGGCAAGTCATAGGTTCGAATCCCATAATATGCACCTCTGAGTTTTTTTCCAAGTGCAGATGTACAAATTTGTCATTGCGCTACGCTTGCGCTCCGCTTGCGCTCCGCTTGCGCTCCGCTTGCGCTCCGCTTGCGCTACGCTTGCGCTACGCTTGCGCTACGCTTGCGCTACGCTTTAGAGATAGAAGATAATCTATCTTTTTGTTCTGTTATTTCTATAGAAACATTGATCTTCAAACCGTATCGGGTAAATAGTAATATTTTCATTACTGCCTGGCGTAATCCGCAAAGGATCTTCTCCTAATCAGGTCACGGACCCCACAGCATGTGGAGTGGCTAATTTAAAAAAAAAACTAGCAAAGGTTTTGTATATTCCTAGTTCCTAGGCGGATTCTTCAAAGAGTCTGTTCGAAGATAGAAACACAATTTCATAGCTGTAAACATTTGACTATCGGGTTTAAATAAAGCAACATGTTTGCACTCGTAGGTACAATAAATCCATACTTCTGAGCGTTATTCAAGTCATGTATCTCATCGGTCTTCCGTCTACTGGCCATTTTGTGTTTACGCTTTTATTAGTCCCGTTCCTTTTCGTCTGTTTACTTTGTATCCACAATAGACGAAGAAATTTATGAGACAGTATTTATAAGTAAATATTGTTTCTAATCATCGGTGGTTCCCAAAAAAAACGAGCTTATGAAACTTTATGGCTATTGATAATGTACGATTTTAACTATGGACTCAATTATTGGGAAAATCCAGATGTTTCATAAATAATAATTACATATCTAGTCGTTGCTTTAGTTTGCTGCCATTAGCTGTAAAATTACATGTCCATAACATTTTAAACGTTGTTTAAATTATTCATTTGTACTCGTATAATTACCTCTTTCTTATTAAATACAAAAATAATAAAAATTAGGTCAGTAAATGTTTGAAGGTAGTAATATTATTTCAAAATATTTCCGTAAAAGCCTCAAAAGCGATGGACTGTTGATTGAAAAACTGCTAATAGGAATTCGATGAAAGCCCGTTATTTAGAGCAGCTCATGTTCAGCCTATCCAAGCCATCTATTGAAAATTGAGCTCACATGTTGCAGCAAAAAAGGCCCGCGTCAAAGGCCCTTAATGTAATTGGCAAGTACTCCTGAGCTCGGGCGTTAAAATAATTCGGGGGACGGAAGTGACGTCATGGGTGCCGGCAGTGGCTGCGCTGTGGCACGTCCTTCCGCTAGCCGCTGCTCGCCTCTTGGCTGCCTTTCGTGTCACTATGAGAAAATTATGCGGGCACATTTGGTACAACTGTGCCGAGTCATTATTGAGAGAGTGAGCTGCCAGTCAGGTAAATTATTATGAATAGGTGGTTACTGACTTGCCTTCGGAGTCGACCAATAGTCAAAACATTACCTTATCCGTAGCTTTACATTTGTGGTTAATTGGTTGATTACTGTTTCCATAACTGGTTGTAAAGAGTAAGTAGTAAGATCTTCTTTTAGACGTTTGATATTTTATCAAAAGTCACGAACAAAAAGTAAAAATGTACCAAGTATTTTATTGCCTTTGTGACGATGCAACGCAATGCCGATATTCATTTTGAATGAAAAAAAATCCCTTTTTTGGTATGGAAAATATGCAAATTCATTTTCAGGGTAGCATAAATTCACGTCATTTATTATCTTCGTAAAAATGACTCACCAATTCATAAATATGGCGGTTCAGGGCGAAGATAAGTGCTGTATCCGATCGAAGTTAAAAGAGCGAATAGGATTGTACGATCTTTGGAATCGCGTAATGGACGAAAACGACATCGCGAGTACAAACCGCCGTTTGTCACATCACTAATGGTGCGGAAAATCGCAAAAGTCCCGCTTTCTAACAACGACCAAGTAAAATCGATAGATTGAAGCCGAATAACGCATAATATATTAAAGCCACTTGAGTTTGCATAAAATTCCTACGAGATTAGGTACGTTGCAGACTCGACCCCGCCTGCTCCAGGTAAGCTAACTAACATGTGTAACTACACAAGTATTTACCAACTAGTTCGATGTTGGATGCTACTTCTACAATGTGAGCTAGAAATAGTTACACAACTCTGTGATAGCGCTAACAGGAACGCTTCAAATAACGATTGAAAAAAATAGAACGGAATATGAAAAATTTATACAAGCACGAGGAAAACATCAACAAAACTTTCGTGGCTTTGGATTTATGTACAAACACACATACGTATAAAAAACGTACACATGTTTTCCCATAAATACGGTAGACTGAGTTTACTCAACGTATTCCACAATACATGTATACGGGACATAGACGGTCTTGTATACGTTTGCCACAAAAGCATAGCGAGCGCTAAGATTATACGCCTGATTAAATATTTTCGCTCCAATGCAAATATAGGGAAAGAAAAATTCTGCCAACATTTCTATTGTGCGCTATATGTCACATAGGACATAGATGTATGTATATTCATCTAGATATGATATTGTTTCAGCGAATTTTCGGGCTTTCGCGTTAGCATCTTTTTCTAGATAATCGCTGTAATAGAAAAATCAATAAGTAGACACGTTACAGGTTAAACATTTCAGTCGGGTTTATTAACATTGTGCTAATTTGTTGTTTACAACTTTTTTAAATCCACGAATTTATCAGTGAGTCCAAGGTTCAATAACAATTTTATACGTTTTATGTATGTGGATACTAAAGATTCATACATTAGCACTACGTTTATTTGAAACAAATTGTTGTGTTATCGCGGTATTTAGCATTGCTAACAATAAGTACTATGTACAGGATAACATTACCATACACAAAAACACTGACCTAATAGATTAGAATAATCAACATAAATCAAAAGTAAAATAGCTTGAAATATCAACTCAATTCATCACAATTTTTCGTTCCAAATTCACCTGAAAAATGAATGGGACACATTCAATTAGATTGCCCGCTGTTACAAATTCTTATTTGAATACGAGTTTATCAACGCAGTCCGAATGCACGTTGACCCAAATTTGTGACATCTCACAAGGGTAGGTGGCGCTTATTAATGTTACATTATTTTGTACGAAAGCCCGTGCGCAAAAACTGGACCTTTTTGCCTGTCCAAATGACAACATTAATGCTGCCCAAAGAATTTCTGGGCAGGGGTTAGCGAAAATCTCAGGCGAATCCACATTTAGTCCTCCTTACCTACAGAGGTAATACAATATCTACCACTTCTGGGACAGATTTCGTGTTTTATTTTAGACACGAATGCCAAAAATACCAATTTCGCGAGTCAGTAAATACGTAAACCTTGACAGAGTAGTGAAGTGAAGTAGTGATTCAGCTGAGATATTTATTTGTTGTTTCTGTGAAGTAGAGTATTATAGTAACTCACTAACCGGCGTATTCCAAACATTGGAGTTTGCTCATGGATTACACGATTCAAAAGCCTATGAAAGTTATTTTTAAGGCTTTTTTAATCAATAAGTAGTTTTTGAAGTTGGGAGTCAAATTAACTCAAAGAAAGCAAAATAGAAATTGAGTCGAGTTTAGAGAACGCGATTCCACTTTAAGATAAAAACTTTTAATGTGATTTCATTTTTGTGATGTTTACGTTAAAGTAAGCAGTTAAATTGAATTAATTGCCATTGTATTAATAGAGATATTAGATAGCTTTTCTTTATAGTTGGCACAGCATAATATAGAAATGTATGGTTTTAAAAAACAGAAGTTTCTAAAAAGTACCTATAATATTTATACCTATAATAGTATTTATTGGTACAATTTAACCTACCTACCAGAGGTAGAAGTCATTATTCCAAACACTTTTTATGAAAGAAACCCCTAAAAAGCTGCTGTGCCATGTATTTTTTCAAGTTCAAATAAAATTGTTGTGTAAAGACGGCTGGTTTTTTTCTTAACCACATTGCAGACTTTACTACTAACGCGATTACAACAGCTAGTCCCTTCAGAGTAAGTACTCTAACTCTCTTACTCTCACTCTTCAACGTTACCCTGTACAAACTTTGACTTACTTAAAAAACAAATATCGTATGAGCCGTGACTTTGTGTACTTAATTTCAAAGCATTATTTTGCAGGCAAGCGTTTCCTAACCAACAATTATGAGAAAAGTTTCAAAGAAACCCCAGTTAAGGAACTAGGTCAAGCGCGTAATCAAGCAAAATCAGCTTATTCATAGCCCCGTAACATTTGTGCAAACGATTGATTTACTAGTAATAGGAGTTACATGAAACAAATCAAAACAATAGACTTTCATGGCTCGGGCATGTCATAACGAAATATGATGATCACCTAAAACAGTGCCTTAACGTAACCTTATAGTGGTAGAGAAGACCGAAGAGGGTATAGATGAGCTGTGTCAATGAGAATATAAACCCAAAGGAGTGCTGAGATGGTGTATGGTAGGAGTGGATGGAGAAACGTACATGTTGTACCTACCTACCTCATATGAGGGGGGCATAACGAAAGGCAGATTATGATAAGAACTTACATGAATTGACAACCTATGTATAAATGTTTACTTACTTCGTAAAATATTTTACTTGAATATTTAAAATATTAATAGAATACTTAAATCATGTCTTAGATGTCCTCCTAATATTGTAAACGTGAAAGTTTGTTACTCTTTCACGCAAAAACTACTGAGTAATTTGGAAAACAATTGAGAAAATAACGGGATCGGGAATTATGTGGGCAAACCCGTGGTGAGCGCTGGTAGTTAAATAATAAACATACCTTATTTTTACTGTTTTATAGAAAAGTTACTACATATATTATAATTTTGTTACTCGAAATAGACTTCTTGTACTATCTAGGAACTACAAAATTATCTATGTTTATCGATAAGTACTAAACTCTTTTATAAACTAAAAAAGGAATTTATTTTTGGTTCGTTTGTTAATGATAAATTGACATAGGTACCTGATTTTAGTTCCAATACAAAGAACAATACCTTTCTCAGAAATCATGGCAACACATTGTATTATATTTTACTAATATTACAAACGCAAGAGTTTACATGTTGCTTATTTATTGAAGGATAATGTTTCCAGAGAAAATATAGGGCATATAATTATGTATATGTATGTAGATAAATGATTTTTCACGAGAATATCTGGGTGACAAGTGCAGTGCAGTACTAAGTAATGATTTGTAAGTAGGTACTTTTCATGTTCCAATAACTACGCGACCCTGTGCTGTTATGGGCAGGCTTGTTGCTTACCGTCAGGCACATGATCGACCCGTCACTCTAAACTATGAAAAAGATCATGTCGGAAGAAATGAACATAATCTAGATGAAATTTATTCACGAATCCAATGTTGGCTTCACTTAAATTAAAAAAACGCAATATTTCTTAGAGAATAAAATTCGCAAGCAAAATCATGAGCTCATATCAGTTAAGTATAGATTGATATACTTAAGCAAAGCCAGAGGAAATAAACTATTTTTAATAACAGAAAAGAGATACGAGCCGCGACCTAGAAATCATTTTAATACGAGTAGGTAATACCTCTAGAATAGGGCCTTACATTATAAATATCAAAGAAATAAAATCTATAACATCATTTAGAAATGACATATTGAATTTTTGGCTCACAATTGAACCAAGGGAGCGATGACGACATCGATGAAAAATATCTCCACTCAGCCGAAATGAGGGTCACTAGAATAGGTTAGAGAATGAATAGATATCCTATAATAAAGGGAAAGTTTCAAAATGGCGATTTCATCTTGACTGTTTGACGTACGTACGTATTCGTAGGTAGACGGATCCCTAAAGATATGGATTTGTGCTCGTACATTCTCGGATATAGAATGTAAAGACTTTTGGTAGATTTACGATACGTACGGCTAGAATTTATTGTGGGTTTTTATATTTCGACTTAGCCAGATACGACTCAGAAATCGTTTAGGTTAGATAAAGTTGTGTGCAGCGAGCGATGTTGCCGACAACCTTACTTATACGACTGTCGTAAAACTCAGGGATCTTTTTACACGTTTTATTTAACTTCCCCTGTGTGACAGAGATTTTGTTTTATATTTTGAACTAGCAACTTGCCAATCCAACAGATTAAGCTCCGACCTGCTACCTTCTTTGTAGCGTTTCAGTGGAAATTGTTTTATAGTATTTTAAAACTTTACTTTTGTGTTTTAATCCTATTATTTTTTAAATTAAACTTACAAGGAAAATTATTATAAAAAGTAGAACTGTTAAGTATGTTACTTCAATATTATCTGACAGAACTTCGTTTCAGTCAATTCATCTTGACTGGAACGAAGCAACGCCATTTGCAAAATATATATATTGCTTAATTTTAATGTTAATGGTACGATCATCTGAAAAATAAAATGAGCAACTCTGGTCACGGGCAGTTCTTACGCGTCATTTCCGTTAAATGTTTTTCTTACGGTTTTAATATCACAATTGTTCAATTTGGTCGACCACCGAAATCCCTATCTCAACCAAGCCTGCCGTAAGGAACTTTGTTCCAATAATAGACAATAGCTAAAAAAGATTTGAAAATGATATACAACACCAATTAAGTTTTCACCGCGAGTCACATATTATTGCATTTTTATTATTGAAATATTATTCATTTTTAATCCAAGCTTTACCCTTTAAAATATCGTAAAAGCTACCCGTTGAATCACACAAAACTACCATAAAATAATTCGTACCCAACTCTGATAAAGAAATAATATGAGTAAGATTCCGCAGACTTCAAAATTATGATATGAACTCCGTATAATTTATGAGATAATGGTAAAAACCGCAGGGAAGGGTAGTGTAAATATAATATTCGCGGGTAGATATTAAGTCGTGCGGTAATACGGCGCGTTCGATCTCAGTTATTACGTCGTAAATCTGGAGGCAGGCGGATCGCTGTCGCCTGTCGATTATCACACAGAGATGCACTGTACCGCAGTGTTCAATCTAGGTGACCTTACCCTGCTATTTTATTTACCTTAACAAGTGCAAACGCTAGGCCGACCATCAATTAAATTATGGCAAAATATATTATTACATTGACACCGTGTATGGTAGCGTGCTAGCGGCCCGTTCCGGCTTCGCTCGATATCAACAACCGAACAACCGGAGGAGTTCACTGTCAACACACGTACAGAAGAATTATATATACCTACACTCTACACCCATGGACGTATAAAAAAGGCGGACGTAGTCTAGCACAAACAAAAACTGTATCACTTTAAAGAGCCGGCCACATTTACACGTGTGCGTTGTCAGGTTGTCACTGTTAGGTTGACACGCACACATTTATACACAAGTTTGCGCGTGTAATAACCCACTGATGTGTGTATGTGTGCATTTTTATACGTCCATGCCAACACCGTTATTTTTTAAGTAGCAAAATTTTAATAGGCTATGTAGACAACATAGCACATTGTTATTGTGCAATAAGTTTACTCTTAAACTTACTCTTCTCTTCCCCCTCGGATCCTAAAGCGTAAAGACGTATCCGCGTACTTGTATTAATGTGACTTTAAATAAAATTAAAATTTAAGTTTATTCACGAGTAAAAATAGGATCACATGACTCAGAAAGAGGTATCCGGACTTCGAAGCTGGCAGCCTGGTACTTTTACCCCACCACCACCCCTGCCGTGAGTGACGTTTTGTTTTATAACCGACGAACAACGAGCAACTAGCCAAATGTGTATTGACAGTGCCAGCTGTTATTGGTAAACACACGTTACCGTGGAGGGAAAGGCGCGCACACACCAATACTTTCGGCAGGCTGTGTATCACACGCACGCGCGGCCGCCTTACTCCTCTCGCAGCTAAATCTACACGAGCGGTTCGTGTGTGTGGGTAGCACGCGCAGCACACACCGAAATATACAGCCACGGTGCGGAGCTCCGTCGCCTGCGCGGCCCGGCGGCATTGGATCCTATACCTACGGATTTAGGCCTACACGGTAAATCATGTCCAAAAAAAATCCATCTCCCCTGAAAAAAACGAGTCCATCTACGTCTGGCAAGGTCTCTTCACCTCTCGCAGGCAAAAGAACCCAAAGAATTGTATCACGAAAGAGGACCAAACCGGAGGACGACTGTGATGACTTCGAAAATTTTAAAATTGAAATGCGGGACATGTTAAAGTGCATGTTCTCAACGTTTACAACAAACCAAAACGAACGACTGTCGTCGTTAGACCGTCAACTATCAGAAGTAAAATGTCTTGCAACACCATTAACCGACATCGAATAATCCCTAGACTACATATCAGAGCAGGTTACTGATATAAACCAAAAAATTGAACACCTGGAAAAGGACAGAAATACTATTAGGAAAGAAATGCATGAATTAGCGGATAAAATGGATATTGTCGACAAAAACTTTAGAAAAACATCCATAGAGATACGAAACGTAACCAAAAAACAAGGTGAAAAGAAGGAAGACCACTTTAAAATGATAAAGAATCTGCTGGGAACCCTAAACATTGACTTTTCACCCGCTGAAATCAGAGATGTTTACCGCGTACCGAATAGACAGCAGAATAACACTAGCACTCTGATTGCAGAATTTTCCAGCACTCTCATTAAGGGATTAGTGCTGGAAAGGGCTCGTCGCTATAACAAAAACCATGACACTAAGCTGCACACCGAGCACCTGGGCATACAAGGAACACTCTTGCCCGTTTTTATTTCAGAGTTACTTACATCTAGAACGAGAAATTTATTCTACCTTGCTCGCGAGTTTGCAAAGTCTGAGAGGTACAATTTCTGTTGGACTGTAAACGGCAATGTTTTCCTTCGTAAGAAAGAAGGAATGCCCCACATTGTCATCAAAAACGAATTACATATCGAGGAACTGAAAAACACATCGAACGCACCAATTAAAGGGCGTAATCCGTGACTATCTGTAATAAATCTTAGATACCTCAAAAATTGTTCTATGTTATTAGTTAATTATTTTGATATTTTAGCGATATTCAGGCCTGAACACATTTATTGCCTGCCTGAGATTTGTATTACCGTGACCCAGTTAGTTATATTTTTTAAAGATAACAATGGGGTTTACTTCGACGACGATTGTAAATTATTAGAGATGTTTTTAATTGTATATCTAGGTATAGATCGGGGCTCGGAAATGAAAACCGGTCGATTCTGTGTATTCGCATTGTACATTACCTGTAATTTTTTGAGAATATCTTTCAATGGTACTCGACGAAGTATGGTAACAATGAAAAGTGGAACAATTATTTTCATGTATTTTAGTGCAGAAGTATGTGGGGCTTACCCACTAACTGTAATCAGAAGTATCACCGTCACAAAAAGTATTTTAAATCTATCTTCGAGTTTAATATTGTTGTACGGAAAAGTAATTCAAGTGCTACTCCAGTACCATACAGATTTAGTACATACTTATATTGAAGCCACTTACTGTAAGAAGCAATATGGAAGTGTTCGTAAACGAACTAATACTTATAAATATATTAATTTGCTGAGCAACATAAAACTATGTAGTTGTTTACTATTACTCACCGGTACTGTAAGGGTCCTAACATTCCATAGGTATTCCCGTATGATAATCACGGGAAACTCTGCTGACAACGGTGGATGTAATGTGATTTGTTTTGCACTCGGACACACACGCACGATTCAACCACACTATCACAAAATAATTGCGCTGTTTTTATATTTTCACAAAAAAGTGCGTTGCGAAATTATTGGATGGGCGTCTCGCCGCAGTAAATGCCGGCCGGAACTAAATGCGAATCCTTATCAGTTGGCTATCCTTGCCTGCTCAATGTAGTTTTTAGCTGTAGATATTATGCAAATAATCTACGCTAATACAACATTTTTAAACAGAGATGAATATATTACATTTATGGGTACATTTATTTTAACACTTGAAATTCTAAAATGATTGGCAAGCAATTGTTAGAGGAACTGGATAAATTGGAGGTAATAAAGGCAAAATTTTGTTTTATTCCCGAAATGTGTGCAAATTACCTAGGACTCGATAGTAACCAACAAAAGTTTACAATACTAACGCAAAATATGCGAAGTATACGGGCTAACTTTAAGTACCTGCAAGTGTATTTATCTAGACTTAAGTTCCTTCCTAGCCTAATCATTCTTACAGAGTGTTGGACTGATAGTGCATTCAGTGGAATTCACTTGGATAATTACATGTGTAATTTTTCGAAGAGGTCACTTAACCAAAACGATGGTATCGTAGTTTACTCTAAAATAGGCCTGGAGGTAAAGGTAACTGAGCCACCTTTCATGGACGCAAATTGTATGGTAATCGACATAGGGGGCGAGTATTCAGTGGTGGCTATCTATAGGTCGCCTTCCAAGTATAATATCACAGACTTTATCAGTTCACTAGACTCAGTTATGGCCTCACTTACTAGAAATACAGCTGTAATTTTGGGCGACATGAACATTGATATATCCCTGGAGACTAGAGATGCTCGTGCTGAGGAGTATCTTGAAGTGTTATCGAGCAATGGTTATTTACCGAGTCACCAGTGTCCAACTCGTTACAATAGCTGCATTGACCACGCATTTGTCAGATCCTCTTTTCCATCGTCCACTGTTGTTTGTGCATCTGGTATTAGCGATCATGACTCGGTTCTGCTTAGTTTTCACTCGAAACCTCTTAAATATATCAGAGAAAGCAAAGTTGTAACCAAATTCGACTATAATCAAATAGCCAAGGACCTAGAAAAAATAGAATGGTCTGAATTCTATAAAAATAACGATGTCGATTCAGCCACAAGACAGCTGGAAGCAGTGATAAAATCCGCTGTGGAGCGACACAAAACCATACACCCAATATGCAATTCTAAATACATAAGAAAAGATTGGATAACACCTGGACTTCTCAAATGCATGCGGAAAAGAGACCTTTTATATAGAATCAGCAGAAAAAATCTAAACGACATTAAAGCTGCAACTAAATATAAAGCCTATAGAAACATCTGCAACAATATATTACAAAACCTAAAAAATGCTCACGAGCGAAACAAAATTGAAAATTGCAACGGAGACAGCAAAAAGCTCTGGGATACTCTGAAAGATATGTGTAATCTTAAACCAGAAAAAGCAAACAATACCAATATATTAAAGACAGGCGAAAGCCCAAGCGATGCTGTAAACAACGCAAATCAATTCTTTGCCACTGTTGGCGAATCACTTGCAAATAATATATTAACGGATTTGAATATGACTGAGGAAGATCTAGTACAGCTCGTTAAGCTCCCAAACTCTCCTTCCAGCTCTTTCTTCTTAGCCTCCACCAATGCTTCCGAAATAGATGGAATCATTGCCAATCTCCAAACAAAATCTGCGCCGGGAAATGATGGAATTAGCAATCATTTACTGAAACATTGTAAACATGCACTTGCTGCACCAATTGCTCACGTTTGCAATTTAAGCTTGGATAGTGGGCTGGTCCCGGCACAACTCAAGCAAGCCAATGTTTGTCCCATCTTTAAAGCAGGAGACACAAAAGAAGTTTGCAATTATCGACCCATCTCACTACTAGGTTCGATCTCAAAAATATTGGAGAAGGTTGTAAACAAGAATTTAATCACCTACCTTGAAAAAAATAACATTCTCTCAAGCAACCAATTTGGATTTCGATCTGGTAGATCAACGGAGGACGCCGTCATAAATCTCGTTGACCATGTTTCAAAGACTCTTGACTCGGGACGCAAATGTGTTGGAGTCTTTTGCGATTTAGCTAAGGCCTTCGATACGATCAGCCGCAAAATACTGGTGAAAAAGCTTGAAAAAATTGGTATTCGTGGTGTGGCTCTGAAATGGTTTTAATCTTACCTGACCGATCGTACGCAAAAGGTTAAAGTTGGAGATATGAGTAGTAACCAGATGGAAATAACATTTGGGGTGCCGCAGGGAAGCGTTTTAGGCCCAACACTCTTCTTGCTATACAGGGTTATTGGTAATCAGCCTGCATCCGTTTAAGGGCATGTTCTGTATATTTAAACAAACAACTTTTGTTCTACAACTTTCGTTAAAACTCAATAGATAACCCAAAAAAAAATAGTATTTGTTGCCCTTTTTTGTACTGTTTAGCGACTTTTTAGTGTTTATTCACTTCGGCACATCATTTTTTGCGCGTTAAATAGCATACGCGCTCTTGTTACGAATTGTTACGAAGAGTTCCATGCTTTTAGACCGTGCAAATATTTTTTAATTTTTTTTTGAAAAAAAAAAAAACACTTTTTTTTTAAAACTGTAGAACAAAAGTTGACGTATTGAATGTACCTAACATTCCCTTAAAAGGATGCAGGCTGATTACCAATAACCCTGTATATAAACGATTTATGCAACATCACACTTAGTCAGGCGAAATTGTTCACATTTGCTGATGATACAGCAGTAATATTTGATGGAAGTGATTGGGAGGACGTCAGTAATCAAGCAAACAGCGGCCTCAGACAAGTAGTACTTTGGCTGAATTATAATCTACTCACTATAAATGCCCAGAAGACCAAAATCATTGCTTTTAGAGTTTCAACCCGCAGCAGTCCAAGCGAAACTCTACGTATAAAACTTCACACCTGTCAGAGTATAGATGGAGCTGAGTGTGATTGCCCAGTGCTGGGTCAAGAAAAGAGCATTAAGTACCTAGGAATTCACATGGATGAGGTTTTGTCGTGGACCAAGCAGATACATAGCGTTAAGGGTCGTATAAGAAAATTGCTTTTTGTTTTTAAAAGACTTAAAAGTATTGCCAGCCATAAAGTAATAAACCTGGTGTATACATCACTCTGCTTGTCAGTGTTAAATTACTGCATTATTGCATGGGGTTCCGCTTGCATAAGCCACCTGCTGCCATTAGAGCGGGCACAGAGGGCTGTTTTGAAAGTTGCATACAACAAACCCTACATGTTTCCAAGCGAAACACTGTACAAAGAGACAAAGCATTTGACGGTGAGACAACTGTATGTAATGGCAGTGGCGCTGCGTTTTCATCGAACTGCACTTGCTTCGCAGTCCAACATACTCCAAGGCTCCAAACCCAGGCGCACTCCAAGGTGGGCAGTTTTGAGAACCAAACTGTTGATTGGACAAAGAGCTTATAGTTATCGGGGAGGTTTCATTTATGCAAAATTGAATGGAAAATTGGGCATACTAAGGAATTCCAAATTCATATGTAAGAGTAAAATAAAAACATTCTTGAACAGTATAAATATAAAAGAGACTGAGGAGCTTCTACGGATTAGTTTCTAATCGGTACTATGTGTTTCTGATAAATAATCACTAACATACAAAAAAAAAATACATATATATATATATATATATATATATATATATATATATATATATATATATATCATGCATACATACATGCTGAAATTATGGTCTATCGTCTGGTATTACTGTATGGTTATGATGGTGTTTGTGTGTGTCCGTGTGCGAGCATATTTATTTCAGTGTACGCGCATCCAATGTGTGAGAGTGCATATCTATCTGTGTGTACGTTCTTTTGTTTGTGTATATACCTAGTTATGCCGTACCTATGTTAATATCTCGGCCAGTGAAGGGTCGTGTTTTCTGATTTTAATTCCTATTTTGTACTAATTAATGTAAAATTTCCAATTATCTCATAAATATATATATATATAAGGTAGGTATATATATTATTTTTACGTTCGGACTACTGAATAAGCATCATATTTTTCCGCACCACGAAGAGCACTAGTCATCGCGACACAGGGAATCCTAATGCGATGACTAGTGACTATTAACATGTAACTGTCACAATGCTGATTTAGTGCTATTATTTAAGCTATAATTATAATTGAATGCAATTGGAAAGTATTGACTATATTAGAAATGACTTCGACTTGACTACTAATTGACCATGTACATAATATGGTAATTGTAACATAGTTTCGAGCATAGTGGGGATGTTGGCATTTTCTCAGAATTGCTTTTGTTTTGAAGATTGACGCTTGTCTACCATAAAAGACCATATGTGTATTTGTATTTTCGATGAGTAAATTTAATGTACAATAGTAAAAATAAATTAATGAGATCGTGGTGGTTGCGAGGGCTAAAGCTGGCGTGCATTCGCCGTCGCAGAGGCGGACTGAGTGAGTAGCGCGACTGAGCGTTAGCGTTTTTCATGTGGATCGCTCTGCACGTTGAACAACAAATTCGGCCAACAATGCGCGCGCGCTGGTTTTGCTTGCCGCAATTATTTCATTGATTCATTTATGTGTGAATTTGTATAGTGTTATTTAATAGATCTTACTTTACTCAAATTTATATTCGTAATTCTAAGTACAACGGAAATTAAATCATATAATAGCATATAGCAATTAAAGATAATCACATTAATAATGGGGTAGTCAAGTTAAGTTATATTATTTTTTATTATTAGTATAGACAAGTTTTATTATTTTTTGCCGCAATAAAAACTTTTTATTAAAAAAAAAAAAAAAAAAACCATTATTAAAGAATCTGTGAATCTGAACCGCACACACTAACATCAACTGACATTGACTGCGATCGACGCAGAAGAAATGCAAGAAATTATTACATTTGTTTTTTAAGTAACTTAAGGGTAGGCGGGAGTCACGGTTGGGTGGTCGTGACTCGTGACCTTGACCATGAATGACATATTAATAAATAGCACTGTTACGAACACTACAAAACTCATGCGTGTCAGTGACAATAAGGGCTCCCACACAAAACTGCGATGCGATGCAAGCCCGCATCGGAGGAACTTGCGATGGCGAATTGCTCCGATGCGGCGTCGCATTCCCTGATTTCCGTGAAATTTTTCGTCATCAGATTTTCGATTGTTTTTCAGCTTGTTGTGTTCAGTAACGGCAGTAGATAACGCTGTTAAAATTTTGCTAATGAAAAAAAATAACGATATATAAAGATATGTACTATAGCAAGCTATTATAGTTATGTTCCGGTTTGAAGGACAATGTTTCTAGAGAAATTATAGGGCATAGAGATAAATCATCATTAAATCTCTGGATGATGAGCGATGAGCGCAGCGTAGTGCTAGGAATAATTTGGACACTTCATGTTGCAATAGCTGCATGACACTACGCTGTTATGGGCAGGCATGTTGCTTACCATCAGGCACACTCTATACTATTTAAACTATAGTAAGGCGATTTGTGTGACAAACTTAACTGTTAATAGGTATAATTTATGTCAATTAATCCAATTGATATTATTAAACCCTTCGGTCCGCGGGCAGATTTGCTATCAACTATACCGTTAGACCAGTTTAAAATAAGATAAACTTTATTAAAGTGCTGCTACAAATTGGCTCCAGCGGGTTGGAATTGAGCGACCGCCTTCTTTTTTTGAAGTTGGTTAAAAAGCGTAAAATTTAATGTATACATATTTGTTTCATGAATTGGGTACTTGTAATCTTTGTGTTCTCGAAGTGCGGATTACTTGAATTATTAGTTGAACTAGAATATTTACTGATTGATTGACACTATATTGCCTTTAGGTGGTTATTGATTTCTTCCAGGCAATCGTGCTATGACTGGCAGCCATACAAAAACTTTAATGTAACCAAAAAAGTTGCAATGATTTAAAAAATTAAAAAGTCATAGCTAGTACCATAAATGGTGGCCTTATCAAAAATTCCCGGTTTACATTATTCCAGTCCAACGATCGAATCCAGCGCGTGAAAAATGTAAACCGGGCATACCAGCTTTTTTTCTAGGCAACTAGTAACTCGACATTATTAAACAAAATGGGCATGATATGAATACGCTGTAAAAAACGGAGTATTGAGAAGCACTGTAAATCTTCACCATTATGCTAAAACTAGGAAAAGTATACAATAAATAATCATTGAATACATAATCACTAGATTTGTCTAGGATATATACAGTAACTACTATGCCAAAAGTACACTTAAAAACCTTAGATACTTTGCCGGCAACTATAGATTCTAGAGTGAACGCGTTTAACCACGCTCCCAAATTACTAGCGATAGCGATCGTACCAAAATTGAACGTAGAACGAACAGGGACGAGCGACGACTTATGACAAAGATGCGATCTCACCCGCGGCGTCCTCAAAGATTTTAACGATTGACAAGCTGTCGTAAATGCGATAAAAATAAGCTTTTTGTAAAATGAATGGGTATCCAGAATCTTTTCCTTGTACTGTAAAGCAGTTTATGTTGGCTATGAATGTATTTGTCCTGTTCGTTTTTCCATTTATTAATCTACTATTAGGTACATATATCCAAATATAGACTTATTTCATAAACAACCTAAGTCTAACTGGTTCTGGACTTGAGCATTTGGGTTATTTCTAGTTTATCTTCGATTTATAAGTAGGTAAGATTCTACTTTAATTATAGTTTAGTTTTCATTATAAAAAAAATTGGTTGCCTGTAAAGTCGGTATACGGGCGAAAGTTTTACGTGACAACGACTTTAAGTGGTAAAATAATTTTAATTAAACTTGTATGCAGGCGCCTAAGCGAATCGGCGACTCGGGCATGGTTAGCCCACCTAAGAGCGAGAGAGACAAACATAAAAAGTGAAAGGCACGCGTCCCTCTCACTCGCTCTCATTGTGAGCGCATAACGTGAGCGGAGCGTAACGCAGTTTCTTGAAGTGTCACCCGGCAAACCAATTTATAAGACGTTGTCACGTCAAAATACGGTTAATTAAAGAAACATTATCCCGTGCCTATTATTTACATTTAGAGTATACCTTCAGTTAGAAATAGTAACCATTATTATTTGATTTGATTGCGCTCTTTGTTTTCTACGAAGTGTATTTTAAATATAAGAGTATATATAGGTAAGTAAATAGGGTTTAGTTAATATATATAAGTGAAACTTGGCATTTGAAATCGAAGCCGCGACACCCGCCAAAGTCTCTAAATTGAGTCATTGAAAAATACGCGTACAGAATACATCCCCTAGGTAATCGGATAGCGGCTTTCAACGAAAATTTTAGTCTCTATTATAAATTGATCTCGAGTTCGTGGTGCCTCTCCGCTGAGACGCGATTTTGTTTTCTTGATGTTTATCGCTAAGGGTGTAATGGTTACACATAAATCATTCCCCAACCATTACGTGGGCTAGCGAGACGTTCGATGACAACTAATACAACTTCAAGGACGTACTGTCGCTCAATTGCTAAATTTTCGGATAGCAGACTATTTACTATTACATCAAATCGTTTATTTATTTATTTAAGATTACACGCTTTACAATGAAGTAGGTACATTGGTGTGCCAATGCAATACACACTATACCCTGTGCATAGGGTGTTGCGTATGGTAAAAAAGTTTCTTATATAATATAATTGAGTACAGTAAAAAAAAATCTTATATAACTTATGTAATATCATTAAATGTGCAAAGGTTGTTGTATCGGTGACTTTGAAACATTTTGTCATGCAGGAAGTCGTCTATTTTGTAGTAGCACTTTTTTAATAAAATGTCTTTTAGTATTTTTTTGAATTTTTTGGAATCGGTTTCCTCTCGTAGATTTTTCGGCAGGTGGTTAAAAATTTTATACATCATGTAATGAGGGCCTTTACGGACTATCTCTAGCTTTGGCTCCGGAGCAACTATTTGATTGCGAGTTTTCTGCGAGTGTTTGCGTTGAAAGTGAATAGGTTAGGGTGTTGTTTGACAAATATTGCAGCCTCTAATATGTACATACAAGGTAGAGTTAGTATTTTCTGTTGTATAAAATGAGGTCTGCAACTATCTCGTTGACGAATGTTCATTATAATTCGTAAACATTTCTTTTGCATGACGAAAATTTCACCTGCATCGGAGCTGTTGCCCCAAATTATAATGCCGTAGTTCAGCCACGAGTGAGCGTATGCGTAGTATGCACTTTTGGCGGAATGGATATTTGTTGTTTTCTTTAATACTGACAATCCGTATGTGAACTGTGATATTTTATTTTTTATTTTCTTTACATGATTATGCCAGTTTAGGTAGGTGTCTAGGGTCATGCCTGAAAGTGTAGTCGACTGTACTTGTTTTGTATTTAGTGCGTTTTCAATTATAGAGAGGTCTATTGGTTTTCTTTGCGATGGGTGGAATTGAATTAATTTCGTTTTAGTTTTATTTAGTTCAAGACAATGTGATGAGATACAAGAGTTTACATTTTCGTGTATCTCTAATATTTTTTTAAGAGCGTTGGTGTCTGAGGGACATTTAAATAGAAGAGATATGTCGTCAGCAAATAGCACACATGGTGATTCTATGATATCTGGAAGATCATTGACAAATATTAAAAACAGTATGCCGGCTATAACACTTCCTTGAGGTATGGACCAGTTAAGGGTGTTTGTATCTGACAGTATTATTTCTATGGTACTATTTGTTGTTGTATGATGTATTTCAACTAATTGTTTCCTATCTGATAAATATGATTTTAACCAGTTATACGGTTTCCCTCTTATACCTGTTCTATGTATCTTTTGTAATAAAATATCATGTGAAATTTTGTCGTATGCTTTTGTCAAGTCTAATAGAAGAGCTATTGCGTATTGTTTTTCTTTTAAAATATCTAAAACCTGCTGTATGAAGCTGTAAACTGCTAGTGCGGTGGACGAGTTCTTGCGGAATCCATATTGATGTTTATTCAATAAGTGGTATTTTTCAAGAAATGCGTACATTTGATTAGATACCACTCGTTCAAATATTTTGGATATTGCAGGTAATAGTGATATTGGGCGGTACCCATTGATGTCATTTGAGTATTGGCCTTTTTTTGGTATAGGTTTTATTTTGGCTATTTTTAATTTATCAGGGAAGCATTCTTCAGTTATTGATTGATTTATTAGAGCTGTTAGTAATGGGGTTATTTCTTGAGCACATTCTTTAATAAGCGTTGGAGGGATGTCATCCACTCCACAGCTTTTTTTATTTGGGAGGTTCCTGATTATTTTAAGCACTTCATTATTAGTAACGGGTGCTAGAAACATTGAATTAGTGCTGTATACTGATTCTTGATTTATTTTGTTTGTACTAATGTGGGACGGTTGTGTTTTGCCAATGGCTGCAAAGTGTTTATTAAACAGGTTAGCTATGATTTGTGGATCTTCAATTTCTAGGTCGTTTTCTTTGATATTTGTGATATTTTTGTTTTTATTTCTTGTTTTTATATTGGTGGTTTCTTTAATAACGTTCCACATTGTTTTTACTTTATTATTTGAGTTTTCTATAGCTTTTATATAACATTTTCTTTTTGATGTTTTAATACTATTTCGTAATATTTTCTTATATTTAGTGTAGTGTTTCATTAATACCTCATCATTTGTTTCATTAACGAGTGTTTGCAATATTCTCTTGTGTCTACATGACTTTTTTATTCCTACAGTTAACCATTTGTATTTTTTGTTTGGTTTGATGGTTATTGTTTTGTATGGTATATGTTTGTTGAGCAGATAGTTTAATTTTGCATCAAAATTGTTGTAATTTGTGTTCATATCGCAAGTGTTATTTATTATCTGTCCCCAGTTTATGGACGAGAATGCGTTCTTAAACGATGTAATATTTTGGGTTGAGAATAAACGTTTTTTAGCAAAAGTTTTTTGAGGTTTGTTAGTTAAGTTTGATGAGAAATTATAATACAGTGCTTTGTGATCTGATAGTCCAAGATCCATAACCCCTGACTGATTTTCAACTCTGTAGTTGGTAAATAATAGATCTATGCATGTGGACGATTTGTTAGTGACTCTTGTTGGTTCGGATATTTTTTGATGAAGGTTATGTTCAAGCATCAGGTTCTCTAGTTTTTGGTAGTGATTTTTGTGATTTTGGTTATTTTTGTTTAAGTTGAAGTCTCCACCAATTATAACATGTATTTTACGTTGTAGTGGTTCGATTTTTAAAAGTAATTTGTCTAGAAATTTAAAAAATGTTTCAATTTCACGATCGCTACGATATACTAGGATTAGTACAACATTCACTTTAGGTATTTCTATAGCACAGGTTTCTACTATAAACTCAATGGTTAAGTTCGTTATGTCTTTCCTCTCTTTGTATTCGATGTCGTTTTGCAGCAGAATGGCGACCCCGCCGCCTGGATGTTCTTTTCTGTAGTAACCTGCCGCAAACTTGTATCCATGTACGTTTACAGCATTTTTTTGATCATTTGAAATCCAGGTTTCCGATATACATATGGCATTTATATTTTTGTTATCTTCTGTAATGCTCTCTAGCTCATCTGTTTTGTTTTTTATACTTCGAGCATTTTGAAAAATTATGTTAAAGTTGTTAACGAAATGTCTTATTCTGCGATACGTCTCTGGGTTTATTTCGCTTTTGGGCTGTGAAGTTTTTATTTGTTTGTGTAGTCAAATCCATGACAGGTATATTGTCCTGGCTTGGATTTCTTACATTTATATTTTCATTATTGGGTTCCGCGTTGGTGTGTAGCTCGATATTGTTTTCTTCGCTGCTTTGTGTTCTTAGTGCATCAGCAATTTGGGGTTCTTGTGGCTGGTAATTTGTGTTTATGGGTTCAAGTGAGCAGTTTACGTATTTGGAGAGTTGAGAGTTCTTATTTGATTCTTGATATTTTATATATTCTTTGCCTTCTATGTATAGTTTATTATTTCTGATCACAGCGTACTTTCCCTTTTTTCTTTCGCCTATTAGAATATCTCTGAGCTCTTTCCTTACTTTTATATTGTGTTCGCTTAGATATTCTGAGATCGTCAGTTCAGTATTTTTGAAGTTTTGTTTATTTTGTAGAATGAATTTTGTCATATTTTTACTTATGACTTCAATGACAACCGGTCTTTTGAGTCCTTTTTTGCCAATTCGCGTCAGCTCTTCTATGTTGCCAGATAAGTCTATATTTAATATGTCACGGAAAATCAATATTATGCGATTGTGTAGTTCGTTTTCATTTTCACCGTGGTCTAAGAGTCCGTACAGTACAATTTTTTTGTTATTATTGTTAGTGTGCGTGGCTCTGTAAGGGGTATCTATTCTTAATTTTAGTTCTGTTACATCGTTTTTTAGTTTTGCATTTTCTTTCTCAATCATTCTTATTTTATGTTGTAGTTTTTCAATTTCTGTGTTTGTCTCCTGAAGTTTCATGGCGGTATCTTTCTTATGCTCTGTGATTTCATATTGTAGCTTCGACACAGCAGTTTGTATTTCTTTTTGAATAAAGGACTTCACGTCACTTATCTGTAGCATTATCCGGGTTGTATTTGTATCTAGTTTTATGTCTAGTAGTTTGCTTATCTGTTCTAAAGTAGTCTCCGTGCTTCCGTTACATGTGAATATCTCCGGGTCTGAATTTATGGTATTATCTGGAACGGATTGGTTTTCCGACATGTATTCGTCAAGAGAAGTGTCTATAATGTCGCTAGTTTGGTTAGTAGAAGTATTCGCATCTTGGCTTGTTTGCGTTTTGGGACTGGTTATAATAGTAGAGTTGGGTTTATTGCTTGTTTTTTTCTGTGAACGTAATGATCTTATTGGGACATCATCATTTCGGCCTTGCCGCTTTTGGTTGTTGCATTCCGGGCAAATCCATGCTCGGTCAATATCATCTAGTTTGTTCCGGTATACATCTTTTTTAATCCCGACGCATGTCGAGTGATATTGCGCGCCACATTTTGTGCATCGAAGTAACTCGTTTATTCTTATATATGCGGAACAAGCTGCACAACATCTCATATTTGTAGCTTTTGGTAATCATATAATTAATGATTCAACAAAGAGTATAGGTAGTCGTATTGATGAAATTTTACATCAAAAATATGTAGTTATGTGGTTAGTATTCGTGATATTGCATTATAAAGAATTTCTGGGAAATTTATGTATGTATGTCATTAGTTATAGGAGACGTTAAAACCAATCGATTCAAAAGATATTTTCAGAAGTACTTTATGTTCCTACTACTAGGATTTGAGGTCTTTTGTCACAAGGAAAAAGTCAAATCAAGCCACCACAATGGCCAAGTGGGGGTGAGTGAATGACACAAAGATGTTTTTCTTATAACACATCACAGTTTCATCACAATGTTTTTCTTCACCGTTAAAACGTGACTTAATGTTGTAGTGACGACAAACTTATACCTACAGCTGAAATTGGAAACATAATCAAAAGTAAAGGTGGGATTGGAACTTATACGACCTTACAATTGTATTATTATTTAATATCAATTTTAGGGATTCATTGATACTCGTAGACATTTATAAAATTTACATAATATAATAGATAAAATTCCATTTACGATTTATTCTGATGATTAATTTTGCGATTTACTAGTTACTCAAGTTTATTTTCCTTCAGACTTAAATTAAAATAATTACAACATTTTACTCAAATCTCAAATTGTTTTTTGTGTGATTTAAATCTATTTACGTTATACTAATATATATTACCTATTACTCGAATAGTTAGATGTAACTCTGACAAAAGACAATCGAAACGAAAACCAATTAACGACATTCCCTGCAATATTATTTCTTTTTTAGTGTAAAGTAAGCTACTAAAAATAAAAATAAAATTAACACAGTTGTCGTCCTTATTTTAATATCACTAGCAACTTTAGTATTAAAATTAACGTGGTTGTTACACATATTAATTGGGCAAACCCCGTACCCCGTAAGGTCAGGGAGGCCATCGAAATTGATAAGCGTCCTACCTTTAATAGAGATGGAGGATGGCATGTGCCGCCCGCTTGGAAGCCGTGCCTATGTACATAGTACTCGCATTGTGTTCGTAATACGAGTGAAGACACAGTGAGCTCAGAGTGCTGCAACGTTCCCGACTCGCTCACCAGTGACGAAGAGTTCGAGTGTATTCCTGCGCAACCCTCTCGCACCCCCTCACCTGCACCCCCGCAACAGCCGATGACCTTGCGTGCGTGCCGCGCGGCGGCCCGCAGGCCCAAACGGGAAGCCATCGGGCGCGTATACTCTCCTTGAAAAAGGCCGCCGGACGCGGCCGAAACTCGAGTCGGATTGACCGACCTCATTACACGTGAGTTACCCGTTTACCCAATCAATATCACTAGCAACGTTTAATGTCTAATTTGACTTATTCCGCCCAGTGAACAACATTGTGCATGTCGCTGCATATTGTGCATGTCCCTTATTATAGATGTAAAATACTGAATTAACAGTTAGTCAGACTTCATTCGATACGTAAACAAATGAACTCCACAGAAATTACTGGTTTAAAATTAACATGCGTCAAAGAGAATCGTGCTTACAATATTGCATCCATAATTGATTAAGAACTTTGATCCTTCAAATTTATCGCAACTGTACTAATACATCCTGCTCTTATTTTGAGCTCAAATTCCTCTGATTCTTAATTGTCTCATGAAAATTTTACTAAAATGTGATCAAAGCAAAATAGCACGAGTAATCTGTAGAAGTAAATAAATTGAGACATAATCCATACCTCCCACCAGTAAGCTGAAAAGCGACTTACTCCAAAGCTTATTACACAGAGCCGTTTGACAAATTCACTTAGATTTTGTTCATGACGCTTGCTTCCGACAAGTTTTCAATTCTGTTACTCCTCGGTCCCTAAGCGCGGAGTTGGCAGTTGAAAGGCTGATTTCACCCTAAATGACGGTGTTTTTGAGGGGTGTGTGATTAGAAATTTACTAGGAAACTTCAAAACATTGTATGATAATCTACTATGCTGCTATGTAATACCTAAACATGTAAAAAAGCAAAGAGAACAAAACAAAATTTATTCAATATAATGTTGGGTTAGTCAATTTTAGTGACACACCTGACTAGGTCTATGTATTCACAAGTAACCGCGGAGTAGGGTACATTGTAAACACTTCGAAAATAGATGCCTTGGCAAGATAGGCACGATTTAATTTCACCTACACTGAATGCTGTTAAAGCCAGTTTATTTCGTTAAATAGATAAAGATCTAGAAAATTTATTGAGAATAAGCAAATGGTAGCTCCTTGCCATACAAAATGTTAGACAACTACAGTCACAGAAAAATAAACTATCAAAATGTGTGATATAGATCTTAAATAATAAAATGTCATTTCGTAGCGTCATGGTAAAAGAAGTCATTTTAACCAAATCTGTATCTGACTCATAGATGAAGAATTTTTTTTGCTACGCAAAAAGATCAACAAAGCGAGTGAGCGAGAAATCATTTTCAAGTGGAAATCGCTCGAGAGAAGAAGAGAAAGTGAATGAAGTAACGTCATTACAATATTTTAGTATACCCGAACGTAACAGTCTGATTTCGTCTCGGTGAAAATCGTGTATTTTTTAATTAATCCTTGGATTGCAGACGATTTTATTGAATTATTTATATTATGGCATGTTCTGTGCGTGAATGTGATACAAGACGATATTATAATCCGTATCATTACACTAGTCACCAACACATGTAAATATGATTTTTTATCAGGTCTCCGAGCAGCCTTTGTGTGTCTTTTACATTTGACGTCTTTGATCTGACTTTACAAACATTATTTTATGGAATTTAAAACGCAATACAGTAATGAATAAAACAATCCAAGATTAGTTATGTCGATACGAATACAGATAAAAGAAAAAAATGGATTATCATTTAAAACTCTAAATGATCGCCATAGAAAGGAAAGAAACGTTTCGTTTTATGAGTAAACCGCAAAGTAAGGCACATTGTAAACACGTCGCAAATAGATTGCGCCGCGAGATAGGCACAATTTAATTTTACCCACACCGTATACAGGTAAAGGTAGTATTAAACGTTCCTGTTCATAATAACAGGAGATTGAAAAAAAGTTTCCTTTGGAATAGGTACGTTTTATATTAAAAGGTAATCTCCTCGCCACTAAATTAATTTTCAACTCAGATAAATTAGCCTTAATTGAATATTATACTTACTTTTTAGCTTTGAGAGGTTTTCGGGAGTTTTAGCGTTATCTTTGGATTTTATAGTCTAGTTTCGGTAACTTGAGAGACAGCAGTCAACATTATTATAAAAGTACTATGGAATTAATATTATAATTTTGCTTTAAATATCAGAAATAAGTCCATTGTAATACAATTGCAGGACGTTCCAGTTGGTACCTGATGGTCAGTGTTAGTAAATATATATTTATACATATTGACTCAGTCAACTAGCAATAGATGACAACTTACCGCATATCAGTTACCTACCTGACATTAGATAAATATGGCCTAATAATAATAATAGATAATTGAGCCGACATCAGCTAGAAAATTACAATCAGACAGTTAACATATTTATGGCAAAACAACAATCAGTCAACTCACTCAGACACAGCTTATGCAATACAATGCAATTCGTAAATAATAGTCAGCCGAAAAAAGACAATCAAAAATGGCTCTACATCTGTATGTATATTTGTATATGTCGCAGACGGATTGTATTATTATATTACGGCTTGCTATCAAAAACAGGGCCGTTTTGAAATGCGGCGGTTTGACGATTAGCCGGATTGAATGGGGCTGATTAAGAGCGCGCCTAAAGCCAGAAAACGCAAAAAAGGTCATTTTCGACGCCACTCACCGTCGTTAAGAAAGATAAAACTATAACAATAAAAACATTGACGTGTGGGTACAACCAAGGAGAAGCACAATGACCGGATAGAATTTTAAAAATAGATCAGATTTTTTTACAATAAAAAAATAAAAATGACACCGAAAAAACCCATTTTAATTCGAGTACTCGAAATTATCAGCGATGACCCCACATTATTTTTCGCTAATAAAATGTCTAATTTTACGCTCTATTTAAGTAACCGAATAGTTTTTTGAATTTATGTTAAATTTTTGCGTAATTAAACAAAACTTGGTCAAAAACTGACTCCCGAATTCAAATTAATTTCCACTCTAAACTGTGTCATGCTATTCTCGACTTTATGCGTACCAGGTTAGATATTAAATAGACCTTTGGGTCCTGGTCAGTTGTCGGGCAACGCTCGATGAAGAAGGTTGTTTACGGATGCTCTGTCAGGCAAATGCGTGCGTGAATTAAAAAAATGGGATGAAAGGATAATAAGTTTTCTGCGAAAAAAGAGAACTAAACGTAAACATTTTGGAATTTTAGTCAGGTACTTAATGTATGTTTTAGTTAGGTAAGTCAAATTTTGTTTTGGAATAGGTTCGTAGTATGTACAATAATAGGTAAAAAAGTAGGTAGGTATCTATTATTGTTAAAAAGATAAGTTTACCAACATTGTTTTTAATAAATTTAATAAATTTTAAAAATTCAAATTAATAAAAGAGCAATCTGTGGTAGTACATGCAAAAACCCAAACAAGTCATTGTGTACATAATAAATTTTGTATGATGAATAAATTAATAGTTTTAAGTTTTAGTGACAATTGAAACAAACGATCAGAAAATATTTATGAATTGAGGTCTGCGGAAAATAATGTTTTAAGTATTTTTTTAACATAAACTTTTCAGATTAAAGAAATGCAAACTTGATGAATATGTTTATCAGCAGACGATCCATCGTGGCACGTCTGCTGAGCATTAGATCTATTAAAATAGGGAGAAAGGAGAATATATGTTTCATGGTAAACTTTCCAGCATGTGTCTTGATATATATGTTTTTGGTTAACCCTGCACGCGTTTGAAGAAAACTCGTAGAACAGCCCGTACGTGCCGGCTAGATCATTATCACATATTCTTATTATATATTCACAGTGTTTATCAAATATTATATTATATTATTATATATTTGTTTTATTATTATTTATTTGTATTATTATATATCTATATGTATATATCACCAGAAAGCCCTTAAAATATAGTTTACTATTATATTAACTCCTAGGTACTTACTACATTAAATAATCCTATCACGAAAAGCAAAGTTTACATAATTACGCCCGTTGTAAAAAAGTTTTGGATTTCACAGCACTAATAAAAGAACACAACACACAATAGTACATTATGATATAAGTGCGCTAAGTTGATAATTACAGCCGAGGCGAAATTGCTAATTATAGCTCGAGCCGTAGGCGAGAGCAGAATAGCAGAGGCTAGCCCTTTCAGCATTTCCCATTGGCTGGCATGTTTATTGTTCACCGATTAACAATGCGCGCGCATCAGCGCTTTTTTTAAAGCAAGGGCACTGATCCAGCTAGTATGATATTAAGACATTAGTAATAAAGTAATTGAATATTTTTGTGTTTTGTTATAAATAAATTGTTGAGAGTTATGGTCAAAATTAATTAAATTGATAAATTAAATATTTCTCATTATATTTTATTTCTTATACTTAGTTAGTTTTATACCTAAAATGTTTACAACTTTTCTGACATAAAAACTCTTTACTAAGATTTAATAAGGTACCGTTCGTTTTAGACGGAGCATTTTAAAACCGTGCGTTTTACATTACATTACCGCACAAGTACGTAATAAGATACATTACGATACAGAAATTGGTTCAATGAGAGACCCTTTACGAGCAAATATGTTATAAATAATATTAACTTTGCCACGTTTGCCTATTATTTGCATTGCATAGTTTTTTTAGAAGATTACAATAAAATACAAACCGTATTCACATTTTTCGGTTTAAAAAAAAATGTTCTTTGTCGTGGGGCAAAATGGCGTCGGACGATCGCGACACAGAAATGGCGGAGTACCATTCGTATTTTTTATTTTTTCAGGCCAAATGAAAAGAGACGGCCCATTTTCCATGGGCATTTGCCCCACAGCAAAAGTGCAGGAGACTCGACCAAAATTGGATCATTGTATAGGATTTTAAATATAATTATATTGAGGAACTGTTAATGTTTTTATTCTGCATAGCGGGGTTTAAAAGATATCAACTAAAACGTTGAAAAAAAAACGCGATGTGTGAGTTTCGAACGAATCGAGCATATTTTACATTCTTGTTGGAGTCGAGTTTCGAACGAATCGGATGTTGTGTCAATTTTGTTCACTTTTTTTTTAGTTTGGCGTCGCACGCCTTTTGTGTTTTCCCATATTACGTATTTCAATATTTTCAAGTTTTACTAAAAACCGTCAAAGAAGTACGTTCACGAACATGAAATAGTAATTTGAAATAACCCACCTAATAATTATATTGCACATTGCCACTCGAAAATACACAAGTTTAAGAAAATAATACAATGAGGCGACATGTTTTTCATGGTTTAATACAATCCGGGCAAAATGACACAAGCACGTTCACTTTACGTAAACGTCAACAGAAGAAAAAAGGAGAAAAAAACATGGCTGGCTTTAGGTACAGTCATTAAAGTACTTTTAATCACACCAATTTGCAATCCCCGCTTGGCACGTTAGTTTTGAATGTACAGTTTGCATTATTTAATTAAATGTTAATTTACTTAAATAACTTTTTTAGGTCTCCGGGGCTAATTAAGTACCTAAACTTGAAACGACGTGGGGCAAAAATGAGCAGTCTCCTTTATTTCTATTGTAATTGAAATTCCGTATAAATTAATTTGCGTAATTGAAATTCCGAACAGGCTAGTACCAACATTATAACGTGTTAAAACGTACCTATACATGTCACAATCCGTCTTCCGATAGAGAGCTTTGCTTACGCAACTATGCCACACCCCGGACACTCGGCCTAAAATCTATACAGACGGTGCAGTTGACATACCTACACTCACACAACTACGCATATGTCGTTCGAACACATTTACGCATGTGTGCGTGTCATCTAGGGTTACTAAATTATTTTAGTAAGTTAAGTACACTTACCCAAAGAGAACTTTATTCTGACAATATATTAATTAATCACTCCACATATTTCGCGTATTTCATTATAGACTAGTCACAGAACATTAGATTAGCTATAACTACGTTCATAAGATGCATTAAAAAGCGGTATCACAGTTTACTATATCAGAGTATTATACACTGCACAAACTACTTATTAATTATTAACACATCATGGCAGCGACCAGTAAAGAGAAAGCACATGATTTTTCAACTCAAAACTCCAAATTAAATGTTGTAAACAAACATTACGAATTTTTATCAACTATAGCCGATAATGTTGCTAGTTCCGGATTTAATTTATTACTAATGCTTAAAAGCATATTACTTTTGTATGTTGATAAATAGTGATTTATTTATTCGCATTATAGTAAGGATCGCATAAAACTTTAAATATTGTGAATTTGCGCCGAATAAACAAAAATCGGTTTCAATTTTAAATTAAATTCAGAAACTTACTTGACCAAATTTCAACGACGATCATAAAAAACTTGAACAAAAATAAACGAAAGTAATTTTTAGTTTTGTTTTCATATTTCAAAACTATGATCTACCAAAAAAAAAAGAAACATCATAGAAGACATGGCCCAAATCGTACCCTGACCTCGGCACAAAATAATTATATCTAATCTCAAAAAAATCTAATAATTGTATGCAAATATATTTTAAGAAAAAAAATTACACCACTCCCATAACCCAAATTAGTGGCTAACATGTTTTTTTATCAGTGTAGTTTTGTAGGCGTTTTTTTTAAAAGTTCACCAATACTGTTTGCAATCCGATGTAATCATCATCATCATAACATCTTAGCATATACCTCTCTTCAAGTACGCCTCATATCCCAGGCCTATGCTAGTGCTGTGCTTGTGCTAGTACTTGTCCAGATTTGACCCGCGATGTAAGCATACTGATAATTGAATACAAAGTCCAAAGTACATTACCAAAAATAAGCGTATTATCATGAATTATTTTACTTACACTCGTTAAATTTGAATTCAATTCCAAGGCCACCCATCGCGAAAAGAACCTAAGCATATTCGTGCATTGTTTGATATATATCTTTATGACTCAGCCGGTATATAATATTTTTATATCATTAACACCAAATTATACAATATATTTTGTTCCATAAAACGAGCTTTTGACACGAACTTCTACAGGCAAAAAAACGCAGGTTAGCCACTCAAACGGATGATGATGATAGTTTAGAATATTATTACTAATAACTTAAAATCCGAGGTACATCAAAAAACCCAGGTGTGGCACCTGGGTTTTTTCAATGTGATTTGGGCTTATGTCCTTTGTTTCACAATAAATGGAGCTATCACGTAACAAACATATAAACGAATTGAGATCCGTCTCCTTTTTTGAAGTTGGTTAAAAATGAAACTAAATCGTAGTAGTACCGGTAGTACTAGAACCGGTAAAGTTTATAAGTCAATGTCAAAGCCGTTAATTACTGAATAAGAACCGGTAAAGTTTATCAGTCAATGTCAAAGCCGTTAATTACTGAATAAGTTTTAGTTTAAAAATATCGTTATTTTTTTTTTGGAACTATCCATTCCAATAGTCAATGTACTCGCATCCTCTTACTGGTTTTAATGAACGGTTGTTGCGAAATCTTAAATAAGCATACTACTTACTAGATGAAATCCTATATTCATTGTTCACTATTGACCGACATAATATATACATGGACGCACATAAAAGTACAGATAGTCTAATATAGAACCTGTTTATTTTTTTTGAGTCGGTTGAATGCTAAGAAATAATCACTTATCAATAAATCTGAATAGTAGCAATCTTAGTAAAAAAAATCCACTAAATTGGCAACACTAGTGACTAGTGACTTCGTGAATTGCGAACTATACCTACTCTGCGCCATCACTCGTTACCATACGTTATTGGAGCCACTGACGTATTTCACAACGATTAACGAAAGCCGCAGTTTAAAAACAACGAGTTTAATAATTTCGTCACAGGACTTCAGTGTTGGCGCGTACTTCTAACCAGAATAGCTTAACACAGTTTATAAAAATGATTCAATCTTTGTAGAAATTCTTATGAAATGAAAAATCTCTTATTCTTGTTTCGTATAATAGACGAAAAATTTGGTACCATTTTGTTAAATAATACAGCATCATGGTCGTATTCTCATAGAAAATTATCGTCCGATATAACCCTTCGTTGAGTGATTCTCGCGTCCTTGCGGGGTAGGAAGCTTGAAACTGGCGGGGGGTGGGGAGTGTCCGTTCTATCTGTATTATCTATTCTATGACTATGCTTTGATTGCTTTGCGTAGAGCACGTGAAGGGCTAATGGTGCTACGGTAATTAAGAATAAGGTAGTAATATAATGAAGAAAGAAATAAGTCCAGTAGTTTTGAAGGTAGGTAGGAAGGTTTTTCCTTACAAACAATGTGATCTTTCTTGTTTATAAAATTGTTGGTTTAAAATTATAAATAATACAAGCAAGCAAGCAAGCTGTTGCCTGTGAATTTGTTCACTTTCTGATTGGTTTTATTTTCTCTTAGACATATTTGTATTTTTCGATATCAACAATGGGTAGTTAAGTTATACGTAACATTACCTATCTGGAAATTAAAATCATGTTAAGAATCCTTTCCTAAATCGAGATTGTTTGAAAAGTGTTTTCTGACACGTGACGTTTATACTTTTACAGATGTTTTCTGTTTACATGTATAATGTTATCACTATAGTGGGCGGGTGGGCTTCAAGTTTTACTTATTTTTGATGACATGGGGTTCGGTGTGTCTAGATGGTAATTACTTCAGCAATACTTTTTTAGGGTTCCGTAAAACGTAAAAACGGAACCCATATAGATTCGTCATGTCTGTCTGTCTGTCCGTCCGTATGTCACAGCCACTTTTTGCCGAAACTATGAGAACTACACTGTTGAAACTTGGTAAGTAGATGTATTCTGTAAACTGCATTAAGATTTGAACAATAAAATTAAAAAAAAGAAAAATTAGGGTTGCCCCCCATACTGAGAATTGAAACTCAACAAATTTTTTTTCATCAGACCTACACTTGTGGTGTGTCTATCGATAGGTCTTCAAAAATGATGTTGAGGTTTTAATACTCATTTTCGTCTACACTGAATAATTTGCGCGAGATACACTTCCAAAGTGGTAAAATGTGTGTGTGTGTAAAAAAAATATATGATGTAAATTACCATGTAAACTACCAACGAAAATTAGTTTGAACTCGATCTGATGAGTAGTTTTTTTTTAGTACGTCATAAATACACTATTATTGAAATTTCGATCAAATTACAACGAACTACAAGAACTATATGTACTATGTATATTATGTTACTTGCTGCAACGGAACCCTTCATGGGCGAGTCCAACTCGCACTTGGCCACTTTATTTTATTTTTTACACAGATGGAAACCGACACAACCACACATTGTCTATACTTGAAAACGAAACGTATTTTCGGGTAAATAATCTACATGTTTGTTTGTTTGTTGTTTGTTGTGCTTTTAAAAAACAAGAAAATATTATGTACAATGATTACAAATACTAATACCTACCTAGTTTAAATATATTTAAACCAATAACAACAACATTAAGTGAAACAACCATTAGGTAATTTGATTTCTGGTATTTTGAACTGAGGTGTTTGTTTGTTTGGCGGTTGTTAAATAGAAAAATATTACTTACATATTTATGTAAATTTCATTATTATTAAATATTTATCTACCTAATCATTATTAGTTCTAGCATCCACATATAATGTTACCTGAATTATCCAAAAATAAATGCAGAGTACAGGTTAATCAGAAACCTAGTATACATATTTATCTAAACTCATCAATATCAGTCCACCCGTTCTTTCTTTCAACATCTTTCGTTCTTTGTTCTCAATTTAGATACTATGTAAAAATAGAAACTTAATAATTTTACCCACACGCGCATTCATTAGTAACTCTTACAGTATCTGTGATTTATCGTAATGTTACGTGTACTTACTGTACTTAGTTATATTATGACCTAAGGTGAGCTTAGCTCGTATCTTTCTATTAGCGCTAACGCGGCGGAAGAAGAGTGACGTGGGGATGAAATCTATTCCTTTTTTCGGAATGAAAACTACTTTTGGCGGTGCGCCAGATTTTTTTCCGGGAGCTGTAAGTGAAGCTGATCTGTTGCGATCCAAGATGAAAAGCTCCATCGGGTGAACTAGGGACCGCCAAGGGGGAATGAAAAAGATACAGCTGCTCTTCACTGCAGTGTCGCTGTGCTATTTTGATGTATATTTAATTTTAAAAATACAAAGTTTGATTAATGTCTTTTTTCTATTTATCCTACTAACATGGTCATGCTATTTAGTATTACAAAATATATCAAAGTTGCGGTTACATATTATATTATTACAGAATAAATAAATAAAACTCCTAATAAAGTGTTCACTTCTACTGTGCGGTCTAAGTGCACACATTTTTTTTAAGCAATAGACTGATGCCCTTTTTATATATGATATCGTAAAACACGCATTTATTTAATTATAAAACACGACTACATATTAAATAAATAAATGACTAAATCTTGTGATTTAGTCATATTTAGTTTTAATTTCTTTCATTCGACTGTTTTTCAATAAATGGTTTATTGTGTGTATATAGACAATAAAAAACAAATTGATGTATTTTTTTAAAAACATCTATGATTAATCTGAATGTTTTCATATACTGGATTTCGGGGAGCGATTACCTTGAGTAATCGTAGCTTCTATCTTACTCGCGGCGACGCGGCGTATTGGAGAGGGGAAGGGCGACGCGCGGGTGAAATTTGATTTTTTCCTGGCACTAGGCCCGCTCTTAAAAAACAGCCGGAATGTATTCGACGCCATTTGTCATTCAACGCGGCTAGCCGTAATGTAATAAAGCGAGAAATTAGCCGCCTCTTTGACAATTTTTAGTTTCGATTCTTAACACTCATGGTACTGCCAGATATAACAACAGCTATGGCGTTGAATACTGTAAGTGTGTTACTAAATTGATAAAGTGACTGTGGTTTCTGGTGTTCGGTGGAATACTACACACTATTATTGGGGTGGTTTACCACTGTCCCCTCATGAGACGGCTCATCTTTGTTCACCTGGGTGTTACTTAGATTTTTTTTTATATTCCACCGTCCACCTTGTTAAGACTAAATGGACCGGGTATGTTACATAAGACCCAGATCCGACTCGGAGCACCCCTACTCCACCGAGTCTGGTCGCTACTACCCCTAGAATGTACATAAAAATAGAAGCTCAAGGGAAGCCCGCAGAGCGTCTGGCCACCCGGAGTCAAATCTCAATGATAGACCCTTGTCTAAGTGTACCATATTTCTTAGGTGTACTGTCACCAATATCAAGTTAAGGGCTTTCAAGTTTTATCTGAGAGATAAAACGTAGTAAATAATAGTAAGGAATATCGTAAGAAGTAATCTGTCAGCTTTTTCTGATTAATAAAATTAATTTTCATTTTAAACATTGTTTATTTTTTAAGTATGGGTATTTAAGTAGTAGTACAATGCGGCTAAACGTGGCCCGCCTTATTGAAGAACGTATCGCAATGACAATCCGACTAATCGCTGAACAAAACGGCTCTGTTTTTGATAACGGCTAGCCGTAATATTCCAAGCGCTACTAGCAAATTATGGTTAAGCAAATTAAGGTTTTTGAGACAATATGAAAACTTGTCACATAGATCTCCTATTATTCCCCAACTCGGAGGTGCAAAGCTGGCTGGTGAGAGGCGGGGCAAAAAAGATCCATGTACTTTTATTTTTTTAGTGATTGAATTTGTTTTATACATTACGCAATTTTTATATGTTGTAGTTTTATGTTTATAAAGAATATTAAAAAAAAGCCAGATGTATTAGTCGGGGTTTTAACATTTCTAGGCGCGTGCAAATATGTTTTTGCAAAAAATACAAAAAATGGGTTTGAGACAATTTGAATTAGGTGTTATCTATAACTAAAAAATACGGATTCTCAAAAAGAGAGATAATTTTAGAGGGATTATTAGGTACCTGCCAGCGGATCTAAATTGAAGGATTTATATTCCCCCGCTACTCACCAGCTAGGTCTGCACCTCCATGTAGGGATATAATAAGAGAATTGTGTGACAAGTTTTCAGCATGTAAATACCTACCCAAATTTTGCTCCTAGCTATCGGAATATAATGTAATACGGCGAAATAAGCAATCCGGCTGAGACATATCTACCACTATCTGTACTATCTGTAGCTACCTGTCGACTTGTAGCTTGCGATACAAGTCGACAGGTAGCTCCACCCGGCTAGGACCGTAAAATCCCTTTGGGGATGCCAGGTCAATCCTGGAATTTCCCTACTGGCCGCAGCCCAACGCGAGGCCGCGTACCTACTGTCTGAGGTGCCTTTGCGCTCCTCATCGCAAGAGATGTAGTACTCATTGGATATCGTAAGTCAGTAGCCATAATTCTCAATTATTTTTTAAAGTACCTATAGAGTGATGAGACGAGCAGGTCATGTGCCTGATGGTAAGCAATATCCCTGCTACATAGCAGCACAATGACACGCAGCTATTGGACTATGAAGAGTCCAAATCATTACCTAGCACTGCACTGCGCTCATCACCCAGAGATCTAAGATATTATATCTCTAAGCCCTGTAATTTCTCTGGAAACATTGCCCTTCAAACCGGAACACAGTAATGTTTGCAAATGACTGCTTGGAGGTAGAATAACTGGCAAAGGCGTGGTACTTCCCCAGGCGGACTCTGCCAAGAGTCCTACCACTAATCTATACTAATTCATCATTTGCCGAGTCTGCCTAAGGAAGTACCTCACTCTTGCTAGTTATTTTACCTTATTACTGTGTTGAGGTGTTTGAAAGGCAATGTTTCCAAAAAAAGTAGAATACCTTAGTATTCTTACTTACTTACTCGTATCATCATCATCATCATCAACAGCCCACTAAATGTTCCCACTGCTGGGACTCGGGGCCTTCTCTCACAAGGAGAGAGTTAAGGTCATAATCCACAACGCTGGCCCAGTGCGGGTTGGTGGATGACACATGACTTCGAAAGATTCTAGGTACATGTCGGTTTCCTCACGATGTGTTCCTTCACCGTTTTAAGTTAGCGGCATTACGCACATGACTTCGAAAAGACAGTGGTGCGTGTGGGGTTTGAACCCGTATATGTTACCTATATCCGGATGACGAACGTAGCGCAATGCTAGCAACTTAGACTCCTCACGTTCAAATAGCTAATAGTACCTACCGTGCTGTTATGCGTAGGCGTACTATTTACCTTATCATGTTAGTATTATCACTCTATCCCATATAAAAACTTAACACAATATATTTTTTGTTGTTTCCATAAGCACGAAATGTATCTAGGTATGTATCTCAGAGGGCTCCAACATTGAGAAAAGTAGAACGAATGTACTATTAACGCAACTTATGTTTTAAGTATTGTATAAGCCATCAGATCGGTCCCCCCTTGTGTAGGGGAAAAATAAAAGCACGCAGTAATGGCGCTTTTGAAAGGATAACTTGACCTGATCTGATACGGAACCCCTGACCAGGAAGCAGGAAGGGACACGAAGAAGTTTCCATTTGTGTACCTAGTGGACCTTTTATTATTTATCTCGACCGCCCGGGGCGTTCGTCAACTCCAAATAAATAGCTCGGGATTTTCATGTATGACTTTTGATGAATTATAATAATATAATGATTTTAATGTTATCAAAAGAGAATTGAATTGAAATACATTACCAATGTAACTATTTGGTAAATCAAATCAATAGTTACGAAGTAACTATTTTCTGATCTGTGTCATTAGCTCATTGATAAACAGAAGTCCTGGTATCACGATATTCTAACCACAAACCTGAGTGTTAAATACTGGTATCTTGATGGTCAGTTCCTTCATAATATAATTATCATAATATCAGCATCATAAATATCATTGCACATGTCAAAAAATACTATAATCATAATGTTTACATATTATACTTTTATAAGAGTAATTTACATATGTCTCCATAAAACACTACAAGCAGATTTTTATCTAAGGATCCTATTCTTCAGATATCTTCTATAATATTGCTTACCAAACTTACTTTAAAAAACTTGGCAGTCATAGGGAGTGCCGATAGAAGAGAAAACTTATAACTCAGAATTTAATAGCTAACTTTGGAAACAACCCAGGGGGAAACCGAAGGGCGTGGCCATAACCATAGCCATCTAGATTATTCGAGTTTACCCGAAGATTTCTTTCATTTACGAACGTGACGCTCGAGTTTAATTCACTGCCCACGGAATATCTGTATCTGGTGCGTCAAAAGAAGTTTTCACTTCAAAAAGCTGCCCTAGTAGTAAGTACCCTACTGACCTAAACTAACCAAAATAGTTATACTACAAACACTATGTTAAACCTATGCTTTCCATACTACGCTACAAAGTTTGATTAGCCATAATTTGCGGCTCATACAAAATTCAGCTCATTTGTGACAAAAATTATCTATTTAGGCACGTTTTCGTGCCCCGTAACTGAGTGAATTGCTCGTTTCGCCCCATTCACTCAGGCCCAGTTAAAGCGATCCTGATTGCATATAGTACCTCACAGCGCTACGCAAATTGTTACGTAATTTCACTAGATTGCATACATTTTGTAGTAAACAGCCATTTTAGGATATCGACATTCAATTTTTATAATACGATTGAATGCTAAAACTGATTAGGTCCAATCCAGTATAAATTATTTAGCGAAACTGTTCATAAACATTAACATGCACAATTTTGGTCTTTATTTGAAAAAACTATGAATATCTCAGAGTAATTGTAGAGTTGATTTTTCTGTCAATTTTGCTCTATGTAGCCAAATTCTGAAATCAGGAAAATCACGCTTCCAGTATTGGTCCCAAAGGAAAACTCTAAATCTCTTACACGTTTTCACGCAGCAGTGGAGCCATGTTTCAACGTGATTTTCCGTATAGTTATATTGGAGATCAGAGACTGGCATAGTCTTATTTTTATGACGATCTTATTCATGTGTCAAATGAACAAAGTCATTGTCAAATGTCAAAGTTTAAAAACCCTTACAAGCGTAACCAAAATATTGAAAATAATAAGAACGAAACTTTTCAAGTGTTCAACGCAACGCTAGCTCAAAAAATACGTATAAGCTTGGAGTTTTTTTTTAAACTGATTCTAACTGCAATTATATACGTGAAAGTTTAAAACATCCATACAATAACATTTATTATATTAGTGGGATGTGTGTGTATTGATTCTTGTTGCGATATAAGAATTAGTTGATATTTTATGTAAAATGTATTAAATTAAGATTTATGATTTGTCATAATTGTAATCTACCAACTAATTGACCGGGCAAGCCAGAAATTAAATTAAAATATAACTTTAATTAAAAAACCCGACTGCAAAAAATCAACAGTTAAAAACATTATGCAATACAATATACCTACTACTTAAGAACACTTACGTAATTAAGACAAATCTAAGTCAATATCTATTCAGCCGTTTGGAAGATACGTGGGAATAAAGAAATTTACAAACATACAAGATACGCGCGAAAAACATAACCCTTCTTTCAGTCGGGTAAAAAAAGAAAAAGAAGTTATTGCAATGGGTACCAAACCAAAAACTCTCAATTCAACTGTTGACCATACCAAACTGTCACTTGCTTTAAATTAGGTCGTTGTTTTCCAAAGAGAGAGTGAAGAGTGTAATGAACCATGTTGGTCTTGTATATGATACTCACAGTTTATGTTCTTGAAAGAGTTTTTTACCAGAACGAATCGAAGCTGAATTTCAGTGGGAATATTCATGTTGTCCTGATGATATGCCTTTTTCGTCATCATCATGATGATCAATCATCATCATGATGATGATGATGATTCATGTTGTCCTGATGATATGCCTTTTTCGTAACAGAATCTATGAAAATTGGCTTCTGATGGTGTCTACTAACTTTGGGGCAACGCAAAAGGCGCACGATTCTGCTAATCTAAACTTATTGACTATAGCATATCGGAAAACATTCCGTATTTCACCAAACTCTCCAATGACGTTTGAATGAGTTTTTATATCAATAAAACTCACCATCTCGTGATATCATAGCACATATATCTGAACTACCACTACTTATTTAATTCATTGCGGTTTATCGCGACCTTAAAACAATGTATTATTAGATACACTTATATCTAGGTATCAAATTAATTAAATATTCCACATGAGTAATTTGGTATTTTGAAATAATTTCTATGCGATACTACTTTAACATATAAATACGTATGTATAGGTCGTATAAATAGTAATACGAAGCTAAACCTAAAAATTAGAATTTATAGGCCTCAACTTACCAAGGTACCTCAGACCCCGCGTAGATGAGCGATAAATCGGTACCCAATTCAATCCCAAAGATTTACGTTCTACAAAAAATTGGGCCGGACTGACCGACAGTTAGGGTTCCCACCCCATCTATAAAATATCCTATCGTATTAAGGGTCCTCCTACTAAAAGTTCATTGACGCTGATTCAGCACGTAGGTCGATGTTTTGTGAAAACTAATCTACAATGTAAACGCTTCTGGGCTTTGCTGTAAACTAGATGAGCTAATTTAATCGTTTTTCTGTTATTTATGTTGCAAATGGCTGTTTGGCCGTCGATTCAAATAGTGTACGATGAAACTAGGATAATATAATTTATAACATGGTTTAATATGTTTGTATGTTTTACAGACAACATAATTGACAATTTAACACTTTATTTACAACGATAAGCAACAAGTACCTACCTTGAGACTATTTATTTCTTTATCATACATTATCATCCAATTAACTTAAAATATATCCCGCAATTAGAATTAATAATAAGTTGCTGTGTTTTAACTAGGTACCCACAAAACTACGTTTATTAAATTCTAAGGAATTCCTAATCTAACACATTAATTATTACAATGTAACATACAAATTATCAGTAATGAGACCAGTATGATATACCCATAAGCAACAAAAGGAGAATTAAACTTCATCAGGTTACTTGTTGACAAATTACGAGTTAATGATTAATTTCTAGGATGATGTGTTCATCAACTCGTGTAATTTACTCGTAACTTGTTCAATTATTCATCTACGTTCAAAAACCTTCAAGTAATTACTTATATACTGGCTAAAAACTCGAAGGTACTCGAAATCGAATTATAGAGATACTAGCAGCACCCCGCGGTGTTACCCGCGTAGTTCCCGTTCCTCCCGTTATTTTTTCGGGATAAAAAGTAGCCTATGTGTTCTTCCAGCCTATTATCTATGTATATTGTATATATTCCAAACTTCAGCCCGATCCGTTCAGACGTTAGGACGTGATTGAGCAACAAACATCCAAACATCCATACATTGACATTTATAACATTAGTAGGATTGTCATATTGTCAAGTGGTTTTGCCTGCGTTGTTTTCGTTCCCTTAACTTTTCCGCAATCAAAAATGTGTTATTCTAGGTCATAATCTCAGTTATATCGTACAATTTCAACTTGACTCGTTGAACCGTTCTGGCGTTATTGATCAACAAACATCTCAATAAACAAACTTTGACATTTGTAATATTAGTAGAATAATTAAAACCTTAGTTTCAAACTCATCGATGAGTCGGAAATAACAAAGATTCGAATGATTTTTACTCATAGCTCTACATATAATGTCACCATACACCTACAACAACATACCGACATGCTCCACTCGACATACTTTGTGACATTTTATTTTGGAGTGTCTCATAAAATGTCAAGGCAGCCCTACATCGATAGTGGTTTCGATTGGCAGTCAAGCAGATGTGACGCGGAGTCGGTACGATTCACTACAAACAGATTTCATAAATCAAAGTATACGGCGGCTGTACAAAACAACGTCTCTTAACCCTTAAATCAACTTTTACGAATGAAACTTGAATATTGAAACCTATTATTTGTCAATTACTGACTAAGCTAAGCCGTGGTAGCTTAGTAGCGAAAACGTTTCATTAGACAATTGCGAGGTCGTAAGTTCATATCCAGGTTATACCTCTAAATATTTTAACAAATGCAGATGTATAAGTTATTTATCTGCACTGGCTTTAACCGTGAAGAAAAACATCGTGAGGAAACCGATGTCTTGCAATATGAACATCTTGAGGACATGCACCATCTGCCAACTTGCACTTGGCCAACGCGATGAAGATCTTGACTCTCTTCTTGCGAGAAAAAACCCCGTGAGAGTGAGGCTGGTTATGCTTTTCCTGGACTATGGCCATCACAGCTTTTTTATTGAACTTTTATTCAATGTTCGGCAGGGCGCAAACTTGGACACTTTTGTGTCTTGTGTCAGATACAAACTACCGTCGAATCAGTATTTGGTTTCTATAGAACCAGTATGAAATCATCCATTCCCTGCCCACACATCAACATTTTTTGTGTCCAGTTGTTTCCACTTAAATCGCACTCATTGACGATCAAAAAGTGCTCGGTGTCGGTAACTTGGAAACTATAAATCGTCAGTTGAAGACACAAGTAATATTAACAAATGTCCTTGACGAGTTGTATTCGGTGTTTGTTTCCTGTGTCCGCCACAAGCCACGCACATTGAGCGAGTGGCGCACAAGTCCATATTTATATTGATTTGCCTGTGAATATTGATGTTTACATCGACGTATAACCAACACAACCAGCTACGATAATATTTCTTCATCTACGTCTATTGTGAAACTGACTAAAACAAGCAATGAAATGTACCAGTGGTCAAAAGTAACGACCGGCAACTGTGTCCGATCATCGCTACAGAATACAGCAACTACGGTTTCCTGTAATGGTGTTCCGTGTCGGCAACAAAAAGTGTCTACGTTTTCGAGGTGCCTTAATGTATTAGTCACTCAAACTTCATAGTTTTACTTATATTATTTTGACATTTTAAATGTTTGACATGTTTACTGTTTAGCTTCCCTGACTATTGATAAATGACTGAAAGATTGTAATGATTGACATTATTATTATAAACGGGCAGAGCCTTTATTAACAAAACTAATATACAATGAGAACTACGCTACGCTACATACCTAACTAACTACTTACAACTGAATTATCCATAGGCCAATGAAGGTCTACAGATAACCAAGATGTTCAAGCCCACTACCAATCGGAAGCTTACCCAGAGTTATTATTATTGTGTGCTATTTTTTGTAATTGGGTTAAGTTACCTGAAATAAATTAATTATGTTTTTTTTTTAATTGACCATGATAGATGAACATACGTAATCTATACATAATATGAAAAATACAGTATCATTATACTCCCAGTATTCCTTTTTTTTTAAATAGTGAATTTTGAGAAATAAAAGTGTGAGGGGTGATTTTTGTAGGTATTCTGTGATCTGCAATTTTATTTCAATTATTCAGTTATTTATTTTTCTTCTTAATCTCTAAGTTTTTTACAATAGATATATAAAATAAACATTATAAAAAACTTAAAAACTAGGGTGCCGCCAGCAGCGGGGCAGGGCCCAAGCTACCGGTGGTTAGGGCTGCAGAGTGAGGAACCTCCTGACGATGCGCGCTGTGTCAAGGATGACTGCCTTCTGCATCTGGCCCTTAACCCAACCGTCTAGCGAAAGTCTCTTTAGATGTTGGTCGAGACTCTTCGCTACAAGGCCGTTTGCCGACACGACTATTGGGACTATGATCGTCGAGTCAACATCCCACATGGCGGTAACCTCATGAGCCAAGTCAAGGTTCAATTATTATTATTACACTGACGTTTCACCAAAAATACAAGTATTAAACAATTTTCTACCAAAAATTAAACCGACTTCAAAACCACAAATAGACACTCAAAAGCGAAAAATAAACTTATCTTATACCTTTAAACGAGCAATTCTTGTACCTATATAAATATGTATATATATATATATATTTAGAATCTGAATCTCGGAAACGGCTCGACGGATTTTCATGAAATTATGTATGCAGGGGATTTCGGGGACGATAAATCGATCTAACTAGGTCATATATAAAACAAACGCATATTATGCGCGTTTTTAGACAATGAAAAACTGTCACATTAGACATTAGAATGTGAAGGTAAATTTCGCCGCGTGACGCGACAGCATAATTAGCTCAGACGGGAAGTCGGGCGCTCATAGCGGTCACGAATTAGTACCTCCGGGTTCGAATCCAGACGGGTTCTCTTTTTTTTCAATTCTTTTTTTTAAGAAAATCTATTTCTTGGAGTCTTTTATCTGTAGGTATCTAAGTATATTTAGTATTTAAGCCGAGCAAAGCTCGGTCACCCAGGTACTATAATTATTAAAAGCGCTACTCACTCATCTATTTGAATTCGGTGCCAGTCTAGTCAAAAACCTAGTAGACAGATACTATAGACGTAGTAAGGTAGTAAGTAGGCAGAAAGTAGTATCTATCTACTACCTGTTAGACTTGGCTGACGCCGACTTCAAATAGATGAGTGAGTGAAGTGAGCGCTTTTAATAATTAAATCAGTTTATTTTTCGCTTTTGAGTGTCTATTTGTCGTTTTGAAGTCGGTTTAATTTTTTGTAGAAAATAGTTTATTTTTAGTGCAAAACAAGTTTTCATTAATACATTATCACAATTTCGTGTTGACAGGATCGAATTTCATAACTTTTGTGAAAAATCGACAACTACGTGTTCCAGACAAAATTGTAGGCAAATTTTAGTATTTTCTTCATATTTCCAAAACCACCACACCGATTTCGATAAAATTTATATAGGATCATTCAGGAAGTATACCCATCCAAACACAAAAACAAATTTTGAAATCGGTTTGGACGTCCTCGATAAATCAGGTAACATACATAAAAAAAAACATGGTGGTCGAATTAATAACCTCCTCCTTTTTGGAAGTCGGTTAAAAAACTTTTTTGTGAACTTTGACTTCGATTATCGTCGTTTTTTTGCAAACATGTGATCAATGGGGACTTTTTTCCCCAATTTCATTTTATTGGTATCCGTAAAGTTCATGTAAATTGTCAGGCTGTTTGCAATTTATTTATTTATTTAAGTTTACGCAAGAGTATCCTTATTGTTCACACTAATTCAATTTTAATCGTATTATGTACACTCACCAAAGGAAGTGTCTTAAAATTTCCACATGTACATAATAGTCTTACGTACTGCTTGAAGTCTGTTATAGACATTTAAAGCCATATCTGTATGTTTAAGTAATGAGAAATAATAATTCATTAAAAGAAATATAACCAAATGAAATAAAATCAAGACTGTATAGGTATATTAATAAATATTGGTAGACATTTCTCACAGAACACCATAGATAGCCGATAAACTATTTTTATCAACTACCTATTACCTATTTTTTTTCAATTACCTATAAATAAATACTTATTATACATAGAAACACCCAAATACTAATAATAAATATTGGTTTTCATCAAACGAATATACGAAGGAAAGCAATTTAAAACAGATTGTTTATCTCAGAATAAGCTTAGAATTTTCTAAAGTGACATTCTACGTATGCACTATCTAAGAAATAGAGATCAAAAACTCATATTGTTGCTAATATGTTCTGAGAAAGAGATTATACCGATTCTGAATACTAATAAATCTTGCTTACTGGTAGCTAAATATCGCTCCTATCATATTCTTAACTATAAAAAAGAAACTCCAACAAAGGGATGATTACACAAAAATCCTCCGCCGACCAATACACAATTAAACTTCAATCAGCTTATTTCCTTCATCCGGGTTTCGGAAAAATTATCTAATAAGGTCTCCACAATCGATTCCTCGTAGCTCAGAGATCCTGACGAAGAATGGGAAGGGATTTACTGAATGTCTTTCAGGGCGAAGTAATCAGAAAATAAGTTTTTCGAAAGCGACTTTTTTTTCATCCGCCCTTTGATACTAACCAATTTTTTATGTACATTATCTAAATTCCAAGACTGGTATTCTTTATAAGATCTAAATTCATTTACTGTGTTGTTTTTACTTGTTACTTGGTTACCTTTGAACTATTTTGGTCACATGCGTGTAACCACCGTGTAACTGACCAAAAACTAGAGACGTAGATTTTACTATGTTGTTATCATTTTGCATTTGCGTTCATTTATGAGTGCGTGCGAATTGCGTGCAAGAAAAGCTGACTTTATTAACTTAGGTGAGTATACAATATATGCGTCTTCTAAAATATTTGCTTAAGAATTTAATAATATGGCAGGTCTGTCGACAGACCAGACAGAAGCGTTTCGTCAGGCCCTTCCATTACGGGACGGAACAATCACTCCCACAGAGTTCAAAAGATTTAAGCCCGCGCTTAACTGTAAGCAATTAGTTTAAGAAACAAAATTAAGTTTTGGTCCTCTGCAAGAGAAACGGGATCACAATTAATCTTTAGCGCTTACGTCTGAGTTTGTTTGTAGTCTCAAAATGTATCACTGGAAATACTTAGGTACATTGGACTTGCATTCATGCATCTCGAAAGTTTTACGACACTGACAAACTTTAAGCCAAATTGTAAAGTCGGGCTGCCAGTTAACTTCAGCTGCCAGTATCTAGTTTTAAATCGGGGTATACTAAAACCTAAGTACGTTGAATTAAAATAAAAAATAAGCGAAATCAGCTCACTTCTTTTTCCTCTTCTAGCACTCGGGGTTTTCTCTTACAAGGATCGGATCCTTAGGGAGGAAGCCAAGGACATAATCTACGACACTAGCCAAACACGGGTTGGCGGATGAAGCAGGTTCATTAAAAAGTAATTCCCATGTCAGTTTCCACACGATATTTTCCTTCACTGTTAAAACTAGTGATGATGGCCTTGTACATTGGCATAAGCAAAATACTCTTAAGCGCAAGTAGGACTTAAACCTACCATCTCACGATTGTGAAATCGGGCGTTTTACCGCTAGACCACCACAGCTTTAGCGTTGCAACTTTGCCTAAAATCAATCAATGAACCAAGTCAAAAAGTAAGTATGTACTGTTTGTGATTTTATTTATTTATAGCAAGACCAAAATAAATTATGGTACCGACACTGCTATTATAGAATACACGCTATTGTACCAAATTATTATCGACAGAGCCAATGTAATATTTGTTAAGTAATGTATTAAATCAATAAAAAAAACATTGCTGCAAATTTACAAAACATTATAAAACATTCATTGTTATTTCATTCAATCTGATGAGTAACGAAATGAAATATGGCTTTGTTGTGCTTTACTATTAAACCGGCTAGACAAAAACATTTGAAATATGAAGGGCGTGTTGTTTGAAGGTTCAATTCCGATTGGGTCTTATGCATTTATTGGTATTTCATACTTTTTTCTACGCCAGAAACTTCGTAAATATCAGCTTGTGTTTCAGTTTAATAATGCTTTGCTCTTTGGTGACCATGATGACCAATTTAAAGTCCAACGGCAACTTTACACACAGTTGTCGGCCATAGTATATTAATTTTGGCACTTTGTATAACTTCACTGTACCCAACTAACATTTGCTCATAATTCATTTCACAAAGCGCGATAACAGTTTGTCAGAAGGACGCGTCGTGTTTCGTCGCCGCGTCGCCGAAAGGGCTGCGTCCTAAAGAGTGTCAAGGGACAACATCGCGTTAGGGACGGCCCTGAATTTCCTACAATTTTGTCCCTAACCCTAATCGCCTACGGTCTTGGTGCCTATTCCGACAATTCCGGAAAGGAATAATGACAAAATATACAATTTGTGCTGGCGGTCTCATTCAAGAAAAATAAATTAAACTTAACTATGTCAGTTAGCGAAGGTAAAAAGAAATAGATGATCAAACAAACATATAAGTGAAATATCTTTTGTAGTGGTAGGACTCTTTGCAGAGTCCGCCTGGGGAAGTACCCCATGTTTGCTAGTTATTCTACCGCCAAGAAGTAATGTGTAAACATCAGAATATGCAGATTTGAAGGGCAATGTGTCTAGATAAATTACTGGGCATGAATATAAAATAAAATAAAAATAGCGTTTATTTCTACTACAAAATGATACATGAGAGCTCGTTACACATTAAATAAAATTATGTAAAGTGAGTAGTAGTCGCCTCTGCAGCGTATGCTTCTCCTAATCCTTTCCACTTGTGTCTCTCGCATGCCATCGCATACAGTGAGAGCCACTCCTCTGGTTGAAAAGCCATCTTTTGTGTGGTCTGCCTTTCTTTCTCTTACTGTTCCTTGGTATCCACTCTACTAAACGTTTGGTCCATCTATTGTTGTTCATTTTACAGATATGCCCCTCCCATTGGCATTTTAATAACCTTATTATTTTTCGTGTATCTAAGTATTATTTTTACCTACATATATCATTTGTGATATTATGATTACAAATTTTATCTGATAACTACAAACTCAGCATACTTCTCTTCATTTCACGTTGATAGTTGGCAGATTGCATTTTTTTCTTCCTCTCCTTTAACGACCGCGTCTGACAACCATAATATATATTATGTCAAGCAGGGCAATAATACTGTTACTACATTTTTTTTTTTCTTTGAATAATATATTAAGAAAGTGTCAGAAGTCAGAAGTTTCCTTCGCGAAAGTACCTGAGATAGTCGATTTCAGGGTTATGATATCCTCATCCTCTCTTCGAGCCTCGTACAGCCCCAGAGTGTGTAATTTTACCTTTTCCAATTTAGTTTCAACCCGTGCTAAGTTACGGCTTGTCTAGTTGGGAGAACGGCGCCTGCCAATCCGGAGACCCCGGGTTCAAACCCCACACGCACCACTGTATTTTCGAAGTCATGTGAGTAATGCAGCTAACTTAAAACGGTGAAGGAAAACATCGTGAGTGTACCTAGAATCTTTCGAAGTCAGGAGTCATCCACCAAACCCGCACTGGGGCAGCGTGGTGGATTATGGCCTTAACTCTCTCCTTGCGAGAGAAGGCCCCGAGCCCCAGCAGTGGGAACATTTAGTGGGCTGGTGATGATGTGCTAAGTGTCTTACTTTTATCTATTCTTAAATCCATTGTAGGTCGCCAAGGTCAGTTTAGTTTGGCAGTGGCCTGTCGTAGCCTGGGGATTTTTAGGCCCTCTGCCCAGCCGTTACTGGCCTCAAGATAACATCCACCACCATGACCAGGAATACCCGGGCGGCCGAGAACTGGGTCGCTTCTGTGGTTCTAGTCTTTATTGGAGGAGTTGCCAAATTTAATCGCAGAAAAAGTTTTGGTTATCACTACTGCCTATACATCAATATGAGTAATTTTGGATAAATAGGCCAGTCACAGTAGACATAAAAATCGCGTCAGGTCGCAAATAATACCAGTAGTGTAAAACCAAATTTGCAACCTCGAAAGACCTGTGCTTCTTCGTGATGCTCAATAAACCTCTAAATTTTTGAACTTGTTTCAGTTTTTGGATTACAACTTCAAAAATATACGTTTAACAGGAAAGTTTTATATGCCTTTTTTAAAGAAGACAAAATTCACAACAATTTAAGTATAATCTCAGGTCTGTATGTCTAATAAAACTCAAAATATAAGACTTCAAATATGGGCAATTTTTTCTAAAAAGTTTTAAATTTGTAATAAACTTGGATTAAAATGTAACTGTTCAGTAAAATATTTAATGTTGGACATTATAATGTCTTATTTCTTACAAGATGTCCGACTCTTGCTCGCTAGATGTTTGCATAAGGGAGATGCTCTTGCCAGAGAGCAGGGCTGAAATGCTCTACTCTCTGTACAATTTGTCGGACAAGACCTGCCTCAATAATCCTGTCTATATGATTGAGTCCGATGAAGAAGATGACTTCGACGACTCCCTTTTGACATCTTCCGTCTGTCATTTTCGATTCAGACTCAACTACACATCAGGGGTCGCCGGAGCTTCAAGGAGAACCGTATGATGGACCTAGGCCTTCCAAAAGAATTCTACTGACTTGCTAACCATAGTAAGCTTGCATTACATTCCTACTTCCCCCTTTTGTTATAATTTATTAATAAATAGTAGATAAACTGCGTGTTTCGGTCATAGGTTTTAGCAGAGGTCTTTCCATCGCTTCGCAACGTTTACTGCAAGAAATTACATATAGTTTTAATTGTTTTCAATTTCATTTGAGTAAATAAACAGTTTTTACTGAGTGATGTCTTTCTTATCTTTTAAAAAAAGTACCTAATATTTATACTACAAGCTTCATTTAAAAAAATATATCTGATTGCCTTATTTACCTGATAACATAAGGACTACTGATTCTTTAGAGTTTATTTTGCACTTGAATTATAGCTAAATAACTGCTCTACAACTTAACGTGTGACAGCTTTCCCCGTAGAATGAGTATTTTACACTATATTTTGTTCTAAATTTAAGCTAACTACAAAATTATACCTTTTTGGGAAAAATTTCCCATTTTTAAGTATTAATATCTTGAGAGCTGTTAATCATTTATTTAAAACCTGAAATTGCGCTCATGTGGTTGCTTATTTTGTCTTCTTTAAAAATGTCATAAGTGACTTTGCTGACGCATATTTTAGATGTTGTAGACCAAAAACTGAAAAAAGTCCGAACATTAAAAGGTTTCTCGAGCACCACGAAGTTAGCACAAGTTTTTCGAGGTTACAAATATGGTTTTACACTACTGGTATCTATCCTAACAACATACCAAAAAACCAGAACCTGGTTATTATTTGCGACCTGGCCTAAAATGCTGGTTTACTCCCACCCATCCCACTAATACACTAATATAGGTAGTCGCTATAACATGTACTTCGCGAAAATAGTTTCAAAAGAAAAATTAAGCCTTGTCTCACACCTATGGAAAAAATAATAATAGGTAAACAACACAAACGTAATTACGTGAACGAATCCCATCAAGTCTCATGGCAAATAGATAACATTCAGTGAATATTGTGTTTCATGTATTCCACATCTCCGATGGATGGGAACTATCCACAAAGCGAGGACATAACAAAGAGAAAATAAATCGGTACAATTTTGCTAACAAATGTCGGTTAGCGATGTTCCAATCTTATATTTGTCTAGCGCCTTAAATAAAAGTCTTCACATTAGAAAAAAATGTCGATCGCAAAGAAAATATTGCTTTCTCTTTGATAAGTAAAAGGCTATGTTATGCCAACGTTTATTCGTAATTGTTTTACCTATGTTTTCAGTTTTACCGCAACTTCTTACAGAAACTCTTATTATACATATTTGCGATCTTGGTAATAAATTCGTTTGTGTCAATCACCAATTTTGAGTTTTAGTATCATTGGTATGGGATTCGTTTTGAATTTATTTACGCTCATAATTCATGCAACTATCAAAGATTACATTTTTATTTTTAACCGACTTCAAAAAAGGAAAAGGTTCTCAATTCGGTTGTATGTTTGTTTTATATGTAAGTATGTTATACTATAGCTCTGCCAATGGTGAATTGATTATGATGATTGTTTTTTATGTTTGGTAGATATATGTAGTTCAGAGGCGGTCTAATCGCAAAATGCTTTTATCGCAATCAATAAATCGCAAGATATAATTAAAATGTTTAGAAAAAAAACCTAACTTTAGCACTTTGTGTCCATTGTAAGATGTCGATATAAGCAAAATAAGTATAAAACCCAGAGCATATTTGTACAGACAGACATCTCACGAGGATACCTGGCCCAAAATCCACATTATAAGTACATACATTCAGTAACACGCTAGTTTCAAATAAAAAAGCTTCTCGTCAGTACTTCTTTGGACAGATATTTAAATAATTTAAACAGAGAATGTAACACACAATACTATATCCAAAACTAATGATTCAACCGTAGATTCGTTAGGTATAAGTAATTATGATATAACAAAACGTTAAACGTTACATTTGAAATGTCTGTCCGGTCTGCTAATAGTATTAAACAATCAAGTATGTTCATATTTAGATCGTAAAGACTTAAAACATGCACACAGATGGAATATTTTGGGCTTACAATATTGTGTTATAACGAAGTATCGAAAAACCACGCTTCAAAGCCAAATCACTGACGCCAAATACAGGGACTTAGTTCGCCTTTTTGTCCACTATCATCAAGTCTGATATTAAATATCGCTTAATATTTTTTCCTAGGGTTTATGTCGGAGAATAATGATGTAGTGAGAATAGAAAAGGTTCCCGCGGATTTTCGAGATAATAAAGAGGTACCAAAGGGTGTTCACCGTCAGCTTTTATCAAGATAAACTACCTTTTTATACGAATTTATTAAAGCGAGTTTTAGTCCAGCATTCAGTTCTAGAACTTTCGTACATTTTTCAAGAATAATAATGGATTTGTTTATTGATATCAGAAAATAAATAGTTTTCTTGCTTTTGAGGGTTTTTATTTATGACTAGACTAACATTTGCCCACGACTTCATCCACGTACAAATCGGCTATTCCATAAGGATCCCTTCATTTTTTTCGTCAAAAGGTAGGCTATGTAGGAGTAGGTACTTCCGTGTGTATTTCATACTATAGTAGGTATTATTTCCAATTCTAGCTTGATCCAATAAATTCTTACGATTTTCTTTTGATTAATCGGTAAACATTCCCATTTTTATAATATTAGTAAGCTTGCCTTTGCGGGCGCGTGAAGTCTTAGCATCATCATCAGAACCTGTTTGCCATGCTCTATCAGTGTTGCCACAACGTCACAGAACTATTGCTTATCTATACTAAATAAAGTAAAAACCCTCTACCGAGGTTTAGCGTTGTGCTGTTTTTAAGTACCTCATCATCAATCATCATCAACAGCCCACTAAACGTTCCCACTGCTGGGACTCGGGGCCTTCTCTCGCAAGGAGAGAGTTAAGGCCATAATCCACCACGCTGGCCCAGTGCGGGTTGGCGGATGACACATGACTTCGAAAGATTCTAGGTACATGTCGGTTTCCTCACGATGTTTTCCTTCACCGTTTTATGTTAGCGGCATTACGCACATGACTTCGAAAAGACAGTGGTGCGTGTGGGGTTTGAACGCGGGGTCTTCGGATCGGCAGCCGCCGTTCTCCCGACTAGACCAGCCGTAACTTCAAGTACCTACTTCATCTTAAAAAACCCTAAACCGTATCGCGTCAAAGTATAATTGTGGCAAAAAATAGTACTTACAAATTTTTAAAAAATGCCAAGACTTTTCAATTTTAACACATGGTGTTGTGTGTGAATTGTCCACCAATATTTATTTATTATTATTTATTAATTCGCTAATCATAAGTATCAATAGAGTAGTTTAAATGAATGTATATAATCTAATTCGTATTAAACTTTAACCTCATCAATACGCATTCAAGAAGACAATTTTTCAAAACCCTTTCTTATTATGCATTGTCATCCCTCAACAAACACAACTAAAAAAATTTGGTTATATCACAATTTATTTTACAAAAATACTTATGTTTTTTAAATCAAATTTGTGACATTCATTTACATTCCAATTTCCAGGTTAAGTTGTTTGCGGTTGGTGTTCGTTATTCAAATAAATAATGTATGAGCGAAATCATGCTATAATGCTTGAGCGGCGATTGTATAATAATTTCAAATATTTTACTCAATAATGCTCGTAATGAGGTCATCATTTTGAGCAAAGATGACATTTCATTAGGTACTGTCCAGTTTTGGGCGCCAGCGACTTCCTTTGAAATTACATCATTGTACAATTATTATCTTTTATAGAAAATTCGATTTACAATATTTAATTTACAAATATTCTAACATTATAAAGCTGAAAAGGTTTTATGTTTGATCGCGCTTATCTCAGGAACTACTGGACCGATTTCAAAAATTATTTTACTGTTGGATAAGTACCTACGTATCTAATCCCTGAGTGCTAGATATCATGTACCGCGGGTGGAGTTGGGCAACTATAAGCAATAAATTGGCATTTTAAATATAAAAAAAACAAATAAAAAATTAATAAAAAATAATAAATAAATAAAAAATTACTCTTATTTATTAATGCAAAGTACTGCACATTGAACAAACCTTGCGGTTCGCGCCGCGACCGCGACGCGAGACCGAGACCGGAGACCGAGACCGGAGACCGCGACACATGTCTCGGTCTCTGAGGTGTCGGTTCGCGCCGCGACCGCGACACGAGACCGAGACCGGAGACCGCGACCGGAGACCAAGACAGGCACTTGACATTATGAAATTGTATGGGCGCCAATTCGCGCCGCGACCGCGACACGAGACCGAGACCGGAGACCGCGACAAGTGTCACGGCTGCTTCAGTATGGGGAGTCTGTCGATAGAGTCAGTTGTGTTTTGTGGATCACAATGGAAAACCAAGTTGTAGAACTTCTATTGGAGGAGGAAGAAGACGATGATTTGCTCTTATATTATTATTACAAATATAAAACTAAAAGAAGATTACCTATTAGGGAATTACATATAGGTAGAGGCTAAGAAGGATCATTTTCGCTATTAGTCAAGAAACACCTAATGTTTGATGACAATAATTATATTCAGGAAGTATTTTCGGCTGAATAAAACACAGTTTGATTATATTATATTAAATTTATTGAAAAAAACAATGCATGAAAAAGGAAAAATATTGATGAAAGAAAAATTAGCACTAACTCTCACAAAAGTTAAAACTAAATTTCTTACGACATTCGGAATCTGTAATGTATAATAATAAAGGTAATTGTTTGTAGTACTTTTAATATTTTAAGGGTTCAGTATCTCGAAAGGAAAAAACGGAACCCTTACAGGATCACTTTGTTGTTCGTCCGTTCGTCTGCCTGTCAAGATTTTTTTTCTCAGGAACACGTAAACGTAACAAGTTGCAATTTATATCATGCACTCAAATTTTTTGTCCCTTGAAACCGTGACAAAATCAAACTTTTAACACAATGCAATCAAAAGATACAGCGGTCTATGCCGCAAATTTCGACACTTTTTTTATGTGAAAACATTTTTAGTACAATTTACACACACTGAATTTTCGTGAATGAAGATCATCGTCACGCTCGGAAGTGAAAGAAATGTTCAGGTGAACTCGAGACCGCCGAATGGGGAGCCTATTAAAACGCATAACTTTTTGTTTCTAATTTACTTTGTCATAATGAATGTAGCATAATGTATAGTGTCATAATGCAACTTTCGCATAATCATTTTTTGGCGTCATGTGCTTTAAGCATAACAATCTATTGTACTACATTTAATTCGACTATTGATGAGATGCATAATAGTATTTAGGCATTTTTTTGTTTGTTAAATTTTTTTTAAGGTGCCGTTTAAATCGCATAATTTTTTTCCCTAATTTACTTTGTCATAATGAATGTAGCATAACATAAATATAGTGTCATAATGTAACTTTTGCATAATTGTTTTTTGGCGTAATGTATTTTAATCATAAAAATGTATTGTACTACATTCAATTCGACTGTTGCTCAGACGCATTTAGGCATTTTTTAATTATTTGTTGTGCTACGTAATATATAAATATATAGGGTAGGTTATATAGGGTCCAGATCTGACTCGGAGCACCCCGACTCCACCTAGTCTTGTCGCTACTACCCCTAGAGTGTATTTAAAAATGCGGGAGCCAGAAGCTCAGGGCTGACTGCAGAGCTTCTGGCGGGAGCCCACCCAGAGTCAAAAAGTGCACCATATGTCTTAGGTGTATGTAGGTTTTTAAGTCTTAAAAACGTTATGTCTACATAAATTAGTACAAAAATTGTTATACTACTGCATAGTCCTGCATAGATAATAGATATTCCATTAAATTAGTAGATACCTACATTACGAATAATAAATATTGTTGTCAAAGTACCCACCCGCATTTCACACACCCACGTATTTTATTTAAATAATGTTGCTACAGTCCGCTCTTTGCACTTGTTTTTTAGTTAGGTGTTTAAAGTTTATGCCTTTGATCATTATGTTTAAGTATTGTTATGTTTTTCTCAATGTGTGCCTTTAAATATTATGCTATTTATAGTTATGCGTCGAAACATTATACTAAGTTATCTGTATGCTATATATGGCTATGCGTTTAAACATTATGCTAAGTTATCGTTATGTCATATATGGTTATGCTAGTTAAAATTATGCGAAGACAGTTATGCGTTTAGTTGATATGGTAAATTATCAATAGTCCTAAAAACGTTATGCCTACCTAAAATAGGACAAAAATGTTATGCCACCCCATATAGACCCACCGAATGTACTAGAGCGAGAGAGAAACAGCTGCTGCTGCTGTCTGGCTGCTGTCACTATCTTCTTTTTTAATTTATTCTTGGCCGTGGATATTAGTCCTTCTGCCGCATCTGTCACTGTCGTGTCGCTGTTCACTACGTAATGTTTAAGTACCTGGTTGACCCAGCTTTGCTCGGTTTTTTTAAGGCATCATTTAGGCAGATACAGTTTAAGAAATGCATTAAAATTCGTTACGTAGTTTGAAAGATCTAACGATACATAGGTACATAAAAAAAAACGAAAAAAAATAACGTGGCCAAATGCGAGTTGGACTCGCCCATGAAGGGTTCCCTTGCAGCAAGTAACATAATATACATAGTACACATAGTTCTTGTAGTTCGTTATAGCTTTGATCGAAGTTTCAATAATAGTGTATTTATGACGGATTTAAAAAAAAACTACTTATCAGATCGAGTTCAAACTAATTTTCGTTGGTAGTTTACATGGTAATGTACATCACATATTTTTTTTAGATTTTCATTATCTTTAGAAGTTAGAGGGGCGGGGACACACATTTTACCACTTTGGAAGTGTGTCTCGGGCAAACTATTCAGTGTATACGAAAATGATTTTAAAAACCTCAATATCATTTTTGAAGACCTATCGATAGACGCCCCACACGTGTAGGTACGATGAAAAAAAATATTTTGAGTTCTCGGTATGGGGGACAACCCTAGTTTTTCTTTTTTTTTAAATTTTTTTGTTCAAATCTTAATGCGGTTTACAGAATACATCTACTTACCAAGTTGCAACAGTGTAGTTCTCATAGTTTCGGCAAAAAGTGGCTGTGACATACGGACGGACAGACAGACAGACAGACAGACATGACGAATCTATAAGGGTTCCGTTTTTACGTTTTACGGAACCCTAAAAATGAGAAGTAATCATCAGGATTCGAACCGCGGTCCCTTGATACCGAGGGCAGAGTTTTACCGCTTGAGCCATTTAACCTTTGAACATAGTGGCGAAATTTGTTATCGTATTCTAATGATATTCTAGGAGTCTTTAATTGTTTGAAAAAGCATATAAAATGTCATTTTTTAACAATGCAATCTAGCTAGATCGATTCACCGTCCCCGAAACCCCCTGCTCACATAATTTCATGAAAATCGTTCGAGCCGTTTCCGAGATTCAGATTCTATATAAATATAAATATACAAGAATTGCTCGTTTAAAGATTGTTTAATTTATAGGCAGGCGTGGAATAGACTTGAGTATGCGTAATATGAGGACCGCATTCGGTGTACGGTTTTGAACTCTGAAACTCTCTCTCAAATTATGATTCTGGATGTTGCCAGGAGGTGTATTGGTCCATTTTTTACAGGGGGTGCCCCAAACATGAAGTGAAGACATGCTTTGGTATCATTATAAAAAATTGGCAGTCACAGGAACTGCCGATAGAAGTGAAAACTAATAACTCAGAATTTGATAGCTTACTTTGGAAACTACACGGGTGTAACCAGAGGGCGTGGCCTGGCCATCATGACATGGCCATCTATTGGCTGACGCATTTCTAAATGGCCAATAGCCATGGTCCCGAGTTTACCCGAAGATTTCTTATCAGACCCGAGCATGATGCTAGAATCCAATTCACAACCCACGAAATATCTGTCTAGGTGCGCCTAAAGAAGTTTTCACTTCAATAAATGTTTTAGACACAATATCAAATGATTATTATGATTAACTAGCGACCCGCGCCGGCTTCGCACGGGTGAAAAAAAATCTAAAATCATTATCTGCATGCTTTTCTGAGTCCAAAACCGTACACCGAGTTTGGTCCTCATACTGGTTGCATACTCAACTCCACTCCGCCCCCACCCTATTATAATATGCATTCATTTTTATTTGTTAAATAATTCAAAAGTATCTAATAGTTATTTCTTATTTTAGTTTTAACTTCTGCTGTTATGCACACACTTTTTTCCGGTTATTGGCAAATGGAGAAACATATGCGTCGCTATCATTCGCATTTCGTATATCAATCACCTTGTTACATTTCTCAAATAGTCAAAGAGGTGTTGAAACATTTGAAGATTGTTTTAGTGCCAATTTTAGTGCCTATGCCAAAAGAAAGTGACTTTAGGTTGATATCTAAAGGCTTTTGGGATAAATGGCAATTCCACAATAGGGACTGGGTAAAAATACACCATCCTAATTAGTCCGTCTGCTTGATCATGGAAAAATATTGGACACGTATTTTTTGTTTTTTCATAATATTAAAAATCGTCAAAGATATAGACCATCAAACTTCGAGAGTGGGGGGTCGCGACGTCACTCGTGAGTAAAAATCGTACTCACAAGTGACGTCACACGAAACTTCGAAGCGCTGTATCTTCGTAATTTTTTGTTTGTGAAACAAAAAAAAATACGTGTACAATATTTTTTGGCAATCTAACTAACGGGCTACTTAGTTTTTTTTTGAGGATTGTACCCTATTGCACAGGCGCTATTGACGGAAAACACGTCAGAATAAGGGCCCCTGAAAACAGTGGATCGTTATATTTTAATTATAAGGAATTTTACTCGATTGTTCTCCTGGCTATAATATTGTAGACCATCATTACAAGTTCAGTAGACGACGTAGACGTTGGCTCTTACGGCAAAGAAGGAGATAGTGGAATATTTCAAAAGTCGGAAATGGGAAAAAAATCATTAAAAAATATTTTAATTTTCCAGAATCAAAAAATCTACCGAATTCGAACTTAATATTACCACATTTTTTAGTTGGAGATGAAGCATTTAGTTACGCTAGACAAGTCGCCAAAACGATTTAAGCAAAGAAATATTTAACTATCGCCTTTGTCGTGCTAGACGAGTATCGGAAAACGTGTTCGGTTTGCTGTCTCAGGCGTTTAGAGTATTTTACACCCCTATCGGCATAGCACAAGAAACATGCACAGATATGATCTTAGTTGCCTGTTGTTTGCATAACCTATTAAGAGACGGATTTTTGGAATACATTAAAATGCCCGTACATCGATGGAATCAAGAAGAAAATTTACCTTCAAATTTAGTTTCATTACGTGGAATCGGAGGGTTTTCGAATAGCAACAGACTAGACATTAGAGCAAAATTAACCGATTTCTTTACGCCACAGCAAGGAGCCGTAGAATCGCAAATACAACGTGTCACACGGCTTGCCTAAGTTGATTCCATCTATGTTAAGTAGTATGTGCGTATGTCTATGCAGAATAAATAAATTAAAAAAAACACAGCTATTTTATTTAAGGTTTCACCCACAGAAATCTAAATAATAAGTATTTAGATTTCTGTGGTTTCACCTATACTCCTCCAAATGTGGTCCTTCAGATTTTCGTCCCTGTGGGAGTCTAGTTGTGAATCGTATATCAAGGGGTGCTGTCTGATTAGCTCAATCAGCGCTTTACAATTTTCGTTAGAAAAACTAGTCATTTTTAGTAACTGCTCGATAAGTCTAAGCTTGAAGCTCACTGATCCTTTGGACTTTGACTCAAGCACAGAATTTGAAAACCACCAAACTTATTTATGCGGTTTGGCGGGAAGCTAAGTTTTGGCGGGAAACGTAGGTACTTTCAAAATCCAGAGGTTTTCGCCGTTTATTTGAATTCCGTATACATAAATCATCGCAGTTACTACAGACAGGCTTTCATGCAAATTTTGATTTTAGCTTACGATTTTAACGACGAGGTCGAATGCGTGTTTTGGTGTACTAGTGGCGCCATCTAGTTTATTTTGGAACGGACTAATCGAGCAAGAAACTGTAAAAAAAAAACAAATTAATTGTTGTATGGGAGCCCCCGTTAAATATTTATTTTATTTTATTTTTAGTATTTATTGTTATAGCGGCAATAGAAATACATCATCTGTGAAAATTTCAACTGTCTAGCTATCACCGTTCTTGTGATACAAACAGACAGTCTTGGTGACAGACGGACGGACAGACGGACGGACAGACGGACGGACAGACGGACGGACAGCCAAGTCTCAGTAATAGGGTTCCGTTTTTACTCTTTGGGTACGGAACCCTAAAAACGGTGGTCGAATGTATAACCTCCTCCTTTTAGGAAGTCGGTTAAAAATATGCCTCTGACGATGCGACGTTGACAAAAAGTATTTTTAATAAGCTTTTGTCCTAGCGTAATCAGCGGTGTATCGACTGGATATAACGCGCATGCTTTTCCAGCGCGACACGAGACACTACTTGACCGGGGCGGCGACCGTCTCGATGTCTCCGGTCTCGCGTCTCGGTCTCCGGTCTCGGTCGCGCGTGCGAACTGGCGCCCATACAATTCCATAATGTCAAGTGCCTGTTGTGGTCTCCGGTCGCGGTCTCCGGTCTCGGTCTCGTGTCGCGGTCGCGGCGCGAACTGGCGCCCATACAATTCCATAGTGTCAAGTGCCTGTCGCGGTCTCCGGTCGCGGTCTCGTGTCGCGGTCGCGGTGCGAACTGGCACCCATACAAAGCTATAATGTCAAGTACTGTCGTGGTCTCCGGTCTCGGTCTCGTGTCGCGGTCGCGGCGCGAACTGGCGCCCATACAATTCCATAATGTCAAGTGCCTGTCGCGGTCTCGCGTCTCGGTCTCCGGTCTCGGTCTCGTGTCGCGGTCGCGCGCGCGAACTGGGGTCCATACAATTCCATAATGTCAAGTGCCTGTCGCGGTCTCGCGTCTCGGTCTCGCGTCTCGGTCTCGTGTCGCGGTCGCGGCGCGAACTGGCGCCCATACAATTCCATAGTGTCAAGTGCCTGTCTTGGTCTCGGGTCGCGGTCTCCGGTCGCGGTCTCGCGTCGCGGTCGCGGCGCGAACCGCTACCTTTACTCCGCAATAACTGCCCTGCCGATAACGCTATTGTTCCGTATAATCGGGCAACATTAAAAACCATAGCGGATCTATGGGTTTGACAGCCGGCTGTGAAGTGACGTTGTCTGTTTTTCGCTGGAACGAAAAGGACGCGTTTTACTGTTATCTATATAATCTGGTTTGCTTTTCTGGTTAAAAGTGTAATATTGTGCGGGAATACATTATTAACGTGAACTGTGACCTTGGATTGGTGCTGGAAGACCACACAGTGAAAGCGGCTACGGGATTGGCCGCTTCTAGAACGCAGGATCGTTCTTGGGCGGAGGAAGTCTACGGAATTTGTCTGGTTTGGTATTCCAAATTCCCCTTGCTCCCGTTCCTTATTCCTTGACGACCAAACTGGACCTTTGGACGACGCCGGGAACCCCAGGTAAGTCATTTCTTTGCACTACTCGGTTTGCAATCAGGGAAGTAAACGTTAAAATCGGTATAACGGCATATATAATTGTTTTTATTCTCGCTTATGGGCCCCGAGACGGTATTTCTGGCATAAATACTGAACATTTTTTGGTAGCAGAGCGTAGTTGGCCGTAATTACTCCCTTTTTGTTTTTATTTTCTGGCAAAAAATACCGGGTAAGCCGAATATTTGGGGGTTCCCAGTTTATAATTTCTCCCCAAACTGTCGGGAAATTGGTATTAAGTGGTATCCGGCTTAATAGGTTGCGGATATAATTGTTGTGACATTGTCCGAACTTTAGGTTAATTTAAAATTTAAATTTAAATTTAAAATGGCTTCGGATTTGGCCAACCAGCTCCGGTGGTTTGAATCCTTGCAAGGATTGGTCGGCAGGAGAGACCGGGAGGAGGCGCTATTAAACAGGGCAGAACACCTCGACAGGCGCCTGGAGATCGCTGAGAGGAGCACAGGATTGCTGCGGGATGCAAGGCCGCCTCCACCTGAGGAGCAGATGGAGAGGATCGACGCGGACATGCGGCGCATCCTGGATTTGTACGACGAGGTCTCCGAAGGGGTTCGCCAGCTGGAGAGGTCTCGTCAGGGAAGGGCGAACTCGGGACCCGTCATCAGGAATGCGGGTTCGGGTGTAGTGGGACGCCTTCCCACCCTGGACTTGCCCAGGTTCACAGGTAACCTGCGAGAGTGGAGCGGCTTCCGGAGTATGTTCGCCTCTCTCGTGGACTCACGCAAGGACTTGACGAGGGCGGAGAAGCTGGCCTATCTCCGCACGTCACTGGAGGGTGAGGCACTCTCCCTGGTCCAGCACCTGGAGCTGGACGACGACAACTTCGGCACGGCGATGGAGTTGCTGGAGACGAGGTTCCAAAACCCTCGGCTCCTCGCCGACGCTCACGTGTCCCAAATACTGGGGCTGCCGAAGGTGACTGAGAGGTCTCAGTTGAGGCCGCTAATCCTCACGCCCGTGAAGGTGGCGTACAACGCCTTGCGCAGCTTGGAACTGCCAGTAGAACACTGGTCGTTCCTGCTGGTCCACATCCTGCTGGGCAAGGTGCCGCTGGAGTTGCGCGCCCGGTTCGAGCGGGAAAGGGGCCTTCACGGCGACCCGAAGGTCTTCCCCACCTTTGAGGAGCTACTTCGGGTCCTGGAGTGGGAGGCGAGGATGGCAGAGTCGGCGCCTCAGGAGGCGCAGCCCGCCGCGTCAGCTCGTGGCCCTGCCGGAACAGGACCGCGACCTACCAATTCCCGCACTCAGGGTGCGGTGAAGCGGACGGCGACGGTGACGAGTGCGTCGGAGCAGGAGTGCCCGAACTGTGGCCAGCTTCACGCGCTGGTGCAGTGTCCGGCCCTGCTTGCGCGGACGACCTCCGAACGACGAGGGATCGTTCGGCGGTTGCGTCGGTGCTACGGGTGCCTGGGGGGTCATCTGTACAATGACTGCCCCACGGCACGGCCGTGTCCTGGGTGTGGGGGACCACACCATCAGCTCTTGTGCGTCAGGAGCGATGGTGCTGGTCGACAGCCCTCAGGGAGGGGGCCCTCCACGGGCGGGGGCGCTCCCACGCAGAGCCACGCCTTGTACAACCATGAAGTGGCTACAGCGTGGAGCACACCCCCTCCACCCCAACCCACGGCAGCACCGGGCAGCCCAACAAGGGGCGTCCTGCACGCGGCTCGGTCACCGACCTCACAGCCCGCGCGGACGCGGGCGAACTGGAGAGGTGGAAGGGTGATACCGGAGTCACCACGGGGGCCACCTCCCCAGCGTTATCCTTCTCCGCCGCTGGATCCGCGACCCATAGAATGGAGGGCGTACACGCCTCCCCTCCATGAGCACCCGAGGCTGGATTATCACCCGCCCTACTTTAGGTACGGCAGGGCAGCTGGATATGCCCCCCCTCCGATGGCCCTTTGCACTCGGCAGCCATATTGGGCTGGGCCCTGTAGTCCGACGGGTTCGGACGAGCCTCGGAGGGAATGACTAGCCTCCGTTCCCTTGGCACAGGATCAACCGGTGGTCCTGCTGCCCACCCTCTGGTTAAGGGTTTGGGGTCCAAGAGGCGACTACGTCCGGATACGAGCGCTCTTGGACACAGGGTCCCAGGGGTGCATTTTAACAACCCGGGTTGCTCATCGCCTGGGCCTGGCTAGGTTTCCGTCACCGACTCCGTTGCGGGGAGTCGGGAACACAGAGGTGCGGTCGGCTGGACAGACCCGCCTCTCCTTCTCGTCCGTACATTCCTATTCGGAAAGGATTGCGGTCAGGGCCACCGTCATGGATTCGGTTGTCGGTTGGCTTCCTCAGGCGGACATAGATCCGGATCTTTTGTCCTGTACTAAGGGTCTCAGGTTGGCGGATCCCCGCTTCGGGATGGCGGGTCCGGTAGACCTTTTGTTGGGTTCTGATGTACTGGGTTACATCATGAACGGCAAGCCTAGACTGCTGGATCAGTCTTCGCTGATGGCGCTGCCCACCATCTACGGGAACGCCATTTTGGGAATAGTGGATGAGTGGCAGCAGTCGAATCAGGCTTCCTTTACGGGAATGGCCCTCGCTCAGATCATGCAGAGGTTCTGGGAGATCGAAGAGCCGCCTACCGTGTCTCGGCTGGATCCCGAGCACGTGGAGTGTGAGAACTTTTATCAGGCTCACACTCGGAGAATGGTTTCTGGGCGATTGGAGACTAGGCTGCCTTTCCGGGATAACCCCCCGCGTCTGGGCCAGTCTCGATCATTGGCCGAGAAAAGGCTCAGGTCCATGGAGCGACGCATGGCTCGAGATCCTGTACTTCGGGAAAAGTACATCGAGTTCATGAGGGAGTATGAGGCACTGGGCCACATGTCTCCGGCTCGCGACGACTGGTCGACCATGGACCACTACTTTTTGCCTCATCACGCCGTTTTGAAGGCGTCGACGGGCAAACTCAGGACGGTGTTCGATGGATCCGCTCCGACTTCGACAGGAGTGTCACTGAACCAGTGCCTCCACGCTGGACCGAAGCTACATCGGGATATTGTAGACATCATCCTGAATTTCCGTAGGCATCAGGTGGTGTTGGGAGCGGACATCCGTATGATGTTCCGACAAACGGTCATACACCCCGAGGACAGGAGGTTCCAGTTGATCCTCTGGCGGGAAAGTCCTCAGGACCCTATGATGGTGTATGAGTTGAACACCAACACCTATGGGTTGAGATCAAGCCCCTTCATTGCGATCCGCTCACTGCTGGAGTTGGCGGAGCAAGAACGGGCTCGGTACCCACGCGCAGCCGCAGTTCTGGAACGCGACCTGTACGTGGACGACGTTTGCACTGGTGCGCAGACGGTGGAGGAAGCTCTGTTGCTCCGGGATGAGCTTACAGAGCTTCTCGCATCTGGAGGCTATGAGCTTCGGAAATGGCTCTCTAACGACCCCAACGTCCTGGCTGGTATCCCGGACGATCACCAGCAGGATCCGGGGCTCTTCGAGGAAGGTGACGATCCGCACGGGATTGCGGTTCTGGGCATGCAGTATCAACCGGTTGCTGACATCTTCACCTTTCGAGTGGCGCTGGAGGCCACACGCGCGTGGACAAAACGGACGGTTTTGTCCACCATCGCCAGGATGTTTGATCCAAACGGTTGGATCAGTCCGGTGCTGTTCGCAGCCAAGTGTCTGTTACAGCGACTTTGGACTCTGAAGGTCTCATGGGACGACCCCCTGGTTGGAGACTCGCTTAACACTTGGCTTCGTTTAATATCTGACCTCGAAACGGTCAATCGAGTGGCGTTGCCCCGTCGCATTCTGCCACCAGGCTGTAGCCGGATCAGCCTGCACGGGTTCTGTGATGCGTCCGAGCTGGGCTATGCCGCATCTGTGTACTTGCGTACAGTTGACGCTGGAGGCCACGTCAATGTCACGCTCTTATTGGGGAAGAGCAAGGTAGCTCCTATCAGGACACGACTCACCATTCCGAAACTGGAATTGAGCGGAGCCACATTACTTGCTCGGCTGCTCAAGCATGTATATCAGGAACTGTCCACCTCGATAGACATCCGGAATGTCTATGCGTGGTCAGACAGTCAGGTCGTGCTTGCCTGGTTGAGAGCAGCCCCTCACACTTTGGAGACCTTTGTGGGAAATCGGGTTTCCCAAATCCAAAACATTGGACTGGACATTGTTTCGAGACATGTCCCGGGTGAGTTGAACCCCGCTGACTGTGCTTCGCGCGGCTGTTCCGCGCCGGAGCTAGTTGATCACCCCTTATGGTGGGGTCCGGACTGGCTGCTGGAGCCAGAAGCTTCCTGGCCAGCTCTCGGCGCGGACTCGGAGCGAGCGGAGCTGCCCGGAGTCCGCGTGCATGCGATTGTGGCGGAAGTGCCCCCAGACCCTGATTGGTTGACGGGTCGTTACAGCAAGCTGGATAAATTGCTGGGGGTAACTAGCTGGATTAAGCGCTTCATCCACAACTGTCGTCACCCTCGTCAGAGGAGGAGTGACCAGATCGCCACTGTGGAGGAGTGACCAGATCGCCACTGTGGAGGAGCGTCGGAGTTCCTTGCTGCACTTCATTCGGCTGGTACAGGGTGAGAGGTTTCCGACGGAACTTGAGGCGCTGCGCTGCGGTCGCGCTCGCTTGAAGGGTGCGGTCGCCAAGTTGAACCCTTTCACAGATCAGGATGGTCTTCTGCGCGTAGGAGGTCGGCTCCGGAAAGCCAACCTGCCGTACGGCAGCAGGCATCCCCTGTTGCTACCGAAAGGAGGTCCTCTGGTGGACCTGCTGATCACCGATCGGCATATCGGTAACGCGCACGCTGGATGTGGCGCGCTTCTCGCTGTGTTGCAGCGTGAATTCTGGATCTTGTCGGCTCGCAGGGCGGTCCGAAAGGTGCTGTTTAGATGTGTCCTTTGTTATAGGCTCAAGGCGTCTACCATGCAGCCCATGATGGGAGATCTTCCTCCGGATAGGATTTCTCCCTCGAGGCCGTTCGACGGGGTCGGAACGGACTTCGCTGGGCCCTTCTCGGTCAAGTCATCAACGTTGCGTAACGCCAAGGTCGTTAAAGCCTACCTGTGCGTCTTTGTGTGTTTGGCCACCAAAGCAGTCCACCTGGAGCTGGTCTCTGCGCTGTCTACGGAGGCCTTTGTCGCGGCGCTGGATCGCTTTGTAGCGCGAAGAGGAGTACCCTCTTTAATACGTTCGGACAATGGCACAAATTATCGAGGGGCGGCGAATTATTTACGCGAAGTTAATAATTTTTTAAATTCTGGTAATAATAGTTTAAGTCTGGCTCTCGCCCAGCGGGGAATCAGCTGGCAATTTAGTGTGCCGGCCTGTCCTCACTGGGGAGGAATTTTTGAGGCTGCGGTGAAGTCTGCTAAAACCCATCTCCGCCGTGTCATCGGGGAGACCGTGTTAACTTGGGAAGAGTTAGTCACGGTACTATGCCGCGTGGAGGCAGTGCTTAATTCCCGTCCTCTCTGTCCAATCTCGCCTGACCCTAACGATCTAGAAGTCTTGACGCCGGGTCACTTCTTGATCGGTCAGCCTTTAACCGCGTTGCCGGAGTATCCCTGGAAGGATGAGCGCCCCGGACGCCTGTCCCGTTTTCAGTTATTGCAGCAAATAAGTCAAGACTTCTGGAGGCGCTGGTCGGCCGAGCACTTGCATCTGTTGCAACAACGGGTAAAATGGACAGATAGGACGGAGGCCCCTCGGGAAGGGGACTTAGTATTATTAAAAGAGGCAAATTTGGCCCCCCTACTCTGGCGTAGGGGACGTATTTTAAAATTGATATCTGGTACTGATGGCACACCCCGCGTGGCGGAGATTCTGGTTTCTGGTTCCAGACTTCAGCGCGCGGTGTCCTCTCTGGCACGCCTGCCTCTTTATTAGATATACGTATTTTTCATGGTTAAAATTTTATTTAATTTTATTGCTATTTTTGGTAAAGGTTTTTTTTTGGTTTGATTTCCACTTTCGGGTCAAAGTTGGGAATTTCGTTTTTATTTGAGGTCTGGATACTGCTAAATACTAGTTACTAAATACTAGTTACTAAATACTGGTTTTCTAAAATTGAACAGGAGTTCAATTGGTCGGGGGTTTTGTTCCGTATAATCGGGCAACATTAAAAATCATAGCGGATCTATGGGTTTGACAGCCGGCTGTGAAGTGACGTTGTCTGTTTTTCGCTGGAACGAAAAGGACGCGTTTTACTGTTATCTATATAATCTGGTTTGCTTTTCTGGTTAAAAGTGTAATATTGTGCGGGAATACATTATTAACGTGAACTGTGACCTTGGATTGGTGCTGGAAGACCACACAGTGAAAGCGGCTACGGGATTGGCCGCTTCTAGAACGCAGGATCGTTCTTGGGCGGAGGAAGTCTACGGAATTTGTCTGGTTTGGTATTCCAAATTCCCCTTGCTCCCGTTCCTTATTCCTTGACGACCAAACTGGACCTTTGGACGACGCCGGGAACCCCAGGTAAGTCATTTCTTTGCACTACTCGGTTTGCAATCAGGGAAGTAAACGTTAAAATCGGTATAACGGCATATATAATTGTTTTTATTCTCGCTTATGGGCCCCGAGACGGTATTTCTGGCATAAATACTGAACAGCTATGATGCCTGCTTAGACTGCTCATGACTTTCAGGCTTGGTCATCATTTCGGCCCTTACTGTTCGCGCTATGAAGCCGGTCTGGGTCATGATTTAGCTTGGCCATCAAGGTATCAAGGGCTGCAATTCCAACCGCGTAATGAGGGCCTTGACACTATGGTGTGCTTGCGATCAGGAACGGACTCATTGTAGACCGCGGCATTAATGACGCGCGGAATATCGGATTATATCCTTGTGAAAGAAGCCTCGAGTCACAGCCTGCTAAATAAAGTTAAATATAGCTGCTCAGTTAAAAATATATAATTGTAAATATATTATTTTATTTTTTCACCGCCGTTTCACTTACTTACATATATGAAGAAAACTAGCATTTACTCACGACTTGTGTGTTTTATTCAGAAAAAGGATATTCCCTCTACAATTGTTGGCATAAAAAGAGCCCTTTGCGGCGCTATTCTACACTACAAAATATCAAAGTTTCAAATTACACACTGATCAATTCTTACAACAAGATTGTTTATAATATTAGTAGGATAAACTTCTAATATTAGTATTCTAACATCGTATCACCAAAATACTACAAGCGACATCTTTTGAAATTGAGCTGAACTTTTATGGTATGAAACTTTCAGCACGATTCGGGGTTCAGTTCAGTATTTTGTACGTAGACCGAAGTAAGGAATACGTAAGCAACAATGTCTACATCAAGGATACGTATTATGAACTTAGTTCATGGATGAGGCACAAGAGTTCGCAATCATCAATTTTACCTTGTGAATTTAGCCTTGTGACCCCTAGGGAATGCCATATCTTTAACAGTACGAACCAGGGGATCTACCGCCTAAGAAAAACTGTCTTAGCTTAGATATTGCTGTATCTTTTCTTCTCGTTTGAAATGAAAGAGACGGCAATAGCAAATCCACAGCCGATTTAGTAAGGCGATAGAGGGCTAGGAACGTGCAAGAAGGCGGAGGTCTATATTATAATGATACGTAGTAACCTCTCTACCTAGTCTGTGGTAGTAACCCAGTTAAATTAGAACCTTTTTCTTCACAGACATTCTAAAAATCTGATCAATAAAAGAAACTTGCCGTTCCACGTATAATACTTACGTAAAACAAATTTGACATCTGTATAATATACAGATTGATATTCAGTATGTATATTCAGAGAGTTCAGATTCATCTAAAAAATACTTTTGAAATGGCTTTAAAATGTTTGTATGATTTACTTACTAAATTTAGCTTAGGGGCTTATACAGCTGAATAGTTTCTCAAGACAGTGAAAGAAATAACTTAAATTAACTTATAATTAAGATATTGAAAATTTAATCAATTTTAAACTCTGTGTTTAATTATTACGCTACGTTACGTTTTAATGTTACTAAAATTAAATTGTTAGGTATATGCTATCTAATATGAGGTATGTCTGGCATATAATAATATAATTTATATCTTTTAATATCGGAATCTTTGTTAAAAAACACACAAAAATACAATGTTAAAACTTAAAATAGAAACTGTAATCTAAATTATTACGAGCTCATTTATAGGTATATACCAAACAAACATATTTATAACAAACATGGTTAAGATCAACCCAATAACACTGAGAGCTGAAGGTCTGACTACTAATATATAGAGCAAGGTTCAACCAGACGTTCAAAATAAGTGGGTAGGTAAGTTCTGAATACGAATTAGTCGAAATAGTGGAATCCTGTTGATTACACTAGTAATATTAACCATAGGATATATATTATGCGTATGTGGTTGAGGCAGTCCCCGATAGTTTAATGCAGTTTTATGCACAATGTTTATAGATAAACTCGAAGACATGAAGCCACATTTAAAATATTTAAAATGGGTCTGTCTCCGCCCTAAAAACTTGGTAAGTAATCCGTAACTAGTGTAGTGAACAACGATAGCCCTGTTTGATTTTCAACAGTTGTGCAGACATTAGAAGAAAAATTAATACACTACTTAATTTATTTTCAATCCTCAACGTTAAAAGAAGGATGTTGTACGTTTGACCTATATATACGCCTGATGCCTGTATTTACTGTCTATGGTATATTAACAAAATTAGTGGACCGATTAACAAGTTCAAATGAGGCAGCAATTTGGGCTTCATGTTCAAATATTAACATCAGGCGCATATTTAGTAATATATAGTAAGTATCTCAATATTATTAAATAAAACATGTAACTTAAGTTAGTAACTAAACTAAGCTACATATTATGTTACTTAGCTGTTATTAATTTATTCCTTACAGTATTTTAAGTTGTTAACAAATTATACTTAAGGATATAACTACCATATTGCTGGCTTACACTCGTCCCCTTCCTCTGCTCGCCGTTGTCGGAAATAATGTCCTAAATACTTCTGCGGCAACATCAACAAGAGTGAGTGTTCACAATCTGCCCCTTAGATAAAGTGTATCATCTTTGCTCTGCCCTCATACTTCTTTACCGAGCGACTTGCAACGATGGCTGATGTCGAGGATGTTGCGGCGACAAGAGTATAACTGCTTAGGCCAATTGTCCACGTAGCTGCACGACATCCGCACGATTTCGACAATTGTCGGATGCAAGACGAATACTTGCATCTTGCGTACAAATAATGAAGTCTGTGTCCACGAAACGACAACGACACGACAGCCGCACGTCTTGCGTTTGTTTGTAGGATGCATGCATTCGACAAAAGACGCGTGCGTGGACAATAGGCCTTAGTGTAATAAACTAATTTAAACGTTTTCAAACTTAGCAACGTCAAACCATACGGTCTGAAACATATCGTTCGCACCTGGTCCGTACCAAATGGATGCTTTCTTTTCTTTAGAGCAGTCGAAACGTAGCCAGCGTGGTGGATTATGGCCTTGATTCTCTCCATGTGAGAGAAGGTCCCGAGTCCTAGCAGTGGGAATATTTAGTGGGCTGCTTGTAACATTATACGAGGGATTGTATTCCTTAAAACTAACTAATGAGATTATTACGTAATGTTCCTTACATTACATAATAATATAACCTTTAAAGTAAAGGTTACCTAACGCAGTTATTCTATCCACGATAGATATTATGGATAACATCCCTGTCTTTACCAGATAATATCCTGAAAGCGTTTTAAATGGACTTCGGACACAAGAAAGCCGTTGCAGATTTAATAATTGGTTTTGACTGATCTTCCAGTAGCTTAACTTAACCTAAGCCCGCAGACCATGGACACTTTATTTGGAAACGATTTTATTTGGATGGAAACACAGAAATCTAAATAATTTATTTTAATTTCTGTGGGTGGAAATGGGAGCCTATTAGAACGCCTAATTTTTTGTTCCTATTTTACTTTGTCATAATGAATGTAGCATAAAGTATAGTGTCATAATGCAACTTTCGCATAATATTTTTTTGGCGTTATGTGTTTTAAGCATAACAATCTATTATACTACATTTAATTCGACTATTGATGAGACGCATAATAGTTTTAAGGCATATTTTTATTTGTTCTAATGTTTTTTTAAGGTGCCTTTTAAATCGCATATTATTTTTCCCCTAATTTACTTTGTCATAATGAATGTAGCATAATATATAGTGTCATAATGTAACTTTTGCATAATCGTTTTTTGGCGTAATGTGTTCTATAAAAATCTATTGTACTACATTCGATTCGACTGTTGCTCAGACGCATTTAGGCATTTTTTAATTATTTGTTGTGCTACGTAATATATAACCAGGTTACATAGGACCCAGATCCGACTTGGAGCACCCCGACTCCACCTAGTCTTGTCGCTACTACCCCTAGAGTGTATTAAAAAAATGTGGGAGCCAGAAGCTCAAGGGAGGCCCTGAGTGGAGCGATCCATGCGAGGCCACCCGAAGTCAAAAAGTGCATCATACGTCTTGGTTTATGTAGGTTTTTAAGTCCTTAAAACGTTGTCTACATAAATTAGTACAAAAATTGTTATACTACTGCATAAATACCTTTTATTGTATCTACCATAAAAACGGTGTTTACCATAAAAAAAATAAGGTGTTATTCTCAGACCAACGAATCTTAATCCTCAAAATATACTAAATAATTTCACAGCAACAGTATGATAACACGAATGCGACAATGACAGATACTATTGGCAATGATATTTCATTAAATTAGTAGATACCTATATTACGAATAATAAATATTGTTGTCGAAGTACCCACCCGCATTTCACACACCCACGTATTTTATTTAAATAATGTTGCTACAATCCGCTCTTTGCACTTGTTTTTTAGTTAGGCGTTTAAAGTTTATGCCGTTAATCATTATGTTTAAATATTGTTATGCTTTTCTCAATGTGTGCCTTTAAACATTATGCTATTTATAGTTATGCGTCGAAACATTATACTAAGTTATCTGTATGCTATATATGGCTATGCGTTTAAACATTATGCTAAGTTATCGTTATGTAATATATGGTTATGGTAGTTAATATTATGCGAAGACAGTTATGCGTTTAGTTGTTATGGTAAATTATCATTAGTCCTAAAACCGTTATGCCTACCTAAAATAGGACAAAAAATGTTATGCCACCCCATATAGACCCGGTGGAAATTACCTGTTTAAATAATTATTTTTTATCTCGGGAAAATTCTGGGAAGAAAAACTACGCGAGTAAAGCCGCGGGCGCTGCTAGTGTGTACTTAAAAGCCGAACAAAATACAAAACATTTTTTTTACCAAATATTGAAACCAAGAGGCACAGATTACTGAAGTTTTGTTTCAGTAATATGTGCCAAAAAAAACGATTAATTTTTTCAACCCCTGACTCGAAAAGAGGGAGAACATAGACCATCCATCATATAACAGCAGAAATGTCTATAAACCCTATTTATGTCAATTTAAACTAGAGTGCTCGCAATATAACTCTGCGCGTAGCAAAATATGGAAGTAATTGACAGGCCGTCAACTTCTTGTTTACGTCAGTTGACAAAAGTTTGTTTACGTTTGTTGTATTTATTAATTTCCAAAGTAATTATTAGCTTTTATTATGCCGAAAGTGATTAAAAGTACTGGCCGTGGCTAGTTCTTGAAAATCAATCGTGGTTGTGAAGAAGAACGATACAATAACAGGCCAAAAGTGCAGTTTTCCAAACGCAGAGCTATTTGACAACTAATATGTAGGGATACCATAGGAATCAAATCTCCACCTATTATCGGCGGATTTTTAAGCTGAGGCTTTATTTTTGAGGTTTGATTGTTTTATCGCCAATGTCAATCAATAACCGTGGGAAAAGAAATGTGAGTGCTTAAGACTGAATGTGAGAAACAAGTTATATTTAATAATTTTTTTTCATAACATACAAATCAAAATAGGAAACACAGTGACACAGCAGTAAAGATCAGCTGATTGTATCTTTCTCGCTCGGGTACACTCGACGGTCCTACGTTCACTCGATCGACCCTTTCACCTAACAGCGTCAGCTTCATTTACCACCGAAGCGAAAATATGTGGGCGGTGCGCCAAAAGAAAATTCACTTAATTTTTTTAGCTTGGATGCCCTGTAATCATTTACTCCGTATGAATTACTGTATGTTTTATTATAGGCGTTTCAGAACGTACAATTACGTGGTAATGGACAACGCATCATACCACTGCACTCAGACTAACAATGTATCTAATAAAGAGGCACAAAGAATACCCACAATACTAAGTAGAATGACTGTTAAAAGGACATGGACAAGAAGTTTTGCGGTTACCGCTGTGATCCATCGTGATCTAAACCCTATTGAAAATAAGATGATCCTTCAAAGAGCATTCATACGCCAAATTTTCAAATAGTGTTATTTATGGTCTCAATAAAAGATTTCCAAGTTTAAATTATATTATCATTATTTCGTTGTTGGTGTAGTTTGAAAATGACAGATTTTTTATAATGTAATTAACTAAAATAAAGTTCTCCTGGTCCTCCTGGAGACTCAGACAGTCATTAACCTGTACCAATGATACTTGATCATACTGAACCAAACTGCACTGAACCAGCACTGTAACGGCGTTCATTATTTCGAGACATTAGTTCTAATCTCAGTTGTCCTATAATTTATAAATAGTTAGTTATATTGCTTCCCTAAAAAATCCCTTCCCGTACCTGTTTTATGAAGTTGTAAGTTCCCAATGAACGGGAAGGGAACCTATTAGCTTGACCTGGCAACATTAAGTACGCCACCAGTCGCGCGCAGGCTTATACTGCGAGCACTATAATAATGTACTCGTGCCTACTTACTTCAATTCCGAGAGTTTTAGAATCACACCAAGTGCATCTATGTTTCTCTAAATCGCGATTTGTGAGATTTTCTTCTTTTTTATATCTAAGAAAACTTCTTTGCTATTTTCTTACTATGGTAAAGTAAAACACTGGAAGATTTATTTTTGTCCGATATTTTACACTCAAAGACTGTGCTACAGTTTATAGTGGAAATTATCTCATATGAGCGTATGTAGCATATACATCCCATTATACAGTCTCATGTTGTTGGCGGATGACAAAAAGGTGTATTTCTTGGAACACCTCTGTTTCCGGACGATGTTTTCTTTTATTTTTAAAGCCAACGGTTATGACAAATCCTACTACTAATGAAAAGGTGCGTACCATTTAACTCTCTTTTAAAGTCTGTTAAAACACAAGTTTGTAAAACAGCCTGAACGTTTCATACTTTGCACAGGCTAAAACTAAGTAGGTACATAACATAAGGAAAAAAAATCAAAAAGTACAGGTGCTTTACATCAAGAGGCTCGACACGTGCAGTTCAAAAACAGTTGCACAGTTGTAAGGTCAAAAGTTAGATTTGACGATAAAAGGAGTTTAAAAATCAATGAAGTTAAGCAATATAGGAATAACGGACACCGGCAGCGGATTCAGCGCTTCAATTGACGCTGAAAGTGTATGGTGTTTGACTGTTATGTAATTTAGTTTTAAAGAAACCTTTATCTCTAATACTCGTATTAAATACATGAACTTTGGACCCCTGTTTACGAAAATACGTCTACTAATCTATTATTCCGCAACGCCGTACAAAAATCGTGCAACAAGGAGAAATGATCGAGGGTTGCAACCCCCCTCTTCAACTGCACTCTGTTGGACAGGTTACAAGTGACGGCATGGTGCTGAATATTATTACTTTATTCCCTTCTATCATCCTACATAGGTCTCCTGGTGGTTCATTTGACCCATAAATTTTGTTCACGGGCCTGTAGTCTATGATGGGTTGTGGCCGTGACTCTACCCTTTTAAGAGTAGGTAGTCTCTTGAAAGTCAGAGTGAATAGTTGACTTCTAAGCTTGTTTGCTATGTTTTCAGCCATATCGCTAGCCAAGAGGCGAGTAGGTGGTCAATGGTCACACTAAGTTTTATTAATTGTTTAACGTTAAAAAAACGAACTCGTAGAAAAGCTATTGTTATTATGAGTAAGGAATAACAGTCGTAAAACGTGACTCTTTTGGCTAAGTGCATAACCTTCTATACACCTCTATATAAGTTAGATTCGAACTTTCATTTATTTTTGTGTCTTAGGCAGTTGTGCCACCGGCAACGATGAACGAGTAACAAGTAACGAGTAGCGAGTATCGCTGAGCGAGTGTTATCTTTCATATTATAGCTCTTGTCGCTCGGCGACAAACTAGTGAAGCGAGTGCTCGCCGGATGTGTGCGAGTGAGGCGAGCGATTACTCGCATCACTCGCATCTTTCAAATCCGCACTGTAGAGAAATTACCGCTAGTTGCTCTCTCGGCGTGTTCTAATCGCTTAGAGAGAGTTAACTGAGCGAGTATCGCTGAGCAAGCGTGTTTTCATCGCTCTTGTCGCTCAGCCACAAACTAGTGAAGCGAGTGCTCGCCGGCAGTGTGAACAGTCAGCGATACCGATATTTTACACTCAAAGACTGTGCTACAGTTTATAGTGGAAATTATCTCATATGAGCGTATGTAGCATATGCATCCCACTATACAGTCTCATGTTGTTGGCGGATGACAAAAATGTGTCTTTCTTGGAACACCTCTGTTTCCGGACGATGTGTTCTTTTATTTTTAAAGAAAACTTCCTTTCTAACACGTACACGCTTCACATCGGCTCTACAAACAAAAAATCAAAACCAGTGGATTTTTTCGAGCTGCGCGCGTATCAAAAGTGTCAGTGTAACCAGAAACAGTCAGGCTACCCCGGAGCGGTGCAGACATCCCTCAGGACAACAGGAATAAAGAGAAATCTTCAAAAAAATATCGGCCAACAACTGGAAACAAAGGTTAGTTCGGTAGAAATATCAGAAAACCGCATAGCTGTAATCGGACAAACATCACGTCCGACCGCATACCGAACTCGTCGATATAGATAACTCCGCTGTCACGTTCGTTTCGCTGTACAATCGAAGCACGTCATCGCCAGGCACCTACGACACCTCCCAAGTGACGTCACAACACTCTCTGCACCTTAATTCGAACTCAAAGGTGGACTTGGGAGACAGCAACAGCATCGTCGGCCCCTGTGGAAGAACTGACTGCGGGTGACTGGACATCTGTCGAGCGGCCCGAAGAACATCCATCCCAAGCGTGTACGTTACAATATCAACCAATTCAAGTTTGGAAGGAAGAAGAAGAGGAAACCCCGTGAGTAGGATAAGTGGTTGCAGGTTAGACCTGGTCTAGTTAAGCTGTTAAATAATACCTAAATAAGTACTTTTTTCTTATACTAAACATGTCCGATACAACCAAAAAATCCGCCCCCTCCACCTCTGCTTGCCCCACATCTGCCCCTGCCATGGCACCCAGACGAACAAAGGTGCTTTCAGTAAGGTCAGTGGCATCGACCTTGCATAAACGCATTTTAAAAAAAAATCTTAAGACCAGCAAGTCGGAGGTGGTGTTGTCGACGCAGCACCAAGGACAATGCCCTGGGGTGCCCACAGAGTTCCCCGAAGTGGGGTCCGGCTGCGCTCAGACACTCGGTCATGTCTCATCGCCACCGCATTCAAAAACAGCTAGTGAAATCTCGGCTCCGGTGTCCTCGGTGCCGGAGACAAGCCCAGAACATGTGGCCGCGATGGACAGGATCGGGGACTGGGAACAGTGCGGGATCTCACCGCCAAAAGAGTTGAGGACGGATGACGAGATGGATAGTGTGTCGGAAACGTCTTTCCCGAACTCCGCCCGCTGCAAAAGAGCCAGCATGCTGATTGCACATAGCTCAAAGCGGACGGGGGTCGAGATGGACAGCGCCACTAAAGTGGCAAATGACGCACTACTCCGGGGGAAGGACGCTCTCGAAGAATCCCAGAATTTAAGGAAGGATTTAAAACAAACCGCTATCGAGAGCCTCCAGGCGCTCTACGAGATCGTCCTCTCCCTGGCAGAGTCCAGGCACCGTCACATAGTCTCACTACAACAAGAACGAACTCGACACGCAGTGGAGCTGCTCTCGGTGGAAAGAGCCCACTCAAAGTCTTTACAGACAATTGATCACGACATAACAAAAGAGGTAGCTCTGGCGCGCGAAACACTTAGCGAACTCCAAATAGAAACTAAAGCTATTAGAGACTGGCAGAGCTTCGAGTCGATAGAGCCCTATCAACAGATCAAAGCAACGGCGGAGGCAGTGAAGAGCATCAACGGTTACCTCAAATCACCAGCGCCCAGCCAAAACCCCACCGTCGATCTGACACCGCTGCGGAATGACAGTCTCAGCCTTAAAACTGGGATAGAAATTCTTCAAAGACAGGTAGACGAGATGCGGAGAGACTCAAACGTAGAAAGAGAGAAAACTGTTGAGGCCCTTCGCCAAAACGCTGAAATGCTAAAAGAGCTCGCCTCGATTCCTCCACCTCCAACCCCTTTAAATTATTCGGACAGGTTTTGCAAAATCGAAAAAATGTTGACTGAACAAACACTCCCTCCACCCCCCGCCCCAATTAAAATTAACATCGACGAGCACGTGCTACCAATCACGGAACGGCTCGAGGCTGTATCTTCGGAACTCCGGACTATGCGGCAAGATAAATTAACTCCTCCTGCATCAGTTCTAAGCATCGAGGCCGAAATCTCCCAAGCCGAAACCGGCAAGCCACCAAAGCCCGCATACGCCAAAATCGCGGCTAAGCCCATTGTGCCGAAACCAAATCATACACTGATCGTGACAACGGCAAATCCCACATCATCCACGACATCTGAAAATTTGATAGACAAGATAGCGTTAGCACTGGACACGAAGAAGACTGGAGCAAGAGTTGACCGAGTGCGCAAAGGTCGGAACAGGAAAGTCATCCTGAGTTGTAGCACAGAGGAAGACCTTGGCCTAGTCAGAAATCGTGTGCAGCAAGACAAGTCTCTAAAGGTTGAAACCGCGAAAGCGGGTAACCCACTTATCATCATTCGAGACGTCTTGTCGGTTCACAAGGATAACGAAATAGTGGAAAATTTTCTGGCGCAGAATAAACATCTGTTACAGGGGGTTAATTTGCAAGAGAGTGCGATCAGGGTGCGATACAGGAAAAAGGCGCGAAACCCGCATGAGTGTCATCCGGTGATCGAGGTCTCGCCTCGCATTCACAGAGCGTTTTTGAACGCCGAAAAGGTCTACATAGGACTCCAGAGGAGACCTGTGGCAGACCATTCGCCCTTGGTGCAGTGCTCCAAGTGCCTAGGTTTCGGCCATACAAAAGCGATCTGCCGGGAAAGGGATGAGTCCTGCAGTCACTGCGGAAAAACCCACTCCTGGACACAATGCAAGGCAAGAAAAGAAGACCTGCCACCCAAATGCAAGAACTGCGCGATTGCTCATCCCAACAGCCCCAACAGAGAACTCGTTCACAACGCCTTCAGTAGTGAATGCCCTGAAAGGATAAAATGGGATGGTATAGCGCGGTCTCGAATTTCATATTGCTAAGGGCACTCATGAGGCAAGTGGCTCAGTCTCCCAAAGAGTAGGCGAACCAGGTATGCGTTTCATCCAAGCAAACCTGCAACGCTCCCAGAATGCAACAGCAGAACTCCTGAAGGTCGCAAGAGAAAGGGGAGTTTCAGTTGCCCTTGTTCAAGAACCCTATGTGGGAAACAAAGGCGTAATGAAACAGTATCCTGGAACTCGCGTTATCCAGTGCAGTTTAAATAGGCAAAAACCAGTCAAGGCAGCCATAATAGTCTTCGGTGACAGGCTGGAGGTAATCCATGACCCCCAACTTGTTACCGAAACGGAAGCGGCAGTCCTGTTGGTCGGCACAGGCCTAAAACTGGGAGTGATTTCTGTCTACTTAGAAGGAGACCAAAAAGTCGACCCCTATCTCAGCAGGATTAAAGTATTCAGCGAAAAACTAGCGACTAAAGACCTTATTGTTGCTGGTGACGTGAATGCGTGGTCCCACTGGTGGGGAAGCACATCCCAAAATGAGAGAGGAGAAGCCGTAAACTCTTTCTTCAACGAAATGGACTTATTTATTCTCAACTCCGGCGACACACCAACCTTCGAGATCGTCAGGGAAGGCAAACTCTGCACAAGCATAGTAGATGTAACAACGTGCAGTGGGTCTCTCCTGGGGAAAATTGAGGGATGGAAGGTTGACAAAAGTATAACAACATCAGACCACAACGCAATCACTTTCACTTTGCGTCTAATTAAAGGTCTCGAACAACAGAGACCAATAACAACTCGTAAATACTACACCAAGAAGGCACAGTGGTCAAACTTTATGTCACAGTTAAAATCCTCCCTTGAAGAAGGAAACCTCTCGCCGGAGTCAGTGGAGAAATGTGAAAGTCCATTGGAACTCGAATCAATGATTACGGGCTACACAGCTAGTATACATGAAGCCTGCAAACATACCATTCCACTGGTAAGCTCGCCAAAGGGAAATCCAACCCCTCCATGGTATACGAAAACGCTCGATAATCTGAAGAAAGAAGTTCTCAGAAGAAAGAGACGGATTAGGAATGCCGCCCCCGACAGAGTTGAACTTGTAGTCGAACAGTACCAAATTGCTCGGCAAGACTACAAGGATAAAGCCAAAGAAGCTCAGACGATAAGCTGGAAAGAGTTCTGCACGAATCAGGAGAAAGAAAGCATGTGGGACAAGATCTACAGAGTGATGAGAAAAACTTCGACAAGACAGGAAGAAATACTCCTAAGAGACACCGAAGGTAACACTCTATCCCCCCAGCTATCTGCAGAACTACTTGCTAAAACGTTCTATCCCGACGACTCTGAGAGCACAGACCAACCTTGCCATACAGAGCTACGGGAGCGAACGACAGAAACGCCTATGTACTTACCGGAAAATGACCCATCATTTACATCAGCGGAACTGGAATCAGTACTGAGAACTCTGAATCCGAAAAAAGCCCCCGGTACAGACGGGCTATCCGCTGATATCTGCGCAGCAGCCATACGATGCGAATGGGAGGTTTTCTTGGCGATAGCAAACAAATGCTTGTCGCTGAAATACTTCCCCAAGCAATGGAAAGAAGCGCACGTGGTCATATTACGCAAACCCGGCAAGACAGATTACACACATCCAAAATCTTACCGCCCCATAGGTCTTCTGTCCGTTCTTGGAAAAATCGTTGAAAAGCTTCTGGTAAACCGACTCCAATGGCATCTCCTCCCAACCATCAGTAAAAAACAGTACGGCTTCATGCCCCAAAGAGGCACCGAAGACGCCCTCTATGACCTGGTAGAGCACATCAAAGAAGGAGTAGACAGTAAAGACACCGTACTCCTAATCTCCCTGGACATAGAAGGCGCCTTCGACAATGCTTGGTGGCCCGCCCTCAAAAATCAATTAGCGAAGAAGAGGTGCCCAACAAACCTCTACGACATGGTAAACTCCTACCTCAGCGACCGTAAAATCAAGGTCAACTATGCAAGAGCAGGTCAGCTATGAGAAGGAAACAACCAAGGGATGCGTCCAAGGGTCTATCTGTGGACCAACCTTTTGGAATGTGATCCTAGACTCATTACTACGAATGCTAGAAGCCGAGGGAGTATACTGTCAAGCATTCGCGGACGACGTCGTTCTCGTATTTACAGGCAGCCCGACCATTATCGAACAGCAAGCGAGCGGGGCGCTGAGCATGACAGTGGAATGGGGTAAAACTAACAAACTCAACTTTGCAGCGCATAAAACTAACGCGATGCTTTTCACAAATAAGTTGAAGTACGAAACTCCAAACATAGTCATGTCCGGCGTCCGGCTCGATCTGGTCGAGGAAGTCAAACTGCTAGGCCTAATGATCGACCGACGGCTCAACTTTAAAGCACATGTGAACGCCCAATGTAAAAAAGTGGCGAACATTTATAGACAGCTCGCATGTGCAGCGAAGGTGACCTGGGGATTAAATGGCGAAATCACGAGAACCATTTACGTCGCGGTGGTGGAACCCATCATCATGTACGCCTCAAGTGTATGGGCACAAGCAGTAGACTTCGAGGAAAACAAGTCGCACTTAAACGCGATCCAAAGAGGCTTTGCCCAGAAAATCTGCAAGTCGTACCGTACTGTTTCTCTAAAATCAGCACTTGCCCTTTCAGGTCTGCTCCCCCTGGATCTCAGGATACAGGAAGCAGCAAGTTTGTACAGAGTAAAAAAGAACCTCTCCCAAGATTACCTCCCACCAGAAGTGGAACTCGAGCGGAACGTAAACTACTTGGATAAACCCCATCCGTCCACGCAGACATCCGTAGAGTACGAGCTCATAGAAGACACCTCCAATCTTCCAGAAGGACCTCAAATTTATACTGATGGCAGTAAGATTGAGGGTAAAGTTGGAGCTGCTCTAACATGGTGGGAGAATGGCAAAGAGGTCAAGAACTTGACGTTCAAGCTCCACTCCGAATGCACAGTCTTTCAATCAGAACTCTATGCTCTTTGCCGGGCAACTCAAATGGTGTTAAAGAGCAAGGACCCAGAAGTCAATGTCCTGAGTGACTCCAGATCTTCACTCGAGCTGCTGAGTAATCCAAAAACGAGTCACCCCTTGGCAAAGTGCATAAAGGAAAACATTGGACAGATAAATGCTGAAGGGAGATCTCTTCGTCTTTTCTGGGTAAGAGCGCATGTAGGCACCGTCGGCAACGAAAGAGCTGACGAACTGGCCAAATCGGCAGCACTCACGGAATCGCCCAGGGACTACGAGGGGATCCCTTTGTCCTACGTCAAACGCAAAATCCGCGAAGAATCGGTCAAGAAGTGGCAGGATCGATATGAGACCTCGGACACCGGAAAAGTCACTCAGACGTTCCTCCCTGATATAGCAAACGCATATCGGTTGATGAGAACTACGAAACTGACTCATTTCCAGGTACAAGCATTGACGGGACACGGAGGAATAGCAGATTACTTGTACAGATTTAAGCTTAAGAGCAGTCCTGTATGCGAGTGTGACTCTGAAAAATCCGAGAATGTCTGGCACGTGCTGGTAGACTGTCCCCGATTCATGGCTGCAAGACATGATCTCGAATCTATGATTGACAGGAAGCTGGTTATCTCAGATCTCCACAACGTCTTGGCAGATCCAGATAGCAGACCACGGCTTCTGGCTTTCATGGAGAGTTCATTCCGCATAGCGGCCAAAAGAAACTCCACACTTTCTAAAACACAACCCCCTTCACCACCACACCCTACCCCACTGTCTAATACACACCCACCTTCACCACCACACCCTACGCCACTGTCCGTGAACGCCACGCCGGGTGCAATCTCCGTCCAAGATAGCTCCTCAAAGAGCATCTCCGTCCAACAACTACTGGAGAACGCAGACCGAGGAGAGGCGGGGATCCGTGTCCGCGGAGTGGCTCTCTTCATGGATAGCAACAAAGAGAGATTCGGAATAAGCTTTTGCTTCGCCTGGGAAAGTAAACGCGCCCGTTTGTCGCCGGGATTGTCTTGTCTGCTCAATGGGAGTACCGCAAAAGTCACAATGAAGCGGAAAACCTTCGACGCTATGCCAGTGTGCGAGGTAGACGGCCACCGATTTCGGTTGGTGCGATCGAGAAACAAAACGATTGCACTAATAGAATACTCGGAAGGTCGGACGCCTTTCACACAGGCAAGTGCGCTGCTTGCACATCTAAGCAGAAATGCGGGTGAAACACCCCGGGTGATAAGCGTGGATGCGATGGCAATCGAATATTCAAGAGCGAAAGTCGCAGACCGGCTGGGTTGCATTGAAGCCTCTAAACATCATGAGGTTGTCGCATACGAAGATAGGGGAGAAAATCTGAGCTTCCTCAGAGCCCCTTCGCACGACCTAACAAATGCAACTGACAGCTGGGGACACCCCGTTCCTAGTTCGACCAACCAAACCGGTTCCGAAAGAGCACAGCAGAGGGCAGCCGCGGAAAAAGCCACAGCCCATCAAAGCGGCAGCCGAAGCACCAACACGGCCTTCGTGGCTGCCTTCAACACTGCAGCAAGGAGCGTACTCCGAATCTCATCCCATGCACCACCCCTTTTAACGCCAGGGACCCTCAAAACAGCTTCACAGCAACAAATGAGCCGAACGAGAGCCGACATGGGACAGGTTGAACCGCCCCGCTATGTCACGGCTTTGGAGCCGCGGAGCCATGCACGTAACGCCTTCATCGAATTCATAGCCATACTGAGAGCAACAAGACTAGTTAACCTCAAGATCTGCGAAAACATCATGCAGTTCTATAGGCTAGGAAGTGAAAGCCTCCTAAAGGTGAATCTCGAGGAGGCCGAAGCAGCCATTTACAATAATGTCACATCCCGGGTCATCAAGGGAACCATGACAGGACAGTATATGGCAGCCTACAGTGCAGAAAATGGCTTCGTGACACTGAACGAGAGTGAGACAGAGCGCGCGGGAAGACCCGTTTATGCGACACCACTAAACGACCCAATTGTAGTTACCGCCCGATGCACCAAGATTATGCTGGACGACAGGATCCTCGAGATGGCCAAGTCCATTGAAGGGAACTCAAACGTCAAAGCGTGTTGGGAAAACTGGGAGGTACCAAGAATACAGTGGGTCAACGGAGTTCCAGGATGTGGAAAGACAACGTGGGTGATTAGACACTTCGACGTGGACAAAGACGCTATCATCACCACAACAACTGAGGCAGCAAAAGACCTAAGGGAGAAGCTATCGCACCGTATCGGAAACCTGGTCAAAACCAGGGTGCGAACTATGGCTTCTGCTCTGGTAAATGGTTTCGGAAAAGAGAAATTCAGCCGCCTCCTGGTGGATGAGGCTCTCATGAACCATTTCGGGGCCATTGTGATGGTCTCACGGCTGTCTGGTGTTGGCGAAATTGTCCTCATCGGAGACGTCAATCAGTTGCCTTACATCGATAGGGAAAATCTCTTCGAAATGAGGTATCACCGCCCGAACCTGGTAGCAAAGATCAGCCAGGAGTTGCTCTGCACACATCGCAACCCGATGGATGTTGCATATGCGCTGAGGGAAATATACTCAGGTATGTACTCCTCAGTACCCCGTATAAAGTCCCTGGAGCAGAGAAGGTATAAAGGAGCGCAAATACCCGGCACCCAACCCAACACCCTCTTTTTAGTGCATACTCAAGAGGAAAAGGAGACCCTGACAAACCAGGGTTACGGGTCAGGCACCGGGTCACGCATCCTTACCATTCATGAAGCGCAGGGATTGACATACGAGTCGGTAATCGTAATTAAAATTAAGTCAAACATGAAGCTGCACGAGAGCGTGTCCCATGCGGTTGTTGCAATCTCACGGCACACGGGGACCTTCACATACTACGCTGACGACACCGACGACACCATCGGTCGGTTCGTGCGGCGAGCGTTGGCTGCATCACCAAAGACCATTCAAGATTTTAACCTGCAGATGGCCATTAGAGACAGAAATGCGGCTGTAGTGGAGGCTCTGGGCCAGGAGGAGGCGGCTTAGGCAAAAGACGATGTCGAGTCGATTACTATCGGAATCCCAACCGGTAGTGATCGGCTCAACAGACGAAATCGGACTGACTAGCTTTAGAATTACGTTTAAAATGTTCACCACCCCTTATTTTCCTCTTCTTCTCCTAATCCAAGAACTATGTAAATAAAAAAAGATTATTGTAATGACAAAAGTCACGGACCCCGGAGTCTGTGGAGTGTTTAAATTAAATAAAAAAAAAAAAAAAAAAAAACAGTCAGCGATAAACTATTTGTATATGCATCTCTTTTATTTACACGGAATTTGTATCTATTGTAAGTTTCTTGAGCGAGAAAATAGTCGATAGTTACTCGTTTTCTCGCCGGCGGTGGGACAACTGCCTTACTCGTATAATGATATTTATAATTATCGCGTAATTACAGAAATCCTATGTATCTTATCTTATATATAAAATTCTCGTGTCACAGTGTTTGTTTCCTTACTCCTCCGAAACGGCTTTACTGATTTTTACCAAATTTTATATGCATATTCAGTAGGTCTGAGAATCGGCTACTTGCAATTTTTCATACCCCTAAGTGTTAGGGGTTGTTCACCCCAAACATTTTTTTTTTAATTTTTGTTCAAATTTTTTTGTTCTTATTTTTTTATAATGTAGCGTCAGAAAATACATACAACCCTAAATTTTTACCCTTTTATCACCAACCCCTGTTTTTTATAGCCATTTTAGTAATTTAATCATTTGACAGTGAACTCCTAAACGACGGGACCGATTTGAATGTTTTTTTGTGTGTGTATTCGAAGATGGTTTCAATTCACAAATAAGCCCGGCAGATGGCGCTGCAGACAGTGTCTAGGTTATGTCCGAGCGAAGCCGGAACGGGCCGCTAGTATTTACCTAAAAGTCTGGTGGAGTGACATGCTTTGTACATTTTTTTTGTTCAATTTGAATTTATGTAAAAAAGGAGGCACTCAACCACCTTTTTTTTTGAAGTCGGTTAATAAAACAGATATCCGGATGTTTATTTTATATTTATTACGCGATAGTTGTGAATACATTTTGATGATTATTGTTTTGTTACTTACTACTGCTACTTCAGAGATGGCCTCGTACAAATTTTATCGAAATTGCAAAGCGGTTTTTGAATAATCGACAAAAATCTAAAATGTACATGTAGGTACATCGATGATATTTTAATTTATTCCGAAAGTTCTCTGTTTCATTGTAACAGTCTGGTAGTTGGTTTCACATAGTTAGTTTAGTTATAAATTGAAGTCAGTTTTTGTTTTTTTTTGGAGAAAAACTAATTATTTCGAATAGTTTCGAAAAATATTATTGTGTACAATGTGCATTAATTTACTTTAGCAAACAAATATCAAACATTTTAAATGTAAAACTATCACAGCTTACTTACTATTGGATATTAGATTTGAACTTATGACAAGTTTCAAATCATAAGTTTTTGATTTGAAACTTGTCATAAATATCTTGTACTTGATGTCGTAGTTATTTAGACGTTAAAACTCGTATTTAAGGCTCTGAATTGAAAAACTAGCGCAAACTGAAAGTCAATATCCAGCGTTGTTTCGCTGGAGCCGCTGAAATACTCCGCGCAGCGACGGTAGCGCCACTCGGGTTCAGTTCGGTTTGATGCGTAAACCGCGTCGGGCGTACCGCACGAAACAAGCCTTCCGAACGCCTCTCAACCGCCATATCCACGTGATGGGATTACAACTAAGTGATATCTCTCTTTAGTGACCACAAATAAAAGGTGAGTTTCTATGCTTAATCATTAACTACGAGTATGTCAGATTTTGAACATAAATTGTCTTACGTTCAGTTCTGCGCATACGTAAATCAAAACCAACGTCCAATGGATAGCTAACCATAAACCGATACCAAACATTTTACATTTTTATAGAGTTTTTGAATTAATAATTCGTTGTTTTTGTAGAAGCTAGATTATTTTTATAAAGTTTCGAAAGATGATTGTCGAAATGGGTTGGCGAATGAAACTGAAACGGTTCTGTGGCCAGCCAGATTGATCAATAGATTTAGTATTTTTTCCTAAAATGTTCATCGAGTGAGGATTGGATGTGATGAGTGATTACAATTCAATACCCCAGGTTAATTCTGTATTCGTGACGGTTAAATACAGATTTGACATCAGATGTCAAGAATATATATAGAGATTTTTCAGAATGTAGGTACCTATCATCTGCTGGAACAAATACAAACAAATCTTTCCTCTTTGTAATGTTAACAGGCATGAAATCACTGTAAAATACATTCCTTTGTCTCTTGTTACCGATTAAAACAATTGTTATCTGGTATCACTATTTTTATTTGTATCGGTTTAATTAAATAAATACTAAGGTATTACCTTGGTTGCAGAATTCTCTTAGCTATGACTGGTAATATAGATAGGTACGTACCTCGCTAAAAAGAGATTTTGTCATGCTAAAGAGTTGTAGACAGGTAAATGTGGTGGTGCAAGGTGGGGCTTTACTTGTATTTAGGTACATGATGACAATAGTAGGTAAATAACAAAAAATATTAGAAATAACAAAAACGTACACTGCTTGTATTTCAGTATTTTTTATAAAATATCATGGTAGACAACTGTAAACTAAGTATCCACGCTTTTTATTCGGTTTACTTTTCATAGATATGAAAGAAAATGACCGCTGTAAGTTATTAGTTTGCAAATATATTTACAAATAGAGCATTTACTATGTACTTAGCATATTTTTTACCACAAATTGAATGTAATCACATAATGTCTTAGAAACTACTTCTTTGTAATTTACCTGCAAGAAATAAATGCATTTAATCGTCTCAACAAACTCCCGTGATTAAATTTGAAACAGACCCACCCTCTGGTTCCAGAAATTTTAATTTTACTAGGACTGCGATCCCTACGAGGCCGATAGTGTCAGATTCTTATCTGTTAAATGTCCTACACAGAGGTCTCACAGAGGTTAAAATAAGCGTTAGGTTAACTTATTGCTTCGACTCTCATTCGTCGCTATGCTGTGTTAGATACTTCGCTTAATAGCCTATCTGTCTATGAAGCTGTTTAAATTGTTTAACAAAGGGCTTGACCAAGCCAGGACTTGATGATGTGGACCTTGATGCAAAATGCCTAGTAAAAAGACCCACCCAAACCAAACCTTCCTTCCATCCTTCCTACACCCTACACCTATCTACACATTTACAACTATTCTACTGGCACTCAACGCAATGTAACTTCAAAAATTAAGTTTAGCGAGTCATATACAAGTTAATTAATGGAACTGGCCAAATTCACCGTTGAGGGATATGACGAGAAGGATGATATTTATAAAAGCTCATAGGTTGTCGTTCGGAGGCGTCCAGCTTTAACCAAACCAAAATTAAAGTAGCAATGTTTGCTCATGGGGTTAAAATATTTCTAGGGAGGATACCTAACCTAAGTACACCCATGTATGTATGTGGTCTCATAATAATAATACTTCATTTTGACCTATGTCGAATAGCAGGACCTTCGAAGAGTGTGAACCTGAAATCTGAAATGTATTTGGAATGAAATTACATCCATGAGCTGTCAGAAAAATACTCCATATTGCAGGCAACGTGAGCATTTAATTCAAAGTTAGAGCTACATTTCTAAATACCCAAGCTTTGCATCCCATTATTCAGTATCCCATTGTTCAGTATTCCTGAACATTAATTACATAAAAACACCTAAAATATAGCCCTCTAAATATCATAAAATAAGGATTCCGCTGCTATACGTTTACCAACCCGTATTGTGTTTCTAAATCGACCAATCTATACTGGAAGGTTTCTAAATCAACCAAAATTGACGGATGGACGCAGGTAGGCTTATTGGAGAGCACGGGCGGACAATAAATTATTTAGGTTCTAGATAGTACCTGGTACCTATTTTATGTAGATAGCTCAATGAGGGAGACACCGTAGTGTTTTGGCTACTCGACGGCGGTTCTATTGCTGCGTTTTCGGTATTGTACTCTTTGTTTACCAACCTTATTGTCGATATGGTTTATGAAAGCTACTGTAGCGACTTCAATTTTCATAGATATTTGTAACAGCTATACCCATTACAAAACGGAAGCTTTATTTGAACGAACTAATCTCTGTAACTCTAGCTCTGTGGGTGTGCGAGTGTGTGTGTGTGGTGTGGGTCATGATGGCAAAGTTACCAGAGAAATTACAGAACACATTTTTAAATCATCGTATTTCTCCAGATGACGAGCTCAGTACAGTGTTAGGCTAATTAAGTACCTAGTTGAAATCATACTGTCCAAATAGCTACGTGGCACAATGACGGTATGACGGTGTCTTACTATGAGGCACAGGACTAGCTTATCCCGTCATTATATGCTTTAAAAAAAAAAAAAAAACATTTTAAAAAGTTGATTAAATTCTAAGCTATGAGCTGCTTAATCACAAAACTTAAAACTTAGTCATAACTAACATCGTTTACAGGGCAGAAAAAAACCTACTCCAACTTATACTTCACGCCAGGCTAACACAAAAAATAAAAGTATACCGACATAACCAAAGATAACTCATCTCAAGAGAACTCATAAGATACCTAAAATACATATTATACGTATGTTATGCCGGTGGTGCTTTTCTCGATCCCCATTTGCTGACGGCTTCTCTTCTAGGGTCACCGGGTATTGATTTATTAGATAGCTTACCTACTCTCATTTTTAAGTCGATTCTTGGAGAAGATAGCTAATAATGTTAATTCCTGTATATATTTACAACGTTGGGGCTTAGTAGGAGTTTTATTTTTCTTGGCCAACACAACTTAGTATCCATCCCACTCCTAGGATCAGGCATCTCTCTTACCTATTTCGCCATCTTACGAAAATTTAAAAAGATGGGTAATGGGAGCTCGATTATGTGTGTGTACCAACGATCTATCAATATCGATGGTGTGTACATCATCCGCCATTTTGTACTAGGCCAGCGTTGTGAGGCTTGACTCTCTCTCTCAAGGTCATGAGACCCAACATTGGGAGAACATTAAGTACGGTACTTGTGCAGAGCGTAAGCAAATATGTTTTCAAGTGTGACCTACTAATATAGTATGTAGCAGGCAATACTTAAAAGCTAAACAAAATGAAGTACAAACTTTTTTTTTTATCGCGTTTTGGTCCGCGTTTGACCACCAACTCGCCTGATGCTAAGCGACGGTGTGGTCGAAGATGACGGACGTTGACCTAGAAAGTACCTATTCACTCTAACCTTGAAAAGTTCTAGATTGTTTCTCTCAGGGAACAAGGAGGCCGTTACACGTTTGGGATCACTAAGAGTGTTAGTAACTTTACTGAATATCGAAATTGCGAACAATCGGATATTCCACACATTTGAAGATCAGTAAAAGTCGTAAATTTTGATGAAGACGACATATCGCTTTCGGTAACGCATCGACATTATTTTATCATAATTTATATGAGCAGTGAACAATTTATCATCTAATTTATGAGTTTACTGCAAAAATATCAGTGAGTCGTGTGCCGTGTGTTGTATGACGTTACTTTTATACCGTCACCCAACCTCTTTTCTTAAGACGCTAAGTAGCACTGGCGCCCGATCACTTCAGTAAACAAGATTAAAGAAGAAAAGTAAAGACCAACTACATATTTGCTAATTTCTTTTACATTTATACTTTAATGATGATTAAGGATTGTAAATAACGTTTTGTATGCGTTGCAATGTTACATTTTATGGAAATGAATATGGTAGGGATGGGCCGAATGTGGTTTGAACCGAATACGAACTTCGGCCGAACATTCGGTAAAAATGAAAAATTCGGCCGAAGTTCGGTTCAATTTCGCCGCGCTTTTTCGTGTTGTGATCTGTTTACGCACTTGCTGCAAATATTGCTAGATGTTCCCCGCCCGCATTACGCGCTTCCCCGCGGGGCCGGTAGCCAACTAGTCATTTGTAAAGACGTCACCGGCTTGTCACATTACATTACGCAAATTAAATTAATTCTTCTGCCTTCTGCCAGAAAAGGCCGAGTCTTTTGTGTTTTTGCACCATAACCTGCCTCTGGTTAATTTCAAATATGAATAGCTGTCTATTTTTACTGACTAGTCTATATTAGAGTGAAATACCGTTTAATAATAGTCCAAAGTATTAAATAATAAATGATTCCTAAATGTTGCCAAAATCAAAAAATTTCCTAATTGCTAGTGTACGTTACATAGAAGTATTCTTTTTTCTAATTCAATTTACGAATGAACCTGATTAAGATGTGTGTCAGAAGAATGCAAAGTTTATTTAATTTTTGTTACAGATCTTGTAAATATTTTTTTAGACCAACTATTAAGGAGACAAATATAATTAAGTATTTTTATTAAGTTAAGTACCTATGCAAAGATTTCTAAAACTCATTATTAAGATCTTCCAGTTTAATTGTGTGTTCTGACTAGGTAACAGAAATTTCTAATGGTTGGTTATTAATGTTAATATTATTAATGTTATTATGTTATTATTATTGTTTAGATAAGTACTTAAATTTTTGTTTTTTGATTAAGTAAGAGATATTTCTAAGACTTGTTGAGAAGAGCTGTAAAATTTTGTTTTTTGATTAAGGTGGATGGGCCAAGCCAATTTTCCATACAAACGTTCGGGAACCAATACAGGCGATAGAAATAGTATAATGTCTGTTTGTTATTTTTTTCTACATGTTTGATTAATTTTCCATCCGCGAATACACTCATATATTTAAACAAACTTGTATTAATATCTATTTTTGCAAATGATAAGTTTTGAAAATTTGCCGGAGACTACGCATGTGTGAGTGGTTTTAAGTAAACATGGCGGTCACGCGTCAGCTGTTGCGCGCATTTCGGTGCAAGTTGCCGAGCGGGTCCGTAGAGGGCGCTACATTTCCGTACGAAGTTAATGCGACGTTGCCACACTGTGCAGTGAGTAATATTTTATGTTCTGTGCTGTGCATGCGGCGCGCGGCGTTGCCACACCGTGCATGCGGCGTTGCGATAGCGGCGAAACTTGGTTTACTCGCTGGCGACGAGAGACTTGTGTTCTGCTCTAATGCATCGATATAAATAATCGGATATGCCCTCTCAAAGTTCAGGCGCACGGAATTATGTCATCGTTGGGAAGAGTGAGCTCACTCTTTCCAGAACGGAAAGAGTGAGCTCAGTCGGTTGCAGGAAGCGGTGTACGCCTGACGTTTTTATTTATCATGATTCGTTGTTAACAACCAAAAAAAGTAGAACCACAGTATATCTCGCCGATAGCGATTCCAGGGGTCAAGTAATTGGTTATTTGTTAACCACTAACGATACACACAGAGACACAGTTTATTGCAAATTTCAGGTGCTTAGGGCACGTCCTTCGCTTTATATCGATGATCTAATGTATCTATATTGAAGCTTAGCAGTGTTGCCAACTTAAAGATTTCTCGCTATATCTAGCGAATTTTTGTGCGTTGAGAACGGGAAAATAACTTTCTAACGGCTTACGGGATATTTAACGGAATTAAAAACTTTATATTATTATTCAGAAATGGCTATTGTTTTATTTAAACGGCAACGAATTATGTTATATGACGACAAATTACGGATTTTGACGAAAATTCACAAGTAACTTGGCGGATTTAAAAAAATCTTGTTAGCAACACTGATGTTTAGTCATAGTCAGTTGTAAATGTAATTTGTTATTGTTTGTGTTTCACAATTTCACATCATATTTGGAGTGTGTTAGTTTAGTAAATAAACTATCCGATTTTGCCTTTGAAATCGTTGAGTGTTGAGGTGGACTCTGAAGTGAATTGTGTGGTGAATTCTGCGTTAGTTTACACCAAAAATGCGACGGCAAAATTCAACCAATAAAGCCTTTACTTGAGAACAATAAACGAGACACTGAAAACGCACATACTTATTGAATTTATGAATGAGCTTTACACAGGTTGCAGATACATACACAGTGAATTTATATTGAGATGCAGCATGTGCAGAAATACATGGAAGAAGACGAGCGACGACCCTACAGCAATGGCTATCGCCACATTCAAATCTAAAAGGACAATTAGGATTTTACATGACTTGTGTTCTGCTATGAGGATAATGTGTTCCATCCATACCAATTTTTAAATAAATAAAATAATAATTATTATATCTGTTGTATTTTATTTGTACTTAGTATTGTAAATATTTTGACGGTAGCGGTTGGCTTTGCTATAGCTGTCTCTATAATTTCAAGATCAAAGCTAAGGCAGTTTTATTTATGCGGTAGACCCTTCGGTCTGGATGTTGTTTGTGTGTTGTATGTAGTCCCCGACACGAGTAATCTAAGTGGGGTATGGTATGAGTGCTTTTTTTTTAAATAAAGAGTGACGAGACGAACGGGACATGTGCCTGATGGTAAGCAACATGCCTGCCACATAACAGCACAGTGACACGCAGCTATTGGAACATGAAGAGTCCAAATCATTACATATAGCACTGCACTGCGCTCGTCACCCAGAGATCTAAGATGTTATATCTCTAAGCCCTGTAATTTCTCTGGAAACATTGCCCTTCAAACCGCAACAGTTATGTCACATTACTGCTTGGCGGTAGAATAACTGGCAAAGGTACTTCTCCAGGCGGACTCTGCTAAGAGTCCTATTACTACAAAATGTGTGTTTGCGTTTGGTTGTTTTATAAATGTGTAAGAGAACTGAAATTATTATTTTATTTATCACAATTACCTAAGCAAACCACACGTGGCATGTGTGGCTTGCTTAGGTATGTCTACCATAGGTATTCTTATTCCATAAAATCAATTCTTACTCCATATTTGCGTATTACGTAAAATCTGAGAAAAATATTTTTTTTTTCATACAAAAAGAAAATACCCCGGTGGGATTTGAACCATGTCTTATCGGATTATTCAACATATCTGTGACTTTGCTAAATGAGCTATCAAGCCTATGACGTAAGCGTCCAAAATAAGCATTACTTTCTGATGTGACTGTATAACATGCGTGTGTGCGTGTGTAAACGTGTAAAATGTATGACAGATCAGTAAATTGGCAAATATTAGCTATTGTCTTCGATTTATAATTGAAAATTAGGTCATTAGAAACATTGTATTGGTTTATATCCGCGAATTAACATTAAGTTCAAATTGGATTGCAAAATACGACGTAAAAAATATTTTTTCATAAATGACGACTCCAGCGCCATCTCTTGAGAACGTAGCGGGTTTAGCTCTCGGCCCATTCACCTTAAGGAAGAAAGATTTCTAAGGCTGGTTTGGTTAGTAAGAAGAGCTGTTTAATTTTGTGTTTTGTCTGATTAAGTAACCAAAGGTTTTTGAGACTGGTAGTTAAAAAGACCAATTTAAGTTTTTTGTTTATCACGTATGCTTACTTTTTCTAATTCAAATGAATGACTATGAGTATATCAGACTTATTTTATTTCACTGTTACTAGGGATATGTTTTTTCATTAATTTCTATTATGATAGTGCAAGTATATTTAGTGCAGAATGTTCGGCATTTTAACCGAAATTCGGCCGAATGACGAAGTTCGGTTCAAGCTGCCGAAGTTCGGTTAAACCGAATATAAAACGAATTTCGGCCCATCCCTAGAATATGGTACTATCGTTCGTTAGCACTGATTTTTTTTTACATTCGTCATACTTACTGCAATGTGTAAGTGTCCTGCCCTTTCAGTCCATGTATTGATTGACTTAGCAACTGTTTTTCCAAAATGGTAGATAATAAAATACAAAAGATATTGAGTATGTAGGTATATCGTCACTGAAACTTATTGGAATTTTTACAAGATACATGTAACGCAAAAAAATTATGTCGAGTAACTGAAGTAGCCAAAATGCGTTTTATGATCAATGAACTTCATATATTCATTTCTGCAAGCGAATCATTGAATAATTGATTAAATAATTTACAAATATAAATAGCTTAATACATAGCTAAACAAAAATTATTATTCAAACTCATAATGACATTTTATATTGTAAAACATTCCCCAACTAAGCAAAGCATGTATTAGGAGACCCAAATCTTTGCTCTATCACGTCGTCGGTAGGACTGAACGGATCGGAATGAAATTTGGAACACAGATTATAGGTTGGAATAGCACAAGGCTACTTTTTATTGCGGTAAAAGAACGGACACGTGGGTTAAACCACGGAGCACTACTAATGCTTTATATAATGCTTGTTTCATTGGAACTCAGACACCATAAATATTTGTATTCATCACACAAATAATTTTCCTGGGTGAAATCGAACTCGCGACTGGAGGTCGTCAAACTCACTCTGCAGTCAGACTTAGGAACAACTAATCCACGAGGTCAGTCAATAAATACAATACAATCGTAAAAATTTGTTCAGAAAATAAACCTATACGAGTACTTACCTATCTAAATACATAATTATAACGTATTTATGTAAAAGTGGGTATACCTCTACAAATAGGCAATTAAGCAATCTCCCACTGAGTCCCACCGAAGGCACGCGACATCGATATCTTTAAAATCTGCGTCATACCATATTTAGTTTACGGTTCGATTAGTTCCATTACTTATAATTTAAAATTTAAATCTGTTCCGAGAAATGGTAAAAATTATTATCACGCGACAAAAACAAATACCTACTGCCTTATTTAATAACAGCCGGGTATTTATTTGATGTGTATTATGAGTGTTGTCCATGACCGTTATCTCCCATGCAAATATTACTGTGCGCCCAACATAACAGTAGCAGTGACAAATAACGGAACTAACGAATTATACAAAGGGATGTTCAGATATTTTCAGAAAATACGAATGTGGTGCCTCCTAATTCGATTGTATGGTTGGTTTGACAGTGTACAATCGTGGGTGCAAACGCCACCGTATCAGTCGTACGTATTGTCTCTCGTATTTGATTTAGACCACCCGTGGGACTACGTCCTATGAAAATAATGTGAAATCTAGCGGTATAGCAGCAGTAGATAAGCTAGTGTTACATCTAGCACTGCACTCAGTTGGACAGCTTATAAGTGACGGCATAGTGCTGAATCTTATTACTTTATACCCTTCTCTCATCCTACATAGGTCTCCTAGTGGTTCATTTGATTCCTAAATTTTGTTCACGGGCCTGTAGTCTATTGTACCTATGTAGAAAATGTCTAAAGCTTAGCAGCGTCAATAACGTGGTCTATGAAATAAACCGAGAAACTCCCAGCAAGGTTACAAGTTGTCGCCTTTCAGATGAAGACCCGAGTCATTTGGCAGGTTTCCAAGCTTTTTCCAATACCCACATCGACATACCTATATCGAAGGGTTTTTAGTTCAGGCGTAAAATTTGATCTAGATTCTTACGAGGCTGTATTTTTTGCGATACATTCTTTTTTGAGATACATAATATTTTATCTAGCAGCGCCCGCTGCCATACCTGCGTAGTTCCCAGTTCAAATTTTCCACGATAAAAAGACGAAAGACTGTAATCCAACTGTGTTACAAATTGCAACCCAATCCATTCAGCCGTATCGATTTCATTGAGCAAAAACATCCAAAAACATTTTTAATATCAATAGTCGCCACTTCTTTTATCGACCGATAAAGAATGCCCGTCTTGCTACGAAAAGTGCGATGTTTTTAGACCGGGCACATACACTTTTTTTTCACACACTACATAGAATTCTATGTAGTGGTGAGTGGGAAGTCCCTATACAGGGTTATTGGTAACCAGCCTGCATCCTATATTACATACTACATAAAACATCTCAACTTTTGTTCTACGAGTACAGTCTTTAAAAAATCGTACATATTTTTCCCATACAAAATAAAAAAGTGTATTTGCCCGGTCTAAAAACATCGCACTTTTCGTAGCAAGACGCGCATTCTTTATCGCTCGATAAAAGAAGTGCCGACGAGACTAAACTACTAGACTAGAGCTAAACAGAACTAGAGAGGACAACAAAAACTAAATAAAAAAAAACATTATTGGGTGTGTAGGTATTGAGTTTTAACAAAAGTGATAGAGCAAGTATTGTTTGTTTAAATATACAGAACATGCCCTTAAATGTATGCATTGCCAGTAACACTGGAAATTAATTAACTATGTATACATACTTTGATATACATACACTGCATAGTACTAAGGACATCAGGATCCCAGCACTTAGACGCTGCCACATTTGAAAATATTGGATGTATTCCTGTTTCTGAGGAATTACCCACCATAGTCGTCAAATTACAAGAATGTCCAAGGTATGGTACGAAAGGAGACGGCCCATTTTCCATGGGCATTTGCCCCACAGCAAAAGTGCAGGAGACTCGACCAAAATTGGACCATTGTATATGATTTTTAATATATATTGAGGAACTGTTAATGTTTTTATTCTGTATAGCGGGGTTTAAAAGATATCAACTAAAACGTTGAAAAAAAATTACGCGATGTGTGAGTTTCGAACGAATCGCGCATATTTTACATTCTTTTTGGAATCGAGTTTCGAACGAATCGGATGATGTGTCAATTTTGTTAACTTTTTTTTATTTTGGCGTCGCACGCTTTTTGTGTTTTCGCATATTACGTATTTCAATATTTTCAAGTTTTACTAAAAATCGTCAAAGAAGTACGTTCACAAACATCAAATAGTAATTTGTAATAATCTACCATTGATATTACACATTGCCACTCGAAAATACACAAGTTAAAGAAAATAATACAATGAGGCGACATGTTTTTTTCACGTTGGCGCCAAAACTACAATTTCGCAATCCAGGTATAATGACACAAGCACGTTCACTTTACGTAAACTTCAACAGAAGAAAAAACATGGCTGGCTTTAGGTACCATCATTAAAGTACTTTTAATCACATCAATTTGCAATCCCCGCTTGGCACGTTAGTTTTGAATGTACAGTTTGCATTATTTAATTATATGTTATTTTAAGTAAATAACTTTTTTGGGTCTCCGGGGATCATTAAGTCCATAAACTTGAAACGACTTGGGGCAGAAATGAGCCGTCTTCTTTGATGTAAATACATAATCAAGTGTGGAAGTTCCAGTGAAAAAAATGTTTTTAATAAATAGTTCCAACATTACTAGTAGATATGTTTAAATGGTTTAGTTTTAGGATGACATAATACATAATAAATATTGGTGGACAAATCACACACAACACCACCTGACTTCAAACTAAGCAAAGCTTGTACTATGGCGGCCAGATAGCTGATATAATACTTATAGTACCTGGGTGACCGAGCTTTGCTCGCTTTAAATACTAAATATACCTACTTAGATACCTACAGATAAAAGACTCCAAGAAATATATTTAAAAAAAAAAACGAATTGAAAAAAAAAGAGAACTCGTCTGGATTCGAACCCGGAGCTACTAATTCGTGACCGCTATGAGCGCCCGACTTTCCGTCTGAGCTAATTATGCTGTCACGTCACGCGGCGAAAGGAGACGGCCCATTTTCCATGGGCATTTGCCCCACAGAAAAAGTGCAAGAGACTTGACCAAAATTGGATCATTGTATAGGATTTTTAATATTTATTGAGGAACCGTTTATGTTTTTATCCTGCATAGCGGGGTTTAAAAGATATCAACTAAAACATTGAAATAAAATAACGCCGCAAGTAGGTAATCAAGAACGTGATTATGTACTTACTACTAAAAGAAGGTAGTAAATTCATTACTTTGCGACGTACTGTGCTCAGAATAATGTCGACTCAACGCAGAGAAGGACCGGAGATTCGGCCAAACCACAAAAAAATTACAAAACCTTTGGAAAATAAAGAAATTCCACGTGTTGTGTGAGTTTCGAACGAATTTTTACTGTACATAAACTTCAACTGAACTAAAATGAGAAAAACATGTCTGTATCTCTGTACACATGTGTACAAATGAAAGGTGTGTGCACCATAGTACTTATTTATTAGGTACTGCCCGAAGACAAAATACGAACTAAACCTTAACAGGCTTATTTTAATTCACATAAACTTCGCTAGCGTGTTTTAACGCCGTACAACGCCATCTAGTTTGGTTTTATGGAACTACAGTACCTTAATATAAAATTACTTATACATAGTCATTAAGGTACTTTTTAATCACTAATTTGCAATCCCCGCTTGGCAGGTTAGTATTGAATGTACAGTTTGAATTATTTAATTATATGTTATTTTAATTAAATAACTTGTTTAGGTCTCCGGGGCTAATTAAGTACCTAAACTTGAAACGACTTGGGGCAGAAATGAGCCGTCTCCTTTACCTTCACATTCTAATGTCTAATGTAACAGTTTTTCATTGTCTAAAAACGCGCATAATATGCGTTTTTTTAAATAAGTCCTAGTTAGATCGATTTATCGTCCCCGAAATCCCCTGCATACATAATTTCATGAAAATCCGTCGAGCCGTTTCCGAGATTCAGATTCTATACATATATACATATTTATATAGGTACAAGAATTGCTCGTATAAGATAGTTATGCTCAGGTATAAGATAGTTGTAAATACATCCTTATTATTTACATAGAAACACCCAGACACAGTACAAATATTTGATTTCATCACACAAATATTTACACCGGGTGGGAATCGTACCCACTACCCTCGATTTCGCCGAGAGAGGTAGTCCTACTAAGCCACGAGGCTAGTGTTGTAGTACCTATACTCTATTATTAAATGTAAAGGTTCCTGGAAAATGTACTTGTCATAATTATGTTAGCTAGATTTAGGTACTAACTGCAGCACTACGCGGTGTTCTAAACCACCTTGTTTATTTTTATTTCTATAAAATGTGGGATTGGTTTTTAGATAACTTTTTAGCAACTAAATGCTAAAAACATAATTATAATACGAGTAATTTAGATTAAGTCAGTTGAAACCACGCTGAAGCTAATTAGCTCTATCGCTAGAATGCTCAACTATATTATGTAGTGAGTTACTTAGTAGATACTCTTACGTAGCATTTCCTCGAATTGTCTGAAAAGCTTTGCGTGGGATTCTAATTGTTTTCAATTCCCAGGACATAACTGTGAATAGTATGACGTCTTAATGAAAACACATTCATATTGAAATGATCAAGTCTAACAGTAGTCGCATTTGATGTCTAACATTTCATATGCTATTTTTAGAGTTTCGTACTTCAGAAGGAAAAAATGGAACCACTACCTATAGGATCACTTTGCTGTCCGCTGTCCGTATGCCTGTCTACTAAGAACCTTTTTCTCATCAACGCGTGGAGGTATCCATCTGAAATTGATCTGAAATATCAAATACCCCGATCTACTGTCTCAATAGTACTGCTGTCAAACAAACAGCTGTTTTGCTGGAAAATTTCGAGATGCATAAGAGAATCAAAACCTACAGAGTATCTAAGTATGTACTTCCTGTGAACTTAGAATCATGAAATTTGAAGATGATGAATCAACCTTTTGTGACACAGATACTATGTAAGTAAATATGCGAAAAGCGAAAAGCAAACATTTTTAGTTACATCTTATATATAAAATTCTCGTGTCACAGTGTTTGTTTCCTTACTCCTCCGAAACGGCTGTACTGATTTTTACCAAATTTTATATGCATATTCAGTAGGTCTGAGAATCGGCTACTAGCTATTTTTCATACCCCTAAGTGTTAGGGGTTGTTCACCCCAAACATTTTTTTTAAATTTTTGGTCAAATTTGTTTGTTTTTATTTTTTTATAATGTGGCGTTAAAAAATACATACAACCCTAAATTTTTACCCTGTTTTTTTATAGCCATTTTAGTAATTTAATCATTTGACAGTGAACTCCTAAACGACGGGATCGATTGGAATGATTTTTTTGTGTGTGTATTCGAAGATGGTTTAAATTCACAAATAAGCCCGGCAGATGGCGCTGCAAACAGTGTCTAGGTCATGATCCGAGCGAAGCCGGAACGGGCCGCTAGTTTTATATAACAAAAATATTTGTGATAATTATAATATTATATTATAAATACTATAACTTTTACTTATATACTTACCTACAGGTTTGTACGGAACTCTCGGTGTCCGAGTCCGACTCGCACTTGGCCGGTATCTTTATGAAGACACAGGGGTGCGTTTTCCTTTTCTATTTCCTGTTTTTATCACAGACACACTTTGATGCCTAAAAGTACGACGTGATACCATCCTCAAGCAAAATGGATTGACACCATCTCACGATCATCTCTCCCCCACCGTGCGCTCTTATTGGTCAAATCGCATTGCGTGCGTTTCCCCGGTTTTTGTATAATGTTTCCGTCACTTTTCACGAAATCACTCTCAGAAAAAACAATCCAGCAACTGAGAGAAAATGAGTAGAGTAACATCTTTCAAGAAGCCAGCAAGAAGTAAAAATAATTTCGCAGAAATTGGACTATACCTTTGAGGTTGAAATAATAATTATACGATATGGGATTTTAAATGAAGTACCTACCAGCGGATTACTGTTCTACACAAATCTAGTTAGACACTATGTTTACGCTCAACTAGCTATGCATAAATAAACAGTTATGACGTCAAGCTACAGATTTACCTATGTTCCACAGCTGGGGTTCAGCCTCCGCAAAGTAAAGGTAAGGTAATCATTATACCCTTACTACTGCGAGTATTATGAACGCTAAACTTTGTGAGTATATCTGGATATCTGTCACTCTTTCACGCAAAAACTACTGAAGGGATCTGGGTGAAATTTGACACAGGGATAGATAATAGCCTAATTACACAAAGGCTCATTTTTATCCTGGGAAGAAACTTGGGATGCGTGCATGGTGAGATTGGTGAGTGCAAAACGAGCGTATGAATTACCCGTGTATTAATTTAAAATTAGTCGATTTTTTCTTATCTCTGTGTAGCTGCAAATAAACCAAATGTTGTACTTTCGAAGTCAGATAGCTGATTTAATACATGCACAAGTTTAGAGACGTGGGTAGTTATGATGCATAAAAAACTTAGATCCAGAACAAACATTCATATTCATCACACATTTTTTTTTTTGGGGTGGACATCGAAACCACGACCCGTGACTCAATGAGCAGACCCACTACCGATACCGACTTAGCCACGCGGCCAGTCAGTGCAAATCCGATTATTTATCACCAATGAGGATCAGTAAAGTTATAGCAAATTCAATAGATCTATCATCCACGTTATTCTTTATGACATAAGGATCATATATCTTTTTGAATTATCCAAATCGGACCATTACTTACGGAGATATTAAATAATAAACATATACCGTTCCTGTCGCTAAAAGGCAATGCACGCGGGAGCGTGTGACGTCACTGTGACGGAACCGAGCGCGGCCGGCCGGTCGGCCGGCACATTCGACGTAGCAGCGGCGACGCGCGACTCGGTTGGTCCCTAATATTTGGCAATTTATTTACATAAAGTGTTGTTGGAGTGTAATTTTGTGATACTTAAGTATAAAACGTACAAAAGTAATATGAGTACTAATAAAGTAGAAGCGGGTTTTGTGCAAGCTCAGTCAGATAATCTTCCAAAAGTGGATTATTTTATGGTATTTGATTATCTAGAATCTAGGTAATCATTCCAAGTTCACCAGCGTTGAAATACGTGGTTGGAAACTACAAAGCTATGGATGCTGCTTATTTATTTTGTTAGGTAGTGGTTAAAAAATCATTCGCGAAATGATGAAATGATGAAAACACTTTACATTCATTTTATTACACCTGCCTATCTAATAAAAGTGAATGTAAAAGTGTAGGTACAGGGACATATTCAGAACTTAAGAGTAGTGTTTATACTATCGAATATAAATGAAGTAATTGTTTTCGTTCATTCATAATATATGTAGATCATTTCGCGAATGATTTTTTAACCTACTTGCGCTTTATTTAATGCATGGTTCTCTCAAAACTATCTTTGGTTCTCTCACTTGCTGATCTAAGTATGACAGAATCCAATATAAGATGTCATGGCTGTTTTTTTTTTGCCATCTCGCGTTTTGTTACAAATCGTTCGTTCAGTATGTACTTAGGTAGGATGACTTGAATATAAAGCAAAATCATTTTTTATGCATAAGTATATTTTATTTCTGTTTTATTTTTATTACCCACGACCCACGACGCAACGCAGACGGTCTATGCGTTTGGGGGAGGATGTTTGTTTGTGCAATTCATGTCGCCATTTTTCTCTAAGACTACTTGTCTGATTTTTATGCAGTTTTCAGTTATGGGTTTGGGTTTGATTGGTGCATGTTCTTAGATAGGTGTTACGGTGACAACTAACAAGAAGCCGCTGAAGCAAACATTGTTTGTTCCATGTTGCCATTTTTCTCCAAAACTACTAGTTCTATATCTTGTCTTTTCTTATAACCTGGTCGGTCAATTTTCTTTTTTTGAGGCTTTTGACATTCAAACTTATGAGGAAAAACTCCTTTCTTCAGTTTAAGCTTTCCTCCAACCAACTTAAACTTTACGTAATTTTCCATATCTTCTTCCAACTGAAATATAAAAATACTAGTTAAGCCCCGCTGATGATGATGATTGAAACCTTGGTAATTGGTTATGTTCGACCAAGCGGACTGCGCTACGTGTGTTACAATTTATGCGAGTGTTATATTAGTAGGATATATTAATGTAGTTGCTTCTAACAGTAAGGCATATCTTAGGCAGATACATACATGCACCGCTGTTGTGTAGATGATTAAAAAATAAATAATATATCATTCACTCTTTGATTTTTACCTAAGTACGTTTCTGTGCTTTAACCTTGGAATATTACATAGAAATGAGAACGGGCAAATAGGTAGGTATGTAGGTTTATACACAATACTCAGAAAAAGTAAGAAGGTATGTTTCTATTAATACAGCAGCTTAAAATAAGATAAATATAAAGGTACACTGCACTTAATACCTAGTAGGCACCACCTTATTTTAATAAATATCAACCAAATAATAAGTAGGTATAGTTATGTAGGTACTCACATCGAAATGATCTGATGTCTTGATCGAAAATGTCTTGTAGCCTGGGCAGAAGTTAGAATTTTTACAACCGAATACCATTTTTTACGAAGTTTTGGGTCTTTCGGCACGTTAAAAAATAGTTTTTCTGGCGTTTTAATAGAAGTGTTTATACATTTTGGCACTATACAATATTTATACATAGTTTAAAAAGTGAATTACACACAAATCGGACACTTAATTTGTTTTAATGTCACAATTAAAGAAACAAAACACTGCGCGCCTTATCGCTGCCAACGGCTAACTGGCGGCGACCGTCACAGTGACGTCACAGCTATCGCGACGCCCACTCGGTGAACTTCGCTAGTAATTCGGTCATAACTTCGTCAATTTTTGTCGTAGAACAAAAATTTTTACACTGTTTGTTAAGGATTTCTTAGCTCTATAAATCTGCATACTCAACTAAAAACGTTACGGATCCTCATTGGAACCAATGTTTTTTTTTCATTAAGTGGTCCTACACAAAACTGCGATTCGATGCGATGCGACGCCGCATCAGAGGAATTTGCTAAGTCGAATTGCTCCGATGCGTCGTGACATCGCATCGCAGTTTCGTGTGGGAGACCTTAAAACTAAACCGACACCAACCTAGTTCTATTATACTGAGATATTTTTAATTCCGAGACTTAAACTTATTTTACGATGTGTTCCTCCGTATCGCATCATAAAAAGTCATGAGACGCACTTCACAATAAAAAGACCCACGTAAAATATCACTATTATTTGAGCTTAACTTGAAAGCCTTTTTCCCGACTGCGCGAAAAGAATGTTATGATATTACGAGAGCTGGCATAAATTTTCGGGTTGAGGCAAGCTGAAAATTTGTCACATACCTCTCCTGTTCTACCCCAACGCGGTGGTGGAGATGCAGACCTGCAGACTTGCGTGGTGGGTTCTAGTCATAGTACCAGCTCACCACTGCTCCTACTCACTCTCTTCTCATATAATCTGAGCACTGCTTATGTGATATTGCTTATTAAGTGATACATTTTTTGGGATCTAAACAACTAAATCAGTTCAGAGATTCCAAAAATTCAGGCAAAAGACGAGTTCAATTTCAAACAATGAATAACGTAGGTATCTATTACTGTATCTTTGCCTATTATAGTCAGTTGTATGAAGTACAATAAAGAGCAACCATAAATAAATATCCATCTAATGGGTGTAGGTATAATATTCTTATAAATTCAATACAGCCACCTCATCACGAGTTCATCTGTCGCGCCAGTTGGACGAGATAATGGCTCCTGTCGTGCACACGACTTTTCATCTAACACTATAGTGCGTTCCAACAAGCTGTGTAGAAAACCAAAACAAACCAAAAAAAAAGGTGATACCATAACATAAACATCGTTTAATCTTAGTATTTTTTTGAAATTGCCTTAAAATATTTTTGACATATAGGATTCGACTTTATTGCGATCTTAAATACCATATACTTAGATTTGTATTGATCAAATAATTCTATACTATCTTATTTTAAAAGTTATAGAAAGAAATGGTAGGATGATAGAAATATGATTTTAAGTACTAGCAATTTGATCTGTGTTTCTCAAACTCTCAATGTTGCATTCAAGACATTTATACTTCTTTTCATCAAATTATTCTTATTAAGGACGCGCCTATTTTTTTAACATACCCCTCATTCTCATGCCCATATTGTAAAAATGCCCATTTCCATTATATTCAAGTAAGGATTAATTTTACTCTATTTATTTTTGTCATTAATTTGGAAATTTTTAATTGTAATGTAATTTGATTTTAATGTAATGTATTATTTGATTTTTATTGTAATGGGATCTTAAATTGACGTCTGTTTTTTTAAAAATTATTGACTTGTATTGGTAATATTTGAATATCTTGAATATTATGACATGTAACTACTCGTTATCAATAAAAGAGTAAGAGTATGACTAAAGAACTCCGAGAAAAAGGTTTCTTGTGTCGAGTTGACGAGTTGAGAGAAAATCCCAAACCTCTAAATACGTGTTCCAAATTACGCTGCTTACTATCAAAAGCTTGTATAATTTTCACTCTAAAATGCCATAAATTTTGTGTTATTTTGATCAAAACTTGTGTATGTGTTTCCAGAATATTACATCATAGTGTTATGATCAGTTTTGGGTAATACGAGGACAATTCGAACGAGATTTAATTATTGTTAAAAATAAAATGAACGTTTTCATACATGAAAACATCTAAATTACTTTTCTGAGTCACTGGTTCTAGTGTTATATTCTTCTCCGAACTCAAATGCTTTGCCTTTCCTTTTTTTACGTGGGGGAAATAAATGTACGTATGCCCGCCATACTCTCATTATGAAATGAGAGGAGATCTCTATCTACCCTCATTTGGGCTTCAAAAATCGCAGGGTGACCAATACTACACACAACACTAACCATATCAGGTTTCTCCAAACTCAGTGCGCTATGCACACATTTATTTATTGGAGGATTCCGCGACGCCGATAACCGTAAACCGGGTAGTTTTCGGTTATTGGCATCGTGGTCATCGCGTCGTAGTTGAAATATATACCTTTGCTTCTTATTTTCCAATGCTTCCCGAACCATTCTTGCGTAGTAATGACGTTCGGTAGATAGAACCTTCGGGTCGTGGATCTCGATCCAATGACCAGTTTTAGCATCAATCAAATGTTCAGCAATTGCAGATTCTTGTGTCTGACGATTTTTTACAGCGGCAATGTGTTGATTGTTCCAAGTCCCAGCAGTGGGAACATATATTTGGGTGTTTATGATATCCATACAAATATATTTAGCCTTGTTTTGCGACGAAAATTTAAAAGGGCAAGCAATGAAAGGTACTACAAACTATCTTGTAAAACAATGGTTGAGAAATGCTGGTCTGTCATATTGAGAGTGACATTGGTTTGTTTACCTTTTATTCACAGAGATTTGGAATGAGGTATAGACAACGAAGACAATGTAGGACATCTTATCCCTTTTGTTTTATCCAATATGCCTAGGTACTACACTGGTCAAAATTGTTGTCTAAAACTAATCAAACCGTAAAATAAGGACAACATCTAAAATCAATGATTATTTGTCGTGTTTAGTAATAAATAATAAGTAAATAGTGGTGGACAATTCACACACAACACCATCTGATCCCAAACTAAGCAAAGCTTGTAATATGGCACCATATAAATACCTGATATACATACTTATTTTACATAAGTATAATTATAGTAGGTAACTAAGTAGGTATAGTTTTTATGAAATAAACATCACATAGGTATTTTAGTTTTTTCTGTTTTCGGTAATCCAATGCATTCCGCGTGACACCATTGGTGGTAAAATTTTACATTTAAACAAACATTCTGCCCTCGTGGCTTAGTTGGTAGTAGCTCTGCCTGCGAAGCCGAGGGTCGTGGGTTCGATTCCCACCCAGTACAAATATTTGTGTGATGAATTAAAATGTTTGCACTGTGTTTGGGTGTTCCTATGTATAATAAGTATGTATTTAAAACTATATAAGTATTATATCAGCTATCTGGCCGCCATCATACAAGCTTTGCTTAGTTTGGGGTCAGATGGTGTTGTGTGTGAAATTGACAACCAATATTATTTTTATTTTTATTCTCTAGCACTATAATGGCTCCAAAGCTCTAGGTAATAAATATAAGGTGCGTCTTCGTTGTGCGATACAATTGCGATGATGTCTGGGTCAAAAATATACTGGGTCAATAATAATATTAGTCGGTTTGTACCTATAACAAGTATAATTATGTATTATGGACAGAAAAATACATTTTGACTAAATTTTCCCCTAAAAAAATGATCCCCGAATAACCCACCCCGAACTGCTCCTGGTGCAATGGTGCCCATGACACTCGCCGCGTTCCCACGTTAAATAGTAATGGCCAACCTTTGCTCCAGGAACGGTCCAGAGCGGGATTCACCCGTCTGTAGATTATAGAGGTAGAAAAATATGTGACACCTATTTTTTATTTTGTCAAATTAATACAAATCGACGAAGATATAGGTCATCAAGCTTCCGGAGTTGTGACGTCACGGGTAATAGTACATTATGATATAAGTGCGCTAAGTTGATAATTACAGCCGAGGCGATATTGCTAGCTCGAGCCGTAGGCGAGAGCTATAATTAGCAGAGGCTGTAATTATAAAAGCGCACGTATGTCATACGACGTTTTATAACATATTTGCGAGTAAAGAAATCAAAATTCTGATGACATATTCAAATTACAAAAATTGGTAGTTATAGGAACCGCCGATAGAAGTAAAAACTTATTACTCAGAATTTGATACACGGGTGTAACTGGAGGGTGAGGCCTGGCCATCATGGCATGGCCATCTAGAAATGCGTCAGCATTTCCCATTGGCTCGCGCATTTCTAGATGGCTATACCATGATGGTTAGGCCACGCCCTTTCAGCATTTCTCATTGGCTGACGTATTTCTTGTTCACAGATTAACAATGCGCGGGCATCAGCGCTTTTTTTTAAAGCAAAGGCACAGAACCAGCCAGTATGACATTACGGCATTAGTAATAGAGTAAATTAATATTTTTGTGTTTTGTTGTAGATAATTTTTGTGGTAATTTATGGTCAAAATTTATTAAATTAACACATAAAATCATTTTAATTATACTTTATCTCTCATAGTTAATTTTATTCATAAAGTTTTTACCACTTTTCTGACATAAAAACTCTTTACTAAGATTTAAAAAGCTACCGTTTGTTTCAGACGAAGCATTTTGAAACTGTGCGAATTACATTACATTACCGCACAAGTACGTAATAAGATACATTACGATACAGAAATTGGTGCAATAAGAGACCCTTTACAAGCAAATATGTTATAAAAACATATTACATACCTAGACGTGGGGTCACTCGAAATTTCTAAGCACTTTAAATTCGTAATTTTTTTGTTTGTGAATAAAAAAAGAAAAAATACGTGTTCAGTATTTTTTAATTATCTAACTGACGGACTTATAATTAGTATTTTAATCACCATGCCTATTTCGTCACTAGAAGATATAAAGGACTCCCTCTCTCTTTTCGACCAGATTTTCACAAATACTCAGCTTCTTTTTCAGAATTATTATCTTTAAGATGTGCTAAATCCGGTGAACTATTAAGTATTCCATATTTACGCAAACAGTTTAATATAGATATCTTATCCCTTTTGTTTCATCCAATAAAATTAGACTGATGAATTGTGATAAGCGAATCAAACCCTATTATAACACCTATTAGCGTTAGCAACATGACTCGTACTAACCCTCCAGGGGATATAATCGTTTTGGCGTAGGAGTAACGCTCGAAAACGTCTGGTAGAATCCTCTAGAGAAATAAGATAGCAAAATTACTGCGCAGTAAAGATTTGGGGTTTAGCATTTGAATTTATTTGTTTTCCACCGTAATTGCATATAGCAAAGAGTTTGTATTTATACTAGCAGTGTCTTGCGGTTTTAACTCCGTAATTCCCGTTTCCGTGATATTAAAAACTTTAAGCTATATTTACCCCAACATTTTAACTTAATCCGTTCAGCCGTTACCTACGACTTTTTAGGCAACAAACATTCGAACTTTTGCATTTAAAATATTGAAGAACTTATCTTTGACGCAATATTTGTATGTATTTCCAATTAATATACATACATGTGTATTAGCTAGCAGGCTCCCATAGTTCAAGTTCTACTTAGACCAATTGTCCACGTAGCTGCACGACATCCGCACGATTTCGACAATTGTCGGATGCAAGACGAATGCTTGCATCTTGCGTACAAATAATGAAGTCTGTGTCCACGAAACGACAACGACACGACAGCCCCACGTCTTGCGTTTGTTCGTAGGATGCATGTGTAAATGATGCTATTTATAAAACGTCGACAGCGCAATGAATAGTTATATATTACTAACGCCCCCGCAGACGCAAAACCATCATAATTATAAATTATGATCAATCGAACGAACTTGTCGAATTGACGTAACACTCCATGTTAATGTTTTCAAGACAATGAACGATTAAACATAAATACATAAAACTATTTGGTCATTAGTACCAACAACAGAAATTTAATTATTTAGATTTCTGTGGTACCAACTATGGAATGCCATGCTCGTATCTATCAGACATGCATCACATGCACCATCACTGGATGATGTTGTTGATTATGGATTAGTCGTTTGTAAAAAAAGACTAAGCCACTGTGTCCAATCCTCAGTTTTCTTTTAAATTCGACCATCAGCTTTATCAAACATTTTTAGGGTTCCGTAAAACGTAAAAACGGAACCCTTACAGATTCGTCATGTCTGTCTGTCTGTCTGTCTGTCTGTCCGTCCGTATGTCACAGCCACTTTTTGCCGAAACTATGAGAACTACACTGTTGAAACTTGGTAAGTAGATGTATTCTGTGAACCGCAAAAAGATTTTTACAAAAGTTTTTTAAAAAAACAAAAATTAGGGGTGCCTCCCATACTGAGAACTGAAGTTCAAAAATTTTTTTTTCATCAACCCTACACGTGTGGGGTGTCTATCGATAGGTCTTAAAAAATAATGCTGAGGTTTCTAATATAATTTTTGTCTACACTGAATAACTTGCGCGAGAGACGCTTCCAATGTGGTAAAATGTGTGTCCCCCCCCCCTCTAACTTCTAAAGTAAGAGAATGAAAAAACTAAAAAAAATATATGATGTACATTACCATGAAAACTACCAACGAAAATTAGTTTGAACTCGATCTGATTAGTTTTTTTTTTTAGTACGTCATAAATACACTATTTAAAAAACTTCGATCAAAGTTACAACGAACTACAAGAACTATGTGTACCTACTATGTATATTATGTTACTTGTTGGAACGGAACCCTTCATGGGCGAGTCCAACTCGCACTTGGCTACTTTATTCTGCATGTTATGTGGTATATGTATTTAAAGCTATGTAAATATTATATCTGCTATCTGGCCGCCATAGTACAAGCTTTGCTTAGTTTGGGGTCAGATGATGTCGTGTGTGAATTGTCCACTAAAAGTAAAAAAAAAAAAGTTTACGCACTGCATAAATTTACTTATGTTAGTCAATCAGCAAAAAGCTTTTTTTATAGAAACTACTAAGACTAGAGAGTATTTTAAAAGATAAATGTACAAACCTACCTACATTAGTAGTGGTAGGACTCTTAGCAGAGTCCGCCTGGGGAAGTACCACATCTTTGCCAATTATTCTACCGCCAAGCAGTAATGTGCAAACATCACTGTGTTCCGGTTTAAAGGGCAATGTTTCCAGAGAAATTACTGGGCTTAGAGATATAACATCTTAGATCTCTGGGTGACGAGCGCAGTGCAGTGCTAGGTAATGATTTGGACTCTTAATGTTCCAATAGCTGCGTGTCACTGTGCTGTTATGTGGCAGGCATCTTGCTTACCATCAGGCACACGACATGATCGTCTCGTCACTCTTTATTTAAAAAAAAATATGCTTTTCAGCTGGTGCTAACAAATTTTATTAAAGGTGGTTGATGAACACTGTTAGATTGCCATTGAGTCCCGTATGATGTTTTCAATAAAATGTCAATAAAAGTCTGGGTTTCACAGAGAGCCTTTATGCTAAGGAGAAAACGTTATACTCATGATTATGACCAGTATATGTTATGTACCCAATCTGAAAATGGAGAAACAACCCGCCATCCAATTCAAAATTGAATGCTGGACTATATTTATTTTTATAATTGTGATTTCAGAGCTAAGGTCCATAGTAACAGTTGATAAGTCAGAATGATGCGAATAACGCGTCCCTTTCGCCTTGAGTGCAGGCACTCTGCATTTCCTAGTATTAAACAACTGTAAGTCAGAAGAGATCACCTATCCAAGAGCAAATGGGACTAATAGAAATAATCAATAAATCTATGTAACTAAGTCACAAAGAACGACTAATAATTATAAACAACGCGAGTAAAATTAAATTTCCAACTTTTGTCGTTTCCAACATTTTCTTTAAATAATTTTCTTATATTTCCGATTTTGTGTTAAAACAATAATTTCCATTTAATCCATCAACGCACGTTTAGTCCATTGAAAAGTTACATTTGGGGTTGCGTTTTTTAGAGGACGCAATTTTATTTTTTTGATGTGTAGGGGGGTTCAGTGTAAAGCTAAAACCAAGTTTGTGGGGTCGCAACCCTTGTCCCACGGCCGCCATCTTGAAAATAGGGGTTGAAATGGTTTCTACGGTATATCTCTTAAACTATTTATTTGATAAAAAAAATTGTTCACATTTTTTGTTGAAAATTAAATTCTCTACAAGTTTAGTCCAGTAACTTTATGTCGTAGAACTATAGCGGCCGTGGGACAAGGGTTGCGACCCCACAAACTTGTTTTTAGCTTTACACTGACCCCCCCTACACATCAAATAAATAAAATTGCGTCCTCTAAAAAACGCAAGGTAAGACCTAAAAAATGTAACATTTCAATGGACTAGTTAGGAAATCTTGACATTTGCCTTGGGCCTATAGGTACATGGTTTTATCTAATAGTGCCTACAAAGCGTATCTTTTCTTTGTAGATTTATTTTACCTACTTACTCGTACGGTCGTACCTATGAAAGGGTTTGTCTGAGTGACTGGGCTCACATTCTCACGATGAAAGTAAAGAGTTGAAATTGGGAGAGCGTGTTATTTAGGTGACAGACCCACACTCGAAAAGGACTGTTGGTCAATCTAAACAGCATCATCATTTTAACCCCTCAGTTGAGACTCATTTTAAAACAAATACACGGGTAACTCACGTATAATATAGTCAGAACCACAGAACAGATATCAAGTAGAAGGCTCGTAGCTGAATCTCACTAGGAAAACCACCGTATCACGTTTGCACACAAACGTGGTTTTGATATATTTTAAACACATTGAAACAATGCAAGTGATTTGTCTCATAGTGACGAACCTAAAATGATGTATTGCATTTAGTTACGTACTCAAAAATGAACCCTATTGCTAAACACAATAAATCTGTTATTGTCAACTATTCAAAATGTTGTTATGACTTTCTTGGATAACTCAATTTTATCTAATGACAGGAAAAAGTACTGTATCCTGAATGTGACTAAGCCGCTTATTTCGTACCATTATCAGGAATTTCAGGGCGTATCGAATACATCAGTCCTATGAACTTTCTAAACTCAACCTTAGTAGAATAGAATAAGGTGGTAACTATTATCATCTTTCAAAAATGTAAGTTGTTTTCACTAGTGAGCAATTAGATCTACAATTACAATTAGTGACATCTAGTGCTCACTAGTTCTGCTACTTCATACTAGATGGCACTTTATGTAATTTATGCAACTATGAACGCTACCTTCTTTAAAATAAGGGATTCGTAAATATAAGCCGGTCGTGCTAATAGTGATGACAGACAATAATGAAACATTTTCATTATATTATCGATATTACGTTATTCAGTTTAGTTACCTATCGTATAATTTAATCATAATATTATGGTTAAAGTTGTTCATGTACTATCTAAATTTTATTAACTATAGAGTGTAGCGTAACAGAGTTTTATAAAAGAACGTAATTAATTTTTTCGGTATTGCTGTTTCGTCTATGTACCTATTTCCTTTTTTTTTTAATCATAAAATCGCTCTCTAAAAAGTGCTCAGAGCAAATCGTCCTTGTTTTGGAAGGAAACCAATTTTGCCTTCCTGTAGCTTCTATCCATTTCTCCTTAACAACGGGACTTTTAGGAAAACTGAAATGATAAAATGTACTTTTTTCAAATAAAACGTTAAATTTTTCAAATACCAAATAATAAAAGATAATGAGTATATTTGTTTCACACAACTGTACAAGTTAGAAATATCGATATTAGCAATTTCAACAGCTTGTGTCCCATCCTTGACTGAGTAGCGCTACTCGCATGCATAGAATGATCTAGAATGTCACATATAGTTTAAATGAAAATGGACCTTATTTCAATGACTTTAAAGTTGACTTCCTTTAAATCATTTCTCTCTTTAAGCTAATATTAATTTATTTTCACAATAAAATCAAAAATAAATAAAATAGGACTTACCGATGGTACGATATGCCTCCTTTGGATAAAGTTTTGGCACGGCTATCGTTTTTACACTCAATAACTGCACAATACGGCATGACTGCTTACTTTTTATTCAAAATCGCGGATTCAGGAGTACTGCAGTAGTGGCAGAGTACGACTAAGTATTCGGAAGTGGGCGTACTCTCTAAGTATGCGGAGATTGCGCTTACTTAGTACTACGATTGCCCCGCCTACTTGCTACTTCTTCTTGATATCTGTTCTGTGGTCAGAACAGTCCGACTCGAGTTTCGATCGCGTCCGGCGATCTTCTTCAAGGCGAATGCGCGCGCACTAGATGTTAGTTTTCATACTAAAAGCATCATCATTATGATCAACATATCTGACAATGACAGATGCACATACCTACTTACATTTTATTGCCCTATTCTCTTCTTTCCTTCTAGAACCGAATCTGCAGTTGCGATCCTACGAAGTTATGTTCGTATATCTCCGTCGAATCAATCTTCAAGGATTCAATCTTTAAATCTTTTAATTAAATTTCTATGTGTCCCTAACGCTGTTGCAAAAAATAGTGTTCAATCAATTGTCAATAGTTAGAGCTGACTCTACTTAAATGTCGAAAGGTGAGTAGACACTTGCCTATTGCCTACTTGCTGCCTTTGCTGACGTCATTTATCGACGATATTAAGATAATAGGCTTTTTTTTACCGACTTCCAAAAAAGAGGGGGTTCTCAATTTGGCTGTGTTTTTTTTGTAAGTATGTATGCTACGCGATAGCGCTATCAATTGTGGAACAATTTCGATGGTTCTTGTTTTGTTTGGTAGATCATACTTCAGAGGTAGTTCCATTTAAATTTTATCGAAATCGGTGTAGTGGTGTTTACAACAACAAAATTTACCTCGATGACATATTATGTATATTATAGACTAGCTGAACCAGCTACTTCGTTCGCGTGCGTTGATCTTGCGTAAAATTTCAGCACTATGCCGTCACTTAGTTTTCCGGAAAAAATCGTGATTTTCCGACGATTTACAGTGGGCATTTGATTATGTACGGCATTGATTCCATACAGTTTCAATACCTCTCCTAATCCATTATTTCGCAATGCCGTACAATATTCATGCGACAAGGAGAAATTATCGAGGGTTGGAACCCCCCCCTCTTCGACTGTACTCAGTTGGACAGCTTACAAGTGACGGCATAGTGCTGAATCTTATTACTTTAAACCCTTCTATCATCCCACATAGGTCTCCTGGTGGTTCATTTACTACATAATTTTTGTTCACGGGCCTGTAGTCTAATAGTGATTGCTTCGTTTTGATTTGGTAGAATGCTCGAATTTAAATTGAAGTCGGTGACTCCGCTTTAGGTATACAAAATTGAAGATAACCAGTTGATTAGTGGTTGGACTACATTTTAATTTTTAACCGACTTCCAAAAAGGAGGAGGTTATCAATTCCACCACCATGTTTTCTAGGGTTCCGTACCCAAAGGATAAAAACGGGACCCTATTACTGAGACTTTGCTGTCCGTCCGTCCGCCTGTTTGTCTGTTCGTTCATCCGTCTGTCACCAGGCTGTATCTCAAGAACGGTGATAGCTAGACAGTCGAAATTTTCACAGATGATGTAAGTATTTCTATTGCGGCTATAACTACAAATACTAAAAACAAAATAAATATTTAAGGGGGGCTCCCATACAATAAACTTTATTACCAACCAATAGTACAGTCCCAAGTTTATTTGCTAATGGTACGGAATTCGTGCGCGAATCCGACTCGCACTTGGTATCTCATTTCTCGAGAACGCACTGATTTTAATATTTCTTATTTTGTTCAGATGGATATGCTTCCCGAATGGTCCCATATAAATTTTATCCAAATCAGTCTAGTGGTATTTGAAATATGAACAAATAACTGAAATTTGCGCACAATTTTGTCTGGATGATATAGTTGTTGATTTCACAAAAGTTATGAAATTCGATCCTGTCAACACGAAATTGTGTAAATGTGTTAATGAAAACTTGTTTGGCACTAAAAAGGGTAAAATAAACTATTTTAAACAAAAAAATAAACCGACTTCAACACCACAAACAGACACTCAAAAGCGAAAAATAAATTGATATAGGTAATTATTATACCTACTACTCACTCATCTATTTGAAGTCGGTGCCAGCCAAGTCTAACAGATAGCCAGTACATAGATACCTACTACTTGCCTATGCCTATTTACTACCTCGTACATAGTATCTATCTACTAGCTTTTTTGACTAGACTGGCACCGAATTCAAATACATGAGTGAGTAGCGGATATAATAATTACTTATATCAATTTATTTTACGCTTTTGAGTGTCTGTTTGTGGTGTTGAAGTCGGGTAATTATTTGTTTAAAAATAGTTTATTTTTATGAAGCATCTTAGTATAAGCGGTTATGTTTGACGAAAATTAATCGAGAAGATTTTTCCTGCTTCACAAATGTCTCATTATAATGAGCTCATTAAATATTGATTTTGGTAACATAATTTCAGTGGCATCTTAAATTGAAGAGGCACGTGTAGATTTTTAGGGTTACATAACCAAAGAGTGAGTTTAGTTTCTATTGAGCCGTTGTGACTCTGAGCATAAGTTTACCATAGTATCAAAACAAGTTGATTTTGGTTCTGTTTAACAAAAAATATAAGGATAACAAATGAGTTACAACCAAAAAACATCCTCATCAACATTGAGAGAGAACCGTACCGAATTAAGACGATAAGTATCCAACGACCTACCTACGAGTATGAACTCAAATCATGCCAATTTTTATATGAATTACATCAGCAGTTTCGGAATGATACGTAGCCTAAGCACAGACAGACAAACATACATCATTAAAAATGTTTTTTTTTTTAATTTGCTATTTCTTTCCACGTTTTCCTGTGGCATGTTATAGTTAGGTACTGTTATCAACAACACCATGTATTAATTAGCAAGTAGTAATGGTGATGAACGTTGAAAAAGTTGTTTTCTTGCGGTCTCAAGTAGTAGGTATATTCCTAACGCAGCAAATAGAATAACACATAGTGGCCAAGTGCGAGTTGGACTCGCCCATGAAGGGTTTCATAGTAGCAAATAGCGTAATATAAAAAATATTGTAATTTGTTGTAACTTTGATTGATGTTTTAATAATACTGTATTTATGACGATTACAAAAAAACTACTTACTAGATCTTGTTCAAACCAATTCTCGGTGGAAGTTAGCTTGTTAATTTTATTGTACATCATACATTTTTAGTTTTGTCTTTCTTTTATTTTAGAAGTTACAGGGTGACACACATTTTACCACTTTGGAAGAGTGTCTCGCGCAAACTATTCAGTTTAGACAAAAAATTACTACGAACCGCAATATAATTTTGAAGACCAATCTATAGATAACCCACACGTATAATAATTTAACTTCACTTAAATTCTCATGCTCCATTTGTAAATATGTTCGTCAGACAACTATTTTCAAGTTTTTTCCAATAAGACAGACCAATCTAAGGGACCAATCATCCCCTAAACTCAATTTTTAAGTCAATATTTCCTAATAAATGTCTCCCTCAGTCTTGCGCTCTTACCCATAGAGGCATAGTTGAGTTTAGGGGATGATTGCCGCCTTAGATTGGTCTATCTTATTGTAAAAAGCAACACAATAGTTGTCTGACGAACATATTTACAAATGGAGCATGAGAATTTAAGTGAAGTTAAATTATTATTTTGGAGTTGTTAAGCAAAACGGCCGACCGAATTGAATTGACCGAAAAAGTGTCTGGGAGTACTGGGACCTTGTTTTTAAGGACATTGCCAACAACATACGTGAAAATCACTTATTAGAAAATACGTGAAGTAAGTAATGTTTGTATGTTCCTTCATTACCCCATATCACAAAATTGGCCGTCTAAGCAAGTATAGTAGGATAGTATATAGTAGGATCATATCAGATTTGGCTGGACAGGTAGAGAAATACGATTAGTGAAAGTGAGTGTTGACGTACGTCACTATGGGGCCCCTTTTAAACCTACGCCCGAGTCACAAGTCTTGGCACACCCCGGACACTCGGCCTAAACTCCAAACAAACGGTGAAGTCGACATACCTACACTCACGCAACTACGCATATGTCGTTCGAACACATTTACGCATGTGTGCGTGTCATCTAGGGTTACTAAATTATTTTATGGAATAGCTGTGACCCGTGAGTTCACCTGTGGCTTACAATCTTACCTAGTTAGTGTTCGATCTTTAATGTAGGTAAATATAACTTTCATCAACAATCAGAAGGGAGAAGTTTTAAAACAAAATAGGAGATAATAAAGGTACCATGTACGAATTGATTTTTAGTTAAGTACACTTACCCAAAGATTTCTCTTTGGGTAAGTGTATTCTGACAATTCAATTCTGACAACGAAAGCCGCAGTTTAAAAACAACGAGTTTAATAATTTCGTCACAGGGCTTCAGTGTTGGCGCGTAGGTACTTCTAACCAGAATAGCTTAACACAGTTTATAAAAATGATTCAATCTTTGTAGAAATTCTTATGAAATTAAAAATCTCTTATTCTTGTTTCGTATAATAGACGAAAACTTTGGTACCATTTTGTTAAATAATACAGCATCATGGTCGTATTCTCATAGAAAATTATCGTCCGATATAATAACCCTTCGTTGAGTCCGCCTCGCGTCCGCGAGGGGGAGGAAGCTTGAAATTGGCGGGGGGTGGGGAGTGTCCGTTCTATCTATATTATCTATTCTATGGTCTTGGGGTCTACTCGAGATTTCTCTCTCTGTCACACGATGGACCCGGCACCCGCACGGTGAATCCATGGAATGCTAAGAAGTTCGTCTCTCTATAAATGGGAGAATGGTTGTTACGCAACTTTAAATCGATACACATCCTAAACGGTCAGTCAAATCGAAAAATGTTGTGAGATAACAAAAAAATATTTTTAAATACCTATTCAACGATATCTCTCTTGGCATAGTTTGTTACTTTCATTTTTAGGGTTCCGTAAAACGTAAAAACGGAACCCTTATATATTCGTCATGTCTGTCTGTCTGTCTGTCCGTTCGTATGTCACAGCCACTTTTTGCCGAAACTATGAGAACTACACTGTTGAAACTTGGTAAGTAGATGTATTCTGTGAACCGCATTAAGATTTCAACAGAAAAATTTTAAAAAAAGAAAAATTTGGGTTGCCCCCCATACTGAGAACTGAAACTCAACATTTTTTTTCATCAAACCTACACGTGTGGGGTGTCTATCGATAGGTCTTCAAAAATGATGTAGAGGTTTCTAAAATCATTTTCGTCTACACTGAATACTTTGCGCGAGAGACACTTCCAAAGTGGTAAAATGTGTGTCCCCCCCCCCCCCCCTCTAACTTCTAAAGTAAGAGAATGAAAAATCTAAAAAATATATATGATGTACATTACCATGTAAACTACCAACGAAAATTAGTTTGAACTCGATCTGATGAGTAGTTTTTTTTTAGTACGTCATAAATACACTATTATTGAAACTTCGATCAAAGTTACAACGAACTACAAGAACTATGTGTACTATGTATATAATGTTACTTGCTGCAACGGAACCCTTCATGGGCGAGTCCAAGTCGCACTTGGCCACTTTATTTTCAATTGCACAATATGGCTTCCCGTAGGCGCCATTTTAAATTTACATTAACGTCATGTCTTTAGTGTTACTCGCAGGACTAAGATTAATCTATTGATGTGTGAATCATAAAAATAGGCCCATGCGTTTGGTCTGTATAGTGCTTCAAAGGAACATACATACATACATAGCCTGATAAACACATTACCACTCTTTTGCGTCGCGCAGTCGGGTAAAAATCAATGCCACTTTTCGTTGTAAGTGAACTCCTCCTAAACGGCTGGACCGATTTGAATGTTTATTTTTGTATACATTTGGGAAGGGCCCAGACCATCCAGGTTTAGATTCACAAATCAGCCCGGCAGATGGCACTGCAGTTGGTATCTAGGTTATTATCCGAGTCAAGCCGGAACGGACCGCTAGTTTGCAAATGCCAGCTTTTGAAAAAAAAAATAACAGACTATAACTGACTTTCATATCAGAATCTGGCACCTAAACTCGACATTGATATAATATCCTCTCAGCTTTAGTGAAAAATCCTATCGAAAAAATCCGACAACACCCTCGTTGCGTCAAGATAATAAAATAATACATAAATTCTTTATTACGATTATTTTTTAGTCAAGGCAAATTACGTAGCACTTAAAACTCCACAGCAATGAAATCAATACTACTTTCCTGGCGGAATACTCAATGTGCGGCAAGCTCAACTTTGGCTCCAAGAAGGTTGTAAAAATAATGACCTCATTACAAATATTTTTGAGTAAAATTATGTAAATAAGATCAGCATTTCAGAGAATTTAAATCAAGGTTTGTACATGGAAGGCTATAAATATTTGACTAAATTAGTAATATATTCGCTATTTGGGTTTCATTGAGATAAAGTAATTTCAAAAAATTACTATAATTATTAAATGTATTGTGCCTTTTTAGCCGACCTCAAAAAAGTAAAAAAATATCTGATTCAATGTCACTTACTCGTATTATCGTATTTGTATCAGCAAAAAATGAATACTGTAGTCGATGATATACCTATCTGTTTATTATCATGAACGTATAAAAAAGTCGGACGTAGTCTCGCTAAAACAAAAACTGTGTCCATCGAGTCGGCCATATGATATGCATGTGTGCGCTGTCGCATACAGTCTGACACCCACACATCAGTGGGTTATTACACGCGCTACTTGTGTATATGACTGTGTGCGTGTCAGCCTATCAGTGACAACCTCACAACGCACACGTGCAAATGTGGCCGACTCTGACATAGTTTTGTTTTAGCGAGACTACGGTCGACTTTTTTATACGTCCATGGTTTATTATTGATTCCATTAAAGAAACTGAACTGTGTACTTAACTTTAATTTTTAAATTAAAGTCGCTGTTTCTTTGTTTTTGGCAAAAAAAAATAAGGATGAAAGTGTATCACGATTTACGACGAAAGTGAGGTAGAGTGCTGTATAATCATGGAATGAAACATTCCTAATACAGACGAATTAATCAACTGTAAGTGGATTTTATGTACCAATGTCTCTATGTAAGGGTAACTACTCTTAAATCGAGATTTTATGAAAGCTCAATAGCTCAGAAACTTCATAAACACACCTAAAAATGTCTGTTTCTGTTTTTAGTAAAAAAAAACAGTAAAAATAGGTCATTAATCTTGTAAGTTAAATGTGAAAATATGGTCATAAGATATTTCTGTTTTATTTTAATTTGTGAACTGTCATTGTAATTAAATAACAAAAAGATAATTAGTATGATACCCTCGACGGTATCGATGCTCTTATTCTGTCGAGTTTATTTTTTCGATGGAGATATTTAAAATAGATACTGCAGATACAGTAAGTTTCAGGCAATTATTATTTATTCTAGTACAGAAGTCAGAGAGTTATCAACAAATCCCTTTCCCCTGTTGACCATCCAGCTCTGGTTTCATCTTGCAATAGACAATCAACATTTAAGCCCAGTCGTCAATGTACGCAATGAATGACGTAAACATCGTGACTTGGCCAGGAACTGTGTTCGTAGTGGCATCGCATCGCGCAGCGGCAATCGATCGACTGCGCGCGCAACTCTACCATCCTCTCCTCAGTAAAGAGCCAGAGCTCCAGTCGAATATAAAATTCGACAGAAATGTACCAAACTTGTGCTAAGTGACCATCGAAATAACAACTAAAAGAAGTGACAACCGTGCAGCAGAGCATCCCAAAGGTCAGTCATATCCTTCCAACCTTACACTAAGCTACCAGAGAATTCGGTTCTGCCATGACAGCTTACAATTCTCATTGAGTGTATTTCCTTGACATCACGACGTTGTTGGCGTAGGCGTGTTTTATTTTCGATAGGTTTGGCCTTTTCTTTACGCTTATTACTCAGTAAAACTATATGAATATTTCAAATTCTGCTATCAATCCAATACGTTATAAGTTATGCATGGAGACAGCTAAATAGATCGACCTACTACGCTATGGTAACTGCTTTATTTAACAGACAGACAGCGCAACAAAGAGTTAATTTGAATTGTTTACTAAATGGTTTACTTTGCTGCACTCTATTTCACGAAGCAATTTTCACGAACAGAACGAAATTCTAGGTCAAGCATCCCGTACAGTCGATATTACGACAAAAAACAAATTTCGACTTTAGCTTCTGGGTGACAGGCTCTATTATTGCGTGAATAAGTTGGAAGATTAGGGGTGTGAAAGCCTTCCGTTCAAAAGACTTGAAAGATATTTAAAACACTACTGTAGTACTTAGTGAAGCAGTATTTTTTTTCAAATTTTTCTTAGACTATTCAAGGTTTTGCTTGAATATTTGAGAAGTTGCAAGGTTTTTATTTCAAAATTTTAAATAATTTGATTTGTTCTGTACCTGATTTATTGACACTGTCAGTGTCAATTCAGTAAACGACAAACTTATAGCATAGTATAAAGTAATAAAAGACTGTGCTTATAGGTCCTTAGGCGCTATAGCTACCTATACGTATTTTTCCTGAGATAAATTAAATGTAATTTGTAAATTCTTATGAAAGATAATATTTTCCTCTTACACTTTTAGAAGTGTACTCCAGTAAGTAATATTATGAAATTACTGTTATATTTCCAAAAATACAATTTAAAATGAACAAACCAAGAAAATGATTTATGTCTTTTCTTGTTGTATGATGTACATAATAAAAGTGGACAAGTGCGAGTTGAAATCTAAATAGTTCATAGCAGCAAGTAGCATAATATAAAAATTCTTGTAGTTCTAAACTTTAATCGATGTTTTAATAATAAAAAACTGCGTACCTACTAGATCTAGTTCAGACCAATTTTCGGTGGAAGTTTACAATGTACAATCTTATATTTTTTTTAGTTTTGTAACTTTCTTATTACCTTCTTATTATTTATTTTTCTTATTATTTATTTTTCTTATTATTTATTATTCTTATTATTTTACCACTTTGGAAGTCTCTCGCGCAAACTATTCAGTTTAGAAAAAAAATAATATTATAAACCTCAAAATCATTTTTAAATACCTATCCATAGATACCCAACACGATGTTAAGGTTTTGATGAAAAAAAAATTGGAACTCAAGTTCTATGTTGCCAGTTCAGTATAAGGACACCCCAATTTTTTTGTTTTTTTTCAATTTTTGTGTGAAAATCTTAATGGGGTTCACAGAATTCATCTACCTACTTACCAAGTTTCAACAGTATAGTTCTTATGGTTTCGGAAAAAAGTGGCTGTGACTTACGGACGAACAGACAGACAGACATAACGAATATATAAGGGTCCCGTTTTTTCTACGGAACCCTAAAAAGCATATCAATAAGTCTACAGTCTACACCTTTTACTCTAAATATTTTAAAAGTATGGCCAATCAGAATCATTTCCAAAATTACTGATTTATTTGTGAAGAAAAATTCAATTTACTTGAATTCAATTTATCAAGCTGCCGTTGGCTCACCAGCGTAATTTGTCCATTGTCCTGCGTATTCCCACAATCGAACCCTAGACTAGGTACCTACAATTACGTAACGGTTTGTTTCCCTCGCGCTCAATCAGAACAACTTCATCAGGCGCGGTAACAGCTGCTTGGAATACCTACTTTAATTCAAAAATATCTTATCAGTCTTACTTAAACGCTGAAGTATTAGGACCCTAAAGCAAAGCTCAAATTATCTCAAAGTGTTGTATCGCCGACTTGAGCTCTCGGATCTATATTCCACGTTTTACATTCGTAGACTTTTGAATTTGCTTATCGACACACCCTTACAATTTTTTTACAATATAGGCTGACGGGTTAAGCAAGATGTTAGTCTGATAATAAATACGTCTGATCATAGCATCGCGTACGCAGCAGACTACGTAGTTAGCTATTCGAACATAAATAATACCAAATGTGTTAATTAATGACAATCGGAAATATAAGTTCTCTTTGCTCTGTAATTACTCTGGAAACATTGATCTTCAAACCGGAACACAGATTACTACTTATCATTTGACACTTATAATAAGTATCAATTTACACTTGATTCTGATCTTAAGGTGTGTTGCGATCTACGATGGAGCGTGCTTACTTAGAGACTTACAACTTGACATCTACATAGATTGTAAACATCGGGAAAACCCACTCAGGCGACGTATTCAGGTTTCAACACTGAAGGTAGGTAATGACGGACGGGAGAAATTCGCTTCGGCTGATTTACCTAGGTAATCAAACGCTTTACTGCCCACGTGATATGAAACTACTTAGTTTGTTCTCTATTCGACCAATATAGGTAATCTAAGCGAGCCTTCTGAAAAACTTTTTTGCTGAACTTCGCAGGCTTATTAAAAAGCTTTCTTCTTCTGATGTGTACCTACCTATCTCTTACCTTACGCTGCCGAGCACTTCTATTTACCGAGCTTTGCTGGATAATAGAATATCAGAAAATGGAATAAAATACTCCGTAGCCGTTCGCATCACATCAGTCACAACAGCACCCACGCAAGTTGAATGATCTTTCATGAGTTGGTTGGTCGCAGCAACCTTGCCTCGGATCTCGTTGCTTACCCTCCACGACTAGTTTTCCGATGCATAGTATCGCTGTGTGACAATCCACCCCTCTACCGCCTAACTCAATCGGTTATGGCTTTGCTATTGCTGTCTCTATCATTTCAAGTGAAAAGAAGTGAGAGAGCAATATGAAAGCTAAGACAGTTTTAGTTAGGCGGTAGACCCTCCGGTCTTGCAGCTAAGCATCAACTGTTATGGACTTCATTGTTGCTTAACATTAGGCGTGAGTACCTACCCAACTTACATTAAGTACAAATTAGTAAATTATGTTTAAATAATAGCGATTTCGGTGTTAGTCCAGTTTGAGTGATATCTAGCTTTCTTGTAGGTACAAGCAGTCACAGAACTAAGACTCTTTGGAAAACAGATAAACATGACAAAAATGTATGCCTTCAATAAAAGTACTTGGGTGACCGAGCTTTGCTCAGTTTAAATACTAAATACCTACCTACAGATAAAAGACTCCAAGAAATAGATTTTCTTAAAAAAAAAAGAAAACGTCAAAAAAGAGAAGCCGTCTGGATTCGAACCTGGAGCTACTAATTCGTGATCGCTATGGCCGCCCATCTGAGCTATTATTACGCTGTCGCGTCACGCGGCGAATTTTACTTTCGCATTCGAATGTCTAATGCTAATGTGACAGTTTTTCATTGTCTAAAAACGCGCATAATATGCGTTTTTTAAAAACGAAACCTAGTTAGATCGATTTATCGTCCCCGAAACCCCCTGCATACATAATTTAATCAAAATCGTTCGAGCCGTTTCCGAGATTCAGATTCTATTTATATATACATATTTTTTATATACAATAATAATACATAATTTCATCAAAATCGTTCGAGCCGTTTCCGAGATTCAGACTCTATATATATATACATATTTATGTACAAGAATTGCTCGTTCAAGATGTTAATATTATACAATCATAATAACTTTTAAAATGAGTAGGTACACGCATCAAAATCATTCACAAACAAACTTTGTCGTCGTGTCTGTGGTTCTACGAAACCAAGCCTTTGAAGCCTGAATGTAATGAAATTTCACATATACTTTGAAACGAATATTCTTGGAAGTTAGAAGGTTTCATACAAAAACATTGGCAAATGTTTGCGAAAGCAACAGTGAGTTTAAAGTGAGTAAATAATATGAAATGTAGGTGTAGATTTACCCAGGATTTGGTACGTGCTGAATTAACAATGATACCAACGGCCTGGGCCGAGCACGTGTAAGTTTACTGTGACCCTTACCCTACTTACTACCTACACCTAAGGTGAAAACAGACTACGTAGTATCGTGAAAAGAAAATAAAACAAACAAGAAAGTTTAGTCTTTGATAAACGTTATTACACAAAGTACTTACCTATGCAGTTGTTGTAGTGGTGGGACTCTTTGAGAGTCCCACCACTATTTTGTGTTTGCTGTTTCCAGATAAATTAATTTGTACGGATAAATCATCTTATATCAGAGTGACCAGCATAGTACAATCCTAGACAGTGATTTGCAGTCTTCGTTCAAATAGCTTCGTGGTACCGTACTGTTTTGGGTAGCCGTGCAGCTTATCATAAGGCGCTTTTTTAATAATAAGAAAAAAACAACAGCATCGAATAAAAATACATTTGTGTTTGTGTACAATGTTTGCCCAAACTTTAGGCGCACGGAATTATGTCATCGTTGGGAAGAGTGAGCTCACTCTTTCCGTTCTAGTCAGTTGCAGGAAGCGGTGGACGCTGGACGTTTTTACGTATCAATATTCGTTGTCAACAACCACAATAAGAACCACAGCATATATCGCCGCTAGGGATTCTTGGGGTCAAGTCGATTGGTTGTGTGTAAACCACTTACGATACCTACACACAGAGACGCAGTTTATTACCAATTTCTAGGTGCTCAGGGCACATCCATTGGTTTATATCGATCAGTTTTACTCCATTTCCGTAATGGCAAGATAATCTAAATGGCGGAATACTTGTACAGCGGCTGGGTACCTTTTTATTCCCTGAAGGACATAATCTCAGTGTCTTCAAAGGTCAAAGTTAAACGATTTAAATTTGTCATAGTTAGTGCTATAACTTGCATTTTACGAGAGCAAAATCTTGGACATCAGTTAATCTCGACACAAAACAGGTAGGCATAATTTTGAACGGCCTTAACTACCCCCAGGCGTAAAATACTTAAGTATACTTAAAATAACACAATCCAAATATTAACTTACTCTGAGAGCGGTTCTATGAACACAAAGTGCTACTTAAAAAAATTACATCCTTCAGATGTTAAGTAGTGCATCCGGTCAGCTATCAATCAGCTCAGGAATAATAAATTCTTGCAATGTCCTTAGAGTTTAATATTAAAATGTCGAATGAATTGAACGTCCTTGCGCATTGTTGCGCCTTCAGCGAGAGGTCAGGGTCTTCTGCGAGAGCCCTGTAGGATATCACTTCATCACTTGCGTAATTGTGTAAGTTGCCTAGATTTTATTTTCAACTAGAATAGAACTGATGATCTTTGCACTCACCAGATTAAGTTTCATGTAATTTTTAAGAACACTTCCAATGATGATATAAAAATTCTACGTTTTCTATTCACCTGGGCGCTGTATTACAGATAAATATACCAACCCACAAGACACACACGCTAACTTACAATAGGTACCAAAATTTTTTTAGATTGTGCAAGAGTAGCTGAGCTACGTTTCCAAAACTATTAATCATATTGCCCATCCAACAGTTACCTAAGTATGTTTACGTTAATGATTCACCTTTATATATTAATATTAGTTTCTTCATAAGTTACGGCTGGTCTAGTCGGGAGAACGTCGCCTGCCGATCCGGAGACCCCGGGTTCAAACCCCACACGCAGCACTGTCTTTTCGAAGTCATGTGCATAATGCCGCTAACTTAAAACGGTGAAGGAAAACATCGTAAGGAAACCGACATGTACCTAGAATCTTTCGAAGTCATTTGTCATCCACCAACCCGCTCTGGGCCAGCGTGGTGCCATTATGACCTTAACTCTCTCCTTGCGAGTGAAGGCCCCGAGTCCCAGCAGAGGGAACATTTAGTGGGCTGTTGATGATGATGATGATTAGTTTCTTCAACCTTCAACATGATGTAGTGTGTGGTACTCGATTTCTAGAGTAATAACGGTCGAAGAAAACATGCATCTAAAACGACTATCTATCTGAATCAGAATCTTCGTGAGTTAAAATAAATCAAAAAATATTTTTATTGTAATAAAGTTGAAACTTCTTTGAAAGGTAAAGATTCTTGAAATGGAGTTGCTGCTTTACAACTGTTAAAATATAAACCTATTGTTTTTAAACTTTCACAATTCGAACACATATCTTACACATTATACAGGACCACGATCCAAATTATCATTTAATTTTCTTGACATTTCGGCGTGCGTCGTGGTACTCGTGGTGGCAACCGTGCGAAGACCAAATTTTAATGAGGGTAGATGGAGATCTGGCTCATTTCCCAATGAGACGACCCGCAATTTCTTCAGTTTTCTCGTCACCGCGGCGATTGTAATGCTAACGAAACGTCGAGGTTATTACATAATACTTTGGATTGTGATTAAGTCCTGTTTGATGTTTATAATATGGTATAATAAAATTTGAACTTTTTAGGTTTATTCTGATACTATTCATTAGTCCCTCGTCCCCGGTCCATTATTATTGTGCTATGGAATTTGTAAATTACCTACCTACTATGACGTAAACAGAGACGTATATCTGTTATTATTTCGGAATAGTAAGTATCTTTTTACCTTTTATCTTTTTAATGTGAAACCATCACACTACTAATTAGACCGATATCTCATCTTTGGAGCATACCTACTTAAAAGAATAACAAGCCAATTCATCAATGAAGTATAATCACGTGTGTTGTTACGGCGAATTAACTAACAACTAATAAAGTAAACTAAAATACCTATCCATTCGATAACTTCGTAGTTCCTACAATACTGCTTTCAAAGTTTCTTGGCGACTTTTTCAATTAGCTCCATCGGAAAAACATATAGGCTTGAAACTCGTAGTACCATTAATTTTACCTTTATGAACTTGTAACAAATACCTGAGGACAGCCAAGTGCCTTTCAAGTGTATGTGGATATACCAACAATTTTTCTTCTAGGTATAAGATGGAGTGACGACTTGATGGTAAGCACCTAGCACCTAAAAGACCCAGTGTGCTGTGCAACACATTTAAAAATGCCATTAAGATTCAAGTACCTTTTCCTCATAATTACTCCGGAAACTCCCTACACACCATAACTAACACAGTAATTGGCGGTGGAAAAACTGACCAAGGTGTAGAACATCCCCAGGTGAACTCTGAGACACCTGGTATGTCTATCGGTAGTAACAACACTTCACCGACTTATTAATGCATGCTTGTTTTATCTGGTACTATTACCTACTTAGGTCGTATTCGAAAATACCACTTATCACGAATCATGCTGGAGTTTTTTAAAAATAAAAATTTACTTTTTTGGTTCGCGTAACCCTAGACCTCTAGAGTAAAAGGTTGAAAACAGCGTTAAATTTTTTCTCTACCAGAGTCATTAAATAAATCTGCCCCGATAAATTCCTGGAGTTTATAGCTTTAGTATCAATCAACTGTCTAACTTAATAAAACCAATTGCTTGACCCTCGTAGTAGATAATGTTTTAGGCAGACAGGGCTTTGGTATTTATAGATGAGAGAGACCTTTGACCCTTCAAATCTAATTTCTGGATTCTTTGAATATTATATGATTTTATCACGTTAATGTTATTAAGTTGAGAGGCTTTATATGGTTAGGTAAGTCTATGTGCGTTCCACCCTCCGACACCATCTAACTGCTCAGGGGTTGAATAAAATTTACGTTCAGTCTAGATAAGCATATGATATATTTGGGCCGTAAAGTTGCTAGCTTATAGGTTTTTTATCGGACACATTTTAGAGACCGTGCAGTTGATCTGCATAATATACATCCTTGATCTTTTTTTGGATTGCTCGTAGCTCAAAAATGTGACATCGTTTCAAGGTTCATGTTACAAAAATTCCAACGAGGAGGCTGTGGAATAGGTACCTACCTATGTTGCTTGCGTTGGTTTGCCCGATGGATAGGTACAATCTTGGTGTCTTCAAGCCGAGAGTGAACTGGCTTCTTCTAGCTGTTAAGTAGTAAAGTTGTTAAAGAAGTGCCTTCACAGATGACAGCGATCGAAAACTATTTTAGGTTCTTCTCGTAATAAGATCTTATTATTTAAATCCGTTCTGATTTACATTAGTCATATAGATGTCATATTTATTTTAATTACCTCATCATCATCATGATCAGCCTATCTAATAGTCATCCAATGTTGGACGTAGGCCTCCTATGGATCGCCACACAGCACGATCTTCTGCTGTTCGCATCCACTTGCTGCCAGCCGCCTTTCGTAAGTCGTCGCTCCACCTGGCTGCAGGGTGCCCCACTCTACACTTGCCAGTACGCGGTCTCCACTCTAGAACGTCTACCCCAGCGGTTATCGGTTCTTTTACAAATGTGAACGGACCATTGTCACTTCAGCTTACTTATTCGCTGAGCTACGTCGGTCACCTTAGTTATTTGCCTATCCTGCGGGAAGCATCCGCCAAGCTGGTCAGCATTTCCTGTAGATCCTGCAGCGATTCCGCCATAACCACGATATCGTCAGCACATCGTAAGTGAGAGAGGTACTAGTCATTAATGTTGATACCTTTTCCTTTCCAATCCAGCGTCCTAAACATGTGTTCTAGAGCGTTAGTAAATAACTTCGGGGATATGACATCCCCCTGTCTCAATCCTCTGCGTAATGGGACATGTTTAGTCTTCTGATCTGTGCTCTATGATCTGATCTGTACAACCATTGTGGCTGGCCTCGTGGCTTATTTAGTAGTAGCTCTGCCTGCGAAGCCGAGGGTCGTGGGTTCGATTCCCATGCAAATCCCAGTGCAAATATTTGTGTGATGAATTCAAATGTTTGCACTGTGTCTGGGTGTTTCTATGTATAATAAGTATATATTTATAACTATATAAGTATTGTATCAGTTATCTGGCCGCCATCACACAAGCTTTGCTTAGTTTGGGGTCAGATGGTGTTGTGTGTGAATTGTCCACCAATATTGTGGCTTCTTTGTAAAGATCTCTCATCACTTCGATACATCGCCAGTCTATTTAGCATCGCTGCATTTAATTACTTACCATTTAACAAAACAAACCACAGAACTGTTTCTGTATGATGTATCTACTATTGGAAAGTTTAATCCCAAACAAGAGAAATCAAATTGAAATTAGACCGGGTGGTCTAATAAAAATTATCATTTATCAATAAATAAATTATAAACAACAAAATACGAATCTTCTTATTTTACAGATCGGTAAAAAATTACAAAATCCAACTACATTGGACTCTATCGACATCGGTTGCCGTAAAAACCAATCCAAATAAATCTCGACGAGCTAGCAATTCAATTAAAAGCACCTCTGCGTGTGAATAGAATATCAGATGAAATATCAATAGATGTGACATGTGTGTTTTATTATTTGTGCAGACAATGTCGCCTCTACTGGGAGCGCTGCTCCGATGGCGCCGGCAGGCTGTCTTGATAGAGGACGCCGAGGATATGGGCTCCACTACTGAGAGTGTTGGTAAGTTATGATCAGCATCTTTTTTTATAGTATAAAAGTGACGGGACGAACAGTGCATGTGCCTGATTGTAGTTTACCTAGATTGGTAGTTATTTATAATCATTGATTAATATAACGCTACTAGAAGCCACAACTTAAAAGGCTTTCCATTCTGTGTAAGTTCTACTAATCTCTATCATTTCAAAAGAAAAGAAAAGAGAGAGCAATATAAAAGCTAAGAGAGTGTTCGTTAGGCTCTCGGGATCCAAAGTTCGGGGGAGTAAAATCAGGCAGCGCTTGTAGTCTATTTCTATTTGTAGGAGCATTCTGATTACATCGTCTACTTGGACATAGGTACACATGCACTACCATATTATGTGTATCTAGTAATTATAAATTCCGCCACCAATTGTAGATCTCTAATCACCAAATGTATATCTAATATCTACGCCAAATAACGTTCAATAGATTTTATGTAGGTACCTAAATCATTAACTAACAGGATATAAGCAAGCCTAAGCTGAAACCGCAAACATTTTTTGCGTTGGCATAAAATATTCTAAAGAAATTACAAAGGATTTACCCTTGTTAGAACGAAGAGGCTCAATTAATTTATGCAAAATAATAACACTCAATCCCGGGAACCCGAAAGTTAATTACCTCAGTTACGATCACTTTATTATAACTAAAGTAAATTCGCACACTTCATTTGTCTATAACTTTTAAATTTACAACACGGAGCTGAAATTATCTATACCAATATTAATCCGTGAAGCAAAACCTTTGTAGGTAGGTACCTAGGTAGGTTTTTAAGACGAGGACGTAAGAGTATGAAATTTCGCATACACATTTACCTCTAGTTTACTAGCAGCCCGTTCCGGCTTTGCTCGGATATTGTCATATAAAGACTATTCATGGAAATAAAAACTATCCCATCTTTCAAGTTGGATAAAACTGCACACGGTGCGCAAATTTGATTAAAATCGGTTTAGTAGTAAATCGTGGGCAAGCAACGTGATGCGTTATTTAAATAAACTAAGATGTAGAGAAGGAGTGCAGAATGCATTTTTTTCTTTAATCTATTTATATTAAATGAATATTTGTATGTGTGTCCTTTATTATAATCGTAAACTGTGCGTTTGATCACGTGATGATCTTTAGAAAAGTTGTTGTGCATGATCCAAAGAAGGTTTCTGAGTTGGTACAACCAATTTTCGACAGGTGGCGCAGCAACTAGTTATGTACTTATACCTATAAAAATATAGTAGGTACCTAAATAAATGAAAACATTATACACACTACCATATAGGTATTTGACACACATGCATAAATACTAGTTTGTTAATTATTAAAGTCTGTGGTCAAATTGAGAACAGGTCAAAGAAGAAGAAAGAGAAACAGGTTAATATTTCTAACACTTTGAGACCACTAGTTGTGATTAATGTAGATATTTAAAATACTAGCTGCACCCCGCGGCTTACCTGACCTATCGGAAATAAATATGACATTCTATAGCTATGTATCGAATGTCATATTTATTTCTTTTGAAGTCGCGGATCACTTTTTTTTTCTCGAAGTAGAGTAGTCGTAGTACTGCTTTAGAGTGGAATAAGTTGCCAGCCTCCTTGTTCCCTGAGAGATACAATCTAGAACTTTTCAAGGTCAGAGTGAATAGGTACTTTCTAGGTCAACGTGTGTCATGTTCGACCATATCGTCGCTTACCATCAGGCGAGTTGGTGGTCAAACGCGGACCTATAGGTACGCGATAAAAAAACATCTGCTAGTGTAAGTTCCGTTAAAAATCGATCGAGTCGTTTCTGAGATTAATCGGAACAAACAGACAGACAATGAGAAATTATATAATAACTATATGTTAACATAATACTTAAATATTTTAATATATTTTTTGTGTAGGTAAGTAGGTACCGTAACTATACAAAACATATATAATATGCATTTAGCGATAGCTGTTAATTTGGAATCACAAAGAGACACTTAAATTTTATGAATATGTATAGATCATGGCCGTATAGAAAAGTCGAACGTAGTCTCGCTAAAACAAAAACTATGTCACTAGAGTCGGCCACATTTGCACGTGTGTGTTGTTAGGTTGTCACTGATAGGCTGACACGCACACATATACACAAGTTTGCGCGTGTAATGACCCACTGATATGTGCATGTCAGTCTGTATGTGACAGCGCAAATGTGTATATTATGTGGCCGACTCTATGGACACAGTTTTTGTTTTAGCGAGACTACATCCGACTTTTTTTATACGCCCATGTTATAGGTATACCCTTGATATCTGTTCTGTGGGTATACCTATAGATTACTGCTGGGTGCGTTGCTATACCACCTGTCGAAAATTTGCCGTACTAACTCAGTTATAGAACAAATTTGATTAGCAAAGGTTTAAAATGACGCAATCTTAAAAGATACATGCTGTCATGCTGTGAAAATGCTGTCACAAGTCACAGACTTCAGCGCACATCAACGCATGCAACGAAGATGGCTCTCAAAAAGGCATATTTTTGCCCGTTTTTGTTGCTTTCTTTATTCATACTCCGCTCCTATTGATAGTAACTTAATGTTAAATAGCCTATAGCCTTCCTCGATAAACGGGCTATCCAACAGAAAAATATTTCAATTCGGACTAGTAGCAGTTCCCGAGATCCCAGCGTTCAAAACTCTTCAGCTTATACCTATAAATAATAAACATCTAAGTACTTACTTGACTGGCAATTTTCACACAAAGTAAAGCCTATACGGGTATCTCTAGAACTAAACTTTGACGCAGGTACAAAATACAACTATATTATGCTCCTAAGTTCTTGAAAATTAATCTTGAAAAGGGATAAAATCTGGGATTAAAATCCCGACCTAAGTTCGCCTCTGCTGATATATTATTTAGAATGAAACTAACTGAACCAAAAGGCTAACTAATAGGATATGTTTAGAAACATGAAGCAATGAATAGGTACACATAAACTTAATGCGTCAGGAAGTTGGTAGTAACTTGTCTATGAATGTGTTCTCTTATTTTTCCCTACTATCGTTAATGCTACACGCTTGCCTTGCTACGAACATACCTAATTTTTTCTTGTTTTTTTTTAACGAAGAAGCTCTTTCCAAAACGTTTCCTTTTAAAATTATTGAAAAACGTTTTAATCAATTTTATTATTTCTTCTATAATATTACAATAGGTAATATATTTATATATACCTATCTAATAATACGTGAAGCAATAAATTGACGAAGGAGTACGAATTTTTGCGTGCTTATGTACCTATAGTTTAAATAGAGATAGAGTAGGAGTGTAGAATGCAGTTTTTATTTAATATCCACAAAAAATATTATACTTATTCAATCAATAAAAAACATTACTCACACTATCATGTATTTGACACACACGCATAAATACTCTTTTGTTTTTGTTAAATTGAGAAGAAATTAATATTAATTGCTTGGCGACCATTACAGGTAGGTATGTACCTACCTACCTAATTATTCTAATGTTGAACCTATAAAACCAAAAGTGTGCGATACTTTTTCACGTTGAACCGTAATAAGTATCTACTTATTTACTATTCACAAATTGTCCATACATAGGTACTTAATTAAGAACCTACTTAGATTAACCTACCTAACAGTTTATAATTACAGTTTTTTTTTAATTTTTTTTCTTTTTCTGACGAATGTGTCTAAGCAGAGTCAGTCTGCGGAAAAACCTATATAAGTTATTCTATATCCAGATAGTAAAGCCGAAACACAACAATGTTGACAGAGACACTTCAACAAATTACAAAAGCAGGAGATAAATATAATTTAATATCTCCGGGTCACGGGCGCAATGCAGTGCTAAGCAGTAATTTGAACTCTTTCCAATAGCTGCATGGCACTAATGTTGGGCAGGCGTTATTTGTCATTAGGCGCATGTCTTGCCCGTGCCATACACTTTAACTTATAAGAAATGCATACTTATTTTAAAGAAAAGATCTTTTTTTTTAATAAATAAGTTCCACTTTTTCAATGCAGCCGAGTCGGTATCGCCAGCTTGGACCACAGCGGTACCGACAACGCAGGAGAGCATCGGCGAAAAGACTGCAGAGATTGCACGGAAGATCGGCATGGAAACATGGCAGCTCGTCGCTATTCTAGTCGGTAAGCTTTTTTCATTCTTCTGTTATATGCTTTTTTAAAATTTCCAATAACCTAACCCCTACTTAAATAATAATTAATCATCATATTTAGTTTTTCACATTTTTTACACTTAAAGTGCAAACTGGTTCAGTTTCCTAGTGGCTAGAACGTCTGATTTCACAACCGTGAGGTCACAGGTTCGAATCTCGCCTGCGTCTTCGATTGTCTTTTATGTGCAGATGCACGATTTTGTCATAACCACTGGCTTTAAGTATGAAGGAAAGATCGTGAGAAACACGGCAGTGTTCGAAGACATTTTTCGAGGATAGGTATGTCATCCGCCAACCCACATTTAGTAGCGTGGTGGATTATAATCCACCATTCTGCTAAATGTCAGTCTTTAATCTATATCCTCAGTAGGCAAACTATTAGCGGCCGACTGAGTTAGCGGCGTATCGGTTTAGTGAGTTTCATTTCATTGAGTGTCCACATTTTGCTAGTTTTGCGCTCACTTTACGCAGTTTGCGCAATACTAGCAAACTGTGAACTCTCCAGTTCAAGTTTATGAAAGAGCGTACTAAGCCGACACGCCACTAACTCACTCGGCCGCGAAGTTTTCCTACACAGCCTTACTCTCTCCTCGAAAGAGAAGGCTGCGAATCCCAGCTGTAAAAACTTCAATTGTTTTTTGGCATTTGCTAAAAAACTTTAAATCTTTCAAAAGTCGGTTCTACAACCATTTTAATAATTAACCGAAAAGCGTTGTACAGAAAATCCCTAACAACCTATGTAGTTAATAAAAGAAAATGTATATTCAGGGGTCGGAGTCTTTGTGCTGGGAATATGTTTCTGCTGCATCAGACGATGTTTCCGCAAGAGACGATCCAAGGATGGCAAGAAAGGCATGAAAGGTGTCGACCTCAAATCCGTCCAACTCCTAGGCTCAGCGTACAAGGAGAAGGTAACGTTTCGCAAATGTGTTTATTTGAGAAATTCAATAACAAAAGGGTAATTCAAACTAGCCTGATTATAAGAAACAGGCTTTTCCTTATACCTGGTGGCCATAGTATTACATAACAGTGTTGTTATACGCAATGGTCTAAACCAGATTTGCCATTACATTATTAGGTATAGTCATCCATTCAACTTATCTACAATATTTGTTCATTTGAATTATCCTGTTCTCATTTACAGTAGGTACTTATTACTTACGGAAAAACGACGATTTCCGTCTCAACTGTACAACTCAAAAATATCTAAATTGTTCTAAGTTACCGTTTTAACTTCAAACCTACATTTTAAGTCCGACAGCAAAAACATAAATAGATGTTTCATTTCAAAGCAAATTTATTATTCATAGCAATATAACCTATTCTCAAAGAATAATCAATGTTTAAGTAGTCTGAAAGGTTTTCAGAATCAGCAATTGAAACAGCAAAATTGGCTAGAGTAACAATTTACTAATAAGAAATATAATATTCTTGTAAAATTTGCCGCGGGACGTGAATGTAGGTTCAGCCTGACATGGAGGAGCTTACGGAGAACGCTGAGGAGCCAGATGATGGAGACTCAAAGAAAGAAGAACAGAAATTAGGGAAATTGCAGTACAAGGTTGGTAACGCACACTTCAATCAATCAACGGAGGATGATGACCCACTAGAGGCACTTTGCTTGGTGCACTGGACACGAGGTGACGGCTAATCACTCTATCAAACCCTACATGCAATTTCGATTAACACTGCCATTTGAAACCATTGCATAACTCTTGCACTTTTCATACCACAATTTGAATAAAGCGATTCCTCATGAAAATATCCTTGTAGAGGTCCTCATTCTTCGTCTCATCGTAGCATTTTGTAGTATTTGTAAACATTGTCGTTACTCCACAACTCGTTAAGCCATTTATGACTTCACAGATCGTAAAGTAGACCTTTAGTGTTGGATTTCAATCACAGCCAATTTACCATCATGAATAAATTAAAACGACAAAGTGTACTGATCAATTGTATGTTTTCCAGCTGGAGTATGACTTTAACAGCAATAGTTTGGCTGTGACCGTCATACAAGCGGAAGACCTGCCTGCCTTGGATATGGGCGGCACGTCCGATCCTTATGTTAAGGTTTACCTTCTACCTGACAAAAAGAAGAAATTCGAGACAAAAGTTCATCGAAAGACTTTGAGCCCCGTTTTCAACGAGCAGTTTGTATTCAAGGTAAGTAAAAAAACTGGTAGATTTTGAATATAAATGACGAATATTTTCTAAATGATTATGTTATGTGCAGAACGTGCCGTATGCTGATGCGATGAACAAAACTCTAGTGTTTGCGATCTTCGACTTCGATCGCTTCTCCAAACATGATCAAATCGGTGAGGTGAAGGTACCACTGTGCCAGGTAGACTTGGCGCAGACCATCGAGGAGTGGCGCGAGCTGCAGAGCGTCGAGGGAGAGGGAGGGCAGGTGCGCTCACATTCACACATTCTAGCCGCCACTTACCAACCACCATGAGATGCCCAGTCAAATGTAAAAAATGTAAATTATAAGGTCATTGAGCGTACAAGCTGATGACTTCACATGCTTTTTAACAATTACATCGTATTTACAAGGCTTCAGTATCAAGTAAATCACTCATGTTGAAGACTGTGTAAAATAATCCAAGCTTTACTTTTCAGCACTTGACACATCTAGACTTGATGTGTACGCCTTAGTTTAGGTATTTCATATATTTATTATAATTCAAATAAGTATAGCACTCTCAAGATCGATACAGAGTGATAGTTTAAGAAGTTGTAAATTCTTGATGGGCCATAAACTAAGTTAAGATTAATAAACAGAGGACGATAATGAAAAAATGTTGCACAAAAATCCTAATTGGTAATGTTAACCAACGAGTTAACAAAACACCCAGGTCACATCAACAGACGCCACACAGGTTTTATTTAGTATACATAGTAAATATCCGACTCAAAGAAGGCACATAAAATGTCATATACCTACTTACTGAATACTTCATGTACACAGGAAACCAACGACATAAAGATACTATTTTATACTTTTTCTTAGCTTAGGCTCGACTGGCAAAACACACGAACAACAATAACAATACCTACTGATACAATTTCTTACATTTTATCAACATAGTAAGTACAACATTTTAATTTTCAGAACCCTGTCATTGTTAGATTTGTGTTTTGGCAGAAAAGCATTATTTTTGAATACTATTCTTTCAATAAATATGAAGTGAATATTACGAACGACTGTTTTTTAATAATGCTTTGCTGGTTAGACTGAGCTCGAAACTCATAACTCCTTTCATTTCCACTCATGTCATGGATGTATTCATAGTAATCATCTTTACAAATGCTAAGTAACGGGCCTCATAATCATTGAAAGAATGGTTAAAATTTTAAAATTTTACTGCACTTTTTGAATAGAGGATCCTTGACCAAGTAACATTACCATGAAATGAATCATTTCATATTACAAACGTGCGTACCGAGCTCAGCGAGCTAAGGTATTACACGGAAGTCAAGGCACCTCAATATTATGGATTGAGTATTTATTTTTCTGATAAAAATTAATTTTAACAGCAAAAATGTATTTACTTGGTTTTTCTCTTTTTCTCCATATTTTCTCTGCTCTGCTTGGCTGTGTTTGATTGTGTCCTGAACAATCTTGCATGCCGCTTCAAAAACGAAATGATCATTCACGTAAGTATTATTTGAGACACATCGAGTTTAATTATACATTGGATATTTTAATTTGAAACTGCGTGGTACTTAGCCAAGTGCACAATCACGGTTAATGTTTGTATTAACCTGACTATTTTTAAGATACAAAACAAGTTATACAAATTATTGGGTTTCACCGAGTGCTACATTTACACGTAGGATGGCAGGACGCATCGTTAAAACATTTCTGTACCAAGTTATATATTAACAAAATATCACCTTTACCTAAATTCACCCTTCATACCATGTTATTTTTGTTTTTATTTTTTGTTCATCCATCCAACACTTTATTTTTCTTTGATATTGCGGCTGGGGAATGTTGCATGCTCGTCATATGTTGTGATATTGTGTTTCCCTGATTTGACATTTCCTTTCGAGTGTTAAAGGATCCAACTCGCAATAAATAAATGACAAGTCAGAGGATAAAGCATTGAAGTCTTCGTAATTGGCTAATAAATGTGATATTATGTAACCTTTTAAGACGAGTACATTGGTTCGTTCATACAAAATTTCAAAATTGTATAGTCTTGACGCGACATTTTTGGGTGTGGTTAATTTTTTCCTCATCATTGGAATAGGTGAAGTTACATTATTTACAACCTACTTAATTATTACTCTACTTATAATAAACTAATAGATGATTTATGCAAATATGTTACAGGTTTCCCTGAATAAGGATTGACACTAACTTATACGTAATTTTTTGAACCAATGTATACTCCTGCATGACACTAGGAACGTATATATTGTACGGCATGTCGTCTCATACATCATCCCACTATTTATATTTTGTGCATTATTTATCAATGAACGTCACGACACGATTGGTGTCACCAATGATACACTTTTCTATAACCAACGGTAAAATTCTTCAGACTCATGGGTTCCCTTGAAAGATATTGAAATTTGGAAAAAATAATACTAAAAAGGCGTAAGAACAAACCGCATAAAAACAGCATTCCGATAATCAACGATCGCAATACGAATAATACTCGATGACGTACTTCGCGTAAAATTAAAAATAGGTAAATTTAAATTATTAGTAATAAAGCTTACCTATAGCGTAAATTTGAAACATTTTAAATATTATATAATGAAAACCAAATACTTTGGGATATGAACTGATATCTAAATAGTGACTAATATGTTTATACTAGCGGCCCGCTCCGGCTTCGCTCGAATAATAACCTAGATATCAACTGCAGCGCCATCTGCCGGGGTGATTCGTGAATCTAAACCTTCCAGGGCCCTACCCAAACGTATACAAAAAAAAATCATTCAAATCGGTCCAGCCGTTTAGGAGGAGTTCAATAACGATGAAAAGTGGCATTGATTTTTATATATATAGATAGAAGATATAGAACTAAACGTTATGATAATTGAAATTATATACATACATTCCCAAATAGGTGTTGTCTATCCTAGAGTTTGAAGAATTTTACAGACACGTGATGCATTTTATATAATTTTCTTCCGCTTCATTGCATTTCATTATCTTATATATATTGTATCGAATGTATGTTTACTTTAGTATGATATACTTCTTACCACGCACCC